>CAKXYN010000001.1:21925625-22567500 GCA_935064755.1 Tragelaphus eurycerus | reverse complement strand
TGTCTCCTCCTGTTTATGACCGCATGGGTGGGTGGGTGGGGGTGTGTGTGTGTGTGTGTGTGTGTGTCCTCCTGTTTATGACCGCATGGGGGGTGTGTGTGTGTGTGTCTCCTCCTGTTTATGACCGCGTGGGGGGGTGTGTGTGTGTGTGTGTGTGTCTCCTCCTGTTTATGACCGCATGGGTGTGTGTGTGTGTGTGTGTCCTCCTGTTTATGACCACATGGGGGGGGGTGTGTGTGTGTGTCTCCTCCTGTTTATGACCGCGTGGGGGTGGGTGTGTGTGTGTGTCTCCTCCTGTTTATGACCGCATGGGTGGGTGTGTGTGTGTGTGTGTGTGTGTGTGTCTCTCCCTGTTTATGACCGCATGGGGGGGGTGTGTGTGTGTGTCTCCTCCTGTTTATGACCGCGTGGGGGTGGGTGTGTGTGTGTGTGTGTGTGTCTCCTCCTGTTTATGACCGCATGGGGGTGTGTGTGTGTGTGTGTGTGTGTGTCTCCCCTCCTGTTTATGACCGCATGGGGGGGTGTGTGTCTCCTCCTGTTTATGACCGCATGGGTGTGTGTGTGTGTGTGTGTGTGTGTGTGTGTGTGTGTGTGTGTCTCCTCCTGTTTATGACTGCATGGGGTGTGTGTGTGTGTGTGTCTCCTCCTGTTTATGACCGCATGGGGGTGTGTGTGTGTCTCCTCCTGTTTATGACCGCATGGGGGTGTGTGTGTGTGTGTGTGTGTGTGTGTGTGTGTGTGTCTCTCCTCTGTTTATGACCACATGGGGGGGGTGTGTGTCTCCTCCTGTTTATGACCGCATGGGTGTGTGTGTGTGTGTGTGTGTGTGTGTGTGTGTGTCTCCTCCTGTTTATGACCGCATGGGGGTGTGTGTGTGTGTCTCCTCCTGTTTATGACCGCATGGGGGTGTGTGTGTGTGTGTGTCTCCTCCTGTTTATGACCGCATGGGGGTGTGTGTGTGTGTCTCCTCCTGTTTATGACCGCATGGGGGTGTGTGTGTGTGTGTGTGTCTCCTCCTGTTTATGACCGCATGGGTGGGTGTGTGTGTGTGTGTCCTCCTGTTTATGACCGCATGGGTGGGTGTGTGTGTGTGTGTCTCCTCCTGTTTATGACCGCATGGGTGTGTGTGTGTGTGTGTGTCTCCTCCTGTTTATGACCGCATGGGTGGGTGGGTGGGGGTGTGTGTGTGTGTGTGTGTCTCCTCCTGTTTATGACCGCATGGGGGGGGGGGGGTGTGTGTGTGTGTGTGTGTCTCCTCCTGTTTATGACCGCATGGGTGGGTGGGTGGGGGTGTGTGTGTGTGTGTGTGTCTCCTCCTGTTTATGACCGCATGGGGGGGGGGGTGTGTGTGTGTGTGTGTGTCTCCTCCTGTTTATGACCGCATGGGTGGGTGGGTGGGGGTGTGTGTGTGTGTGTGTGTCTCCTCCTGTTTATGACCGCATGGGGGGGGGGGGTGTGTGTGTGTGTGTGTGTCTCCTCCTGTTTATGACCGCATGGGTGTGTGTGTGTGTGTGTGTCCCTCCTGTTTATGACCGCATGGGGGGGTGTGTGTGTGTGTCTCCTCCTGTTTATGACCGCGTGGGGGTGGGTGTGTGTGTGTGTCTCCTCCTGTTTATGACCGCATGGGTGGGTGTGTGTGTGTGTGTGTGTGTGTGTGTGTCCTCCTGTTTATGACCGCATGGGGGGGTGTGTGTGTGTGTGTCTCCTCCTGTTTATGACCGCGTGGCGGTGGGGGTGTGTGTGTGTGTGTGTGTCTCCTCCTGTTTATGACCGCATGGGGGTGTGTGTGTGTGTGTGTGTGTGTGTCTCCCTGTTTATGACCGCATGGGGGGTGTGTCTCCTCCTGTTTATGACCGCATGGGTGTGTGTGTGTGTGTGTGTGTGTGTGTGTGTGTGTGTGTGTGTCTCCTCCTGTTTATGACTGCATGGGGTGTGTGTGTGTGTGTGTCTCCTCCTGTTTATGACCGCATGGGGGTGTGTGTGTGTCTCCTCCTGTTTATGACCGCATGGGGGTGTGTGTGTGTCTGTGTGTGTGTGTGTGTGTGTGTGTGTGTGTGTGTGTGTGTGTGTGTGTGTGTCTCCTCCTGTTTATGACCACATGGGGGGGTGTGTGTCTCCTCCTGTTTATGACCGCATGGGTGTGTGTGTGTGTGTGTGTGTGTGTGTGTGTCTCCTCCTGTTTATGACCGCATGGGGGTGTTGTGTGTGTCTCTCCTCCTGTTTATGACCGCATGGGGGTGTGTGTGTGTGTGTGTGTGTGTGTCTCCTCCTGTTTATGACCGCATGGGGGTGTGTGTGTGTGTCTCCTCCTGTTTATGACCGCATGGGTGGGTGTGTGTGTGTGTGTCTCTCCTGTTTATGACCGCATGGGTGGGTGTGTGTGTGTGTCTCCTCCTGTTTATGACCGCATGGGTGTGTGTGTGTGTGTGTGTCTCCCTCCTGTTTATGACCGCATGGGTGGGTGGGTGGGGGTGTGTGTGTGTGTGTGTGTCTCCTCCTGTTTATGACCGCATGGGGGGGGGGGTGTGTGTGTGTGTGTGTCTCCTCCTGTTTATGACCGCATGGGTGGGTGGGTGGGGGTGTGTGTGTGTGTGTGTCTCCTCCTGTTTATGACCGCATGGGGGGGGTGTGTGTGTGTGTGTGTGTGTCTCCTCCTGTTTATGACCGCATGGGTGTGTGTGTGTGTGTGTGTCCTCCTGTTTATGACCGCATGGGGGGGGTGTGTGTGTGTGTCTCCTCCTGTTTATGACCGCGTGGGGGTGGGTGTGTGTGTGTGTCTCCTCCTGTTTATGACCGCATGGGGGGGTGTGTGTGTGTCTCCTCCTGTTTATGACCGCATGGGGGGGTGTGTGTGTCTCCTCCTGTTTATGACCGCATGGGGTGTGTGTGTGTGTGTGTGTGTGTGTGTGTGTGTGTGCGTGTCTCCTCCTGTTTATGACTGCATGGGGGGGGTGTGTGTGTGTGTCTCCTCCTGTTTATGACCGCATGGGGGGGGGGGGGTGTGTGTGTGTCTCCTCCTGTTTATGACCGCGTGGGGGTGGGTGTGTGTGTGTGTGTGTCTCCTCCTGTTTATGACCGCGTGGGGGTGTGGGGGTGTGTGTGTGTGTGTCTCCTCCTGTTTATGACCGCATGGGGGGGGGGGTGTGTCTCCTCCTGTTTATGACCGCATGGGTGGGTGGGTGGGGTGGTGTGTGTGTGTGTGTGTGTGTGTGTCTCCTCCTGTTTATGACCACATGGACTCTAGCCCACCAGGCTCCTCTGTTGGTGGAATTCTCCAGGCAAGAATACTGGAGTGGGGTGTCATGCCCTTCTCCAGGGGATCTTCCCAGCCCACACTGCAGGCAGATTCTTTACTGTTTGAGCTACCCGGGAAGCCCATAAGAGAAGTAAAAACTTAACGTCAAAGAAATTAATGTTACAGTCTGAAACCTGAATTGTGGGCCAATACTTGCTCATGCCAGACTGCTTTTCTCAAGAGAATGGTTCTTTCCAAGAGACTGCCTTCTTAATAATACAAAATAATTATCAGTTTTCATAATTACCACCACTACTCTGCTCAAGCGCCAAAAGTTGTCAGTTTAATGTCAGATGGTAGTATGCAATTTCTATTGAGATCAGTGCAAGTTGATGAAATGAAGCAGCAGGCCGTATTAACTTGCTTAATAACCAGGTCCTTTACCGAGATTGTTAGCAGTAGCATATGTTAAGATGCATATCAGGATACCTTGCTTTTATCAACTGTTTGTATGAAAACTAACTGTACTGTCAGCAGTATTTATTAAGTATTCAGACACCCAAAATTGATATTATACAATAATAAAACATTTATTTAACATTTATTAAGTGCCAGATGCTCAGAGCTACCAACAGCCCCTTAAAGTAAGAACTATTACTATTACAGATATGGGAGATTAGGCCTGGAGAGTGAAGTCACTTTAAGGTCACACAACCAGTAAATGAGGAGAGGAGCAATCTCAAGCAAGTCAAGCTCCGAAAGTAATATATCCAATAACAATGAAGACAAGTATAAGCAAGGACAACCCAACTCACTAACAGATACAGAGATTATAACAAACTATACATTTCCATTATTATAAGCATTATATAACTGACCCCAGGAACAGCAAAATTACAAGCTGTTTGTTGAACTGTGTGTGCATGAAGGGTAGAGGGAGAACTTTAACAGCCTTATATATAAGTGAAAGCACGACAGAAAAAGCAAAATTGTCAATGATTGTTAAGTAACAAACTAAAAATGGGTAGCAGAAGGAGTCTGTGAATTAATAATATTGAGGGATCTTAAAACTAGAAATAAGATGATCAGATTAAAAAACTGAGATTTTTCTGACTGGATTCTAAGTGATATAAAGTGATGAAGAGTACATAATTCCAGGTTATGCTTGTTAATGTTTCCAGAGAGTAAGCTCAGTGATCAGTAATGGAGGCGAGCAGAGAATTTAAGAGGGTAAAAAAATGGCAGAGGAGAAAATGACTTTGGCAGCAAGTAAATAAGATTACCATAAAGTCAAAGAATTCACACCTACTGCTGAAGGTGGAAAGTAAATAGGACTTCAATAAGAACAGGAACAACAGTCTGCTCTGTCACAGAGAAGTTCACAATAGGAAGTGAAAATGTAGGCTGAAGACAGGCTGAAAGCATAAAGACATCACTGAACTTGGCAAAAGCAATCAACACTTAAGCTTTGTACGGTGGAGACTCTGTAGCACTCATTCACTTTGCTGTGGAATTAACGTACGACAGAGATGTCTGCTTGGCAACCTGGCTCAAACTCTTCTTCAAACTTTTGCTTAAAAAGAGTAGCTGGGAAAGGGAAAGCTATTACTATTGAGAATACAAAATCTGAGAGTAAAATGATAGAAGTGATTTAAAGGCCAACAAAAATTAAAATCTGGCTGGAGTTAGGTTTGAGACTCAAGAGTCAGAGAAGACCTACCGTGGCAGTCCTTTAGATTTTAACTTCCTCTTACAGACTCCAAAATAAGGAAAGAAGTGGGAATGCAAATCTATGAATAAACATGTTATGAACATTTGCTCTCAAATGACAATTCTTTTCTAAAAAATGATCTATGTGTGAGCCCTAGCATGATTCAAAAACTCTGACTCCAGGATTTTTGAAAGCTGAGTCCATCATGGATCCTTAAAAGAATCAAAATTTTTAAAACAGCAGTTCAGAAATCACACCAGCACAGAAAGTTATATAATTCCACAATGCTCCCCACCCCAACTCCTCCTCCCTTTTGGTCAATAGGTAGAAACAGTACCATGGCTGAGTACAGTGTAAGAGCTAATTCTACCAGAAGGGAAAAAATATTAAGTTAGCAGCCTTGAGTCACAAAGAGCAGCAGTATTCAGGAGAAGGGTGGAGTTTAATCACACTCCAGTGCTGAGTGACTCATGTGCGTCGGCCTGAAGCTGGTTATGAGTCTCCCGGGGTATAAATGACATATTCACACTAAGGTTTGATGTCTGTGCTAGCAAAGTGCTCAGACCAAGAGGGCAACACTGCACAACCCTGGAAACGCCGCTCACTCTGGTCTGTCGTGGATGGCACCCCCTGCAGCCGCACGGCCACAGCCGGCCCACCCGAACCACGCGGGCTCCACAGCGCACTGTGCTTGACCAGGGCCATGTGGGTGTATATGATAAACATATTGCTCCTTCCTCGTCACCACTTTCGGAACTTTAAAATGGTCATTATACCCAAAGAATATTCTCTCTTAGCCAAGCAAACAGTTATTTTGTTCAAATAAAACGTATTGCTGTATCTTTCATATGATTCTGCCATAACTTAATTTTCTTTTTTATTAACTGAGCAGAATGAGCTCATGGCCAACACCTGATGACTAATGAAACGCCATCCTGAAACCCCTAAAATGGGATCATCACCCCAAGACACTAAGTCTTCACCCCATTCCGGACTCAAGACCAAGAGTCTAAAACACTGAGGCGGCAAAGGCAAGCAGCCCGTGGCATTTACAGAGCAACTCCGGTGTGTAAACAGAATACACATCCTCATCCCCCACACGTTAAAATGAGATTAAGCACAGGCAGGGAATGGGGTCAGCTGGTCAATTTCTTACTGTATGTCACCACCTCCCAGTTATTCATCTGGGAGCATCACCATGCATATTAGCTATCAAGGCTCTGAAAGGGCATGCAGTAAAGAAAGTGGTTTTGTTTACCTTGCATTTCCCATACTTATTGATCACAAAACCTGTTTTTTGTTTTGTTTTGTGAAACATTACTGATATGAAAAGTTTGGGAAATGCCACTCCTAAATTATCATGTATTCATGTATTTACTGTTTGTTAACAATTAAAATATAACATCCAAAACTAAAATAAGGTTTCCTTGATGCTTGCTGAGTACGAAAAGAAACTGCAGTGCCTGAGGATCATCAAGTGTTGGTTGATAGCTTTACTTGGCAAAATGCCAAGCAAAATACCATTACCTGTATTTTCTGCAATGCTAAACATAAAGGACAAAAAGCCTGCTCTACAGCAGTCACTCAGCATGGAATTCTCATAAAATGGATAACATCAATATGTGGGCTGACACCATTTTAAGTGCTCAGTAAGAACACGCAGTATAATTATTTTAAAATCAATTTATCAGAAAACATTTAAACGTCTATAACTTCAGGAGCTCACAGCCTTAATAACCTCTCCTCGTGTTACTGCGAGATAATCTACTGATACCCAAACAGTGTCACCTACTGAAGATTATTACAATACTTACCACATTACAAAAAGAATCCAGACCAATGCTACGTACATACTTAGTACATTCTGGATTAGACCAAGTAAAAGTTAACAACAAGCTGAACAGCATTCTATAAAACAAAAACAGAAAGTCAGTTAGGCTAATTCTGTCTGTTTTTCTATGCTATGGACTCACAGTGAGAAAGGAAGACTGTCTTGGAACTTGATGACTGAATCATATACGAAATCTTTAAATTTCGAATCATATACAAAATCCCTACACTTACCTCAAAAGAAGTTCTTTGGGTAACTTTTTGTTAATAAGGCCTTCATCATTATTTGAGAAAACCTAAAAGAAAAAAAAAAAAAGTGAAATTATTAAAATGTTCCTCAAGCAATCAAAAAAAAGTTACATATTTTGTAGATCAAAATGGCCCCAAGAAAGCTCAGGAAGGAAGGGATATAATTATGACTGATTCACAGTGCTGTAGAGCAAAAACCAACACAAAACTGTAAATCAATCTTCCATCAATTAGAAAAAAATTTTTAATGGCCCCAATCACCATCCCATAATTACGATGACACTAATTTCCTGAAGTCAGTATTCTTCAATATTGACAGACATAAATACAGTTTATATTCTATACCATTTAATAAGAATGGCAAACATTTAGAGAAGAGTTAACACACAGTCATTTCTATACTACACTGTATTAGAGGTTCCACGCAAGGCTACTCAGCAAAGAAAATAAATAAAAGGCATGTTGACTGAAAAGGAAGAAATAAAACAACTTCTATTTACAGATGACACGATCCTATACACTGAAAATTCTAGAAAAAAGATATTAAAAGCTATTAATCACGGAATTCAGCAAGGTTGAAACACTTAACATACAAATATATCATGGATTTATACAAAAATAATTTGTATTTCCAGACATTAGCAATGAACAACCTGAAAATAAAATTAAGAAAATAATCTCATTTGTAACAGCATAAGAAAAAACCTATTTAGGAATACATTTAAGTAAAGAAGTACATGATATTATATACTTAAAACTTAAACTAAACACTGTCGTGAGTAATCAGACTTAAACTGAAACACATTACATGTTCATGAACTGGAAGATTTAACAGTGCTGAATAGGCAACGCTTCTCAGCTTTGTACCTATTCTACTTGGGGTTTGCCAACTCCGTCCAGTCTGCTGTTGTGTCCATCGAATGAAGACTTAACTTCTAATGCGGTACCATCACTTCTGCATTCCCGGTTAGATCTTTTTACATTCTTCCATTTTCCTGTTAAAATTTTCCAACTGTTCATCCATTCCAACTGTTCAACATCTGGCCCATCACTGACTCAGTTTCTCTAAGCTCTTCTAACCATGGGTCACACTTTTTTCTTTCTTTCCATGTCTCATAAATTGTTATTTCACAACAAATAATTGTGAGTAAAAACCCCAGAACTTTACAAAGATCAATGAAATCAAGAGCTGTTTCTTTGAAAAAACTGACAGAAGGGGAGGAGAGACTAGCCAAGATGGCAAAGCAGAAAGACCGTGAGCTTACAGCCACCCACGAAAAACACCAGGACCTACCGGGAAAAATCTACAACTAAAGACATAAAGAAGGAACTACAACAAGACAGGTAGGAGGGGGCAAAATAACCAGGTCCCTCACCACAGAGATGGCAACCCACAAACTGGAGGATAATTACATTGCAGAGGTTCTCCCAGGAGTGAGCGTGCCGAGCTCCACGTCAGGCTCCACAGCCCTGGGGTCGGGCAGCAAGAAGACAAGCCCCAGAGAGTCTGGCTTTGAAGGTCGGTGGGGCCCTAAGGACTGAGGGAAACAGAGTAGGCTCTTGAAAGGAGCACGCAAAATCTGCCGTGTTCCAGAACTCGGGGCCAAAGCAGTCATTGGACAGGAGCCACGGCCAGACCTGCCTGCTGGTCTCAGGGAGTCTATTGGAGAGGTAGGGGAAGCAGGGCTGTGGCTCATCCTGGGGACAAAGACGCTAGCAGAGGCCATTCTTGGGAGCTCCTTCTATTGGGCAAACACAGGCTCTGGCAGGTCCCATTGAGGGACCTGGCCCGTCCAATAGCCTGTAGGGACCAGTGCTGGGACACCTCAGGCAAAGCAACTAACTGGACAGGGACACAGCCCCACCTGTCAGCAGACAGGCCGCCTAAAACTCCCTGAGACCACAGTCGCGTCTAGACGTAGCCCTGCCCATCACAGCGACAGGACCCAGCTTCACCCATCCACGACAGGCACCAGCCAAAATGTCCAGGAGTCCTGCTCCAGGCTCTGGACAAGCCTCACCTACCAGGGGGCAGACACGAGATGCAAGAGAGCTGTAGTCTGCAGAGCCGGCCTGCCCACAGCAGGCCAGACCCTACTCTGGGACCGGCCAGCCCTGAGCCTTCCTACTAGCAAGCCAGCACAGCCTCAGAATGCCCGTGACCCCGTGTCTGTGTCAGGAAACACCTCCCGCACCACCCCCCAACACACCAGTTATCAGACACCAGCTTTGTGATCCCTGGGCACTACGGTCATACCCCAGGGCCTGACTCGGACCATGAGTAGTCCAGCGTTTAATTAAAACCTGGTTTCACCCACCAGTAGTAGACAGACAACAGCCCCAGGGGTTTCTGGACCCTGACTGCACCCACCCACCGGTCAACAGGCACTGGCCCAGGCCTGCTGGGGAACCACAGTCAGCTGCCTGGAGACTGGGCCCCACCAACCAGTAGGTCCAACAGCCTCTTCATAAAGCATGGGTGGGGAACCAACTAGAGGAGAGGCCGATCAAGTCTACCAGACCACCCACACAGTCAGCCTGCCACAACGAAGGGCCCACACAGCCCTCACAGGGGAAACCTCGAGAGCATACAGGCGGGTGACAACACAGGACATCTTGTACAGAACAGTTTCTCCAAGGTCAAGACATGTACTAACCTACCAGACATGTGAAAATATAAATAGCAATTAAGCAAAATGAGGTGACAGAGATACATGCTCCAATGAAGAACATGATACAACCCCAGAAGAACTTAGTGAAGTGGAGACAGGCAATCCACCCAAAAAAGAGCTCAGGGTAACGATTGTAAAGATGATCGAAGAACTCAGGAGAATAATGGGTGCACAGAACAAGAGATTAAAAATACTTAGCAAAGAGAAAAAAATATGTTTAAAAAGACAGAGATGAAGAATACAATAGCTGAAATTAAAAACATACTAGAAGGAAAACCACAATTCTAAGAGACACATGTACCCCAATGTTCACTGCAGCAATATTTACAGTAGCCAGGACATGGAAGCAACCTAGATGGACATTTACAAATGAATGGATAAAGAAGATGTGATACATATATACAGTGGAATATTACTCAGCCATAAAAAGGAATGAATTTGAGTTGGATTTAGTGAGGTGCATGAACCTAGAGCCTCCTATACAGAGTGCAGTAAATCAGAAAAACATACACTGCTTACTAACACACATATATGGAATCTACTAGGTTGGTGCAGAAGTAATTTCAGTTTTGCATCGTCGAACTTTGCCATTAGATATTTGAATACATTGGTGTATAAATGTGGTTATGTTATACATCATTTTAATGCACAATGCACAACTCTTGCTTTATGCTTTTTGCTAATGAATTATTACTTGTTTATTTTATACGTATTTTAGACCTACAGTAATGTATGGATATGAGAGCTGGACTGTGAAGAAGGCTGAGTGCCGAAGAATTGATGCTTTTGAACTGTGGTGTTGGAGAAGACTCTTGAGAGTCCCTTGGACTGCAAGGAGATCCAACCAGTCCATTCTGAAGGAGATCAGCCCTGGGATTTCTTTGGAAGGAATGATGCTAAAGCTGAAACTCCAGTATTTTGGCCACCTCATGCGAAGAGTTGACTCATTGGAGAGGACTCTGATGCTGGGAAGGATTGGGGGCAGGAGGAAAAGGGGATGACAGAGGATGAGATGGCTGGATGGCATCACTGACTCGATGAATGTGAGTCTGAGTGACCTCCGAGAGCTGGTGATGGATAGGGAGGCCTGACGTGCTGCGGTTCATGGGGTCGCAGAGAGTCGGACACGACTGAGCGACTGATCTGATCTGATCTGAATGATGTTAGACAAATAGCAAATTCGAGCAATTTTCTTATTTGAGTTCAAAATGGGTTATAAAGCAGCAGAGACAACTTGCAGTATCAACAATGCACCCAGACCAGGAATTGCTAATACAGTGTGGTGGTGGTTCAAGAAGTTCTGCAAAGGAGACGAGAGCCCTGAAGACAAGAAGCGTGGTGGCTGGCCATTAGAAGCTGACAATGACCGACCGAGAGGAGCATCAAAGCTGATCCTCTCACAACTACACAGGAAGTTGCCTGAGAACTCAACATCGACTATTCTACAATCATTTGGCATTTGAAACAAAACGGAAAGGTGAAAAACCTTAATAAGTGGATGCCTCATAAGCTGACCACAAATCAAAAAAAATCATTCTTTAAAGTGTCACCTTCTCTTATTCTATGCAACAACAATGAATCATTTCTTGATCTGATTATGACGTGTGATGAAAAGTGCATTTTAGATGACAACCAGCTCAGTGGCTGGACCAAGAAGAAGCTCCAAAGCACTCCCCAAAGCCAAATTTGCACCAAAAGATGGGTCATGGTCTCTGTTTGGTGGTCTGATGCCCATCTGATCCATTACAGCTTTCTGAATCCTGGTGAAACCATGACATCTGAGAACTATGCTCAGCACACCAGTGAGATGCACGAAACACTGCAGCGCCTGCTGCTGGCACTGGTCAGCAGAACGGAACCCACTCTTCTCCACAACAGTGCCTGACCACGTCACATAATGAACATGTCGCAAGGTCAGTGAATTGTGCTACAAAGTTTTGCCTCATCTGCCATATTCACCTGACCTCTCGCTGACTGACTACTACTTCGTCAAGCATCTCAACAATGTTTTGCAGGGAAAATGCTTCCATGACCAGGAGGATGCAGAAAATGCTTTCCAAGAGTTCGTCACATCTGGAAGCACAGATTTTTTTTTTTTTATGCTACAGGAATAAATAAACATTTCTCATTTGCAAAAATGTGTTGATTGTCATGGTTCCTATTTTGAATAATAAAGATGCATGTGAGCCTAGTTATGATGATTTAACATTCAGGATCTGAAATCATAATTACTTTTGCACCAACCGAAAACCGTACTGATGAACCTAGTAGAGAATGGGCCAAGCGGCACAGTGGGGAAGGTGAGGGCGGGACGAGTTGAGGAAGCAGCCTTGACATATATACATTATCATGTGTAAAGCAGGAGGAAGTTGCTGTGTAACAAGGGGGCCCAACCTGGAGCTCTATGGTGACCTAGAGGGGTAGGATTCGGGGGATGGGGGGTGGCGCGGTGGAGGCTCAAAAGGAAGAGGACATACACGATCATGAGAGAGTCATATCACATGGCAGAAACCAACGCGCTGTAAAGCAATTTTCTACCAATTAATTTTTTTTAATTTTTAAAAAGAAAAATATATTAGAAGGAATCAACAGTAGATTAAAACATACAGAAAAATGGATCAGCAAGCTGGAAGACAGAGTAGTGGAAATCACGATCACTGAACAGAAAAATTTTTTTTTAAATGAGGACAGTCTAAGGGACCTCCGGGACAATATCAAGAACACTAATTTTCACATTATAGGGGTCCCAAAAGAAGAGAAATTGAAAAAAAAAAGGGGGAGGGTTGAACATATCTGAAGAAATAATAGCTGAAAATTTCTTCAAACTGGGAAAAGAAACACTTATCCAAGTTCAGGAAGGGCAGAGAGTTCCATACAGGATAAACCCAAAGAAGAACATACCAAGACACTGTAATTAAAATGACAAAAATTAAAGATAAAGAGAGAATCTAAAAAGCAGCAAGGGTAAAGCAGGGGCCCTCCCATAAGGTTATCATCTGAATTTTCAGCAGAAACTCTGCCGGCCAGAAGAGTGATATATTTTAAATGATGAAATTGAAGAACCTACAACCAAGAATATCCAGCAAGGCTCTCCTTCAGATTTGATAGAAAGATCAAAAGTTTTATCAACAAGCAAACGTTAAAAGAGTTTAGCACCACCAAACCAGCTTTATATTAAATACTAAGGAACTACTCTAGGTGAAAAAAGAAAGGCCCCAACTGGAAACATGAAAATTACAAAATGAAAAAGATCATTGGTAAAGGCACACATAGAGTAAAGGTAGGGAATCAACCGTGCACAAAGTGAGAAGGAAGGTTAAAAACAAAAACAGTAAAATCATCTACATCAAAACCCCTTAAGCACTTAAGGGATACACAAAACAATTAAATGAAAGGTATGATATAAAAAAAACAGTAATTAGGAGGGTTTTTAAAAATGCATTTGAAATTAAGACATCAGCAACTTAATCACATATATAAAGATTGCCATATAAAAAAACCTCACAATAACCACACACACACACACACACACACACACACATGCACAGAGAAAAAGGGACCTCTGGTGGCCCAGTGGTTAAGAACCCACCTTGCAGTGCAGGGGACACCAGTTCCCCTAGTCGGGGAACTAAGACCACACATGCCCTCAGGGCAACCACGCCCACGGGGCACTGTTGAGCCGGTGCACTCCGGAGCCCAAGTGCCCCAAATAGAGAGCCTCTGCGCCACAACTAGGAAGTCTGTGCACTGCAACAAGAGACTCCACGTGATGCGAAGATCCTGCATGCCACAACTAAGACCCAGTGCAGCCAAATAAAATTTTTTTAAAGAAAAAAATCTGAACATAACACTAAAGATAGTCATCAAATAACAAGAACAAAAGAAAAAGATAAAACCACCCCCAAACAATGAACAAAATGGCAGTAAGAACATATGCATCACTAATTACCTTAACTGCAATAGACTATATGTTCCAATCAAAAGACACAGAGGAGATGAATGGATACAAAAACAAAACCCTTATTTTGCTGCCTACAGGAGACTCATTTCAAATCTAAAGACACACAACGACGGAAACTGAGGGGATAGAAAAGGTATTCCACGCAAACAGAAACCAAAACAAAGCTGGAGTAGCAATACTTATATGGGGCAAAATAAACTTTCTCAAAATAGAGACTGTTACAAAGACAAAGAAGGATACTACATAATTATCAAGGAATCAATCCAAGAACAAAATAGTGGTTCAGCTGGTAAAGAATCTGCCTGCAATGCAGGAGACCTGGGTTTGATCCCTGGGTTGGGAAGATCCCCTGGAGAAGGGAAAGGCTACCCACTCCAGTATTCTGGCCTGGAGAATTCCAAGGGGTCACAAAGAGTCAGACATGACTGAGAAACTTTTATGTCAAACTTCATAAATATGTATGTTCCCAACATAGGAGCACCTTTATACATAAGGCAAATATTTGCAACATACAAAAAGAAATCAACAGTAACATAATAGTAGTAGGGAACTTTAACACCCCATGTATATCAATGATCATCCAGAGAGAAAATCAATAAGGAAACACTGGCCTTAAATGACATATTAGACATGACAGACTTAACTGATATATATAGAGCATTCCACCCAAAAGGAGCAGAATACAGTCTTTCAAGTGCACATGGAACATTCTCCAGGATAGACCACGTGTAAAGGCCATAAAACAAGCATCGGTAAACTTAGGAAAACTGAGATAACATCAAGTGTCTTTTCCAACCACAATGCTATGAAACTGGAAATCAAGTACAAGGAATAAAAACACACAAACACATGGAGGTTAAACAACATGCTACGAAACAACCAATGGATCATTAAAGAAAACAAAGAAAAAATCTAGGATATCTAGAGACAAATGAAAATAAAAACACAAAGATCCAAAACCCATGGGATGCAGCAAAAGCAGTTGAAGGAAATTTAAAGCAACACAAGTTTACCTCAGGAAACAAGAAAAATCTCAAGCAACCTAACCTTACACCTAAAGGAACTAGAAAACAAAGAATAAACAAAACACAAAGTTAGCAGAAGGAAAGAAATCATGAAGATCACAGCAGAAATACATGAAATAGACTTTAAAAAATCAGAAAAGATCAACATAACTAAAATCTGGTTCTTTGCAAATGTAAACAAAATTGATAAGCCTTTAGCCAAATTCATCAAGAAAAAAAAAATCAATAAATCAGAAATGGAAAAATGATACCACAGAAATACAAAAGAACATAAGAAGCTAATACAACTATATCCCAATAAAATGAAAAACCTGGAAGAAATTATCAAAGTCTTATAAATGTACAATCTCCCAAGATTGAACAGTAAGAAACAGAAAATATGAATAGACAAGTCACCAGTAATGAAACTGAGTCAGTAATTTAGAAATTATCAACAAGCAAAAGTCCAGACCAGGGACTCCCCAGTGGTCCAGTGGTCAGGTCTGTGCTTTCACTGCCAAGGCCTACGTTCAATCCCTTGTTAGACAGCCAAGTTCCCACAGGCCACGCGGTGCAGCGCGGGGGCTGTGGGGGCCAGGACTAGATGGCTTCATAGTTGGATTTTACAAAGCGTTTAGGGAAAAGTTTACCAACACCTATCCTTAAACAATTCACACACACACACACACCCCCATGCAGAGGAAACAACAATTACAAACTCAAGTTTACCAACACCTATCCTTAAACAATTCACACACACACACACACACACCATGCAGAGGAAAGAACAATTACAAACTCAAGTTTACCAACACCTATCCTTAAACAATTCACACACACACACACACACACACCATGCAGAGGAAAGAACAATTACAAACTCAAGTTTACCAACACCTATCCTTAAACAATTCACACACACACACACACCCCCATGCAGAGGAAACAACAATTACAAACTCAAGTTTACCAATACCTATCCTTAAACAATTCTCACACACACACACAAACACACACACACACACCATGCAGAGGAAAGAACAATTACAAACTCAAGTTTACCAATACCTATCCTTAAACAATTCACACACACACACACACCATGCAGAGGAAAGAACAATTACAAACTCATTCTATGAGGCACTCATCACCCTGATACTAGAACCAAAGATACTAAAAAAGAAATTCACAGGCCAATATCACTGATGAACATAAATGCAAGAATCTTCAACACAGCATCAGCAAACTGATTCCAACAATACACTAAAAGAATCATAAACCATAATCAAGTGGGACTTATCCCAGAGATGTAAGGATTTTTCAATATCTGAAAAATCAATGTAATACACCACATTAACAAGCTGAAGAATAAAAACTGTATGATTATTACAATAATCACAGGAAAAGCTTTTGACAAAATTCAACATTAATTTATGATCAAAATTCCTCAGAAAGTGGGCATAGAGGGAATATACATCAACATAATAAAGGCCACATAAGACAAATCCACAGTTAACATCATACTCAATGGTGAAAAGCTAAAAACATTTTCCAGATCAGAAACAAAACAAAGATACCCACTCTCAATACTTTTATTCAAGAGAGTATTGGAAGTCCTAACCGCAGCAATCAGACAAGAAAAACAAATATATCCAAAATGATAAGGAAGAAATAAAACTGTCAACTCTCTGCAGATTACATGATACTATATGTAGAAAATTTGAAAGATACCACCAGAAAACAACTAAAGCTTATCAATGAATCTTGTAAATCTGTAGAATACAAATCAAGATACAGAAATTTGTTGCATTTCTATGCACTAACAACAAACTATAAAAGAAGTTAAGCAAACAATCACCTTTACCATCTCATTAAAAAAAAATTAGGTAACTACGAATAAACCTAAGGAGGTAAAAGAGCTGTACTTGGAAAGTCTATAAAAGACTATAAAACTATAAGAAGAAACTGAAGACAATACAAAGAGATGAAAAAATATATCGTGTTTTATATAGGAAGAATTAGTACTGGTAAAGTGACCATACTATACAAGACAATCTACAGATTGAATGCAATCCCTATCAAAATATATCAGGGGATTTTTCATAGAACTGCAACAAATAATCTCAGAGCTTGTACGGAAACATAAACACACAAATAGCCAAATCTATCTTGGGAAAGAATAGAACTGGAGGATTCGAGCTCCTTGACTTCTGACTATATTACAAAGCTATCAAAACAGTCATCAAAACAGTATAGCGCTGGCAGAAAAACATACACACATATCAATGGAACAGAAAAGAAATCCAGAAATAAACCCACACACTTATGGGTCAATTAATCTATGACACGGAGAAGGCCATGGCACCCCACTCTAGTACTCTTGCCTGGAAAATCCCATAAACAGAGGAACCTGGTGGGCTGCAGTCCATGGGGTCACTAAGATTCGGGCACGACTGAGCGACTTCACTTTCACTTTTCACTTTCATGCATTGGAGAAGGAAATGGCAACCCACTCCAGTGTCCTTGCCTGGAGAATCCCAGGGACGGGGGAGCCTGGTGGGCTGCCATCTATGGGGTCGCACAGAGTTGGACACGACTGAAGTGACTTAGCAATCTATGACAAAGGAAGAATATACATGGGAAAAAAGGTAGCCTCTGTAATAAATGGTGCTGAGAAAATTGAACAGCCACCTGCAAGAGAATGAAAGCAGACCCCTGTCCTACACCATACACAAAAATTAACTTAAAATGGATGATAAGCTTCGAATGTAAGATTTGAAAAACACTCCTAAAAAAATAATAAAACTCATAGAAAAGAAAGAAAAAAAAGGCTGTAAGCTCCTTGACATAAGTTATGGAGATGATTTTGGACTTGACACCAAAAGAAAAGGCCACGAAAGCAAAAAATCCATCAGACCACGTCAAACTAAAATGCTTCTGTGCAGCAAAGAAAACCACCAACAAACTAAAAATACAATCTATGAATGATTCTGCTACACATATGTAATAAGTTAATATTCAACAAGAAATCTAATGAAAAAATGGGCAGAGGATCTATACAGATATCCTTCCAAAGACATACATACGTACGGCCAACAAATACATGAAAAGGCCTCAACATCACTAATCCTCAGGGAAATACTGATACAAATCAAAATGAGATACCTCCTCATACCCATCAGAATGGATATTATTAAAGAGACAGCAGGTAACAAGCAGTGAGAATGTGGAGGAAAGGGAACCCTCATGCACAGCTGGTGGGAATCTAAACCGATGCAGTCACTGTGGAAAACAGTGTGGCGTTTCCCCAAAAAATTAAAAACAGGAATACCCTATGATCCAAGAATTCCAATTTTAGGTGTTTTTCTGAAGAAAACAAAAACAATTTGAAGAGATAGGGGCTCCTATGTTCACTGAAGCATTATGTAAAAAAGTCATGATATGTAAATAGGTTGCCTATTGATAAATGAATAGATAAGGAAAATATAATAGATATATACAATGGAATATTATTCAGCCATTTTAAAAAAGGAAATTTTGACACTTGCAACAACACGGAAGGATTTTGAGGGCACCATGCCAATTGAAATGTCACACAAATACTTTGAAAGATAAATGATCTGACTTATATTTGTAATCTTTTTTAAAAAATGAACTCATAGATAACAGATCTTTGATTCCAGAGATGGGGAATGGGAGGGTGGACAAAATAGCCGAAGACAGTCAAAAGGCACAAATTTCCAGTTACAAAATGAATAAATCCTGGGCATGTAACATACAGCATGGTAACTATAGTTAACAATAATGTTTGGCATGTCTGAAAGTGCTAGGAGAGTAGATCTTAAAAATTCTCATCACAAGGCAAAAATTCTATAACTATGTATGGTGACAGATGTTAACTAGACCTGTCATGGTGATCATTTTGCAATATATACAAATTTCAAATCATTACGTTGTAAAGGACAGATATGGTATGGACCTAACAGAAGCAGAAGATATTAAGAAGAGATGGCAAGAATGCACAGAAGAACTGTACAAAAAAGATCTTCACGACCCAGATAATCACGATGGTGTGATCACTGACCTAGAGCCAGACATCCTGGAATGTGAAGTTAAGTGGGCCTTAGAAAGCATCACTACGAACAAAGCTAGTGGAGGTGACGGAATTCCAGCTGAGCTATTCCAAATCCTGAAAGATGATGCTGTGAAAGTGCTTCACTCAATATGCCAGCAAATTTGGAAACCTCAGCAGTGGCCACAGGACTGGAAAAGGTCAGTTTTCATTCCAATCCCAAAGGAAGGCAGTGCCAAAGAATGCTCAAACTACCACACAATTTCACTCATCTCACACGCTAGTAAAGTAATGCTCAAAATTCTCCAAGGCAGGCTTCAGCAATATGTGAACCGTGAACTTCCTGATGTTCAAGCTGGTTTTCGAAAAGGCAGAGGAACCAGAGATCAAATTGCCAACATACACTGGATCATGGAAAAAGCAAGAGAGTTCCAGAAAAGCATCTATTTCTGCTTTATTGACTATGCCAAAGCCTTTGACTGTGTAGATCACAATAAACTATGGAAAATTCTGAAAGAGATGGGAATACCAGACCACCTGATCTGCCTCTTGAGAAATTTGTATGCAGGTCAGGAAGCAACAGTTAGAACTTGACATGGAACAACAGACTGGTTTCAAATAGGAAAAGGAGTTCGTCAAGGCTGTATACTGTCACCTTGCTTATTTAACTTATATGCAGAGTACATCATGAGAAACGCTGGACTGGAAGAAACACAAGTTGGAATCAAGATTGCCAGGAGAAATATCAATAACCTCAGATATGCAGATGACACCACCCTTATGGCAGAAAGTGAAGAGGAACTAAAAAGTCTCTTGATGAAAATGAAAGTGGAGAGTGAAAAGGTTGGCTTAAAGCTCAACATTCAGAAAACGAAGATCATGGCATCTGGTCCCAGCACTTCATGGGAAATAGATGGGGAAACAGTGGAAACAGTGTCAGACTTCATTTTTCTGGGCTTCAAAATCACTACAGATGGTGACCGCAGCCATGAAATTAAAAGACGCTTACTCCTTGGAAGAAAAGTTATGACCAGCCTAGATAGCATATTCTAAAGCAGAGACATTACTTTGCCAACAAAGGTTCGTCTAGTCAAGGCTATGGTTTTTCCTGTGGTCATGTATGGATGTGAGAGCTGGACTGTGAAGAAGGCTGAGCGCTGAAGAATTGATGCTTTTGAACTGTGGTGTTGGAGAAGACTCTTGAGAGTCCCTTGGACTGCAAGGAGATCCAACCAGTCCATTCTGAAGGAGATCAGCCCTGGGATTTCTTTGGAAGTAATGATGCTAAAGCTGAAACTCCAGTACTCTGGCCACCTCATGGGAAGAGTTGACTCATTGGAGAAGACTCTGATGCTGGGAGGGATTAGGGGCAGGAGGAGAAGGGGTCGACAGAGGATGAGATGGCTGGATGGCATCACTAACTCGATGGATGTGAGTCTGAGTGAACTCCGGGAGTTGGTGATGGACAGGGAGGCCTGGTGTGCTGCGATCCATGGGGTCGCAAAGAGTTGGACACAACTGAGCGACTGATCTGATCTGATCTGAGAGTGAAGGTGGTGGGCACTGAATCCTTTTAATTTGTAGTTGATCTGGGTCTCAATTGTGTTATAGCACTATTTAGATTCAGTTCAAGATCGGCTTTAAATTTTTTTTTAGGGTGCAATGAGAAATGCACCTTCAGGAGAAATTGGGATCTGAGCACTTGTGAACTTCATAGATCTCTGAGCTTTACAATCCAGGTGCTAGCTTTCTGAAAGCTGAGCGCACCGTCTCTGTTTTACACTCTGGCTGGCAGCTGGCTCTGCTGTGGCACCCTCTGCCGTCCATGCCTTATGGAGATCTCTCTCTGCCTCTGTCTGCCACCTGAAGGCCCGTTGCCTCCCTGATTGAAAGCCTGGATAGCCACAGAGGGACATTTTTCAGCTCCCCTGCCGTGCCCCCTGTCCATGGTAGCCCTGCCTTACACTTGGGGAAAGCCCCTAGTGCCTCAGAGAGATTTCTGTTGATTCTCCTGCCCTGACCCTGGCCTTCAGCAGGCATCGCCCACCTCAGGAAGGTCCTGCACTCTCTTCCTGGGCCCCGGCGTCCAGCGCATGTCTACATGCATGTACCCAGCAAAGACCCAAGGGAAAGAGAGGTGGGTGCAACATGCTTTGTGGCTGGGGCTGCTTAGGATTCCAGCGGTCACTCCAGCCCACAAGCAGTCAGTAAAGTTGACTGATTGCTCCAAGAGCTGTCTATAGCAGACTCTTCTCCCTCCTGCTGACCCCTCCACAGATCAAAGTATCTATGTGTCTCCTTTTTTCTGGGAAGGGCACGTTACATCCTCAATTTTAATTCATGTAGATTTCTTTGTGACTTTGGCTCTCTAGACGGTTTTCAGAGAACCGCAATCTTCTAGCTTCTCAACCTTTTCCCATCATTAGGGTAGAAACAGCAATGTCTAGTTTTTGCAACTTTCAACATCCTAACAGTGGAAGTCTTTATTTTCTGTTCTGATAGAAGAAAGACTTGGAGCAGATAAATGACTTACCCAAGGTTTAGACTTGAAAAAAAAAAAAAGAAAAACTACAATATAAACTGATATCTCCTGACTCCAGGTCAAGGGTTCTTTGTACTGGAGAATCAGTAGTAAAGGCTATTTAACTCTGTGGCAGGCAATCGATCTCTCAGCATTTCTAGTTTGTACAATGAAAGGATTGTACTAAAAAACTCAAAGTCTCTTCCAAATCTAATATTTCAAGATTCAATTCAGTTTGCGTTTTAAAAATATCCCACCGTTTTTGAAAATGTAACTCTGTGTTCTCTAGATGTCTTTCACTTTAGATGTTTAATAAGGATCACAAATTTATCAAGCCCACAACCAACTCCTTTCTTCATCCCTTGCTAAATTTACTCCTCCCATAGTTTTCATCAGCAAATGACAACGTGTTACTACTGCTCAGACTCAAATGGCTAAACCACTCTTCACTTGCTTTTCTATTGCACAGCCAACCCCATGGATGACTGAACCTAACAATGCCTTCTCTGGTTTCCTTTGTTCTTGTCCTTTCTCCCCTCACTCCTACCTCGCATATAGTTTCCACATAGCAGACAGAATGGTCCTTTCATGAAATGAGAAGCCATGCTCTCCCATTCTTCTTAAACTCCGTCAATCACCTCCTCTCCCCTCAAATGGAAGGCAAACTCCTTTAAATGGCTTGCTTGTCTTATGCAATCTGGCCTCCCTGACTAACTTGGCCTCCCCTCTTGCCAAGCTCATCTTACTCCACTCCAGATTTTCCTTGTTGTTCCTCCAATACACCAGGCACTGCCTCGGGACCTTTGCATTTGTATTCCTTCCTGAAATGGTCTTTCTCCTAGGCATTCACATGCCACATCCTCTGCTCAGATGTCACCTTATCAGAGACACCTTCCCTTCCACCAACATAGAGTAAGTTTTAGGACTTCCCTGGTGGTCCAGTGGCTAGGACTCCCAGTTCCTAATGCAGGGGGCCCAGGTATGATTCCTGGTCAGGGAACTAGATCTCACACGCTACAAATAAGGGTGAGCTTGTCCCAACTAAAGATCCTGCATGCTGCAACTAAGACCCAGCACGACCAAATAAGTTTGTTTTTTTTTTTTTTAAAGCAAGTCCTCCCTCCTCTTATCCACTCATCCATCCTCAAAACTTCCTCTTTTATTCAGCTTTTTCTCCAAAGCCCTTCTTATCTATCAGATCAGTCGCTCAGTCGTGTCCAACTCTTTGCGACCCCATGAATCGCAGCACGCCAGGCCTCCCTGTCCATCACCAACTCCCGGAGTTCACTGAGACTCACATCCATCGAGTCAGTGATGCCATCCAGCCATCTCATCCTCTGTCATCCCCTTCTCCTCCTGCCCCCAATCCCTCCCAGCATCAGAGTCTTCTCCAATGAGTCAACTCTTCGCATGAGGTGGCCAAAGTACTGGAGTACTTTCTTACCTATATCTTATCTATATGCTTATTATCTGTCCTCCCATCACTAGAATGTAACTCCATGAGGCCAGAGCCTTTCCTGTTTCATTCACGGTTGTACACCCACTGCCTAGAACAGACTGGCACACACTGAGATACACAAATATTTGTTGGACAGAAAACCATGGGACAGAAAATTTAATGGAAACACACAATTACAGGGGCAGCACTGAGAACTGGAAAGGCTGCACACCAGGTACCAGGCACAATCTTTATTTGGGAAGAAGCCACGGTGCAAAGCTTAAAATGCCATACTTCAGAGACAGATCGTTTGAGTTCAAATCCTGGCTGTCACTCACCAACTATGTGGCCTTGGGCAAACAGTCTAAACAACTGGGCCTTTAAGTGAGTAAAATGATGTCAATCTCACAGGGATGTTAGAAGGGTTAAGTGAGATAAATGTGAGGTGATTAGCTAAAAATGAACACAGTGGAAGGGCTCTATGAAAGGCAGTTATTGCTACGATTACTAAAAATTATGTACCCCCGCACCCTAGTGCAGCCAAAAAGGAGACCAGTTTTGTCCAGAGTAGGAAAATTAATAAGGGAGAAATTTGTTGTCATGATCTATTAACAAAGATCTCATTATATAAGCTCTCTTAACTACACCATGTAATGGCAAAGAGACCAAAACTGTTGGTAAAATAAAATATACTTTATTCGCTTCTCAACACCTCTGAGAAGTCTTAACCACAGGCAAATACAGAAAGACCAACACTGGGAGAACTCCAAATGAAATCAATTAAAATGGGAAATTCTATGATACAATGCTATTTTATATTTCCAAAAAATAGATCTGCCTTACAAGCTAAAGTGGAATGCAGTTAACAGAAACCTGATGACAGGTAACCCAACATATATTTTGATCCATACAAATTAAAGCTTAAAGCTTTTTGATGTCTTTTTGTAACAATTTTAGAATATACAACTAAAATAAATGAAAACTGTGCTGGGAAAGATTGAAGGCAGGAGGAGAAGGAGATGACAGAGGATGAGACGGTTGGATGACATCACCAACTCGATGGACATGAGTCTGAGCAAGCTCCGGGAATTGGTGATTGACAGGGAAGCCTAGCGTGCTGCAGTCCACGGGGTTGCAAAGAGTTGGACATGACTGAGCGACTGAACTGAATGGATTACTAGGAAAAAACTTCAGAAAATAGAATTGTACTTTAAAAAATAGTCTCATCCTTCAAGTCTAATGGCTTTATGTTAAAAGCTAGTCTTATAACAATGTTTTCTTAGGTCAATCTCCCAAGGCAATAGAAATAAAAACACAAATAAACAAATGAGACCTAATCAAATTCACCACAGCAAAGAAACCATAAGCAAAATGAAAAGACAACCTGTGGAACAAGAGTAAATATTTGCAAATGCTGTAACCAACAAGGGCTTAATCACCCAAACACACAAACAGCTGATACAGCTCAACAACAAAAACACAAACAACCCAACTGAAAACTGGGCAGAAGACCTTAACAGACATTTCTCAAAAAAAGACATACAAATGGCCAACAGACACATGAAAAGATGCTCAATATTGTTAATTATAAATGCAAACCAAAAAATACAACAGGGTATCAACTCATACAGGTCAGAATGGCCATCATCAAAAATTCTACAAATAACAAATGCTGGAGAAGGTGTGGAGAAAAGGAAACCCTCCTACACTGCTGGAGAAAATGCAAGTTGATGCAGCCACTGTGGAAAACAATATGGATTTCTCCTCAGAAACTAAAAAGGGAATTGCCATATCATCCAAAAATCCCACTTTCTGGGCATATACCCAGATAAAACTGTAATTCAAAAAGATATTTGCACCGCTATGTTCATAGCACCATTATTTACGGTAGCCAAGACCCAGAAACACCTTCAATATCCATTTACAGGTCAACGGATAAGGAAGGTGTGGTACATATATACAATGGACTATATCTCAGTCATAGCAAAGGATGAAATAAAGCCCTTTCAGCAACATGCATGGAAGAGAACAAACTTGTGGATGCCACCGGGAGGGGGCTGAGGGAGGGCTGGGGTTAGCAGATGTATGCTTATACGTATGTGTGTGCATAAGTGAGTCACACTGCTGTACAACAGAGACTGGCACAACACTGTCAATCAACTACACCTCAATTAAAAAAAAAAAAAAACTGTAGCCTACCAGGCTTCTCGGTCCATGGGATTCTCCAGGCAAGAATACTGGAGTGGGTTACCATTTCCTTCTCCAGGGGATCTTCCCGACCCAGGGATCGAACCCAGGTCTCCTGCACTGGAGGCAGACACTTTAACCTCTGAGCTCCTAGGGAAGCCCATATATAGAACAGATAAACAACAGGTCCTACAGTATAGCACAGGCAACTATATCCAGTCTCCTGGGATCAACCATAATGAAAAAGAATATTTAAAAAAAGAATGTATGTGTATGTACAACCAAGTCACACTGCTGTACAGCCCAGACTGGCACAACACTGTAATGTAGTGTAGTCAATCAACTACACTTCAATTAAAATTAAAATTAAAAAAAATAAAAAAGCCAGCCTTTGTGATTCACAGAAAGCAGGTGCCAATTCCTCAACACAAACTGAAATGACGGGAGAAACTTTAAATGCTGTTACAACCATGAGTATGAACCCTAATCCAATAATCTGTTGTCATTGATTCCTCTTCATTTCATCTGTGTGAAAGAAAAGGCAGAGCAGAGAAGGCTAGGCATGCCTACTCTGCTCAACAGTGTGCAGCCGAGTGCCAAGAACAAAAGACAAATACTCATAAGCGCGCAAAACATTAAAATCCGAGAGCGAGAACTCATCTCCTAACAGAAAAATAGCATATATTTGGAGGGAACATATAACAAGACACCATACATTATAGCATAAGTCGACGTTTACATAAGCCGGCTCTGAGACAAGACGCCTGGTTTTGAAATCTGACTGGATGAGTTACTTTACCTCTCTGCACTTCATTTCCTCATCTCTAAAATGTGGAAACGGTATTTTTCACATAAGGTTGTTGTGATGGTTACTTAAGACACATGGGGTGCTTATAAAAATGTCTCCTGCATAAAATGTACACAATAAATGTCAGCTGTCATTTATCATTTAAAGGCAACAGAAACAAGTGGCTTAATTGAATTCTTTTTTTCTTTTTCCCTGCATGGCATGTGGATCTTAGGGCTTTCCTGGTGGCTTAGCAGTAAAGAATCCACCTGCCAATGCCAGAGAAATGGGTTCGATCCCTGTGTCAGGAAGATCGCCCGGAGAAGGAAATGGCAACCCACTCCTGGTTGTATTCTTGCCTTAAGAATCTCAAAGACAGAGGGGCGTGGTGGGCTACAGTCCATGGGGTGAAAACTGAGCAACCAAACAACTCCTTAGGTCCTTGACCAGAGATCAAACCCACATCTCCTGCACTGGAAGCCATGGAGTCTTAATCACAAGACTGCCAGGGAAGCCCCTGAAGAAAAATTCACGTGCAATGCCATAAATATCAAATGCTAAAGCTGTATGTTTAGATTCAAGCATTTAAGGAAGGGTAATGTTAATATATGGAATACATGTGGGGGATTATAGAAGCAGCCTCCTAACCCTCTAACCACTCACTTCCCTTTTACCCTGGAGCCTAGGCATCAGGTTACCACTCAAACTCCTCCCATGAATTAAATTCTTAATGCTTAAAGATAAAAACCAAAGCATTTCTAAGTTTGGCAAAGCAACCAGTAGTACCCAAGTACAGTAAGATGCTTCTAGAGTACATAAAACTCCAAAATTTACAACAGTGAATCAAGGTGGACTGTGGGTCAGGATGGAACAGGTGGACAAAAGAGAAGAAAAGGAAAATGGGCAACTGGAGGAATATAAGCCCTCAGAGAGAAAGCTGTGAAACTCTAACTCCTTAATGTTCTTTCCCCTTGGCAGAACTGTAAGAGCTTTTCTCACAGATTACATGTAAAAAGTAAGACGCTGCAACATTTACAACACTTAGCTTTTTATAAATTCATTTCCTGAAACTCTTCTGGCTCCATTAATTTTCACTTAAAACAACTCAGAATTTAAAAGAAACATGCAGAGACTAAAGACGACACTGCTGTTATTTGTGGGTGCTGGGGTATTTTTTACCTACTATCAACAGGTCACCCAGCTGGCAGTTGTTCTTCTGGGGTCAATGAGATACAGATCATCCACGTTCTCTTAGTAGCTTAGTTACTAAGACAAGACAGAGCCAGCCAAGATTCCAAAGGGCAGCGTCTCTCTCCAGAGGCCTTACCGGCACTTGGGGAGCACCGGACACTCAGTTCATTAGCTCTTCCACTAACCCCTGCAGGTAGGCAGCAAATCTAGGTAACACTACTAACAGTTACAAAAACTGTTTCTCAGAACTAAGTGTTTTCCTATCACCCACCCCCACCCTCTCGCAAATACACCAAAGGTGTGTCTCCAAGCAGAAAATCCAGCTCTGCTCTTCTTTTACACCCTTGGGATGCTTCTGGAGAATTCACACCTTTGATTGGCAATTCCCTAAATCTTGCCTATTCAAGCCAATACCTGAGCCGGGTCTTCGGGTTATAAACGAGCTTAATGGGGTCCAGGTGGGATGCCCACTCAGTCTCAAGTTTATTGAATAAAGGTATTAAAGGGTTTACCACGCACTAAATCCCCGAGTGAGGGTGCTGCACTCAGAAAAAAACACCACCTTAATGCACCTTCTTTAAAAAAGAGTGAGGAATCCCCCAAATTACAAATTCAAATTTTCACATGCTATAGAAACCTGTCAGAATGATGAATTTCAAAGAAATACCTATTTATACATAATTGCATAGAAATGGGACAGAAAGCACGCAGACTGAAATATAGTGTTAATATGACTATACATGGTAGATGATATTCATACATATCCTTTTTTTCCCCCTAACCACACCCTCTTTGAGTGGCTTATCAGGCTCGCTAGGGCAAAACAGCATTACGCTATCCGGCGGCCGCCGGGTCTGGGTCCCCGCAGTGACCCCGGCACTCTCGGCAAAACGCCGCTCCCGGGCAGCGGGCGGGCGTTCCGCCTGCCCCAGGGTTCCCGCTCCCGGGGGCCCGCCCAGCCCTGTCCTGCCCGGCAGCCCCGCAGGCCGCAGCCCGGCCTTTCGGCGACCCCGGTGCCGCCCGCCCAGACCAGCAGGCGGCCGCGCGGAGGCACAGCTCGGGCGGGGAAGGGCCTGGTGGCCGGGCTGCGAGGGTCCCAAACTCACCATGGCCGAAGAGCCGCGAGCGCGCCCACAGCCGAGAGTCACAAGGCGCCGGCAACGCCCGTTGTCCTGGTGACGACAGCTGGGCGCCCCGCCCCGTCCCCTAGGTGGGCTCGGAGGCGGCCATTGGCTGCCGGTGAGCACGTGACGATAAGGGGCGGGGCCTTTGGACCGCCCCTTCGTGCCCCCACGCCTTGGTCTTGGGCGGGGGCCTCATTGCCTTTGCTCCTTTGCATATGGTACCTCAACACCCTAATCACCTTGATATCCCTCACCTTACAGATAAACCAGCCTCAGTCTGCTGGGAAAGACTTTTATAAGTTTATCCTTTTTAAGTAACACATTAACACATTATTATTGGAAGCACTTTAAACAATAGCGAATTAAGAAGAATAAAACCACACCAAATCCCAACACCTGGTGTAACCACTGTTTTTTCTAGTCTATCTGCTTCCAAGCCTATCTGCATTCCAACAAAATATATATTATAATACGCTGTATTCTTGGAAATGGAAGCAAGCCCCATGTACTTTTTATAATCTACTTTATTTCAATAAAAAATTATCCTTGCATGCTATTTCATGTCATAATATTTATGGTACATTAATTTACTTAATCTTTCTGCAACTTGTTGGATGCTTTTAATATGGTTGAAGGGAACTTTCTAGGCCATTAAGTCTATGAGGAGACATACTCTACAGCTGATTTGACATCTCCCCTTGAATGTCTAATAGACATCCCACACTTAATACAGTCCCAGTAAGACTTTCAATCCAAGTTTCTCACTTTCCCTAAACAAATGGACAACTACAGTCATCAACAATCAAAACCAAAAAGCCCTATGAAGGAGAAGAGAATCTGTAGAGATGGAAAGTAGATAACTAGTTTTTTACAGCTGGGGGAGGAGTGCTGGAGGTAAGAGATAATAACTGAAGGGTACCAGATTTATTTTTGTACCATTATATCTACTATTGTGGGCAAGAATCACTTAGCAGAAATGGAGTAGCCATCATAGTCAGAGAAAGAATCTGAAACACAGTACTTGGATGCATTCTCAAAAACAATAGAATGATTTGTTTGTTTACAAGGTAAACCATTTAACATCACAGTAATGCAAGTCTTTGCTCCAACCAGTAATGCTGAAGAAGCTGAAGTTGAACGGTTCTATGCAGACCTACAAGACCTTCTAGAGCTAACACCCAAAAAAGGTGTCCTTTTCATTATAGGGGATTGGAATGCAAAAGCAGGTAATCAAGAAATACCTGGGGTAACAGGCAATTTGGCCTTCAAGTACAGAATGAAGTAGGGCAAAGGCTAATAGAGTTTTGCCAAGAGAACGCAATGGTCATAGGAAACACCCTTTTCCAACAACACAAGAGAAGACTCACACATGTACATCACCAGATGGTCAATACAGAAATCAGATTGATGATATTCTTTGCAGCCAAAGATGGAGAAGCTCTATACAGTCAGCAAAAACAAGACCAGGAGCAGACTGTGGCTCAGATCATGAACTCCTTATTGTCAAATTCAGACTGAAACTGAAGAAAGTAGGGAAAACCACTAGACCATTCAGGTATGACCTAAATCAAATCCTTTATGATTATACAGTGGAAGTGAGAAATAGATTCAAGGGATTAGATCTGATAAACAGAGTGCCTGAAGAACTATGGACGGAGGTTCGTGACATTGTACAAGAGGCAGGGATCAAGACGATCCCCAAGAAAAATAAATAAAAAAAGGCAAAATGGTTGTCTAAGGAGGCCTTACAAATAGCTATGAGAAGAAGAAAGATGAAAGGCAAAGGAGAAAAGGAAAGATATATCCATTTGAATGCAGAGTTCCTAAGAATAGCAAGAAGAGATAAGAAAGCCTTCTTCAGCGATCAATGCAAAGAAATAGAGGAAAACAACAGAATGGGAAAAACTAAGGATCTCTTCAAGAAAATCAGAGATACCAAAGGAACATTTCATGCAAAGATGGGCTCGATAAAGGACAGAAATGGTATGGACCTAACGGAAGCAGAAGATATTAAGAAGAGGTGGCAAGAATACACAGAAGAACTGTACAAAAAAGAGCTTCACGACCCAGATAATCATGATGGTGTGATCACTGACCTAGAGCCAGACATCCTGGAATGTGAAGTCGAGTAGGCCTTAGAAAGCATCACTAGGAACAAAGCTAGTGGAGGTGATGGAAGTCCAGTGGAGCTATTCCAAATCCTGAAAGATGATGCTGTGAAAGTGCTGCACTCAATATGCCAGCAAATTTGGAAAACTCAGCAGTGGCCACAAGATTGGAAAAGGTCAGTTTTCATCCCAATCCCAAAGAAAGGCAATGCCAAAGAGTGCTCAAACTACCGCACAATTGCACTCATCTTACACGCGAGTAAAGTAATGCTCAAAATTCTCCAAGCCAGGCTTCAGCAATATGTGAACCATGAACTTCCTGATGTTCAAGCTGGATTTAGAAAAGGCAGAGGAACCAGAGATCAAATTGCCAACATCCTCTGGATCATCAAAAAAGCAAGAGAGTTCCAGAAAAACATCTATTTCGGCTTTATTGACTATGCCAAAGCCTTTGACTGTGTGGATCACAATCAACTGTGGACAATTCTGAAAGAGATGGGAATACCAGACCACCTGATCTGCCTCTTGAGAAATCTGTATGCAGGTCAGGAAGCAACAGTTAGAACTGGTCATGGAACAACAGACTGGTTCCAAATAGGAAAAGGAGTACGTCAAGGCTGTATATTGTCACCCTGTTTATTTAACTTATATGCAGAGTACATCATGAGAAATGCTGGACTGGAGGAAACACAAGCTGGAATCAAGATTGCCGGGAGAAATATCAATAACCTCAGATATGCAGATGATACCACCCTTATGGCAGAAAGTGAAGAGGAACTAAAAAGCCTCTTGATGAAAGTGAAAGTGGAGAGTGAAAAGGTTGGCTTAAAGCTCAACATTCAGAAAACGAAGATCATGGCATCTGGTCCCATCACTACATGGGAAATAGATGGAGAAACAGTGGAAACAGTGTCAGACTTCATTTTTCTGGGCTCCAAAATCACTGCAGATGGTAACTGCAGCCATGAAATTAAAAGACGCTTACTCCTTGGAAGGAAAGTTATGAACAACCTAGATAGCATATTCAAAAGCAGAGACATCACTTTGCCAACAAAGGTTCGCCTAGTCAAGGCTATGGTCTTTCCTGTGGTCATGTATGGATGTGAAAGCTGGACTGTGAAGAAGGCTGAGCGCCGAAGAATTGATGCTTTTGAACTGTGATGTTGGAGAAGACTCTTGAGGGTCCCTTGGACTGCAAGGAGATCCAACCAGTCCATTCTGAAGATCAGCCCTGGGATTTCTTTGGAAGGAATGATACTAAAGCTGAAACTCCAGTATTTTGGCCACCTCATGCGAAGAGTTGACTTATTGGAAAAGACTCTGATGCTGGGAGGGATTGGGGGCAGGAGGAGAAGGGGTCGACAGAGGATGAGATGGCTGGATGGCATCACTGACTCGATGAATGTGAGTCTGAGTGACCTCCGAGAGCTGGTGATGGATAGGGAGGCCTGGCGTGCTGCAGTTCATGGGGTCGCAAAGAGTCAGACACGACTGAGAGACTGATCTGATCTGATCTGATCTAAGGGAACATTTCATGCAAAGATGGGCACAGTAAAGGACAGAAATGGTATGGACCTAACAGAGGCAGAAGATATTAAGAAGAGGATACATAGAAGAACTATACAAAAAGATCTTCATGACCCAGATAATCAGGATGGTGTGATCACTCACCTAGAGCCAGACATCCTGGAATGTGAAGTCAAGTGGGCCTTAGGAAGCATCACTATGAACAAAGCTAGTGAAGGTGATGGAATTCCAGCTGAGCTATTCCAAATCTGAAAAGATGATGCTGTGAAAGTGCTGCACTCAATATACCAGTGAGTTTGGAAGACTCAGCAGTGGCTACAGGAGGGGAAAAGGTCAGTTTTCATTCCAATCCCAAAGAAAGGCACTGTAAAAGAATGCTCAAACTACCACACAACTGCACTCATCTCACACGTTAGTAAAGTAATGCTCAAAATTCTCCAAGCCAGGCTTCATCAGTGTGTGAACCGTGAACTTCCAGACGTTCAAGCTGGATTTAGAAAAGGCAGAGGAACCAGAGATCAAGTTGCCAACATCCGTTGGATCATTGAAAAAGAGAGCTCCAGAAAAACATCTACTTCTGCTTTATTGACTATGCCAAAGCCTTTGACTGTGTGCATCACAACAAACTGTGGAAAATTCTTCAAGAGATGGGAATACCAGACCACCTGACCTACCTACCTCTTGAGAAATCTGTATGCAGGTCAGGAACAACAGTTAGAACTGGACATGGAACAACAGATTGGTTCCAAACAGGAAAAGGAGTCCGTCAAGCCTGTAAATTGTCATCCTGCTTATTTCACTTATATGCAGAGTACATCATGAGAAATGCTGGACTGGATGAAGCACAAGCTGGAATCAAGATTGCAGGGAGAAATATCAATAACCTCAGATATGCAGATGACACCACCCTTATGGCAGAAAGTGAAGAAGAACTAAAGAGCCTCTTGATGAAAATGAAAGATGAGAGTGAAAAAATTGACTTAAAACTCAGCATTCAGAAAACTAAGATCATGGCATCTGGTCCCATCACTTCATGGCAAATAGATGGGCAAAAAGTGGAAACAATGACAGAGTTCATTTTGAGGGGGCTCCAAAATCACTGCAGATGGTGACTGCAGCCATGAAATTAAAAGACACTTGCTCCTTGGAAGAAAAGTTATAACCAACCTAGACAGCATATTAAAATGCAGAGGCATTACTTTGCCAACAAAGGTCCACCTAGTCAAAGCTATGGTTTTTCCAGTAGTCATGTATGGATGTGAGAGTTGGATTATCAAGAAAGCTGAGTGCCGAAGAACTGATGCTCCTGGAGGTCCAAGAGAGATGCTTTTCATGTTCATGAAAAGACCCTGATGCTGGGAAAGATTGAGGACAAGAGGAGAAAGGGGTGACAGAGTATGAGATGGTGGGATGGCATCACTGACTCAGTGGGCATGAGTTTGCACAAACTCAGGGAGACAGTGAAGGACAGGGAGGCCTGGTGCAGTACCGTCCGTGGGGTCTCAAAGAGATGGATGTGATTAGCTACTGAACAATTGACAACTTAAAATTGGACATATTTAAGGTGTAGTGTTATGATTTGATATGTGTATACACTGTGAAATAACGACCACAATTCAGTTGATTAACATATCCATTACCTCATATAATTACCACTATTTTCCCTTTCTTCCTTACTTTCTTTCTTCCTCTCTTTCTTTCTTGTGGTGAGAACTCTTGAGATCTACCTTCTAAGAAAATGTCAATACACAATACAACATTGTTAGCTATATTCACATTGTCATACATTAGATATCCAGAACTTACTCATCTTGTGTAACTGAAATTGTGCACCCTTTGTCCAGCTTCTCCCCATTTCCCTCAACCTGCAATCCCTGATAACCACCATTCCACTCTCTCACTCTGTGTGTATGACTATTTTAGAGTACACTTACAAGTGAGATCATGCAGTAGTTGTCTTTCTATGTCTGGTTTCTTTCAATTAGCATAATATCCTCGAGGCGCATCCATGTTGTCACAAATGGCAAGATTTCCATCTTTTTGAACACTGAATAATAGTCCATTGTATAGTATATAGATTTCCCTTTCTAAAAGTTTATATGAATGTATTCACACAATAATTGAGCTTTTGTTTTAATAGCTGGGTTCTTTTAGCACATTTTCAAGATTCATCCACCTTGTAGCATCTAGCAGTATTTCATTCCTTTTTATAGTCAAATAATAGTCCTTGAAATGATATATCACACAGTTTTGCTTATCCATTTGTCCGCTGACAGACACTTCAGTTCTTTCCATCTTGTGGCTATTGTGAATACTGCTGCTATGAATATCTATGAATATGTTTTTATACAGACACATGTTTTTATGTCTATTGGGTGTCTATCTAGGAGGAAAATTTCTGGGTCACATGGTAACTGTGTTTCAGCATTTGACAAACTGCCAGACTATTTTCCAAAGAGGCTGCACTGGTTTATATTCCCACGAGTAGTGTGTAAGTAGTGTGTAATACCAATTAACTTCACCGGCCTGTCACATGTCGAAGAAAAAAGTAGTAATCATTAAGGTAGTTTGCTGGGGACCAGCCCCAGCTGATCCAGGGACTTCGAAGCGAGGACGGCGTCGGTGGGGGTCAGGACACGATAGTTATAATTAGAGATATAAAGAATACTAGAACGAGGATAGCTCAGTAGGAAAATTTAGTGGAGAAAAGAGGCTGAGTAACTTGGTTTACGCGGGAGACCAATAAAACTTCAAGACAAGAAGTTTGCACCACTTACGGAGGCCGCAGGCGTCTTTCCGTTCTCCCGAAGGAGAGGAGACACTGAGGCCTCCCCGGTCTGATCTTAGAAGCCCAGGCATAATTAGTAAGCATGGTGGGTCCCGCGCCCCAGATGGAGACTCAGCCAGAATTTGAGAGAGAGAGCGACATGGGGAGACCAGTCTTTCCAGGAACTGATCCCATCCTTTATTTTCCCTGGTTTACTTTTATACACTGAGATGTTATACAAAAGTCACGCGGGGTCTTACAAACGTATACAGAGGTCTTAGGGGTGTTACATCATCTTCCGGCCAGGGGGCCTGTTGACAATTTATGACCTTCTCCTTGTGATAGTGGTCAGTCACTTATTTCTCCAGGGCGATTATTCTTAAAACAGACTCCACTAGATAAGTTTACATTCCTATAGGGTGAGGGTGTAGTGGGTTTTAGTCAGGGAAAGAATTTACTTAGCCTAAAGTCTAATGTGATTAATATCAAAGGTTAATACTTATCTCTTCTATTCATTAATGTGTATAAGGGCAGGGGAAGTGGAGACTTAGCAGCAATCATTGGCTCAACAAATGAAAAACCCTTCACCAATACAATTTCTAATCAGCCCATTATACTTATGCTAATAGTTTTCTAACTTCTCTAAAGAACCTGTTTTTAGAAGCACATGTGGCCGGACAAGCCTGTCAGGTGGGCTAGAGAACCTTCAGAGGAGTTTGTAGGTCAAGACACTCCTGTCACACCCAGGAATTTTTATTAACTGAAGCTTTAAGTTAACTCTTTTTTCAGAGAGTGGTAGTGGGGGACAGCCCCTCGTAAAGTCAGAGGTGTAGGTGAGAGCACAAGTAGTAAAGCAGGCAGGCTCTGGTTTTGGGGGTAGATGCTCGAGAACCTCCAAGGGGCTCCTGAGGCTCGACCCCACCTTTGTGTATGTCAAACCTCCTTCCTCATGACCTTTGCCACGGGCGGAGCGCTAATTCAAACCGGGCCCCCAACAGTAGTTTAAGACAATTAAAGAAATAAGCCACAGATTGGGTAATGTTTTTGCAAATCACATATTTGATAAAGAACTTGTATCCAAAATACAGAGAACTTTTAAAGCTCAACAATAAGAAAACAAACAACTCAATTTAAAAATGATCAAAAGATTGGAACAGACACTTCAACAAAAATGATATAGAGATGGCAAATGGCATATGAAAAGATAATTAAGGCCAAGGTGGCCAAGATGGCAGAGTAGGAAGACCCAAAGCTTACCTCCTGCCATGGGCAAACCATGATCACAACTATTTACACAGTAACCGTAAGAACAAACTAAAGACTAGCAAGAAACATTTTCACAACAGAAGGACCCACAGTGAGATGGATAAGAGAGGCAGAGATGCAGCATAGTCAAGACCCATATCCTCGGGTAGATCAGATCAGATCAGATCAGTCGCTCAGTCGTGTCCGACTCTTTGCGACCCCATGAACCGCAGCACGCCAGGCCTCCCTGTCCATCACCAGCTCCCGGAGGTCACTCAGACTCGCATCCATCGAGTCAGTGATGCCATCCAGCCATCTCATCCTCTGTCGTCCCCTTCTCCTCCTGCCCTCAATCCCTCCCAGCATCAGAGTCTTCTCCAATGAGTCAACTCTTCGCATGAGGTGGCCAAAATATTGGAGTTTCAGCTTTAGCATCATTCCTTCTAAAGAAATTCCAGGATTGATCTCCTTCAGAATGGACTGGTTGGATCTTCTTGCAGTCCAAGGGACTCTCAAGAGTCTTCTCCAACACCACAGTTCAAAAGCATCAATTCTTCGGCGCTCAGCCTTCTTCACAGTCCAACTCTCACATCCATACATGACCACAGGAAAGACCATAGCCTTGACTAGGCAAACCTTTGTTGGTAAAGTAATGTCTCTGCTTTTGAATATGCTATCTAGGTTGGTCATAACTTTCCTTCCAAGGAGCAAGCGTCTTTTAATTTCATGGCTGCAGTCACCATCTGCAGTGATTTTGGAGCCCAGAAAAACAAAGTCTGACACTGTTTCCACTGTTTCCCCATCTATTTCCCATGCATGGGACCAGATGCCATGATCTTCGTTTTCTGAATGTTGAGCTTTAAGCCAACCTTTTCACTCTCCACTTTCACTTTCATCAAGAGGCTTTTTAGCCCCTCCTCACTTTCTGCCATAAGAGTGGTGTCATCTGCATATCTGAGGTTATTGATATTTCTCCCGGCAATCTTGATTCCAACTTCTGTTTCTTCCAGTCCAGCATTTCTCATGATGTACTCTGCATATAAGTTAAATAAACATGGTGACAATATACAGCCTTGACGTACTCCTTTTCCTATTTGGAACCAGTCTGTTGTTCCATGACCAGTTCTAACTGTTGCTTCCTGACCTGCATACAGATTTCTTAAGAGGCAGATCAGGTGGTCTGGTATTCCCATCTCTTTCAGAATTTTCCATAGTTTATTGTGATCCACACAGTCAAAGGCTTTGGCATAGTCAATAAAGCAGAAATAGATGTTTTTCTGGAACTCTCTTGCTTTTTTGATGATCCAGCGGATGTTGGCAATTTGATCTCTGGTTCCTCTGCCTTTTCTAAAACCAGCTTGAACATCAGGAAGTTCATGGTTCACATATTGCTGAAGCCTGGCTTGGAGAATTTTGAGCATTACTTTACTAGCGTGTGAGATGAGTGCAATTGTGCGGTAGTTTGAGCATTCCTTGGCATTGCCTTTCTTTGGGATTGGGATGAAAACTGACCTTTTCCAATCTTGTGGCCACTGCTGAGTTTTCCAAATTTGCTGGCATATTGAGTGTAGCACTTTCACAGCATCATCATTCAGGACTTGGAATAGCTCCACTGGAATTCCATCACCTCCACTAGCTTTGTTCGTAGTGATGCTTTCTAAGGCCCATTTGACTTCACATTCCAAGATGTCTGGCTCTAGGTCAATGATCACATCATCATGATTGTCTAGGTCTTGAAGCTCTTTTTTGTACAGTTCTTCTGTGTATTCTTGCCACCTCTTCTTAATATCTTCTCCTTCTGTTAGGTCCACACCATCTCTGTCCTTTATCGTGCCCATCTTTGCATGAAATGTTCCTTTGGTATCTCTGATTTTCTTGAAGAGATCCCTAGTCTTTCCCATTCTGTTGTTTTCCTCTATTTCTTTGCATTGATCACTGAAGAAGGCTTTCTTATCTCTTCTTGCTATTCTTTGGAACTCTGCATTTAGATGTTTATATCTTTCCTTTTCTCCTTTGCTTTTCGCTTCTCTTCTTTTCACAGCTATTTGTAAGGCCTCCCCAGACAGCCATTTTGCTTTTTTGCATTTCTTTTCCATGGGTAAGTGACCCACAAATGGGAGGGTAATTACAACTGCAGACGTTCTCCCCAAGGAGCCAGGGGTCCTAGCCTCAGACTGGGCTCACTAGCCTGGGGTCCTCCACCAAGAAGACAAGCTCCCAGAACATCTGGTTTTGAAGGCCAATGGAGCTTGCAGAAGAGAGCCGGAGGACTGTAAGGAATAAAGACTCTGCTCCTAAAGGGCACAAATAAAATCTCACACATTCCAAGTCTCAACCGAGAGGCAGTAATTTGAAAGGAGCCTGGGTCAGATCCTGAAATTGAAGACAATTTCAGGAAATGAGTCCCGAATATTCATTGGAAGAACTGAGGCTGAAGCTGAACCTCCAACACTTTGGCCACCTGATGGAAAGAGCTGACTCATTGGAAAAGACCCTGATGCTGGGAAAGATTGAAGGCAGGAGGAGAAGGGGATGACAGAGGATGAGATGGCTGGATGGCATCACCGACTTGATGGACATGGCTTTGGGTAGACTTTAGCAGTTGGTGATGGATAGGGAGGCCTGGCATGCTGCGGTTCAAGGGACCTTTGTCAACAAAGGTCCATCTAGTCAAGGCTATGGTTTTTCCAGTAGTCACGTATGGATATGAGAGTTGGACTATAAAGAAGGCTGAGCGCCGAAGAATTGATGCTTTTGAACTGTGGTGTTGGAGAAGACTCTTGAGAGTCCCTTGGACTGCAAGGAGATCCAACCAGTCCATCACAAAGGAGATCAGTCCTGGGTGTTCATTGGAAGGACTGATGTTGAAGCTGAAACACCAATACTTTGGCCACCTGATGCAAAGAGCTGACTCATTGGAAATAGACCCTGATGCTGAGAAAGATTGAGGGCAGGAGGAGAAGGGGACGACAGAGGATGAGATGGTTGGATGGCATCACCGACTTGATGGACATGGGTTTGGGTAGACTCCAGCAGTTGATGATGGACAGGGAGGCCTGGCGTGCTGTGGTTCATGGGGTCGCAAAGAGTTGGACACAACTGAGTGACTGAACTGAACTGAACTGAATAGAGGGCCCAGAGATGAACCCACCCTTATATGGGCAATTAATAACTTGCCCTAAAACAAAGGAGTCAAAAATATACAATGTGCCTAGGCGTAACTTTCTTTGTATTTATCCCGCGTGGCTTTGTATGTCTTCAAGTATCTGTGGCTTGGTATCTTTTATCAGTTCAGAAAAACTCTCAGCCATAATCTCTTACGATATTCTTCTGCCCCATCCTTCCTCTCCTTTCCTTTTTGCACTTAAGGTATCATATGACTGATTTTCACACAGAATTTTCTACACCTATTACTTCTTTATTTTATATTTTTCCTTTTGTCTCTTTATGCTTCCTTCTAAATATTTTCTTCCAAAATATCTTTCAGTTCACTAAATCTCTCCATCAGTGTTTAGTTTGCTGTTAAAAATATTCATTGAGCTTTTTTTTTTTTTTTTTTTGCACTGGTTCTTTGTTGCTGCATGCAGGCTTTCTCTAGTGATAAGTGGAACCATTCTTCACTGCAGTGCACAGGCTTCTCACTGGGGTGTGTTCTCCTGTTGCACAGCACAGGCTTCTCATTGGACTGTATTCTCCTGTTGCAGAGCAGAGGTTTCTCACTGGGGTGTGTTCTCCTGTTGCAGAGCACAGGCTCCTCACTGGGGTATATTGCCCTGTTGCAGAGCACAGGCTTCTCACTGGGGTGTATTCTCCTGTTGAAGAGCAGAGGTTTCTTACTGGGGTGTATTCTCCTGTTGCAGAGCAGAGGTTTCTCACTGGGGTGTATTCTCCTGCTGCAGAGCACAGGCTTCTCAGTGGGGTGTGTTCTCCTGTTGCAGAGCACAGGCTTCTCACTGGGGTGTATTCTCCTGTTGAAGAGCAGAGGTTTCTCACTGGGGTGTATTGTCCTGCTGCAGAGCACAGGCTTCTCACTGGAGTGTATTCTCCTGTTGCAGAACACAAGCTTCTCACTGGGGTGTATTCTCCTGTTGCAGAGCAGAGGTTTCTCACTGGGGTGTATTCTCCTGTTGCAGAGCAGAGGTTTCTCACTGGGGTGTATTCTCCTGTTGCAGAGCAGAGGTTTCTCACTGGGGTGTATTCTCCTGCTGCAGAGCACATGCTTCTCGCTGGGGTGTATTCTCCTGTTGCAGAGCACAAGCTTCTCATTGGGGTGTATTCTCCTGTTGCAGAACACAGGCTTCTCACTGGGGTGTATTCTCCTGTTGAAGAGCAGAGGTTTCTCACTGGGGTGTATTCTCCTGTTGCAGAGCACAGGCTTCTCACTGGGGTGTATTCTCCTGTTGCAGAACACAGGTTTCTCACTGGGGTGTATTGTCCTGTTGCAGAGCACAGGCTTCTCATTGGGGTGTATTCTCCTGTTGCAGAACACAAGCTTCTCACTGGGGTGTATTCTCCTGTTGAAGAGCAGAGGTTTCTCACTGGGGTGTATTCTCCTGTTGCAGAGCACAGGCTTCTTACTGGGGTGTACTCTCCTGTTGCAGAGCACAAGCTTTTCACTGGGGTGTACTCTCCTGTTGCAGAACACAAGCTTCTCACTGGGGTGTATTCTCCTGTTGAAGAGCAGAGGTTTCTCACTGGGGTGAATTCTCCTGTTGCAGAGCACAGGCTTCTCACTGGGGTGTATTCTCCTGTTGCAGAGCACAGGCTTCTCACTGGGGTGTACTCTCCTGTTGCAGAGCACAAGCTTTTCACTGGGGTGTATTGTCCTATTGCAGAGCACAAGCTTCTCACTGGGGTGTATTGTCCTGTTGCAGAGCACAGGCTTCTCACTGGGGTGTATTCTCCTATTGCAGAGCACAGGCTTCTCACTGTGATGCATTCTCCTGTTGCAGAGCACAGGCTCCAGGCATATGGGCCTCAGCAGGTGCAGCACACAGGCTCCGTAGTTGCTACAGGCTCAGTAGTTGCTGGAGCTTGGGCTCAGAAGTTGTGGTGCAGAGCTTAGTTGTTCTGTGGTATGTGGAACCCTCTTGGACCAGGGATCACACCTGTGTCCCCTGCATTGGCAGGCAGACTCCCATTACTGCAATGAGGGAAGACCGTCATTGAGCTTTTAATTTCAATTTTAATTTTTAGTTGCAGACTTCACATGTTTTAATTTTTATAGTTTCTAGTACTCTGACATATTTCTCACACTTGTCTTTTATCTCTCTGAATATAATGAATAGATATTTTAAACTATGAATCTGCTAGCTCCAATATCTGCTTTCTCTATGCTTCTCTCTTACCATCTGTTGTTTCTGCTGGTTTTCATTATTTCCTTTTCGTTCCTCATACACCTGTTTTGTTTTAATTATAAATCAGATATCTACTTGCAAAATTGTTTGTAGACTAATTTGTTCCCAAGAATGATATACTCTTCATCTAGAGAACATATTTTTATATCTGGTAGGCACATACACGCCCAAGTAACATGAGTTAACTTTAAACCAAATTCATGACTGAAGGCCAGACACTGTAAAACTCTTAGAGGAAAACATAGAACACTCTTTGACATAAATTGCAGCAAGATGTTCTTTGACCCACCTCCTACAGCAATGAAAATAAAAACAAAAATAAACCTAATTAAAAGCTTTTGCACAGCAAAGGAAACCATAAACAAGATGAAAAGACAACACTCAGAATGGAGAAAACATTTGCAAATGAAGCAACTGGGAAGGGATTACTCTCCAAAATATACAAACAGCTCCTGCAGCTCGATATCAAAAGAACAAACAACCCAATCAAAAAATGGGAAGCCTTAAATAGACATTTATCCAAAGACACACAGATGGCCAATAGACATGGGAAAAGATGCTCAACACGCTAATTATTAGTGAAATGTAAATCAAAGCTACAACGAGGTATCACATTACACCAGTCAGAATGGCCATCATCAAAAAATTTACAAACAATAAATGCTGGAGAGGATATGGAAAAAAGGGAACCCAATTACACTGTTGGTGAGAATGTAAATTGATAGTCACTATGGACAACGGTATGGAGAGTCCTTAAAAGACTAAAAATAGAGCTACTATATGAACCAGCAAACCCATTTCTGGGCATGTACCCACAGAAAACAATAATTCAGAGACAAATGCACCCCAATGCATGACTTACACTAACCAAGACATGGAAACGACCTAAATGCCCATTAACCGAGGAATGCATAGAGAAGATCTCATGTATAGATATACAATTGAATATTACTCAACCATTAAAAGGAACAAAACTGTGCCATCTGCAGAGATGTGAACTGACCTACAGACTGCCGTACAGAGTGAAGTAAGTCAGAAAGAGAAAAACAAATATCATATATTGATGCATATCAGTTTAGTTGTCGCTCAGTTGTGTTTGACTATTTGCAACCCCATGGACTGCAGCACAACAAGCCTCCATGTCCATCACCAACTTGCCGAGCTTGCTCAAATTTATGTCCATCAAGTCGGTGATGCCACCCAACCATGTCATCCTCTGTCGTCCCCTTCTCCTCCTGCCTTCAATCTTTCCCAGCATCAGGGTCTTTTCAAATGAGTCAGTTCTTTGTATCAGGTGATCAAAGCATTGGAACTTCAGCTTCAGCATCAGCATCAGTCCTTCTGATGAATATTCAAAACTGATTTCCTTTACGATTGACTGGTTTGATCTCCTTACAGTCCAAAGGACTCTCAAGAGTCTTCTCCAATACCACAGTCCAAAAGTATCAGTTCTTCAGTGCTCAGCTTTCTTTATAGTCCAACCCTCACATCCATCCATGACTACTGGAAAAACCATAGCTTTGACTAGACAGACCTTTGTTGGCAAAGTAATGTCTCTGCATTTTTAATATGCTATCTAGGTTGGTCATAGTGTTTCTTCCAAGGAGCAAGCATCTTTTAATTTCATGGCTGCAGTCACCATCTACAGTGATTTTGGAGCCCAAGAAAATAAAGTTTATCACTGTTTCCATTGTTTCCCCATCTATTTGTCATGCAGTGATGGGACCAGATGCCATGATCTTAGTTTTCTGAATGTTGAGTTTTAAGCCAACTTTTTCACTCTTCTCTTTCACTTTCATCATGAGGCTCTTTAGTTCCTCTTCATTTTCTGCCATAAGAGTAGTGTCATCTGCATATCTGAGGTTATTGATATTTCTCCCTGAAACCTTGATTCCAACTTGTGTTTCAACCAGTCCAGCATTTCTCATGATGTACTCTGCATATAAGTTAAATATGCAGGGTAACAATATACAGCCTTGATGTACTCTTTCCCCAATTTGGAACCAGTCTGTTGTTCCATGTCCAGTTCTAACTGTTGCTTCTTGACCTGCAAACAGATTTCTCAAGAAGCAAGTAAAATGGTCTGGTATTCCCATTTCTTTAAGAATTTCCTACAGTTTGTTGTGATCCACACAGTCAAAGGCTTTGGCATAGTCAATAAAGCAGAAGTAGATGTTTTTCTGAAACTCTCTTGCTTTTTTGATAATCCAATAGCTGTTGGTAATTTGAGCTCTGGTTCCTCTGTCTTTTCTAAAACCAGCTTGAACATCTGGAAGTTCTCGGTTCATGTATTGTTGGAGCCTGGCTTGGAGAATTTTGACCATTACTTTGGTAGTGTGTGATACTAATGCAATGGTTCTGTAGTTTGAGCATTCTTTGGCATTGCCTTTCTTTGGGATGAGAATGAAAACTGACCTTTTCCAGTCCTGTGGCCACTGCTGAGTTTTCCAAATTTGCCATCATACTGAGTGCAACACTTTCACAGCATCATCTTTTAGGATTTGAAATAGCGCAACTGGAATTCCATCACCTCCACTAGCTTCATAGTGATGCTGCCTAAGGCCCACTCAACTTCGCATTCCAGGATGTCTGGCTCTAAGTGAGTGATCATACTTGTCTGGGTCACTAAGATATTTCTTCTGTGTATTCTTGCCACCTCTAAAAATTAATTTTAAAAATTCACTGGAGAAATGACTATTTAGGTCTTCTGCTCATTTTTTGATTGGATGTTTGTTTTGATGCTGTTAAGCATCATGAGCTATTTATAAATTTTGGAAACTCATCCCTTGTCAGTCATCTCATTTGCAAATTTTCTCCTAATTTGTAGGTTGTCTTTTTGTTTTGTTTATTGTTTCCTTTGTTGTGCAAAAGCTTTTGAGTCTAAGTAGGTCCCATTTGTTTATTTTTGTTTTTATTTCAATTATTCTGGGAGGTGGACTGAAAAAGATATTACTGTGATTTATGTCAGAGAGTGCTCTGCCTATGTTCAACCAATGATTGCTGTGTTCAACCCAATCAACAAATGGGAAGAAGACCTAAATGGACATTTCTACAAAGAAGACATACAGATGGCCATAAGGCACATGAAAATTTGCTCAACAGTGCTAATTATCAGAGAAACGTAAATCAAAACTTCAATGAGGTATCACCTCACACCAATCAGAATGACTATCAGAAAAAAAAAAATCCACAAACAATAAATGCCCCACAAACAATAAATAAATAAATAATGTAGAAGGTAACCCTCCTACACCGTTGGTAGGAATGTAACTTGGTATTCAGTTCCTCATCCTTTCAGCAGTCCCCTCTAGAATGAGTAAATAATCCCCCAGAAGGAAAGACGTTTTAATCCCTAAGATAACTTTGAGCACCTGCTCTTCCATAGACCCTGGTCTAACAAGTATTCACTATCTTATTAGATGAGCAATGCTTTTATCAAAATTTGCAAAGGTTTCTAAATGTCCCTTACCCTCAGAAAGAAATTTATCTATTTCACCATTACCAGAAGTGAAAATTTCTTTAAACCTTTTCTACTCAGTAGATATAAATTTAGATATTCCCTGGTAGCTCAGAAGGTAAAGAATCTGCCTGCAATGCAAGAGACCTGGGTTCGATCCCTGGGTTGGGAAGAAGGGCATGGATCCTTCTTCTCCAAGGGATCCCCTGGAGAAGGGCATGGCAACCCATTCCAGTATTCCTGCCTGGAGAACCCCCATGGACAGAGAAGCCTGGTGGGCTACAGTCCATGGGGACTCAAAGAGTCAGACACAATGCAGCGACTAAGCACAGAACAGCAGGTAGACAGTATAGACATAAATAGAGAGAACTAGATAGCTATAATATAGATATATAGATATAGATATAATGTATTGATCGAATTGTTGAGTGCGTTTTCATCTTTCACAAGAGTAGCATCATAATGTATATTCGGTAAATTTCTTTGTTTTCTCCACAGCACGTCTTGGACTTCTATTTTAGAACATATAGATCTTCCTTATTCTCTTTAAATAGTACCCACTGAACTCTTGACAATGGAGATTGCTAGAAGGTCGAGGGTTTGCCTTTGATAGAATCAGCAGTCAAAGGGTACTCTGGCTTTTATATAACATTCTTTAGATAAGTCAATGAATTCGTTTTGACTTGTGGAATTTAAAATTTGATAAAGTATTAGAGTTATACTGGTGAAAAGCGCATTTTGGAATAAAAACAGAAAACCTTTGGGTAAGAGAGTGTCATTCTGCCAGATAACTTCTCTGGCATTTACAGATTATTTTCTACACAGTGTGTTTGTAGCAGCTTTTCCTCTGCAGTATTTCAAAAGATCCTATTCCTCCATTTTTTTCCCCAATACTTTGGTCAACATCACCATCTAACCAATCCATATGTTGCCTTATGTTCATGTAACAGAATCTTTTTCCCTGCACACTGAGTTATTTTTTTCATCTTTTCCCCTTTTGCTTCTGTAGGCACACATTGTGCATTTTTGGTGAGCCTGGAGAAGCTGAAGTGAAGAACTGTTTATTTTTTCATGTGAATGAAGATAAAATTCCATAAAAACCATGTTCAAATTGCTACAGAGCAAACCTTTTATATGCTCATTTACTCATTACACAGATTACTTGGCAGGGCCCTCTTAAAAGTCAGTAGACAGGAAAATATGCTGTCTTAAAATATAATGTAACAAAAAACAGTGGGCTTTTAATTATTCTCCTGAGGCTATTCCTACCTTTTAAAAATAAATTAAAGCAAGCTTGACCACCTTTTAAAGGCTGGAACGCAAAGTTAATAGGCGCTAAGACAGCCCATGGCATGCCTAGCAACCCAAGAGGCATGCATGCAAGTCTTCCCTAAACAGGGATGCTCTCCTGGTCTTCATTCCATATCTGGTGGGTCTCCCTGGCTCGTGGCCTGTGCAGCACCTCCCATGCGCGCCAGCTTCCCTCTCTTGATCACACCCAGCAGCATCCCTAGATTTCAGCTGTCAACCTTCTCCAGCTTGCATGTCCCTCTCAACTTCTTGTTTCCCCATCACTTGTTTGTGGAACGAATAAATGAGAGCAAAGCAATTTGCCCTTGTTCACAGTACTACCAAGTAGCAGAATGCACTTGTTTCTCTCTTCAGCACCCTGCTACCCACTTAGCAGGGAACAGAGGAGAAACACCAAACGTAACTTTCCCCCACTACCTACCTGAGTCCAAGTCAATTTTAGTTAAGTGCCTGGAAAATTGTCATGTGTACATTCTTATTGTTATTTGTACACGACTTAACCTAATTATTGATGATTTGCTAACTCCTCAGTGAGTGCTTTTAGCTTCCAGTGCTGCTGCTGCTAAGTCACTTCAGTCGTGTCCGACTCTGTGTGACCCCATGGACAGCAGCCCACCAGGCTCCCCCATCCCTGGGATTCTCCAGGCAAGAATACTGGAGTGGGTTGCCATTTCCTTCTCCAATGCATGAAAGTGAAAAGTGAAAGTGAAGTCGCTCAGTCGTGTCCGACTCTTAGCGACCCCATGGACTGGAGCCTACCAGGATCCTCCGTCCATGGGACTTTCCAGGCAAAAGTACTGGGGTGGGGTGCCACTGCCTTCCCCATTAGCTTCCAGTACATAATACTAAAAAGAGAAAATATTTGCCCACAGCTTGATACATATCTTCAGACAGTAAATGGAGGCTCAAAATGAATAAAATACATATCTTTAAAGTATATGAATTGGCATACTGAACAAAGGTGATACAGGATTGTGATCAAAAACAAGTTTGTTTTCCCCTCCCACTGCTCCTTTGAACATTATTTCATGAAGACAATCATCCCTGCCCCCAAACTGCCAGTGAGTCCCTGGATTTTTTTTCTCACTTCAAGGTTAACAGTCCCACTAGCACTTAAATTTGAAGATACAGTTTTGTTTCAGAAATTGGCACTAGACACTCAGCAATAGAAATGCATAACTTTGTTTGGCATTAGGTCTTCTTCCTCCCCCTGTGTGGGCTCCTGGGTCCTTTGTGGCGCATCACTATTTGGGGACCCCTTACAGCCCTTTTTGGGGACCTCTTACAGCCCTTTTTGGGGACCCCTACAGCCCTTGGGCAGCTTACATAAACCTCTGTCCTCTTCCTGTGGGGGTCTCTTTCTGTTTCCAGATAGTCGTGTGTGGCAGGACCAAGACACCCCCACCCAACTCTCTTTCCAGCAGAATACACAGTTTAGTCCCATGCACTGACAAATTTGGGGAGGGTAGGGGTAGGGATTCTGGTCTGCCCAGCAGGAGGCATTCTAAACACAGAAAACCACCATGCATGAGGAAAGGGGCCATTGGATCAGAGAATAATGGAAGTCTCCTTAGAAGCCACCTCTCCATTGCTTGGCTCTGCTGAACTGGAAATGGAGTGCAAAGGAATGATTAACCCAATAGGCTGATGACAGACTAAGAGAAGAAGCCAAGCATCTTGGGCTCTTCTACCACACTACTTCTCAAAGAAAACCTTACAATGTCTCTGTCTTTGCTGTACTTCAACAAAAAGCAAAAATCAACATATGGGCTAAGATAAGAGATATTTAACATGTCACATTGTTGGGTTGGGTTTCCCTGTCTTCTCACCATTTCCCATGTGCATGATGACCATTCTTCTGGAAATGAAGGTTTGGGCACATGGCTTGACAAGTACAGACACACCAGTGGGTACAACAGGACAGTCTACTGTTAATACATGAACTATCTGAGGGAGATCTAGGAAGAACAGTCCCTAATAGCAGACTGAGAGTTTCACAGGGAATTCAGCAGACATGGTCAGTTTGCCCTGCTTTCCCAGAGCAAAAGTACAGAGCTCAGTGGTTACTCTGTGGCCTTTAAAGAAGTGAGAATCTTACTGTTAGACATGATAGAAGCCTGAGAATACTTATCTTCCTGCTGCTATAAATTGGTCTTGCTCAATTCACTTACTCAATTCAATGCCGAGCTGGATGAAGCACAAGCTGGAATCAAGATTGCAGGGAGAAATATCAATAACCTCAGATATGTAGATGACACCACCCTTATGGCAGAAAGCAAAGAGGAACTAAAGAGCCTCATGATGCAAGTGAAAGAGAAGAGTGAAAAAGCTGGCTTAAAACTCAACATTCAAAAAACTAAGATCATGGTATCCGGTCTCATCACTTCATGGCAAATAGATGGGGAAACAGTGGAAACAGTGATAGACTTTATTTTCTTGGGCTCCAAAATCACTATAGATGATGACTGCAGCCATGAAATTAAAAGATGTTGCTCCTTGGAAGAAAAGCTATAACCAACCTAGACAGCATATTAAAATGCAGAGACATTACTTTGCTGACAAAGGTCTATGTAGTCAAAACTATGGTTTTTCCAGTAGTCATGGATGGATATGAGAGTTGGACTATAAAGAAAGTTGAGCACTGAAGAACTGATGCTTTTGAACTGTGGTGTTGGAAAAGACTCTTGAGAGTCCTTTGGACTGTAAGGAGATCAAACCAGTCAATTGTAAAGGAAATCAGTTTTGAATATTCATCGGAAGGACTGATGCTGAAGCTCCAATCCTTTGGTCACCTGATGCAAAGAACTGACTCATTTGAAAAGAGTCATCAGTACCCTGATGCTGGGAAAGATTGAAGGCAGGAGGAGAAGGGGACAACAGAGGATGAGATGGTTGGATGACATCACCGACTTGATGGACATGGTTTTGAGTGAACTCTGGGAGTTGGTGATGGACAGGGAGGCCTGGCGTGCTGCGGTTCATGGGGTCTCAAAGAGTCGGACACGACTGAGCAACTGAACTGAATTCATCTACCCTTTATTGAGCACCTACTCTGTTCCATGTAGTGAGTTAGAAAGTGAAAGTGAAGTCGCTCAGTTGTTTCCGACTCTTTGTGACCCCATGGACCATAGCCTACCAGGCTCCTCTGTCAATGGAATTTTACAGGCAAGAGTACTGGAGTGGGTTACCATTTCCTTCCTTCTCCAGGGGATTTTCCTGAGCCAGGGATCGAACCCGGGTCTCCCGCAATGCAGGCAGACACTTTACCATCTGCAGATACCTAATATGACACAGAGAGATGGAAGTGGCTAAGGCACCATGCATGTAGAAACTATTATGGATAATCATTCTTTCTGTAGAAAGGATTTTATTTACAAATTCCAGTCTCAAAAACCCTGTATGTTAGGTGGCACTTTCATTTCTATTTTATAGGTAAAGAATCTGAGGCCCAGAGATGTAAAGAGATATATTCATTTAGTTGCAAAAGTCAAACTGAAACTCAGATGCTTTTTCTTCAGTGTCCCTCTCAGTGGCATTTACATCTCAATAAGGATCAAAGACTTCAGCGAACAACGCAGAATTCAAATTGTGGATTGCAGGAGATATTGGGGAGCCTGGAGCCCTCCCCAAAAAAGCCAGCACAGAAGGAAGGTGTAGGTAATACCACCAGGAAATCAGCCTTGTCCTGAGGGACCGCACTGCAGCGCCACTCCTTGGCTGCCCTGAACTGCTTTCCTGCCCGGTCCAAAGCCTGTCTTCCTTCAGAACCAGATCTTCAGAATTGCTTTCTGAGTTCTCATTCCTACTCTTCCTTAGATTAAGTGCAAACACTCTGAGTAAACAAAATAAAATTTCCTGACTACTGGCAGCCTGCTGCTAACTGTTAAACCCTGGACGATTTTCTTTTAGTTAATAATTCAATTGCTGAAAACGGGGGTGGGGGGCTTGGTTGGGACTTGGCTCCAGCTGCGAATCAAGTTCAGACCCCAGAGGAACTTGAAAGAACTCTCAGCGCCCACAATGGCTCTTCAGTGTAGCCTGTGTTTACTCAGGACCCAGCCCACAACCTCCGTAGCCCTGAAGGCAGCCTGCATGTAAATGCTACATTGTGCACTGGTTTTTCGGTTATGTGGCTTCAGACAGGAGGCAGATGATTTGCAAGATGGGTTTGGATCCATTAAGTCTGAAATCTACATTGGCTGATATATATTGCTTTTGAGCCTCATTTATTTATCTTTCTGCTCATTGAAGCTTAATTAAATGCCTACTAGCTATCAGAGACAGAAGAATAAAAGTGGACTTGGTCACAGCCCTAAAAAAGAAGACACTAAAAAGAGATTCATGCAGGTAACTCTACTCAATGCTCTGTGGTAACCTACATGGGAAGGAAATCCAAGAAACAGGCGATATATGTATATACGTGACTTATTGATTTTGCCATATGGCAGAAACTAACACAACACTGTCAAACAACTATACTCCAATTAAAAAATAAAAGCCATGGGCTTCCCTGGCGGTTCAGTGGTAAAGAATTTGCCTGCTACTGCAGGGTCACACGGAGAATGTCATGGCACCCCACTCCAGTACTCCTGCCTGGAAAATCCCATGGATGGAGGAGCCTGATAGGCTACAGTCCATGGGGTCGCTAAGAGTCAAACACGACTGAGTGACTTCACTTTCACTTTTCAATTTCACGGATTGGAGAAGGAAATGGCAATCCACTCCAGTGTTCTTGCCTGGAGAATCCCAGAGACGGGGGAGCGTAGTGGGCTGCCGTCTATGGGGTCGCATAGAGTTGGACACGACTGAAGCGACTTGCAGCAGCAGCAGGGTCACAGGTTCGATCCCTGGCCCAGGATGATCCCGCAGGCCATGAAGCAACTACGCCCGTGCACCACAACTACTGAGCCTGTGCTCCAGAGCTCGTGAGCCACAGCTACTGAGCCTGCACACCTAGAGCCTGTGCTCCGCAACAAAAGAAGCCATTGCAATGCGAAGCCCGAGCACCTCAACCAAGAGCAGCCCCTGCTTGCTGCAACTAGGAAAAGCCTGCACGCAGCAATGAAGACCCAGCAGAGCCAAAAAATTAAAAAATCCATGATTACTGAGACAATGTTCAGGGTACACTGGGAGCACAAAAGAGAGCGAGCACTGTGAGTGGAGAGACTGGACTAGTCCAAAAGACTTCTCAGAGGAGACGATGCTAGTATTGAGTCAAGAAAGATGAACATGCGCTCGAGCAGGTGGGCTGAGGGAAGCAGAGTGCCCGCAATACCATGGGAAGTATGGACTCATTCATTTATCAGACATTTGTTGCATATTTGTTATGTGCCAGGCACTGGGATAAGGGCTGTGGAGACACTGAGATACAGAGATAATGAGCCACAGCCCCTACTCTCTGGAAACTTATTCTCCAGAGAAAGGGAATAACCCATAAATAACCTCAGATATGCAGATGACACCACCCTTATGGCAGAAAGACAAGAGGAACTAAAAAGCCTCTTGATGAAAGTGAAAGTGGAGAGTGAAAAAGTTAGCTTAAAGCTCAACATTCAGAAAATGAAGATCATGGCATCTGGTCCCATCACTTCATGGGAAATAGATGGGGAAACAGTGGAAACGGTGTCAGACTTTATTTTTCTGGGCTCCAAAATCACTGCAGATGGTGACTGCAGCCATGAAATTAAAAGACACTTACTCCTTGGAAGAAAAGTTACGACCAACCTGGATAGCATATTCAAAAGCAGAGACGTTATTTTGCCAACAAAGGTCCGTCTAGTCAAGGCTATGGTTTTTCCTGTGGTCATGTATGGATGTGAGAGTTGGACTGTGAAGAAAGCTGAGAGCCGAAGAATTGATGCTTTTGAACTGTGGTGTTGGAGAAGACTCTTGAGAGTCCCTTGGACTGCAAGGAGATCCAACCAGTCCATTCTGAAGGAGATCAGTCCTGGATGTTCTTTGGAAGGACTGTTGCTAAAGCTGAAACTCCAGTACTTTGGCCACCTCATGCGAAGAGTTGACTCATTGGACAAGACTCTGATGCTGGGAGGGATTGGGGGCAGGAGGAGAAGGGGACGACAGAGGATGAGATGGCTGGATGGCATAACTGACTTGGTGGACGTGAGTCTGAGTGAACTCCGGGAGTTGGTGATGGACAGGGAGGCCTGGCGTGCTGCGATTCATGGGGTCACAAAGTGTCGGACACGACTGAGTGACTGATCTGAACTGAACTAGCATCACGACACAGTGACACAGTACAGTCAGAAGGAGCTGGAGAAGTTACTTATGGTTTCTTGTTCACACCTGCACATAGAATGCAGCAAAAGCGTTTAAACTACATACTCAGTGCTCCAAAACAGGAGTCCTCAGTCTCTATTTTCTGCACAGTTTTCATATTAACCTAACTTATAAGGTCCCACACTCCTGACCTGCTGGTGGCATGATGGGCTCAGGTCACCAGAAAAGCTGCCTAGTAAACTGCGTGGCTGGCGGGGCTTTGAGTACTTTTCTCACCATGACTAGAGACCATAAAGAGTGAGCTGCCCCTCACTCCATGAGTCTGAGCACACTTGATTTATATCACTGACCATTCTGCGTACTGTGCTTCAAAGGGAGTGGTTGGTTACAAGGCCTCAGAGAACGATCAGGGAAAATGGGATGGGTCGCTGCTTATCATTCCTGCTTAATCATGTTTTCAAGTGAGAAATACACATGCATCTCAACCACTACTAGGTGAAAACATACAGAAGCCAGGAGTGCAAAATTTAGGACTGCCATTGTGGCTTGTGTTAATTCTAGTGTTAATAATATTTCTCTAGAAAATGAAAACTCTGGGTCACATATGAAACTGAATGGCACTCTGTGACAACAGGTGTAAAAAGGAGATATAAACCAGGACTTTTTGTCATTCAGTCTTTCTTTCCTGTTTGCCAGAGCAAAAGCCAGAAAATATGGAATTATTGGAAAATATTGCCAGCTTATCTTCAAACTAATCAGGGGCTGATGCCAATTGCATCTGTCTTGCAGGTATATTGTCATTACTAGAATAAATATGGGCTTTGGCACCTATTATGTTATTAACCTACTAAATGTTTCATTTTTCATTCCTTCAGCTGCAAGAAGAGCAGCACATTTTCACTGTTTATCTCAGGGCTGTATCTCGAGAGAAATTGACAGCCATGTACAACATCATGAATAAGAAGATACAATGGTTATACAGCAAAGGAAACCACAAACAATACAAAAACACAACCTACCGCCTGGGAGAAAATATTTGCAAATGATGCAACATGGCTTGATCTCCAAAATAAACAACAGGTCATATAACTCAACAACAAAAAAAATCAACAACCCAATCGAAAAATGGGCAGAAGATCTGAAGACACATTTCTCTGAAGGAGACATACAGACGGCCAACAGGCACATGAAAAGATGCTCCTCAGGGGAGGAGCTAAGATGGCGGACGAGTAGGACGGGGAGAATAATTTCTCCTCCACAAATTCGTCAAAAGAACATTTGAACACTGAGTAAATTCTACAAAACAACTTCTGAATGCTGGCAGAGGCCATCAGGCACTTAGACAGACAATTCATTGTCTTCAAAAAGAGATTATGAGCCCTGCGGTAACTCCTTTTGCGGAGAAGCGGCGCGGACACCAGCATTTGCTATAAGCAAGCGAGGGCTGGGCTAGGAGGAGCGGCGCAGCCTGCATCGCTTTGAGTAAGGATTTGGCCTGGCTATCTCGATCGCTATCTGAGTGAAATAACCAGACTGTCGGATATCTACTATGTCAAAAGCCAGCCCTAACCTAGACACCACCAGGACTACGTAAGGAACAAAGGACTGCACAGAGATAGCCGGCTGGAGACCGTCCCACTCCGGTGACAGGCAGCCAGAGCCGGAAGCGGGCAATCACAGCCCTAGAGAGACATTATCCACAAAACTGTAAGCAGGTTTCTGTGCTAATTAACGCTTCTTGGGGCTCTGGACAGTCAACATCCGCCTGAGAAGGTGCGATGGTTGTATACCCAGAAAACTGAGCAGCAGGGAGGCAATAAGTTGCAGCAGCTGCGCTCGCTAAACACTTCATCACCTGCGCTACTCAGACCTGGGAAGGGCACAAAACGCAGACTCAAGCGAGTCTATGCTTCTGAGGACTATCCAAGTGCCTGAACCTGGCCGGCGTAGATTTGGGTGTTCAACTCCACCCCCTCTGTAACAGGGCAGAGATCAGATATTGAAAAGACCAGTAAACCGCCTCAATAAAGAGAATTCAACAAACTACCAGAATATAGTAAGGACACTCTAAACTTGGCAATTTTAACAAGATGAGGAGACAGAGGAATACCCAGCAGTTAAAGGAACAGGATAAATGTCCACCTAACCAAACCAAAGAGGAAAAGATAGGGAATCTACCTGATAAAGAATTCCGAATAATGATAGTGAAATTAATCCAAAATCTTGAAATCAAAATGGAATCACAGTTAAAGAGTCTGGAGACAAGGATTGAGAAGATGCAAGAAAGGTTTAACAAGGACCTAGAAGAAATGAAAAAGAGTCAACACATAATGAATAATACAATAAATGAGATCCGAAACACTCTGGAGGCAACAAATAGAATAACAGAGGCAGAAGATAGGATTAGTGAATTAGAAGATAGAATCCTAGAAATAAATGAATCAGAGGAGAAAAAAGAAAAACGAATCAAAAGAAATGAAGACAATCTCAGAGACCTCCAGGATAACATTAAATGCTACAACATCCGAATCACTGGAGTTCCAGAAGAAGATAAAAAGAAAGACCATGAGAAAATACTTGAGGAGATAATAGTTGAAAACTTCCCTAAAATGGAGAAGGAAATAACCACTCAAGTTCAAAAAATCCAGAGAGTCCCTAATAGGATAAACCCAAGGCGAAACACCCCAAGACACATATTAATCAAATTAACAAAAATTAAATATAAAGAACAAATATTAAAAGCAGTAAGGGAAAAACATCAAATAACTCACAAGGGAATTCCCATAAGGATAACAGCTGATCTTTCAATAGAAACTCTCCAAGCCAGGAGGGAATGGCAAGACATAATTAAAGTGATGAAAGAAAATAACTTACAGCCCAGATTATTGTACCCAGCAAGGATCTCATTCAAATATGAAGGAGAAATCAAAAGCTTCACAGATAAGCAAAAGTTGAGAGAATTTAGCACCACTAAACCATTTCTCCAACAAAAACTAAAGGACATTCTCTAGATAGGAATCACTAAAAGGGTGTATAAATTCGAACCCAAAACAATAAAGTAAATCTTACTTATCAATAATTACTTTAAACATTAATGGGCTGAATGCCCTAATCAACAAAGACTGGCTGAATCGATATAAAAACAAGACCCCGACATACCTTGTCTACAAGAGATAACCAAAAGATTAAAATGGGTCGAATGGATACAAGAACTAGACCCCTATATATGTTGTGTACAAGAGAACCACCTTAAAATAGGGGATATATACTGACTGAAAATGAAGGGCTGGAAAAAGATTTTCTATGCAAATACGGACCAAAAGAAAACAGGAGTAGCAATACTCATATCAGATAAAATTGACTTTAAAATAAAGGTCCTGAAAAGGAGACAATGAAGGTTACACATAACGACTTAAAGGAACAATCCAAAAAGAAGTTATAACAATTATATATGCACCCAACATTGGAGCATTGATATATCTAAGACAAACACTAATTAGTATGATAGAAGAAATATACAACAACACAAAATAGTGGGAGACTTTAATACCCCACTCATACAATCTGGCTGTAATAGACAAAGTAAAGAGGAAAACATATTCACTTATGAGCCTCAAAAAATTCAATTCACTCAGGAGAGTTTATAAAAAAAATTGACTTATTTGTTCATTCTGTAAATGTTTATTGACTATTTTATGGGTCTGGTACCACCTTGGGTAGTAGGGAGGAAGAAATGACAAATGTGATCCTGTTCTAAATATTATATTGTTGTAAAGATAGACCTACCAATACAAAATACCAAGATGTGCCTAAGATGAGGACACTCAAACTGGACTTTCAGTTTCTTGAACTTTTCATTTCCAGATCAAACCTCCTAATATAAGATGAATTTAATATGATTTTTTTAAATGTTCTTTGTGATTAAAAACAGAAAGCCATTAGTTAAGAAATTACATATACTCCTCCCCACCATCACTCCCCTTCTTTCTTCCCATTTCCCTCCCACTCTCATTGATCCTCTCAAAAAAAAAAAAAAAAGACACTCCTCATTGCTAGTTATTAGAGAAATGCAGATCAAAACTACAATGAGGTATCCCCTCACACCAGTCAGAATGACCATCATAAAAAAAATCTGCAAACACCAAGTGCTGGAGAGGGTATAGAGGAAAGGGAACACTTCTGCACTGGTGGTGGGAACATAAGTTGGTGCAACCACTATGGAAAAGAGCTTGGAGGTTCCTCATAAAACTAAAATTAGAGTTGGCACATGATGCAGCAATCCCACTCCTGGGCATATACCTGGACAAAACTCTACCTCAAAAAGATACATGGGGGACTCCACTGGTGGTCCAGTGGCTAAGACTCTGATCTCTCAGTGCTGGGGCCCTGGGTTTGATCCCTGGTTGGGGAACTAGATCCCACATGCCACAACTAAGACCCTGTGAAGCCAAATAAGTAAATAAAAAATGAACATTTAAAAATATATATATACACGGGATTTTCCTGGTGTCTACTGATGAAAAACGCAACTGCCAGTGTAGAGGACACGGGTTCAATTTCTTGTCTGGGAAGATCCCACATGGTGCAGAGCAATTAAGCCCACACAGCACAAATACTGAAGCCTATTGGGCCTAGAACCCAAGCTCTGCAAGAGAAGCCACGCACAGTGATGAGAAGCCTACACCCTGCAACAAAGAGTAGCCCCTGCTTGTTGCAACCAGAGAAAGCCTGCACGCAACAACAAAAACCAGAGAAGCCAAAAATCAAATTACTTTTTAAAAGGTACCTGCACCCCAGTGTTAAGAGCAGCACTATTCACAATGGCCAAGACATGGAAAACACGTGAAAGTCCAACAGAGGAATGGATAAAGAAGATGTGGTGCGCACTCCCCCGGTGGTCCAGTGGTTAAGACGCTGCGCTTCCACTGCTAAGGGCATGGGTTTGATTCCTGGTGGGGTAAGTCTCCCATGCCGTAAAATGTGGCCAAAACAATTTTTAAAAGATGTGGTATACATACACAATGGAATACTACTCAGCCATAAAAAGAATGAAATAATGCCATTTGCGGCAACATGGATGGATCTAGAGATGACCACACTAAGGTAAGTAAGTCAGAAAGAGAAAGACAAATATCATATAATATCAATTATAGGTAGAATCTAAAATATGACACAAGTGAACTTATGTACAGAACAGAAACAGACACACAGACTGAGAGAAAGGCTGTGGGGTGGGAGGAGGGATGGATTGGGAGTTTGCGATTAGGAGATGCAAACTGTTATATTCAGAATGGATAAACGACAAAGTCCGACTGTAGAGCACAGGGAACTATATTCAATATCTTGTAATAACCTGTAACAGAAAAGAATCTGAAAATATATATACATACACAGATGCATATAACTGAAGATATAATCACATGTATATATACATGTATAACTGGAGAAGAGAATGGTAAACCAGCATTTTTGCCTCGAGAACCCCATGAACAGTAAGAAAAGGCAAAGAGATATTACAGCAGAAGATGAGCCCCCAGATCAGAAGGTGTCCAATATGCTACCGGGGAAGAGCAGAAGGTAATTACTAATAGCTCCAGAAAGAATGGCACAGATGGGCCAAAGCAGAAACGATGCTCAGTTGTGGATGTGACTGGTGGTGAAAGTAATGTCCGATGCTGTAAAGAAGAGTATTGCATAGATACCTGGAATGTTAGGTCCATAAATCAAGATAAAATGGACATGGTCAAGCAGTAGATGGCAAGAGTGAACATCATCAACATCTTAGGAATCGGTAAACTAAAATGGATGGGAATGGGCGAATTTAATTCAGATGACCACTATACTACTACAGTGGGCAAGAATCTCATGGAAGAAATGGAGTAGCCCTCATAGTCAACAGAAGAGTCTGAAATGCAGTACTTAGGTACAACCTGAGAGACAACGGATGATCTCAGTTCGTTTCCAGGAAAAACCATCACAGTAATCCAAGTCTATGCCCCAACCACCAGTGCCAAAGTAACTGAAGTTCACCAGTTCCATAAAAACCTACAAGACCTTCTAGAACTAATGCCAAGAAAAAGATGTCCTTTTCATCATAGAAGATTGGAATGCAAAAAGTAGGAAGTCAAGAGATACCTGGAGTAACAGGCAAGTTTGGCCTTGGAGCACAAAATGAAGCAGGGAAAGGCTTACAGTGTTGTCAAGAGAACACACCGGTCACAGCAAACATCCTTTTCCAACAACACAAGAGATGACTCTACACATGAATATCACCAAATGGTCAATACTGAAATCAGACTGATTATATTCTTTGTAGCAGAAGATGGAGAAGCTCTATGCTGTCAGCAAAAACAAGACCTGGAACTGACCATGGCTCAGATCATCAGCTCCTCATTGCCAAATTCAGGCTTAAACTGAATAGAGTAGGGAAAACCACTAGGCTATTCAGGTATGATCTAAATCAAATCCCTTATGACTATACAATGGAGGTGACAGACTCAAGGGATTCGATCTGGTGGACAGAGTGCCTAAAAACCATGTATGGAGGTTCATAACACTGTACAGGAGGCAGTGACCAAAAGCATACCAAAGAAAAAGAAATGCAAGAAGGCAAAGTAGTTGTCTGAGGAGGCTTTACAAATAGCTGAGGAAAGAGGAGAAGTAAAAGGCAAGGGAGAAAGGAAAGATATACCCAACTGAATGTAGAGTTCCGGAGAATAGCAACGAGAGATAAGAAAGAATTCTTAAACAAACAACACAAAACAATAGAGAAAACCAGTAGAATGGAAAAGACTAGAGATCTTGTCAATAAAACTGGAGATATCAAGGGAACATTTCATGCAAAGATGTGTATGTTTAGGACAGAAACAGTAAGGACCTACAGAAGCAGAAGAAATTAAGACAAGATGGCAAGAATACATAGATGAACTATACACAAAAAATCTTAATGACCCAGATAATCACAATGGTGCAGTCACTCACCTAAATCCAGATACCCTACAGTATGAAGTCAGGTGGGCCTTAGAAAGCACTACTATGAATATAGCTATTGGAGATGATGGAATTTCAGCTGAGCTATTTCAAATACTAAAAGATGATGCTGTGAAAGTGCTGCACTCAACATGTCAGCATATTTGGAAAACTCAGCAGTGGCCACAGGACTGGAAAACCTCAGTTTTCATTCCAATTGCAAAGAAGGGCAATGCCAAAGAATGTTTAAACTACTGTACAATTGCACTCATTTCACTTCCTAGCAAGGTTGCACTCAAAATCCTTCAAGCTAGGCTTCAGCAGTACATGAACTGAGAACTTCCAGATGTTCAAGCTGGGTTTAGAAAAAGCAAAGGAACCAGAGATCAAACTGCCAACATTCGTTGCATCATAAAGCAAAGGAGTTCCAGAAAAACATCTATTTCTGCTTCACTGATTATGCAAAAGCCTTTGACTGTGTGGATGACAACAAACTGTGGAAAATTCTTAAGGAGATGAGAATACCAGACCACCTTACCTGTCTCCTGAGAAACCTGTAAGTGGGTCAAGAAGCAACAGCTAGAACTGAACACGGAACAATGGACTGGTTCCAAATTGGGAAAGGAGTACAACAAGGCTGTATATTGTCACCCGGCTTATTTAACTTATATGCAGAGTACATCATGCAAAATGCCAGGCTGGATGAATCACAAGCTGGAATCAAGATTGCTGGGAGAAATAACAACCTCAGATATGCAAATGATACCACCCTAATGGCAGAAAGCTAAGAGGAACTAAAGAGCCTTTTGATGAAAGTGAAAGAGGAGAGTGAAAGAACTGTCTTAAAATTCAACATTCAAAAAACTAAGATTGTGGCATCTGGTCTCATCACTTTATGGCAAATAGAAGGGCAAAAAGTGGAAGCAGTGACAGATTTTATTTTCTTGGGCTCCAAAATCACTTAGGTGACTGCAGCCATGAATTTCCTTGGAAGGAAAGCTATGACAAACCTAGACAGTGTCTTAAAAAGCAGAGACATCACTTTGCTGACAAAGGTCCATATAGTCAAAGCTATGATTTTTCCAGTAGTCATGTGCAGATGTGAGAGCTGGACCATAAAGAAGGCTGAGCGCCAAAGAATTGATGGTTTCAAATAGTGATGCTGCAGAAGACTCTTGAGAGTCCCTTAGACACCAAGGAGATGACACCAGTCAATTCTAAAGGAAATTAACCCTAAGTATTCATTGGAAGGGTTGATGCTAAAGCTGAAGCTCCAATACTTTGGTCACCTGATGCCAAGAGCCAACTCCTTAGAAAAGACCCTGATGCTAGGAAAGATTGAAGGCAAAAGAAGAGAGCCGCAGAGGATGAGATAGTTAGACAGCATCACCAACTCAGTGGTTTTGAGCAAACTCCAGAAAGATAGTGAAGGACCGGGGAGCCTGCCGTGCACAAAACGTCAGACGCAGCCTAGCACTGAACAACAATATAACTGAATCTCTTTACTGTACATTTGAAAGTAACACAACATTGTAAATTAAACAGACATCATTTTTTTTTTTTCCTTTTTGGCCTGGACTGGTTGACCACTTGAGTATAAGACTTCAGCTGGTCTCATGAATGAGGCATTTTGAGTTAGATGCAGAGTTCCGCTGTTCAGTGGAAATGGTGTGCACAAGAGTAGGCCTGGAAGGAACAAATAACTTACTTGAGCAGGTGGTTCAGGTTCCCAGGGCACTCGCTTCTGCTGCTTTGCTATCTCTACCTCAACCCACATCTATGGACTCACAAGGGGAAACTCTGGGTTTGCTCTACCCTTGAGTGTCCATGGCGTGGCACTAGTCTTCTCTACTCTAGTGCAGAAAGAAAAACAGTGTAACAAGGACAAATATTGTATGATTCCAGTTACATGAGGCTCCTAGAACAGTCAAATTCACAGAGACAGAAGTTAGGACAGTGGTGGCCAGGAGGGAGCGGAGGAACAGGATTTATTGTTTAATGGGTACAAAGCTTCAGCTGGGGGCAATGAACGAGTTCTGGAGATGAACAGGAGTGATGGCCACACAGCAATGTGAAGGTATTTAACGCCACAGAATTGTACACTAAAAATGATTAAGTGGTAAGTTTCATGTCATGTATATTTCACCACAATGAAAAACGGAGTAGCAAAAGAAAATTCTCCCAACGTGTGGGACTTTAGTCTACATGAAAGGAGAGATGGCCTTATCCATGGATCTGCACTGGTTTATGCATAATGCCTGAAACAGCTAGTCAGAAAATTTCAAAGCTGAAAAAGTGGTAATAAGATGTCAGTACGGACCTCTTGAAACGAACAGCCTGGAAATGTGTACATAGCCTATGGCCCCCGGAGACGTTCAGTGGAGAGGCTGCCCCTGGTAGTCCGGTGGGCACCTTGGAGCACTGGACTTGTTCTCTGGTTGTCAGCTACCTCTGTCTCCAGCCAAACCTGTGCTTGTGTAACGCAACCATGCATGTCGGGGCCATGGCGGCAGAGACGGAACCCAGGCAAGAGAGCAGTTACACCACTTCTCTTCTTCCTTAGATTTGACCTGGTTACCATCGCTGCTTGGTGTCCAGCATGCCAACAGGCAGAGGCTACAGTGAGTCCCCACACAGCATCGCTTCCCTCGCTGGCCCCTCTTGTTGGTTATGTGGGAGAAAAGCTTATATTGGATCCCTTTTCTCACAGCGGTTATAGTTATTAATATTCATCCTCATTGGAACAGATCCTTAATCTCGATATGATTTTGTCTTCTTTGCCTGCCTTGCTTCTTCTAGCATGATATTGTCAACTCAGAATGCCTCATTGATGGCCATGGAATCGCACAGTACATCATCTATAACCAAGAAGCTGATTCTGCCACAAAGGCAGTAGGAAATGGAGTCATGTTCTTGAGTCCTACTCTACATGCCTCACCCAGAAAGAGATGGCTTGATCAAAAGGTAGGGTCACAGGGTACTAGCTGAGCTAACACTCTAGAGTGGTTAGGGCAGCTGCCCAGGATACAGTACATGCCTTAAACCAGTCGCCAAGGCATGGTGTCCTTTCTCTTATAGACAGAGTACACTAAGAACCAAGGAGTGGAAGCAGGAACGACCTCCCTTCTATTGCATATGGTACATCACCTATCAAAATTCTGCAGATCAGCCCCATAACCTTTAGACTGGTGAATCAGAAGGGTTGGGTAGGCAAGGGAGATATATTTCCACGAGGAACTCACAGGCGTGTGCCAGTAAATTGGAAACTCAGATTGCTCTCCAACTGACAGAGAAGGTCCCTCTACTGGCTAGTGACTGGTCCTGATTACCAAGGGGGTTGCTGCTACCTGATGGGGGAATGGATGACTATGTCTAGATCCAGGAATCCGTTCTATAGCAACAGTCAGTGAGAAACTATGGCAAACTAATATAGGTTGGCCCTCAGCAGGAATGAAGGTTTGGATCTCTTCTACCAGTTAAAAAAAATCACATTGGCCAAGAGGTTCAGAGGGCAGAAGGGCAATATTGCAATGATTATCAATGACACCTCTTGGCCAGTTGTGGGATCGAGGACTGTACTATCTATACTTAATGATAAGCGTTTACTTTTTTCTCTGCATGTGAGAAAGCACTCATGTGTAAATAAGCAGTGATGGTGGTTGATATTATTGTTTAGCTCCAAGTGAAACTCTGATTGAATGGACATATTCCCAGATCATATAGAAACTGATAGAACTTTGTGTTTCCCCTGTTTTGTTCCCAATTACGTTCATGCAAATGAAAGGAAAAAATAGATGGACTGTGCTGGTTGATTTCCGATTGCATCTCCGGATCCACTCTGCACCCACTCTGCCTGACTCTGCAGGCAGGATTACCTGGGAGGATGACTGCTGAGGACCGTGGCACCAGCGCTCCCTTGCCTTTCAGCTATCAAATGGTTCAGCCACCAGGGGGCATCAGGGGAGATTTGAAGGGTAGAAGGAGAGAGAGATTGGAGTATTTCTTCCCCACTACCAGACCACTAGCAACGATTATGTTCCTCTGCCGGTGGTTAACCTCTCTTTTCATGACCAGGTTCCTGCTGGCTTTTGATAACACCTCCACCTCCCCTCACACCTTCAGACCTCAAGGTGGCACCCCTTCCTGCTGTTGCTAATCCCAAGAGCTTTAACATCCCTTACTGGTTCGCTCAACCCTGCCCACATCTCTGTCTGTGGTCCTTTCATTAAACTCTCTTCTGCTAAACCTACTTGTTTTTTCAGGGCAAGAACTGAACTCATTATTTTTGAAATAGTTGTTATGAAGGTTTAAATAACATGCAACACAATGCACAGAGTCTAAGTGTACAGTGTAGTGACAGAGTACACACACTCAGGTGACCACCATCCCCATCATACAGGACGCTCTCATTTCTTCAGAAGCTCTGTGCGTTCCCACCTCCTCAAAGCGACCACACCATTGTTTTCACCACAGATTAGTCCCGCCCCCTGAACTTCATATAAAAATGGAATCATGCAGGGACTTGCCTGGTGGTTCCCTGTACAGTATGAACTTTTGCTAAATTTCACTTATCATATTTTTGAGATTCATCCATGTGATTGAGCGCATCAATATTTACTTCCTCTAACTGATGGAGGGTATTCTATTGCATAAACATGATGCAGTTTGTTTTTCTATTCCGTCAATGGATGACATGTGGGTTGCTCCCAGTTTTTAGTTATTGGGACTAAAGGTGCTATGAAATTTGGGTATAAATCTTTTTGTGGACATTCACTTTTTTTTTTTTGGATATACACCCAGGAGTGGAATTCTCTGTCTTTGGGGACGTGTATTTTAACTTTATATAAAATAACCAAACAATTCTCTAAAACAGTTGTACCAATTAAAGCTTTAGAGCGTGCTATCTCTCCAAATCAGGCCAGGCCAACACAGGCCTGAATAAAGACAAACTTGAAAATGTCATTCGGATTCGCTAGTAATATCCAATGGACTATTCTAAAAAAACGGTGGTAGGCACAGTTCCTGAAGCAAGCAAAGCGCAGCTCCTCCTACAGGTGCCTCCTGTCCCCTCCCCACCGTTCTCAGCGATCACCAGGCGTCAGAAGGTCCCCTCCAGCCCAGACGTGTGAATTCTCACTCCTCAGCTTACCAGCTAGCTGTTAGAAGATGAACAGTTAAGTAAATTCATTTACACCTACACGTGAATGACTGTCAGGCCTTTTAGGGGAAAAGGAGTCTCGCTAGTCCGTGGGTGTCACTCCTCGGAAAGAGGTTGGCCAGTTAGTTTTCTTAAAAAAAAAAAAAAAAAAAATTGGACTCCAGCTGCAAAGTCAAGAAGTAGAGGACAGAGTTAGGCATCCGATTTTCCCCGGTCCTCCTGGAGGGGCTAGGCCTCTCAAGATTGCGTCTCCTTTTCTCAGAGGGTCCCCAGGCAGGCGGGGATTCCCTGAAGCCGGTGCTCCGGTCTCCCGCCTCCTCAAGCCCTTCCCCTTCGTCCGGGAGGCGCCCTGGGAGCCTGCGGTCCGTCCGGCGCAGCCTCCTTTGGCACCGAGACCTCCAGGTGCCCAGCGCGAAGGCGGAGCCGGGCTGCAGCCGCCTCCCCGGCGCCGCGGACGAGACCCCCGGGAGTTTGGGCCCCCGCGCTGCGGCTCCAGCGTCCCCAGCCTCCCAGGCCCACCGCACTCCCCCTCTCTGCGTGCGCGGGGCTAAGCCTGCGACGCGTGAACACAGCGCAGCGCGCGGAGCCGAGGCGCGCGCGCCGGGCAGCGGCGCGGGCAGCGGGATCTCAGTGCGGTAGGAGCCCGCGCTCCAGCTGCGGGCCCACGGACGCCCGCACCATGGCTGCCGAGGGACCCGGCCCTGGCGCCCGGCTCTGGGCGGCGGCGCTGCTCCTTCTTGGCCTGCCGCGCCTCTCCACGCCGGCGAATGGTGAGTGTCTGTGGAGTGTCCACGAGGCGGCGGGCCCTGGGTGGCTCATAGGGTCTCGGTGGGGAAAGCGAAGCTCGCCTGGGCTGCCCCCTGGGACGAGCCCAGAGCACGACCAGCTGGGGCGAGAACGAGGCGAGCGGCCGTCCTGCCACCCTGCGTCCCCTCTCCCGGATCCTCGAGTAGCCTCGAGCCGAAACGCGCCCTGGAGTCCCTCAAACACCCCTTCCTGCGGGGCGCGCACTGGAGAAAGCCCGTGCTTTGATCTCACAGCCCTGCCGCTCGCTTTCCAAGATCTCCTTGAAAAGTCTGCAAAATGACATCACGTCTAGGGTGCCTGGAATCTCCGCTGCCGAGATAAGATTTCCCACGTCTATTAAATGTGCTCCTAATTGCACCGCCGGTGATTACAAGACTCCCTCATGGTTTTGGCTTGGTCCAGGAAGAGCTGAAAGATGAGAGTAAATCAGCTAGGCGAAAGAGAGAGGAGAATATACTGGGGAGAGACGATGGCACGTGCAAAGGCCCTGTGAGTGGCAGGGGAAATGGGATAAATGATAGAGTGACTAGAGTGCAAAGTTCAAGGTGAGGCTGTCCTACAAGAAGCTGGAGAAATAGCTAAGAACCAGATTATTGCAGAGTTTTGAGAATTGACCCATCTTTTTGTTCGTTTGTTGAACCTGAATTCAGCTTTCAATACTTCTCTTAAATTAGCAGAATCACCTTAGATCAGTTCAATTTCAAAAAGCTAATTTAGCTGTCTTTTGATTTTGGAACAAAATCCCTATTGATTTGTGCAGAAGGATATGATGAAAAAGAATCCATGAGTTCTCACATCCATGAGGGGTTTCTAGTAAATCAAGCTTGGGACAAGTTAGGTTGATGAAGTAAAAAAACCCTTGGCTGAATCAGGATGCTTTGTATATCTTAAAATGTCATCACTATTTAGCAAACAATATTGGGTGAAAGGAGAAGATTTGACAAAAAAGAAGCACAGTGGTTAGGGAAAGGAGAAAGCCAGAAGAAAACCTCCAGGTATTATCTTAGAAGTTTTGTCTTAAGTGCCAGATTGTAGGACTCTCTGCTCATAATTAAGGTCAGTGTCTTATTTCTCCACATCCTCAGAGAGTGTGAGAAAAAAAAAAAAAAAAACTGTTAACTTTGAAAGCTTCTAGTGAACACTGTTTTTAATTAAGATAAAATTCATGTACAATTTACCATTTTAAAATGCACAATTCAAGTGTTTTTTAATATAGTCCTTATGTTTTACAACCGTCACTACTCTCTAATTTCTGAGTATTTTCATCACCCCAAAAGAAATCCCATCCTTATAAGCAGCCAATCCACTCTTAGTTCTTTGCTGTAGTCGTTTTTGGCCTGACATTGAGTCATGAAAAATTAAGCTGATTTTAAAGAATGCAACTAGAATAAATTGGAGCTAGTATTAACTTTTGAACAATGTATACTATTGTACCCATTTTATTTCCTTTTAAAGAAATCCTGCAATCCATGAGACTTTCGTTTCACCCCATTATAAGTGCTTAAGTGGAATGCCAGATGGATATGGAGCAATATGGCTTGATTTGGATCATAGAAAATATAAGACAGAAATATCATCAGACAAGGAGAAGGCACCAAGCCTGGCTGTTGTTCAGTTGCTAAGTTGTGTCCGACTCGCTGCCACCCCATGGACCGAAGCACACCAGGCTCCTCTGTTCTTCCCTATCCCCCTTTTTCTTGTTAACACTTGCCAGAAATGCCTCCATTTCTCCCTTTTCTCCTTTCCTCCTCCCTTCTTCCCCGATGGCGAACTATAGGTACCTTTGCTTTTAGGAAACTCCAGTTGCTGAGCTCCAAGTTTTATAACAGAGCCATTGAAAAAATTAGAATCTATTTATGAAAGGAATCTTTTCTTTACTAAATATATGCTTAACTACCACCACTTTTCACACTTAGGGATTTGTGTTCTACAGTGATGGAAGGAGGAAGATGAAATGTGCAGCTAACCCTATGTGTTAGGACATTTGAAGAGAGAATTGGGTGTTATTAAAAATTCCATAGACCTATTAAAAAATAAGTCAAACTCAAATGACAAACATTTAGTTTTCCATTGGACTAATTAGATATGTATCTTATACATAAAAGAGACCTGCTACTGTAATTTTAAAATACTTTTGAAACTGAAAAAAATCTTCTCATTAACTGGATCCAAATTAACTGTGTTTGGGTAATGATTGCAGGAAAAGATCATTAATTCAACAGATAATTTGAGTGTCTACCGTATGCTAGGTTACTGCCCTTGCTGTTAAGGATAAAATGGCAAGGAGAAAAAGGTCCTTGTTATCAGGGAGCTTAAAATCCAATAGGGGAGGGACTTCCCTGGTGGCTAAGACTTCATGCTCCAATTGCATGGTCCCAGGTTCAATCCCTCATCAGGGAACTAGATCCCACGTGGTGCAACTAAAGAGCCTTCATGTTGCAGCTAAAAGATTCCACATGCTTCAGCTAAGCTGTGGCCCAGCAAAAGAAAAAAAAAAATCCAGTTGGGGGAAGAGACTCATTAGGCAAATAATTATGTGAACAAAATGTGAAACTGCAGTTCTGATAAGATTAAAGGACAGAAATACTATGACAGCATGTATTAGGAGATTTTTTCATTTGGTGTAGGAGGATCTGAAAGATGAGCAAGAACTGACCAGGCAAAGGGGGGAAGAAAAGGGATCTGAATAGAAAATGATGTACAAAGAAACCGTGAGTCACAGAGAAAATGGGACATGTGATAAGAAACAGTTCTGGAGTCCAGAGTCCAAGGTGAAAGTAGTTTGAGATGATGCTAGGAGAATTGACATGGGGCCAAGTTTTGTTTCAATCTCCAAATGGAAAGGAAACCTTTGAATGGCTTCCAGTAGTAGAGTGACTGATCAGGTTTGCATTTTTAGAAGCTCACCCTGAGAGTAGGAAGAATGGATAGGACCAGGGCAAGACTGGATGTGGAGAGACCATATAGATGGTATTTCACTTGTCCAAGTGAGAGAGGCTAGAGGTGGAGAGAAGGCTGGGGTGAACAGCAAGGGTCTGGACTGAAGAGAAAAATGTGAGTCATCCATGTCAAGATGGTCTGTGAAGCGACGTGTGTAAATGGAATCCTAAGGAAAGATTTTATAGCAAGATGACCTACTCTAGTTTCTCCACATATCCATTGAAGTGTAAATACTGAACTAGTTCTAGCAGGTTTTTAGTAGATTCCTTAGGATTGTCTACATTCCAAGATTTTTGTCGTTTGCAGATATATTTTTCTTTTTCCCAATCTGGATGCTTTTTATTTCATTTTCTTGCCTAATTGCCTTGGAGAGAACTGCCAGTACAATGTTGAATAGACGTGGCAAGAGTGGATAATCCTTGTTGACAAGGATGGTAGCAGAAGGCATTCAGCATTTCAACATCAACTGTAATGTCAGCTATGGGATTTTTGTAGATGCTTTTATCAGGTTGAAGAAATTCCTCTTCATTCCTAGTTTGTTGAATGCTTTTATCATGAAAAGGTATTGAGTTTTGTCAAGTGCCTTTCTGCATCTATTGAGATGATCGTGTAGTTTTTGTCCTTTATTCTATTGATAAATTCTATTACATTAATTGATTTGGGGGTATAAGTCAACTTTGTATTATTCCTGGGATAGATCCCACTTAGTCATAGTGTATAATTCTTTTTCTTTTATTCTGCTGGACTTGCTTTGCTAGTATTTTTTTGAGGATTTTTGTGTCTATATTTATGAGAGATAATGGCCTATAGTTTTTTTCTTGTGTCTTTTGTCTGGGTTTGGCATTAGGGCAATGGTGGCATCATAGATAAAGTTGGGAAGTGTTGCTCTCTGCTATTCTATTTTTTAGTTTTTATATTCTAACCATATTTTAAATTGAAGTATAGTTAATTTACAATGCTGTATTAGTTTCAGGTATAGAGCAAAATGATTCACTTTTTAATAGTCTTTTCCACTATAGGTTATTACAATATATTGAATATAGCTCCCTGTGTTACATAGTAGGTCTTTGTTGTTAATCTGTTTTATATATAGTAGTGCATTTATATTAATCCCAAACTCCTAATTTGTCTCCCCCCTCATCCTTTTTGGTAACCATATAAGTTTGTTTTCTGTGTCTGTGAGTCTATTTTTGTTTTGTAAATAAGTTCATTTATATCATATTTTTAGATTCCACATGTAAGTGGCATCATGTAATATTTGTCTTTCTCTGTCTGACTCACTTCACTTAGTATGATCAGCTCTAGGTCCATCCATGTTGCTGCAAAAGGCATTATCTTTTTTACAGCTGAGTAATAATATTTTCCATCTTTTTGGTCATTTTACTACATTTTGGATGATGTCTTCTGATTTCTTTCTCAAGGATAAATTCTTTGTTCAAATGTGTCTGATATGCAGTCAAAAACATTTATTACATTTTAAATTTATCATTTTTTATAAACATTTCTAGATTTCCTATTTTGTTCTTTTTCAAGTCAGCTTAGCAACTTTTTATAGCTTCCTATTCTTTGCAGGTATTTTCAAATTTGTTATTTCTCTAAATATAGTCCTCATCATTGTTTTATAGTCTGTGCCTATTAATACCAGTATTGGACTTATTTTTAGGTCAGTGTCTGTTATGTGTCACATCTGTTGCTTCTCACTCACACTGCCTGGTTTCCTTGAACTCTTTGCTGTGTTTTACTTTCGTGGTCATTGCCTTTGAAAAAGTGTTTGCATGGGATTTCCTGAAGCATAAGATAAAAGTGTTTTTGTTTTTGTTTTCCCCTCCAGAGAGGAGTTAAAATTGTTCCTATGAGGTGTCTGGATAAATGTTAGTCTTGGGCCACTTTAGGCTACATCCATGGCTTGAAGTATTTTAGACATCCATTTTTTGTTAGGACTACTGTTCTCAACGAAGATTAGCATTTGGGTTCCTAGCACCCAGATGACTCCTCCAGCAGTCTTCAGAAGGAGGGGAGGGGATATAGTTTACCCCTGTCCCCTCTTCATCTTGAGAGTTCAATGTTTCAGACTCTCAGATTAGTGTGTGCAGTAGCAGTGCTGGAGCAGGGAAGAGAGGTCTATCAGATTTCTTGCATAATGGGGACCCGTGGCTTTCACTTTTATCTCCGGGGTTTTGACCATCAAAACCTGTGTCTAATTTCATAGCCCTTTTTTTTCCAGATACGCAAATGCTATTGATACAGAAGTGTCTTGAGGGTGCATGCTTGCTTCTTCAGGTAGGACTACCAAGATTAATACAGTTATTCAGGTCGTTTTCTGCACACTGGTACCATGTCTGAGGGAACTCCAGTCACCTACAGGTAATGTTTACTGTGAGAAGTTTTTGCATTTCTTTTATTATAGTTTTTGCTTCCAAAGCTGGGAAGATTACTGTGTTTGTGGTAATTATTTTGCAGTAGACGACAGCTAAGTTTCTTATTTGATTAAGATCAATATTGAAAAGCAGAGACATTACTTTGCCAACACAGGTCCATCTAGTCAAGGCTATGGTTTTTCCAGTGGTCATGTATGGATGCGAGAGCTGGACTGTGAAGAAAGCTGAGTGCCAAAGAACTGACGCTTTTGAACTGTGGTCTTGGAGAAGACTCTTGAGAGTCCCTTGGACTGCAAGAAGATCCAACCAGTCCATTCTGAAGATCAGCCCTGGGATTTCTTTGGAAGGAATGATGCTAAAGCTGAAACTCCAGTACTTTGCCCACCTCATGCGAAGAGTTGACTCATTGGAAAAGACTCTGATGCTGGGAGGGATTGGGGGCAGGAGGAGAAGGGGTCGACAGAGGATGAGATGGCTGGATGGCATCACTGACTCGATGGATGTGAGTCTGAGTAAACTCCGAGAGTTGGTGAGGCCTAGTGTGCTGCAATTCATGGGGTCACAAAGAGTCGGACATGACTGAGCGACTCTACTGAACTGAACTGAATATTTTATGGTAATTTTGCTGACGGAAGTGAAACGTGACATTTTAGGTGGGCTTTTTCTCCCTGTCTTTACCTTAGATTTGACAGGGTCCCGACTTGGGCCCTTCAAGAGGTTGCTGAGGGCCCCAGCACTCCCTCATGCACCATGGTTTTCTTGCCTAAAGCTGTCTTTGCTTTCAGACTCAGCTTTCAGTCTCCCTGAGTTCACGTCCTATTCTACCCATCTCCCTATGTTTCTTGAGGCTTCTTGCGCGTAGATTGATATAGTGCAGGCAGCCAGGGTGCAAGAGATGAGGCTACTGCTCTCTTGGCCGGTGGGGAGAAATGCAGCAAACACAAACACACTCTTCGTGGGAAGTGATGATGACCTGAGACAGGAGGGAAGCAACCTGCTGGTGTGAGGTCACACTCCACCTCAGGGCAGCAGAGGAAGGCAGAGCTGAGGCTGAATCAGGGCCTTGGACACCAAGTGACCCCACCCAGGGGAGCCTAGGATGCTGAGCCTCACCATAAGCTGTTTGTAAAATGCCTTTTTATTTATTTTTATTCAGTATTTTGATTTTTATACAATTTTGAAGGTTACTTTCCATTTACAGGTGAGTGATCACACCATCATGGTTATCTGGGTCGTGAAGATCTTTTTGTATAATCTTCTGTGTATTCTTGCCACCTCTTCTTAATATCTTCTGCTTCTGTTAGGTCCATACCATTTCTGTCCTTTATTGAGCCCATCTTTGCAGGAAATGTTCCCTTGGTATCTCTGATTTCCTTGAGAGATCTCTAGTCTTTCCCATTCTATGGTTTTCCTGTATTTCTCTGCACTGATCACTGAGGAAGGCTTTCTTACCTTTCCTTGATATTCTTTGGAACTCTGCATTCAGATGGGTATATCTTTCCTTTTCTTCTTTGCCTTTAGCTTCTCTTCTTTTCTCAGCTATTTGTAAGGCTTCCTCAGTCAACCATTTTGCCTTTTTGCATTTCTTTTTCTTTTTCTTGGGGATGGTCTTGATTGCTGCCTCCTGAACAATGTCATGAACCTCTGTCCATAGTTCTTCAAGTACTGTATCAGATCTAATCCCTTGAATCTATCACTTCCACTGTATAATTGTAAGGGATTTAATTAAGGTCATACCTGAATGATCCAGTGATTTCCCCTACTTTCTTCAATTTAAGTCTGAATTTTGCAATAAGGAATTCATGATCTGAGCTACAGTCAGCTCCCGGTCTTGTTTTTGCTGACTGTATAGAGCTTCTCCATCTTTGGCTGCAAAGAATATAATCAGCCTGATTTCAGTATTGACCATCTGGTGATGTCCATGTGTATAGTCATCTCTTGTGTTGTTGGAAGAGGGTGTTTGCTATGACCAGTGCATTCTCTTGGCAAAACTCTATTAGCCTTTGTCCTGCTTCATTCTATACTCCAAGGCCAAACTTGCCTGTTACTCCAGGTGTTTCTTGACTTGCTACTTTTGCATTCCAGTACCCTATAATGAATGCAAAAGTGGGAAGTTTAGAAATACCTGGAGTAACAGGCAATTTTGGCCTTGGAGTATAGAATGAAGCAGTACCCTATAATGATGGAGAAGGCGATGGCACCCCACTCCAGTACTCTTGCCTGGAAAAATCCCATGGACAGAGGAGCCTGGTGGGCTGCAGTCCATGGGGTCGTGAAGAGTTGGACATGACTGAGCGACTTCACTTTCACTTTTCATGCATTGGAGAAGGAAATGGCAACCCACTCCAGTGTTCGTGCCTGGAGAATCCCAGGGACGGGGGAGCCTGGTGGGCTGCCGTCTATGGGGTTGCACAGAGTCGGACATGACTGAAGCGCCTTAGCAACACTCTATAATGAAAAGGACATCTCTTTTTGGGTGTTAGTTCTAGAAGGTCTTGTAGGTCTTCATAGTACTGTTTAATTTCAGCTTTTTCAGCATTATTGGTTGGGGCATAGATTTGGAATACCATGATATAGAATGGTTTGCCTTGGAAATGAACAGAGATCATTCTGTCATTTTTGAGACTGCACCCAAGTACTGCATTTCAGATTCTTTTTTTGACTATGAGGGCTACTCCATTTATTCTACGGGATTCTTGCCCATAGTAGTAGATATAATGGTCATCTGAGTTAAATTTATCCATTCCAGTCCATTTTAGTTCACTGATTCCTAAAATGTCAATGTTCACTCTTGCCATCTCTTGCTTGACCACTTCCAGTTTACCTTGATTCATGGACTTAACTTTCCAGGTCCCTATGCAGTATTATAAATATCAATAACCTCAGTTATGCAGATGAGATGGCTGGATGGCATCACTGACTCGATGGATGTGAGTCTGAGTGACCTCCAGGAGTTGGTGATGGACAGGGAGGCCTGGCGTGCTGCGATTCATGGGGTCGCAAAGAGTCGGACACGACTGAGCGACTGAACTGAACTGAACTGATGCAGTATTATTCTTTACAGCGTTGGACTTTACTTCCATCACCAGTCACAGCCACAACTGGGCATTATTTTCGCTTTGGCTGTGTCTCTTCAATATTTCTGGAGTTAGTTCTACACTCTTCTCCAGCAGCATATTGGGCACCTACTGACCTCGGGAGTTCATCTTTCAGTGTCATATCTTTTTGCCTTTTCATGCTGTTCATGGGGTTCTCAAGACAAGAATACTGAAGTGGTTTGCATTCCCTTTTCCAGTGGACCACATTTTGTCAGAAACGTTTTGTCCAGACATCCTGGAATGTGAAGTCAAGTGGGCCTTAGGAAGCACTACTACGAACATAGCTATTGAAGGTGATGGAATTTCAGCTGAGCCATTTCAAATCCTAAAATATGATGCTGTTAAAGTGCTGCACTCAATGTGCCAGCAAAGGTAACTCTGCAGTAGCCACAGGACTGGAAAATAGCAGTTTTCATTCCAATCCCAAAGAACAACGATGCCAAAGAATGTTCAAACCACTGCACAGTTGCACTCATCTCACACGCTAGCAAAGTAATCCTCAAAATCCTTCAAGTGAGGCTTCAACAGTATGTGAACTGAGAACTTCCAGGTCTTCAAGCTGGATTTAGAGAATGCAGAGGAAGCAGAGATCAAATTGCCAACATCCATTGGATCATAGAAAAAACAAGAAAGTTCTAGAAAAACATCTACTTCTGCTTTATTGACTACACCAAAGCCTTTGACTGTGTGGATCACAACAAACTGTTGAAAATTCTTCAAGAGATGAATACTAGACCACCTGACCTGCCTCCTGAGAAATCTGTATGCAGGTCAAGAAGCCACAGTTAGAACCAGACAAGGAACAACAGATTGGTTCCAAATTGGGAAAGGAGAACGTCAAGGCTGTATATTGTCACCTTGGTTATTTCATTTATATGCAGAGTACATCATGCAAAGTGCCGGTCTAGATGAAGCACAAGCTGGAATCAAGATTGCAGGGAGAAATATCAATAACCTCAGATACTCAGAAGACACTACCATTATGGCAGAAAGTGAAGATGAACTAAAGAGCCTCTTGATGAAAGTGAAAGAGGAAAGTGAAAAAGTTGGCTTAAAACTCAACATTCAAAAAATTAAGTTGGCATGGCAGGTGGTTCCATCACTTCATGGCAAATAGATGGGAAAACAGTGGAAACAGTGAGAGACTTTATTTTCTTGGGCTCCAAAATCACTGAAGATGGTGATTGCAGCCATGAAATTAAAAGATGCTTGCTCCTTGGAAGAAACACTATGACCAACCTAGACAGCATATTAAAAAGCAGGGATGTTACTATGCTGACAAAGATCTTCCTAGCCAAAGCTATGGTTTTTCCAGTAGTCACATATGGATGTGAGAGTTGGACTATAAAGAAAAATGAACACTGAAGAATTGATACTTTTGAACTGTGGTGTTGGAGAAGACTGTTGAGAGTCCCTTGGACTGCAAGGAGGTCCAACCAGTCCATCCTAAAGGAGATCAGTCCTGAGTGTTCATTGGAAGGACTGATGTTGAAGCTGAAACTCCAACGCTTTGGACACCTGATGCGAAGAGCTGACTCATTTGATGCTGGGAAAGACTGAGGCAGGAGGAAAAGGGGACAATAGAGGATGAGATGGTTGGATGGCATCACCGACTCAATGGACATGGGTTTGGGTGAACTCTGGGAGTTGGTGATGGACAGGGCGGCCTGGCGTGCTGCAGTCCCTGGTCTTACATTTACAAATATTACAAAATACTGGCTACACTCCCTGTGTTGTGCAACACATTCTTGAGCCCGTCTGACACTCAGTGGTTTGTGCCTCCCCACCCCCGTGTCTCCCCTCGCCCTTCATTCCCCCACCGCTTTGTTCTCTGTATCTGTGAGTCTGCTTCTTTGCTGTTATATTCACCAGTTTGTTGTATTTTTTAGATTCCACATTTAAGTGATATTGTACAGTGATATTGGAGAAGGCACTGGCAAGCCACTCCAGTACTCTAGCCTAGAAAATCCCATGGATGGAGGAGCCTGGTGGGCTGCAATCCATGGGGTTGCTACGAGTCGGACGTGACTGAGCGACTTCACTTTCACTTTTCACTTTCACGCAATGGAGAAGGAAATGGCAACCCACTCCAGTGTTCTTGCCTGGAGAATTCCAAGGACAGCAGAGCCTGGTGGGCTGCTGTCTATGGGGTCGCACAGAGTTGGACACAACTGAAGCGACTTAGCAGCAGCAGCAGCAGCAGTACAGTGATATTGTCTTTGTCTGACGTATTTCCCTTACTATAACACATTTGAAGTCCACCCATGTTGCTGCAAATGGCAAAATTTCGTTCTTTTTTATGGATGAATGGTATTCCGTTGTATATATCTCTCTCTCCATTCATCTACTGATATACAGTTACGATGTTTCCTTGTCTTGGCAAGGAAACTGCCAAGCATTGCAAATAATGCCTCTAAGCATCTTTTTAAATGGAAGATTTGAAGGACTTATCCAGATAAACATGCCAGAGTTAGTTACTTTTTTTTTTTTAAGAGTGAAAAATTGTAATTGTCATCACTTGGCCCCGGGGATGAGTGCACTGTGGTAGCTGCCATGCTTCAGTCTTTAAGCAAGTGGGAGAGACTGCAGTCCTGTCAGGTGTTTCCCCGGGGGGTGTCTGCTGAGGTTAAATTCCCTTGGATCCTAGAATCAGCCTGTGTCTGTGCTTGTCCTCACACAGGGAAGCTCTTCGTGCTGGAGTCTCAGAACGGCTCTCAGGGCCTGGCACTGGAGGCTGCGCGGCTGTCCTGCAGAAGCAGAGGTGCTCACCTGGTGTCTGCAGATGAGCTGCGGAGGGTGGTCCAGGACTGCGCGTTGGCGGTGTGCACCACAGGCTGGCTGGCGGACGGCACCCTAGGGTAAGTCAGGCCAGCTAGGGGCACTCTCCTTCCAACTCATCCCACTACCCCATCAGGGCTGATTTGGTGGCTCAATAATTGTTCTATTGAGGCACCAGGATAGACTATGGCTTGCAGTATATTTTTTGTTTTGAGTTCTCATATAAAAACTTATCTCTGGAGTTCTGTTGCAGTCTTTTCTCCCTTGCTTTGTTATTTTGAATTGCCTTTTAGGTTACAAAAATAATACATGCTTATATACATTTCAGATAATATATATATATATATATAAAGCACAAAGTGAGTTTATCTCTTCTTCCCTACCTCAGAGTTAATGACCCTTAACTGTTTGACATATGTTCTTTATCTCTTTTTCTCTGGGGATGTTCATCTGCATCCATGAGAAAAGAGGGACATGGCATGGAGGTTTTAAAATATAATTACAAATTCTTTCACATTACTCCCATTGAGAAGTGGGGTCAATGTCCTTTTCCCTTTGTATTTTGTTTGTTTTTATATCACTCCTTATTTTTTTGGCCTCGCCGTGTGACCTGCAGGATCTTCATTCCCCACCCAGGGATCCAACCCTTGCCTCCTGCAGGAGAAGCACAGGGTCTTAACCACTGGACTGCCAGGGAAGTCCCAGTGTCCTCTACCTTGGAATGAGGGACAGCATAGCATTGCCTCGACCGACAGAACACAGCGGGAGTGATACTCTGAGGCTAGGTTGGAAGAAGCCACTCTCTGATTTCTGTGGACACTTACTTTTGAGATGCTACCACTGAGAAGTCCTAGGAAGCCCAGGCCACATGGAAATGCCCTGCGTATGTACTTTCACCAATAGCCCCAGCTGATTTCCCAACCACTAGCGAGCATTAACTGCCTCTGGGTGATTCCAACCCCCAGCTATTGAGTGAGCCAGCCCGGCCTTAGAAGAGTCTCCGCAGCTCAGCCTTAGACATTGTATAGCAGAGACAAGCCTTTCCCATCGTGCCCTCTCTGAATTCCTGACCCTTGGAATCCTGGTGGAGAAATAATTCTGTGGCTGGCTAGGAGAAAACATCCCATTAGTGCTGCTAACTGCTCTGTTTATTAGTCATAAACAGAGAGGGCAGGAGGCATTCCACTTTTTCCTTCATGCCACAGGAATGTGAGAGAACAAATGGGCTCCAAGAACTACTTGACCCTGAAGATGTCTGGCTGGGAAATAGCCATAGAAAACATACACAACCATGCTGATTCACATCCCCAAAGGTGAAGCAGCAATTGAGTAAAGAGAAAAAATGAAACTACCTCCAGAACTTTTCAGTGAGTCTGGAATTATGACTCTCTCTGCCTCATATTTTACTTCCAAGGTCCTAAGTCAACAAAATATGACCAGTGATAATACATGTTTCCCTAATGTAGTTAAGTATGGATACTTTTAATAACTCTGTACTATCATTGAATCAGATAGTCAAGGTATTCAGAGATTCTAAAGAGCCAGCTTGGAGCCAGGCTTAGGTCTCCTAAACATTACAAATAGAAACGAAGTCATTGGAAAGTTATATCTTCTCTGGGTTTGCTGTAACGTGTTAAAACATATTACATAGTGGAGCTCTACCTTGCTAGATGATATTTTTTTATACTGTAAACATGCTCATTTGAAATATTTACTAAATGACATATTAAAATAGTTTTCCATGTTAATATTTCTGGAACCATGAAGTATCTGACCATTAGTAGTACATTTCACTGTGGGTCCATCTCCCCTCCTCACCAAAAACTATTAAATGCACAGTGCAAGGACTTCCCTGGAGGTCCAATGGCTAGGATTCCATGCTCCTAAAGTGGGGCCCTCAGGTTCGATCCCTGGTCGAAGAACTAGATCCCAAACGCCACAACTGCTGCTAAGTTGCTTCAGTCGTGTTCGACTTTGTGCGACCCCATAGACGGCAGCCTACCAGGCTCCACCGTCCCTGGGATTCTTCAGGCAAGAACACTGGAGTGGGTTGCCATTTCCTTCTCCAATGCATGAAAGTGAAAAGTGAAAGTGAAGTGGCTCAGTCATGTCTGACTCTTAGCGACCCCATGGACTGCAGCCTACCAGGCTCCTGCGTCCATGGGATTTTCCAGGCAAGAGTACTGGAGTGGGTGCCATTGCCTTCTCTGATGCCGCAACTAATAAAATAAAAAATCCTGCATGCCACAATGAAGATCAAAGATCTCACATGTTACAATTAAGACTTAGTGCAGCCAAATAAAATAAATAAATGTTTTTTAAAAACTTCTCTAGAGGAAAATAATATTATCCTAGACAATTTATTTCTACAAACTATGTTAGCAAATAAAAGACTTGGCACAGAGTATAAAATAACCAGTCACATGGGGAGGCACCAGTCACATGAGGTCAGTTTCCATTCCGATCCCAAAGAAAGGCAAGGCCAAAGAATGCTCAAACTCCCGCACAATTGCACTCATCTCACACGCTAGCAAAGTAATAGTCAAAATCCTTCAAGCCAGGCTTCCACAGTACGTGAACCGTGAACTTCCAGATGTTCAAGCTGGATTTAGAAAAGGCAGAGGAACCGGAGATCAAATTGCCAACATCCGTTGGATCATTGAAAAAGCAAGAGAGTTCCAGAAAAACATCTATTTCTGCTTTATTGACTATGCCAAATCCTTTGACTGTGCGGATCACAACAAACTGTGGAAATTCTTCAAGAGATGGGAATACCAGATAGCCTTACCTACCTCCTGAGAAATTTGTGTGTAGATCAAGAAGCAACAGTTAGAACTGGACATGGAACAACAGACTGGTTCCACATAGGAAAAGGAATACATCAAGGCTGTATATTGTCACCCTGCTTATTTAACTTATATGCAGAGTACATCATGAGAAATGCCGGACTGAATGAAGCACAAGCTGGAATCAAGACTGCCAGGTGAAATATCAATAACCTCAGATATGCAGATGACACCACCCTTATGGCAGAAAGTGAAGAACTAACGAGCCTCTTGATGAAAGTAAAAGAGGAGAGTGAAGAGTTGGCTTAAAACTCAACATTCAGAAAACTAAGATCACGGCATCTGGACCCATTATGGCAAACAGATGAGCAAACAGTGGAAACAGTGACAAACTTCATTTTTGGGGGCTCCAAAATCACTGAAGATGGTGACTGCAGCCATGAAATTAAAAGACGCTTACTCCTTGGAAGAAACACTATGACCAACCTAGACAGCATATTAAAAAGCAGAGACATTACTTTGCTAACAAAGTTCTGTCTAGTCAGAGCTGTGGTTTTTCCAGTAGTCATGTATGGATGTGAGAGTTGGACTATAAAGAAAACTGAGCACCGAAGAATGGATGCTTTTGAACTGTGGTGTTGGATAAGTCTCTTGAGAGTCCCTTGGACTGCAAGGAGATCCAACCAGTCCATCCTAAAGGAAATCAGTCCTGAATACTCATTGGAAGGACTGATGCTGAAGCTGAAACTCCAATACTTTGGCCACCTGATGTGAAGAACTGACTCATTTGAAGATCCTGATGCTGGGAAAGATCGAAGGTGAGAGGAGAAGGGGACAACAGAGGATGAGATGGTTGGATGGCATCACCAAGTCCATGGACTTGAGTTTGAGTAAACTCCAGGAGGTGGTGATGGATAGGAAGCCTGGCATGCTGCAGTCCATGGGGTAACAAAGAGTTGGACACAACTGAGTGATTGAACTGAGCTGGGCAGACAAAGCAACAATAATAAAAATAGCCAATAGAAATTCTAGATGTTAAACTGGTAGATGCAGGCTTTAAAATAACTCTTTAAAATGCTCAAAATACAAAGGACAAAAAGGAGAATTTTGGCAGAAGACTGAAAACTATGAAAATAACCAAATAAAAACTCTAGAAATGAAAAATACAATAGCTGAAATTAAGGACTTAATGGCCAAATATAAGAGTCAAAGAGAAAATTAATGAACTGGAAGATATTTTAGAGGAAAATATCCAGAATAAAGAACAGAAGAAACAGGATGAAAATATAGAAGAAAGAGTACAAAGCAAAGAAGATGCATGTAATTGGAAATCCAAAAAGAGAAGAGAAATAAGATGAAGCCAAATTTATATGAGATTTAGCCACAACTGTGGAAAAATACTCAAACACAGATTTAAGAAGCCCTGCGAAGCCCAATCAGGATAAATAAGAGTTTCACAACCTGGAACAAAATGGTAAAACTGGTAAGGATCAAATATGAAGAAAAACTGTTAAAAGTCATAAGGAAAAGAAAGAGTACCTTCAAAGGAGCAGCAATAAAGTGACAGTGAAAGCCCAAAGACCACTGAACGATGCCTTCAAAGTGCTGAAAGAAAATACTGCCAAACTGGAATTCTATACCCAGTGAAAATATCTTCAGAGAATAGAGGTAAAATAAAGGATTTTCAGACAGATAAAAGGTGAGAGAATTCATTACCTATGATCTGCACTAAATGAAACCCCAAAGCACGTTCTTCTGGCAGGAGGAAAATAACTGGAGGTGGACAACTGGAGACACAAGAAAGAACTGAGTGGGAAAAGTAAATGTAGGGGTGACTTGAAATTACATACAGATGGTCCCTGACTTATGGTGGTTCACCTTACAACTTTTTAACTTTATGATGGTAGGAAAGCATTATGCTTTCAATAGAAATGGTTCTTCAAGTTGTGAATTTTGATCTCTTTCTAGGCTAGTGAGATACTATCTGATACTTTTTTGTGATGCTGGGCAGTGGCAGTAAGCTGCAGCTCCAGTCAGCTGTGGATCATGAGAATAAAAAACTGATACACTATAGCCATTCCGTGGTGAGATGACCATTCAGCTTTTTCACTTTCAGCATAGCATTCAATAAATTACATGAGACATTCAATGCTTTATTGTAAAATAGACTGTTAGATGATCTGACCCAACTGTAGAAATGTTTAGAGCATGTTTAAGATAGCCGAGGCTAAGCTCTGATGTTCAGTAGGCTATGTGTATTATATGCATTTTTTACTTACCATATTGTCAACTTACTACAAGTTTTGGGGGAGGTAAGCCCCATTGTAAGTTGAGGAAGATCTATAATTATATAAAGCAATAATAGTAATACTAAACACTAAAAATGGCATATAAATCAGGAAAAGTTTGAAGTATGTTAATACATAGTATTTTAAGTTGTGTTGTTAGGAAAGGGGGTAAAAGAAACATTAAATTTTAATAAATCAAAGAAGCGTGTTTTAACCTCTGGAGTAACCACTAAAAGAATCGTAAAAGGACATGTAACTTCCAAACCAATACAGAAGAAGAGATTGCTGAAAAGGAATTCAAACAATCAAAATCTGGAAAAGAAAAGAGAGGAAGAAAGAATGGGCAGGACTAATAGAAATATGGCAGATTTAAATTCAAAGAGATATGTGATTAAATTAAGCAAATGTGATGCTCTGATTAGAAAACAAGGACCATCACCTGTTAAGCTGTTAGTGGGAATGTAAATTAGTACAGCCACTCTGGAGAACAGTGTGGAGGTTCCTTAAAAAAAGTAAAAACAGAGCTGCCATATGATCTAGCAATCCCACTCCTGGGCATGTATCCAGAGAAAACCATAATTTGAAAATCACAATACACCCCAGTGTTTAGTGCAACACTGTTCACAATAGTCAGGACATGAATGCCATCTAAATGTCTGTCAACAGAAGAATGGGTAAAGAAGTGGTACATATAGGCAATGAAATACTACTCAGTCATAAAAAAGAAACAGTACCTTTGGCAGCAATATGGGTGGACCCAGGGATGATCATACGAAGGGGAAAAAGTCCAACAGAGGAAGACAGATATCATATGATATCACTCATATGTGGAATCTAATTTTGAAAAAGATACAGGATTTCCCTGGTGGTCCAGTGGTTAAGAATCTGCCTGCCAACGCAGGAGGCATGGGTTCAATTCCTGGTCCAGGAAGATTCCACATGCTGCAAGGCAGCTGAGCCTGTGCGCCACAACTGCTGAGCCCACATGCCGCGGCCACTGAGTCCATGCTCTCAGGAGCCTGTGCTCCACAAGAGGAGCCACTGCAATCAGAAGCCCATATACTACAAATAGAGAGTGGCCCCCACTCTCCACAACTAGAGAGAGCCTGCATGCAGCAACAGAGACCCAGCGCAGCCAAAAATAAACAAACATTTTTAAAAGATACGATGAACTTATTTACAAAACATAAACAGACTCAGCTGCAGCTCTTTCCTCCCTTTCTGCCTCCATCACCCATTCATCCACCTCTGTGCTCAGGTAGCTACCAATCAGGTTTCTGACACCTGAGGCTAATTTGTATTTCATAGAAATGGAGTCATACAGCATATGCCCTTTTTCTGACCCCTTTCACTCAAAAATTATTTTGATATTCATCTATATTTTATGTTATTAATGGTTCATTGTTTTTTACTGCTAAATAATATTTGATTGCATCAAGTATGCTGCAATTTATTTATCCATACACTTCCTGATAGGCATTTGGGTTGTTTCCATTTTTGCTCTGTAACAACTAAACCTGTTGTGAACATTTATGTACAAGTTTTTCTATGAACATGTGCTTTCATTTATGTTGGGAAGTACATAGATGTGCTGTGTTTACATCACACAGCACAAATGAAAAAAGAAAAAGTAAACAAGAACCATCAGGTGGATTTTTAAAAATCCTATTTGTTGATTTAAGTGATACCTCTAAACAAATCATGGGACAAAAATAAATTATAATGGAAATTCACATATATGTAGAAATGAATGATATTAAAATATAACAGGGACTTCTCTAGCAGTCCCGTTGTTAAGACTCTGTGCTCCTAATCCAGGAGGCATGGGTTGCATCCCTCTTGGAACTAAGGTCCTACATGCCACACAGTGTGGCCAAAAATTATATATATATGTATGTATATATATATACATACACACACACACACATATGTGCACACACATACATACACACACATATATAGCATACCCAAACTCATGGGATGTTACTAGAGCTATACCTGGAGGAAAATGCATTAAATTCTTTAACAAAAACATTAAATGCTTATGTTAGAAAAGGAAAGAGTCTGAAGGTTCAGGAACTAATAACGATCTATCTTAAGAAATCTGAAAAGAACAGCAAAACAAACCCATCTCCCCAAAAGAAGGGAGCTAATAAAGAGCAGAATTTTATGAAATAAAAACCAAGCATATACTGGAAGAGATCAGCAATGTATTTTAATCTGAAACTTGAATCAATTTATGTGACCTGAACTCAAGCATCACCTACAACTTCCTGCTTTTAGACCGATCTCTGGGAAGAGTATTGATACTTTCAGCCCAAACTCCTGAATCAGAAAAATATCTGCTGATTCAGAGCTGATGGCAGAGGAGAATTCTTTCCCAGTTTGGTTAGCTCTCCTAACCCACTGTCTTCTTTGTCTGTTTCAGCACAACTGTGTGCAGCAAGGGGAGGGGTGAACAACAAACCATGCGAGCTGTCGATGTGAGGGTTGAAAGCAGCCCAGTTCCTGGGGGTACATACAACGCGCTGTGTATTAAGGATGAAGGTCAGTGCCAGAGCCTCTGTAAAGGTTTTGGAGGGTGTGCTTGTTGGGGTTGACCTTTAGGTTGTGTTCTATTAGAAGCCAACTTTACGACGAAGATTCAATGAACATCATGAATCAGGAAGTCTTCTGAAGAAAAGCCAGGCAGTGGGGAAGCAGACAGGGAAAGGAAGGGGGCCAGAAGGGGAGTCACTAATCAATGACCACAGGGGTTGGGAGGTGGGTGTAGGTGGGGAGTAACTCTGGTGTGGTCCTGAAGGGGCTCTCTGGAGACAGTGACCACAGGTCATCATGGGATTCCTGATCAGGAGTGAGAGAGCAGGGCTATTTATACCACTGCTTCTGTCAGTCACTGGGTAAGGGCTACTTCAGGGAGCTGTAAATTCCCAGACTCTTCTGGATTTCAGTGTGCTCAGACAAAGCGTTCCAATAGGCAAGCCAACCTCCAACAGAGATGCACAGATGCCTACCTAGAGCCCCTGTCCATGGACCCCTGACAGCATCTGCTACAGCTGCTGATACTGTTTGCCCTTCAATCTGCCTTCATGGTGGAAATTTTTCTACAAAGGAAAAAAAAAAAAAAAAAACAAACTTTCTCCCTGAAAGGAAATTTATAGGATTTAGGAAACTGCTCCTAGAAAGGAAAATTCGACTTTCTTATGGGAAATCAGCTGAATGATGAGGAGAAAACCATAAAGGAGTCTCCAGGGCAGCGTATCATGAGCCCTGGGAAAAGTACACCTTCACTGTCAGAAATTCATGCCACTGAAAGGGAATGTCCGTGCACCGTGGGAGAAAGCAAGCTGCTTACTCATCAGTCATAGACACCACAGCTACTGCCTGGCTGCACGGTGTTCTCACCTGGGAAATTTTAAGAAATACTGAGGCTTGAGGGCCAGCCCTAGAGATTCAGATACAAATGCTGTGGATGTTGGGGCTTTTTAAAGCTTCCCCAGGGCTTCCCCAGCTGGCTCTAGTGGTAAAGAACCTGCCTGGCAATGCAGGAGATGTTAAGAGATGCGGGTTCAATCCCTGGGTCAGGAAGATCCCCTGGAGGAGGACATGGCAACTCATTCCGGTATTCTTGCCCAGAGAATCCCATGGAGAGAAGAGCTTGGCAGGTCACATAGAGTCGGACACAACTGAAGCAACTTAGCGTGCATGCACGCACTCAGTGGTTATAAGAAGTAACCCAAGTTGGAGAAATACTTCACTAACGCAGTTTCCCAAAGCTCTTTGATGGTGAGCAATACCAGATGAACATATTACAAGTACAAACCCTCAGGCTGCATCCCAGAGGCACCAAATCCTCGTCTTCAGGGAAGGGGGTCAGAGGAGTTGACAAAGCAAAGAGCCACAGGGGGGACTTCCCTAGTGGTCCAGTGGCTGAGACCCAGCACTCTCAATCGGGGGGGCTCCAGCTGGATCCCTGGTCAGGGAACTAGACCCCACACGGGGCAACTAAGAGTTCGCAAGCCAAAACTAAAGATCCTGTGTGCCACAACTAAGGTCTGGAGCAGCCAAATAAATAAATACATACATGTATTTTTTAAAAAAAGAGCCACAGTGAACCCTACGGCCCTGGCTGGTGCCTGTTAGATGTGTCTTGGTGGTAAATTTCTCTGCTGCTATGGCATCTCCCTCCAGAGAAGACTCTACATCTGTTGACTGCAGTCGAATGACTGAACATGTGCCCTGGAAAGGTCTGGGGAGAACAATACCTGTGGTTTGTTTTTAAACCGCATCAGTAAATGAAAATGATCCTTTGAATCTCAAACCGAGGCAGAGGTTCAGATCTCTGAGGGAGACAGGACAGAGCTAAAAGAAAGCCAGCATGACCTTCTTTCTTTCGTGATCTCAATGGACATGCAGGGCTTCTGAGTCTGAGCTCTTTCCCCTGATGAACAAGGGGTATCTTCTATCCTTTGCTGTGGAACATACCATCCATGGGAGAAGGAAATGGCAGCCCACTCCAGTATTCTTGCTTGGAGAATCCCAGGGACAAAGGAGCCTGGTGGGCTGCTGTCTGTGTGGTCACACAGAGTCAGACACGACTGAAGTGACTTGGCAGCAGCAGCAGCAGCAGCATACCATCCATAAATATAGTGGCTTAAAGCAACAACCCTTTCTTTAGTCCACTGTTTAGGGGTTGGGGAGACAGCAATCTGTGTTTCTCTGCTGGTCTCAGCCAGGCTTATTCACGAGTCCACCATCAGCTGCTGGGTGGGGGCCTTGCTTCTGGACGTTGGCTGGCTGTTGATTGGGGTGATGGGGGCCACCGATCATCCAACCACATGTTCCGCACCACCCAAAAGGAAATCCTGGGCCTTCCACCTCACAGGCCTTCCAACAGGCTGTGTGTCTGTGAGTGTGTGCCTCGCTGTCCATAGCCGTGGTGCAGAAGAAGCCAGAGGTTGGGGATACCTGTTCACATCCTATAGGGCACCAAGTTAAAACCCATGAGCGTGACTCTAAAACCGGGTTCTTGTCAAGCCGATGAGATGTGTCTCCTGATATCTTGCACTCTGAGGAGCACAGTTTGATTTCAGTAGCCAAAAATGCATACCTCGAATCTGATCATGAAGAGACAGTAACCAGACTCAAACTGAGAACCATCATACAAAATGACTGGCCTACACGCTTTCCAAAACGTGAAGGGCAAGAAAGATAAAGAAGGGCTAGGCAACTGTTTTGAATTAAAATAGACTAAAAAGACTTGACAACAAAATGCAGTCTGTGATCCTGGATCAGCGGAAACAGCTATAATTGATGAAGTCTGAATACGGATGTGTTGTGTCAGGGCCTAAGTTCTCTAACTTTGGTAACTATACTGCAGTTATGCAAGAGAATATCCTTGTCTTGGAAATGTGTACTAAGGTTTCTGGGGACAAAGGGACATCACATCTACAAATCATTCTCAAGTGGTTGAGAAAGGAATTACAGATACATATATATACATATTTATACATGTATACATACACAACCATGCAGCCTTGAAATTAAAAGATGCTTGCTCCTTGGAAGGAAAGCTATGAGGAACCTCGACAGTGTCTTAAAAAGCAGAGACATCACTTTGCTGATCAAGGTCTATCTAGTCAAAGCTATGGTTTTTCCAGTAGTCATGCATGGATGTGAGAGTTGGGCCATAAAGAAGGCTCAACACCGAAGAAGAGATGCTTTGGAATTGCGGTGCTGGAGAAGACTCTTGAGAGTCCCTTGGACAGCAGGAAGATCAAACCAGTCAACCCTAAAGGAAATCAACACTGAATATTCATTGGAAGAACTGATGATATAGCTGAAGCTCCAGAACTTTGGCCACCTGATGCAAAGAGGCGACCCAATGGAAAAAAACCCTAATTCTGGAAAGACTGAAGGCAGAAGGAGATGGGGGCAGCAGAGGATGAGACAGTTAGCATCACCAACTCAATGTACATGACTTTGAGCAAACTCCAGGAAATAGTGAAGGATGGAGGATATGCTGCAATCCATGGGGTCCCAACGGGGAAGGCAATGGCACCCCACCCCAGTACTTTTGCCTGGAAAATCCCATGGACGGAGGATCCTGGTGGGCTCCAGTCCATGGGGTCGCTAGGGGTCAGACACGACTGAGCGACTTCACTTTCACTTTTCACTTTCATGCACTGGAGAAGGAAATGGCAACCCACTCCAGTGTTCTTGCCTGGAGAATCCCAGGGACAGGGGGAGCCTGGTGGGCTTCCGTCTATGGGGTCGCACAGAGTCGGACACGACTGAAGTGACTTAGCAGCAGCATGGGGTCACAAAGAGTTGGACATGACTTAGCAATTGAACAACAACAAAGCCTACACACACACACATATATATATATGTGTGTGTGTATGTATGTATCATATATATTTCCTCTATGTATAGATATTTGTATCTATCTAGAGAATAGTAACGGGGAAGGCAGTGGCACCCCACCCCAGTACTTTTGCCTGGAAAATCCCATGGACGGAGGAGCCTGGTAGGCTCCAGTCTATGGGGTCGCTAAGAGTCGGACACGACTGAGCGACTTCACTTTCACTTTTCACTTTCATGCATTGGAGAAGGAAATGGCAACCCACTCCAGTGTTCTTGCCTGGAGAATCCCAGGGAAGGGGGAGCCTGGTGAGCTTCTGTCTATGGGGTCGCACAGAGTCGGACACGACTGAAGTGACTTAGCAGTAGCAGCAGAGAATAATAAAGCAAATGGCACAGAATGAAAACACATTAGTAAATCTGGATAAAGCATTTATGAGAGTTCCTTATTCTTAGAATTTTTCTGTAACTTTTCAATTATATGTAAATGAAAATTTCCCCTCAAAAGGTCTACATGCTCCTCCCAAAACAACAAATACAATAGAGAAGCACAAAAGAAAGCAAAACCAAAAAAAACCCCAAACTGAAGCAACTTCATGATGCCTGTCAGCTTATGTGAGGACTGCTGCCACTTCAGCAGAGTGCGCCCTGTGTGGGGATCCTTGAATCACAGCTCTTGAGCCCTGCACCCCAGGGCAATTTTCTGGAGCCTAGCCTGCCCACTGCCATCACCTGCAGATCAACAGGGAGAGACTTAGGTGGGAAAATCTGGGATCTTGTTCCAACAGGGCCTGACCTCTGAGGAGGCTGCCGATGGGCAACGAAGGGGACTCAGGAATCCATGCTGAGGCGGGACTGGGGTCACAGGGCTGCTGTGTCTGGGCTTTCCAGGAAAGCAGGATGGGTTCCCCAGGTGTTCCTCAGAGAGCTCTGTCCCTGATCCTCTGCCTTTGGCCCTTTAGAAAGAGCATGTAAACCACTCTCACATGGCCCCCACTTTTCCCTGGTTGGAACCTTGTAGACGGTCAACAAGAGATTATCATACTAAGCGAGGTAAGTCACACAGAGAAAGACAAATACCGTATGATATCACTTATATGTGGAATCTAAACTTTGATACAAGTGAGCTTATTTACAAAACAGATTCTCAGAAAACAAACCCATGGTTACCAAAGGGGAAGAGGGGTGGGAGAGGGGTAAATTAGGGGTTATTAGCATATACAGACTGCTATGTGTGCGTTTGTATATATATGTGTGTATACATCACGGAATAACTTGGCTGGACGCCAGAAACTACCACAGCATTGTAAGTCAACTATACTGCAGTTAAAAACAAAAAATCAAAAACAAGGGAAATCTGTGTGCCGAAGGAAGGTGGTGGGAAGCGAGAAGAGGCTCCTGGGGAGTGCACGTGAGGTCTGGTTCAGCAGAGCCCCGGTGCAGCATCACCTCTAAAGCTTGCCTTTTTCCTAAAGATGCTGCACGACACTTGGCCCTAGGCTGCCACCTCTTCTCAGCAAGACAGGGAGAATGAAGGGTGCTCGCTCCAAAAACGGCAGACATGTGCCTCACAAGCCCGGAAGGCAAACAGAGCCTGTGACACGTGCAGGCCGCTTCCTCCTGTGTGTCTTTTTCTGAACTAAAGCTCACCGTGAATGTAGACGTTTCTGTTTCCTTTTGTATTTGTGTTTCACTGACAGTGAATTTCCAGCCCTGTGGTGATCTCACTTAAACTAATAAGGGAAGTTATTTTTAACCAACTGGATGCTGATTAAATGAGCTGCCTCCACTTGGGTTCTCCGGCTTTGCTTCTCTTGGCAGCTTGTTTGTGGGGTCAACGGTGTGTGGTCTGGAGGATTCAAGTCCCCTCTCACCTTCTCCCTGTTGCACCCAAAGGTTTACTTGGGCCATGCTTCCTTTCTCCCCCTCCAAACTAGGGCTGGCCTGGCTGCTCTCTCCACCAGCCCACCTCATTCTCTTAGCACTGTATTCCACCTTCCCCTGCACACGCTACTCCTGCCTGTATTTCCCATAAAAACAGAAATGGAATGATCTCTTAGGTCTTCAGACAGAGAACTGAATGCAAGAATTTTTGAGAACAGCTAATTCCCAGGTCTGCCTGCAGGAGGGGCTGAGCCTCCAGGTGGGCTTTGGGGAAATTCTCCAGTGGTGATGGGAGACTGAGACCCAAAAATCGTAATACTTTGAGCAGCTGATAGAACGTATCCAGTTTAGGGTCTCCCAAGGGAGTGCGGAAAATTCTGTACTTGTTACCAGTTGGCACTGGCCAATTGTTAGTTTATTTGTCTAGGATAATGCAAAGCAGCGCTCAGACTTACAGGCGCTTTCAATGGATAGATAGATATACAGACACACAGACTGTTGGATGGATGGATAGATGGGTGGATGGTTGAGTGGACAGAGAGATAGATGAATGGATGGATAAATGAGTAGATAGAGGATAGGTAGATAGATGAATGGATAAATTGAAGATAGATGGATTGTTGGATGGATGGATGGATGAATGGAGAGAGATGAATGGATGAATAGATAGGATGACAGGTAGATAGAGAGCTGGATGGGTGGGTGGATGGATGGATGAATGGATAATTAGAGAGATAGATGAATGGATAGACAGATAGAGATAGGGACTTTTTCACCCTTCAAGGAGTTGACAGTGTATAACGACAAGTAAGAGCCGAATGACACAAAAGAGGAGGATAATTAGGGAGACTTCCTGAGGTGGTGGCAGTTGAGGTGGAATTTCCTGGGGATTGTGGTTAGGGAGAGGAGGAGAGGACACTGCACACACAGAACCGCTGAAGCACGGGCCAGACAAGGACCCTGCAGACAGAGAACAGTGGTTCTGGGGAGATGAGCTCTGGGTGAGCCCTTGTCCTAGTGCTTCAGAGAATGCACTGGGCTTGGAACATCCCTGAGGGCATCCCATCCCTGCTGGGCAAGTCTTAGGAGGCTGCAGAGGGCAGCCCAGATAATCCTATCGTAGTTCAGATCAGTCGCTCAGTCGTGTCCGACTCTTTGCGACCCCATGAACCGCAGCACGCCAGGCCTCCCTGTCCATCACCAACTCCCGGAGGTCACTCAGACTCGCATCCATCGAGTCAGTGATGCCATCCAGCCATCTCATCCTCTGTCGTCCCCTTCTCCTCCTGCCCCCAATCCCTCCCAGCATCAGAGTCTTCTCCAATGAGTCAACTCTTCGCATGAGGTGGCCAAAATACTGGAGTTTCAGCTTTAGCATCATTCCTTCTAAAGAAATTCCAGGATTGATCTCCTTCAGAATGGACTGGTTGGATCTTCTTGCAGTCCAAGGGACTCTCAAGAGTCTTCTCCAACACCACAGTTCAAAAGCATCAATTCTTCGGCGCTCAGCCTTCTTCACAGTCCAGCTCTCACATCCATACCTATCCAATCCTATCGTAGTTAGGATTCCGAACTTGATCTATGGATTCAGTGCAATCTCAGTCATAATTCTAAGCAAGTTACTTTGTGGATATGAACAAACTAATTCTGTAATTTGTAAGGAGAGACAAAGACCCAGAATAGCTCACTCTTTATGGAAGAAGAACAAGGGTGAAGAACTGACATGACAACTTCAAGACTTGCATTAAGATGCAGAAGCCAGGACCGTGTGGTACTGGTTAAAGAAAAGACAAAATATCAGTGGAAACCAATAGCCCAGAAATAGACCCACATAAATGTAGTTGACTGATCTTTGACAAAGGAGCCAAAGCTATACAATGGAGCAAAAATAGTCTTTTAAATACAGATGCTGGGACAACTGAACATCTATATGCAAAAGAAAAGAATCTAGACCCGGACCTTACACCCTTCACAAAGTTTAACTCAAAGTGGATCATGGACCTAAATGTAAAATGCAAAACTACAAAACTCTTAGAAGATAATACAGGTGAAAACCTAGAGACCATGTGTATGGTGATGGCTTTTTCAATACAACACCAATGGTACAATCCATGAAAGAAGTCATTGATAAGCTGGACTCCTTAAAATTAAAAACTTATGCTTTGCAAAAGACTATCAAGAGAATGAAAAGACAAGCCACAGACTGCAGAAGTTATTTGCAAAAGACGTATCTACTAAAGACTATCATGCAAAATATACAAAGTGAAGTGAAAGTCGTTCAGTTGTGTCCGACTCTTTGTGACCCCATAGACTATACAGTCCTTGGAATTCTCCAGGCCAGAATGCTGGAGTGGGTAGCTGTTCCCCTTCTCCAGGGGATCTTCCCAACCCAGGGATCGAACCGAAGTTTCCCGCATTGCAGGCAGATTCTTTACCAGCTGAGCTACCCAGGAAGCCCTAAAATATACAAAGAACTCTTGAAATTCAATATTAAGAAAATGAACAACTCAATTACAAAATACACAAAAGGCATTTCCCTGATGGTCCAGTGATTAAGACTCCGTGCTCCGAATGCAGGAGGCGTGAGTTCAATCCCTGGTCAGGGAACTGGATCCCACATGCGCAACTCAAACCCAGTGCAGCCAGATAAATAAAAAATAAATATTAAAAAAATATGCAAAAGACCCAGACAGATACCTCACTAAAGAAGATATACGGATGGCAAGCAAGCATATGAAAAATTGCTCCATGTCATATGTAATCAGGAAAAGGTAAATTAAAACAATGAGATATAACTGTACATCTAGTAGAATGGCCAAAATTCAGGACACTGATGATGACACCAGACGCTGGCAAGGATGTGGAGCCACAAGAACTCTCACTCCTTGCTGATGGGAGTGCAAACTGGCACATCCACTTTGGAAGACAGTTTGGCAGGTTCTCACCAAGCTAAACATCTTTTACCATGCGACCCAGCAGTCCCAATCATTGATATTTACCCAAATTAGCAGAAAACTGTGTTAAGTTGCTCAGTCGTGTCCGACTCTCTTGTGACCCCATGGACTGTAGCCCCGCCAGGCTCCTCTGTCCATGGGATTCTCCAGGCAAGAATTCTGGAGTGGGTTGCCATTTCCCATTTCCAGGAGATCGTCCCAGCTCACAGATAGAACCCGTGTCTTCCCTATCTCTTGCATTGCATGTGGATTTTCTACTGCTGAGCCACGAGGAAAGCCCAGCTGAAAACTTAAGTTCACACAAAAAGCTGTACATAAATGTTTATAGCATTTTTGACAATTTTCATAATTTGACAATTTCATTATTTTGACAGTTTTCATAATTGTTAAAACTTGGAAGGAACCATGATGTCTCTTCGATAGGTGAATGGATTAAAAAACCGTGGCACTGCCAGACAATGGAATATCATTCAGTGCTCAGAAGAAATGAGGGGACTTCCCTAGTGGTCCAGTGGTGAAGATTCTGTGCTCCCCTTGCAGGGGACCTGGGTTCAATCCCTGGTCAGGAAACTAGATCCCACATGCCACAACTAAGACTGGCACAGCCTAATAAATGAATAAATAAGAATAAATTATTAAAAGAAGTGAGCTATCAAGCCATGAAAAGACATGAAAGAAACTTAAATGCATATTATGAAATGAAAGAAGCCAGTCTCAAGAGGCTACCTACTATATGATTCCAACTACACGGCATTCTAGCGAGAGCAGAACTATGGGGACAGTGAAAGGATTGATGGTTGCCCGGAGTTAGGAGCAACGAACAGATGAAGCACAGAGGGTTTTTAGGGCAGTGAAACTATTTTGTGTAATACTACAATGGTGGATATATGTAATTACACATTTCTCAAAACCCATAGAATGTGGAACACCAAAAGTGAAGCCATAGGTAACCGTGGACTGTGTGTGATAATGACATGTAACTGGACGCTCATCAATCTCAATGAACATACCCCTGTGGTCCATGCTGTGCCCGGTGGAGAAGTCTCTGTACCTGTACCTTCCACTCCACTGTGCTGTGAACCTACAAAAATTAGTTTATTTTTTTCACACACACACACGTAGATGCACAGACACATACACATATATGTATCTCTTCGTGTGTGCTGTAATATAAATGTTGTTGAGTCCTAAGTCCTGTGTGACTCTTTGCAACCCCATGGACTGCAGCCTGCCAAGCTCCTCTGTCCATGGGATTTCCCAGGCAAAAATACTGGAGTGGGTTGCCATTTCCTACTCTAGGAGATCTTCCCAACCCAGGGATTGAATCTGCTTCTCTTAGTCTCCTGCATTGGCAGAAGTGTTCTTTACTGCTAGTGCTCCCTAGGAAGCCCTTTGTATCTGTATCTGCATTTATTTGTAAAAACCAAACCGGTAGCAGTGTTATCTTCAGGGTCAAGGGTGGGGAAAGGAGAGGCAACTTCTATTCTATAGTCTGTAACAGTTCAGATCAGATCAGATCAGATCAGTCGCTCAGTCGTGTCCGACTCTTTGCGACCCCATGAACCGCAGCACGCCAGGCCTCCCTGTCCATCACCAGCTCCCGGAGGTCACTCAGACTCGCATCCATCGAGTCAGTGATGCCATCCAGCCATCTCATCCTCTGTCGTCCCCTTCTCCTCCTGCCCTCAATCCCTCCCAGCATCAGAGTCTTCTCCAATGAGTCAACTCTTCGCATGAGGTGGCCAAAATACTGGAGTTTCAGCTTTAGCATCATTCCTTCTAAAGAAATTCCAGGATTGATCTCCTTCAGAATGGACTGGTTGGATCTTCTTGCAGTCCAAGGGACTCTCAAGAGTCTTCTCCAACACCACAGTTCAAAAGCATCAATTCTTCGGCGCTCAGCCTTCTTCACAGTCCAGCTCTCACATCCATACATGACCACAGGAAAGACCATAGCCTTGACTAGGCGAACCTTTGTTGGTAAAGTAATGTCTCTGCTTTTGAATATGCTATCTAGGTTGGTCATAACTTTCCTTCCAAGGAGTAAGCGTCTTTTAATTTCATGGCTGCAGTCACCATCTGCAGTGATTTTGGAGCCCAGAAAAACAAAGTCTGACACTGTTTCCACTGTTTCCCCATCTATTTCCCATGCAGTGATGGGACCAGACGCCATGATCTTCGTTTTCTGAATGTTGAGCTTTAAGCCAACCCTTTCACTCTCCACTTTCACTTTCATCAAGAGGCTTTTAGCCCCTCTTCACTTTCTACCATAAGGGTGGTGTCATCTGCATATCTGAGGTTATTGATATTTCTCCCGGCAATCTTGATTCCAACTTGTGTTTCTTCCAGTCCAGCATTTCTCATGATGTACTCTGCATATAAGTTAAATAAACATGGTGACAATATGCAGCCTTGACGTACTCCTTTTCCTATTTGGAACCAGTCTGTTGTTCCATGACCAGTTCTAACTGTTGCTTCCTGACCTGCATACAGATTTCTCAAGAGGCAGATCAGGTGGTCTGGTATTCCCATCTCTTTCAGAATTTTCCATAGTTTATTGTGATCCACACAGTCAAAGGCTTTGGCATAGTCAATAAAGCAGAAATAGATGTTTTTCTGGAACTCTCTTGCTTTTTCCATGATCCAGCGGATGTTGGCAATTTGATCTCTGGTTCCTCTGCCTTTTCTAAAGCCAGCTTGAACATCAGGAAGTTCACAGTTCACATATTGCTGAAGCCTGGCTTGGAGAATTTTGAGCATTACTTTACTAGCGTGTGAGATGAGTGCAATTGTTCGGTAGTTTGAGCACTCCTTGGCATTGCCTTTCTTTGGGATTGGGATGAAAACTGACCTTTTCCAGTCCTGTGGCCACTCCTGAGTTTTCCAAATTTGCTGGCATATTGAGTGCAGCACTTTCACAGCATCATCTTTCAGGACTTGGAATAGTTCCACTGGAATTCCATCACCTCCACTAGCTTTGTTCGTAGTGATGCTTTCTAAGGCCCATTTGACTTCACATTCCAGAATGTCTGGCTCTAGGTCAGTGATCACATCATCATGATTGTCTAGGTCTTGAAGCTCTTTTTTGTACAGTTCTTCTGTGTATTCTTGCCACCTCTTCTTAATATCTTCTGCTTCTGTTAGGTCCACACCATCTCTGTCCTTTATCGTGCCCATCTTTGCATGAAATGTTCCTTTGGTATCTCTGATTTTCTTGAAGAGATCCCTAGTCTTTCCCATTCTGTTGTTTTCCTCTATTTCTTTGCATTGATCACTGAAGAAGGCTTTCTTATCTCTTCTTGCTATTCTTTGGAACTCTGCATTTAGATGTTTATATCTTTCCTTTTCTCCTTTGCTTTTCGCTTCTCTTCTTTTCATAGCTATTTGTAAGGCCTCCCCAGACAGCCATTTTGCTTTTTTGCATTTCTTTTCCATGGGGATGGTCTTGATCCCTGTCTCCTGTACAATGTCACGAACCTCATTCCATAGTTCATCAGGCACTCTATCTATCAGATCTAGGCCCTTAAATCTATTTCTCACTTCCACTGTATAATCATAAGGGATTTGATTTAGGTCATACCTGAATGGTCTAGTAGTTTTCCCTACTTTCTTCAATTTCAGTCTGAATTTGGCAATAAGGAGTTCATGGTCCGAGCCACAGTCAGCTCCTGGTCTTGTTTTTGCTGATTGTATAGAGCTTCTCCATCTTTGGCTGCAAAGAATATAATCGATCTGATTTCAGTGTTGACCATCTGGTGATGTCCATGTATAGAGTCTTCTCTTGTGTTGTTGGAAGAGGGTATTTTCTATGACCAGTGCATTTTCTTGGCAAAACTCTATTAGTCTTTGCCCTGCTTCATTCCGTATTCCAAGGCCAAATTTGCCTGTTACTCCAGGTGTTTCTTGACTTCCTACTTTTGCATTCCAGTCCCCTATAATGAAAAGGACATCTTTTTTGGGTGTTAGTTCTAAAAGGTCTTGTAGGTCTTCATAGAACCTTTCAACTTCAGCTTCTTCGGCGTTACTGGTTGGGGCATAGACTTGGATTACTGTGACACTGAATGGTTTGCCTTGGATACGAACAGAGATCATTCTGTCATTTTTGAGATTGCATCCAAGTACTGCATTTCGGACTCTTTTGTTGACCATGATGGCCACTCCATTTCTTCTGAGGGATTCCTGCCCACAGTAGTAGATATAATGGTCATCCGAGTTAAATTCACCCATTCCAGTCCATTTTAGTTCGCTGATTCCTAGAATGTCGACATTCACTCTTGCCATCTCTTGTTTGACCACTTCCAATTTGCCTTGATTCATGGACCTGACATTCCAGGTTCCTATGCAATATTGCTCTTTACAGCATCGGACTTTGTTTCTATCACCAGACATATCCACAGCTGGGTATTCTTTTTGTTTTGGCTCCATCCTTTCATTCTTTCTGGAGTTATTTCTCCACTGATCTCCAGTAGCATATTGGGCCCTTACTGACCTGGGGAATTTCTCTTTCAGTATCCTATCATTTTGCCTTTTCATACTGTTCATGGGGTTCTCAAGGCAAGAATACTGAAGTGGTTTGCCATTCCCTTCTCCAGCGGACCACACCCTGTCATATCTCTCCACCATGACCCGCCCATCCCAGGTTGCCCCTCGGGCATGGCTTAATTTCATTGAGTTAGACAAGGGTGTGGTCCTTGTGTGATTAGATTGACTAGTTTTCTGTGAGAACGGTTTTAGTGTATTTGCCCTCTGATGCCCTCTTTCAAGACCTACTGTCTTACTTGGGTTTCTCTTACCTTGGGCGTGGGGTATCTCATCCCGGCTGCTCCTGGCTGCTCCCGGCCAGCAAAGCACAGCCATCGCACCTTACCTTGGACGAGGGGTCTCTCCTCACCGCCCTTCCTGACCTCGGTCGTGGGGTAGCTCTTCTCCACCCTACTTAGTGCGCTGGCCCTCACCGCCGCCCTTCCTCGATTGTGGGGTAGCTCCTCTCGGCCGCGCTCTTAGTGCGCGACGCAGCCGGCGGGGCAGTATTTGTCAAAGAGCATCTACCATTTATGTAAATAAGGCAAAAAGGGACTTGCTCCTGGGCATTGCCTCTGGTCCTGTTGCCTGGCAGTTTAAAAATACAAAGCTATATTGGCGCACACACAATTCAGTCAACGAGTATTGAGTGCTTCATATGTGCCAGGCACTCGACCAGGTGTCAAGGATGCCAGGGTGAAGGCCATCTCCATTTAGGGTGCAGGCAGCACCCATGAGGGAAGAGGGGGTCGCTTTTTCAGTTTTTTAATTCTATCAGGCTGAAAAAGTTCTGCAGAGTTTTGGGAAACTTACTGTGCTTCCTTGTCCGCAGAGAAGCCGTGTGGAGACCCGCCCTCGTTCCCACACACCATCCTGCAGGGCCACACGGGCTTGGAGATGGGGGACGAGTTGCTGTACGTGTGCGCCCCGGGCCACGTGACTGGCCAGCGCGAAACGGCCTTCACCCTGCTGTGCGACAGCTGTGGGGAGTGGTACGGGCTGGTCCAGGCCTGCGCGAAAGGTAAGCAGGAAGGCAACTCCATGACACCTGTGTGGATGGCTCCCCTGCGGCCTTGCTCTGCCCCCTACGCTGCCCCTTGTGTCTGACTGAAATTATATGGTGGTGGTGGTTTAGTAGCGAAGTCGTGTCCAACTCTTGCAACCCCATGGACTGTATCCCGCCAGGCTCTGGTGTCCACGATTCAAGCAAGAACACTGGAGGGGGTTGCCATTTCCTCCTCCAAGGGATCTTCCCAACCCAGGGACTGAACTCAAGTCTCCCGCATTGGCAGACAGATTCTTTACCACTGAGCCAGCAGGGAAGCCTGAATGAAATTATCAGATCAGATCCAATCAGATCAGTCACTCAGTTGTGTCCGACTCTTTGCGACCCCATGAATCACAGCAGGCCAGGCCTCTCTGTCCATCACCAACTCCCGGAGGTCACTCAGACTCACATCCATCGAGTCAGTGATGCCATCCAGCCATTTCATCCTCTGTCGTCCCCTTCTCATCCTGCCCCCAATCCCTCCCAGCATCAGAGTCTTCTCCAATGAGTCAACTCTTCGCATGAGGTGGCCAAAATACTGGAGTTTTAGCTTTAGCATCATTCCTTCCAAAGAAATCCCAGGGATGATCTCCTTCAGAATGGACTGGTTGGATCTCCTTGCACTCCAAGGGACTCTCAAGAGTCTTCTCCAACACCACAGTTCAAAAGCATCAATTCTTCGGCGCTCAGCCTTCTTCACAGTCCAGCTCTCACATCCATACATGACCACAGGAAAAACCATAGCCTTGACCAGACGGAACTTTGTTGGCAAAGTGATGTCTCTGCTTTTCAATATGTGATCTAGGTTGGTCATAACTTTCCTTCCAAGGAGTAAGCGTCTTTTAATTTCATGGCTGCAGTCACCATCTGCAGTGATTTTGGAGCCCAGAAAAATAAAGTCTGACACTGTTTCCACTGTTTCCCCATCTATTTCCCATGAAGTGATGGGAAAACATGCCATGATCTTCGCTTTCTGAATGTTGAGCTTTAAGCCAACTTTTTCACTCTCCACTTTCACTTTCAACAAGAGGCTTTTGAGTTCCTCTTCACTTTCTGCCGTAAGGGTGGTGTCATCTGCATATCTGAGGTCATTGATATTTCTCCCAGCAATCTTGATTCCAACTTGTGTTTCTTCCAGTCCAGCGTTTCTCATGATGTACTCTGCATATAAGTTAAATAAGCAGGGTGACAATATACAGGCTTGACGTACTCCTTTTCCTATTTGGAACCAGTCTGTTGTTCCATGTCCAGTTCTAACTGTTGCTTCCTGACCTGCATACAAATTTCTCAAGAGGCAGATCAGGTGGTCTGGTATTCCCATCTCTTTCAGAATTTTTCACAGTTGATTGTGATCCACACAGTCAAAGGCTTTGGCATAGTCAATAAAGCAGAAATAGATGCTTTTCTGGAACTCTCTTGCTTTTTCCATGATCCAGCAGATGTTGGCAATTTGATCTCTGGTTCCTCTGCCTTTTCTAAAACCAGCTTGAACATCAGGAAGTTCACAGTTCACATATTGCTGAAGCCTGGCTTGGAGAATTTTGAGCATTACTTTACTAGCGTGTGAGATGAGTGCAATTGTGCGGTAGTTTGAGCATTTTTGGCATTGCCTTTCTTTGGGATTGGGATGAAAACTGCCCTTTTCCAGTCCTGTGGCCACTGCTGAGTTTTCCAAATTTGCTGGCATATTGACTGCAGCACTTTCACAGCATCATCTTTCAGGATTTGGAATAGCTCCACTGGAATTCCATCACCTCCACTAGCTTTGTTCGTAGTGATGCTTTCCAAGGCCCACTTGACTTCACATTCCAGGATGTCTGGCTCTAGGTCAGTGATCACACCATCAGGATTATCTGGGTTGTGAAGATCTTTTTTGTACAGTTCTTCTGTGTATTCTTGCCACCTCTTCTTAATATCTTCTGCTTCTGTTAGGTCCATACCATTTCTGTCCTTTATAGAGCCCATCTTTGCATGAAATGTTCCTTTGGTATCTCTGATTTTCTTGAAGAGATCCCTAGTCTTTCCCATTCTGTTGTTTTCCTCTATTTCTTTGCATTGATTGCTGAAGAAGGCTTTCTTATCTCTTCTTGCTATTCTTTGGAACTCTGCATTTAGATGTTTATATCTTTCCTTTTCTCCTTTGCTTTTCGCTTCTCTTCTTTTCACAGCTATTTGTAAGGCCTCCCCAGACAGCCATTTTGCTTTTTTGCATTTCTTTTCCATGGGGATGGTCTTGATCCCTGTCTCCTGTACAATGTCACGAACCTCATTCCATAGTTCATCAGGCACTCTATCTATCAGATCTAGGCCCTTAAATCTATTTCTCACTTCCACTGTATAATCATAAGGGATTTGATTTAGGTCATACCTGAATGGTCTAGTGGTTTTCCCTACTTTCTTCAATTTTAAGTCCTGAAGGCCAGGAAGGGTGGCGGTGAGGAGAGACCCCTTGTCCAAGGTAAGGCGTGATGGCTGTGCTTTGCTGGAGCAGCCGTGAAGAGATACCCCACGCCCAAGGTAAGAGAAACCCAAGTAAGACGGTAGGTGTTGCAAGAGGGCATCAGAGGGCAAACACACTGAAACCATACTCACAGAAAACTAGTCAATCTAATCACACTAGGACCACAGCCTTGTCTAACTCAATGAAACTAAGCCATGCCCGTGGGGCAACCCAGGATGGGCGGGTCATGGTGGAGAGATCTGACAGGATGTGGTCCGCTGGAGAAGGGAATGGCAAACCACTTCAGTATTCTTGCTTTGAGAACCCCATGAACAGTATGAAAAGGCAAAATAATAGGATACTGAAAGAGAAACTCCCCAGGTCAGTAGGTGCCCAATATGCTACTGGAGATCAGTGGAGAAATAACTCCAGAAAGAATGAAGGGATGGAGCCAAAGCAAAAAGAATACACAGCTGTGGATGTGTCTGGTGATGGAAGCAAGGTCCGATGCTGTCAAGAGCAATATTGCATAGGAACCTGGAATGTCAGGTCCATGAATCAAGGCAAATTGGAAGTGGTCAAACAAGAGATGGCCAGAGTGAATGCTGACATTCTAGGAATCAGCGAACTAAAATGGACTGGAATGGGTGAATTTAACTCAGATGACCATTATATCTACTACTGCGGGCAGGAATCCCTCAGAAGAAATGCAGTGGCCATCATGGTCAACAAAAGAGTCTGAAATGCAGTACTTGGATGCAATCTCAAAAACAACAGAATGATCTCTGTTCGTTTCCAAGGCAAACCATTCAGTGTCACAGTAATCCAAGTCTATGCCCCAACCAGTAACCCTGAAGAAGCTGAAGTGGAACGGTTCTATGAAGACCTACAAGACCTTTTAGAACTAACACCCAAAAAAGATGTCCTTTTCATTATAGGGGACTGGAATGCAAAAGTAGGAAGTCAAGAAACACCTGGAGTAACAGGCAAATTTGGCCTTGGAATACAGAATGAAGCAGGGCAAAGACTAATAGAGTTTTCCCTAGAAAATGCACTGGTCATAACAAACACCCTCTTCCAACAACACAAGAGAAGACTCTATACATGGACATCACCAGATGGTCAACACTGAAATCAGATCGATTATATTCTTTGCAGCCAAAGATGGAGAAGCTCTGTACAGTCAGCAAAAACAAGACCAGGAGCTGACTGTGGCTCAGACCATGAACTCCTTATTGCCAAATTCAGACTGAAATTGAATGAAATTATAGCTGAGGCTAAAAAGACTCCTGGTGGGCAGAGCTCCCGAAACCTGATCTGACTCTCGAGATGTTCCCCATTCCCTCATCAGCATTTACCTGGGGCGGTGGTGGGGGTAAGTCTTCTGCATCCCACCCCTGCCCAGTCCCTTGGGAATTCTCCCAGCGAATTAAATTTCTCTCTCTCTCTCCTGTGACTTCTGCACCGTGGACCTCATGCCGACCCTGCATTGCTCCCTGACCTCACAGGTCTCCTCTCTCCCCAGGACTCCTTCAGGGCCACCTTCCTGATGCCCCCCATGATATCTGAGTACCAAGCAGAAGTTGGCTCTATAGAGGGGGAGGACTCCAGCACCACGATGCTACTGAATTTATAGGGCAGTTTGTCCCCAGGATGCCCAGCAGATCATGTGTAGAACTGTGATGAGACTAGGGTGCTGTCCTGCCTGTGAGCTTCACCCGTGTTGTGGCTTGAGCTGTGGTCTGTTGTGTTCATTGCAGTTCACTCTCCATAGTGTGAAGCCCATGGCTTCTGCTGATGGTCATTTGCCTTGTTCTCACGTTCTGATCATCACAAGCTTATGCTGCCATGATCTTTCCCGTCTACATCATTCATTTCACACCTGAACACCTTTCTGTTTGCTTTTGGAAGAGGCGTCGCTACCCAGGGGATAGGTGGGTGTCCAGCTTCTGTGGACACCGCCAAAGAGTTTTCTAAAGGGTTTTGACCATTTTCCTCTCCCACCCGCTGTGCGGGAGAGTTCTGCTTGAGCATCCTCACTAAGCTTCAGGACCTTTCTGCTAAGCTGGTGACTGCTCCGTCAGATCCATTTCTCTACCCAAGCACTTCTCACATGCTGATGGAGCATGATCAGTGTTTCCTCAGTAAAACCTCTGTCCAACGAGTTTGCCCATTTCTCTGATTGACTTGATTAGGCATCTTCCTGGTAGCTCAGATGGTCCAGAATCTGCCTACAATGCAGGAGTCCCCGGGTTCAATCCCTGGGTAGGGAAGATCCCCTGGAATACGGCACGACAACCCACTCCAATATTCTTGTCTGGAGAATCCCATGGACGGAGGAACCTGGCAGGCTACTCTAGTCCGACTCCAAGAGTTGGACGCAGCTGAGGGACTAACATGCATATAATGTAGGATTTCTTCTTTACATAAAACTTTATGTGTTAAAATTTTCTCTCTCACTCTGTGGCTTATGTTTTCCCCCTTGGAGTATTTTTTTGATGAATACTGAGATTTTGTCATTGTTGTCTCAAACTCTCTGTGTGCCAACTTTAAATTTTTTTTTCTGTGTGCAATTTTTAAACAGATTTTTTGTTTTTTAGTTATTATAGACTGACAGGTTTTGGTAAAGTGCAATAAAAATGAATTAGCATAAAACTAAAGCAAAGATATTCCAGATATAAACAAAAATAGACATAAAATTCCCCCATCAAATTGTTACAAAAACTTCTAAAACCTTCCTACTTGCTTGTCACATACTCACCAAAGTGACAGACTGGGACAAGTCCTTGAAACACAGTTTGAGCCATTTCCCAGCACTTTCCTCGGTCGCTGGTGTCTCTGCAGGCAGAAGCTCCACCAGTCCTAATGGATTCACCTGTGTGAGAAAAATCAGGCTGAAGACCTGACTTCCTGTTTGAGAGTGTCGCCTCAAAGCAGACCCGAGCTCACCCCGAGGTGTGAGTGAGCTGGCAGCATTTCTGACGCTGCATCATGTCACAAGCCACACCCACCACGCGAACGGGCTGTTTACTGGCCCCAGCAGAAAGAGCACTAGATGCAGGTCTTGTGTGTCTGAAACGGTGTTTATTTTCTCACCGCAAAGCAGAGTTGTTGGAGTTTTCAGTTGCTGGTCAGGAATTTTGATTTCTACACTTGGCTGAACATACAGACTGTTACGGTTTTCAGTATCTGTGTCACTGTAAGTGGTGCATTACAAGAACATTGTCACCAGCTATTTGACTCCACCTTTACATGTTTATTTTTTCCAATGAACTGTTTTGATTAAAGAACTTTTTCAAATTGGAAAGGAGTCATCTTGGGGAGGGTGGACCAAATCGGATTTTGGAGTTGGATGGTTCTGACTTTGAACAACAGCATGCTTTGTACGACTGACCAGCCATTCATTCATTCACTCTCTCCCCCTCCCTTCATCTGGCAGGGTCTGAGCTACTGTGTAATCAAGATTGAGCAAAATTGTCCTAACCCTAAAGGTTACTAGTAAACTGAGTGCCTTAGAAGAGACAGAAAAGCCATAGATGATGAGGTAAAAGGGAAAGCTAGGAAATGAGGTTTCACATAAGGTGAAATTTTAAAGGAAGTGTATGTTTCCAGGTGGAAGAAAGAAGAAAGAAATTCACTCAGTCATGTCCGACTCTTTGCGACCCCATGGACTGTAGCCTACCAGGCTCTTCCGTCCATGGGATTTTCCAGGCAAGAATACTGGAGTAGGTTGCCATTTCCTTCTCCAGGGGATCTTCCCAATCCAGGGATTGAACACAGGTCTCCCGCATTGTAGGCAGATGCTTTACCATCTGAGCCACCAGGGAAGTCCTAAGTTCTTCCAGGTGGAAGAAGTGCTCAAAGGATGTACAGATCCAGTCCATGGAAGTTAAAAAACGTACACTGGCTTCCAAGTATAAGAAGATTCTGGGAGCCTTGTGTTTTCAGCATGTATCACTGAATTGAGGCATGGAATATACCTAGGCAGCACTGCAGTGAACACAGGAACAAGCTGGAAGGAAGAAGAGAGCCAAGGCGGACAACTACTGCTGTTCACCAGGAAGACATGGGTGGGGTGGGGTACAAAGGGTGGAGCTGGAGGAGGATCAGGCGCCCTGCGAGGAGGCGAGGTGATTTTGTTTTGTCTGCCTCCTTGCTGCTGTTATTCTAAGATGGGAAGTACATCACTCAGAAGAGGACCTGTGATATGGTCTGAGCCCAGTGGAGCCCAGTGAGGCTCTAGTCTTTTGGCCACCTGTTCCGAAGAGCCGACTCAAAGACCCTGAGGCTGGGAAAGATTGAGGGCAGGAAGAGAACTGGGCAACAGAGAATGAGATGGTTGGGTGGCATCACTGACTCAATGGTTGTGAGTTTGAGCAAGCTCCGGGAGATGGTGAAGGACAGGGAAGCCTGGTGTGCTGCAGTCCATGCGGTTGCAAAGAGTCAAACATGACTGAGCGACTGAACAGCAACATGAAGGGTCCTTCTTTCCCTTACACGCTTGTGCTGATGGAGGACGTAAATTAGGCACCCTCACTGAAGGATGTAAAGATTTGTGTGATGCTGGCCGTGTTTCCCTGTGCATTATTGACTCTAGCCCCCTGTACAACAGACAGTCAAAAGCAGGCAGTGACTCTAGCTGTCTAATACTTGGGTGAGAAATTAGTCGCCACCAGCAAGCGTCTCAGATTCTGGAGACAGCTGTTGATCCTTCCAGAAAGGCATGGCCCGTGTGGCTTTATGACTCAAGGGAGACCCCATGGGCAATCAGCTGGTGACTTTTTAACATGTGGCCGGCTCCCAGGCCCTCCAGACCTGTGGCCCTGCTGTCTCACATCCCCAGGGAGCACGTGTCACCTCTGCCCTGGGCTCAGCCACTACCCCTCCCTACACATCAGAACCCCCACCACAGAGCATTCCTTCTGTTCCCTGTGAGCTGCTGGAGCCCGCTCCAAGCCCTCTGGCAGAACCTGCTCCAGAGGTTCCTGCCCTTTATTCCCCTCACAACCTCTCCAGATCCAGAGAGCCTCAAGGCTCAGGAACCTTGGAGGTCAAGTGTTAAAAGAACCTGGAGCTCAGATGCCTTTGGTCTCAGAGATCCTAGGGGCTTGGAGGCTCTGTACTACTATGAAGACTGTTTCACTCAAATTTGTCATTGTTTGGGCATGTTGAAGACTTGAGTTAGGGTCTCTAAAAGCAGAGCCTATTCACAGGTAGATGGCTTGTTGAGGGGGAGTAAGGCAGGTAGGGTAGGTGATAGGGGAGGAGTTAAGGATGCAGTCTCAGGTGGATTCTTGCCTTGCCTGATCCCTTGGGGAGCTAGGGAGCATGAATTGCACCACAGGATTGGTCCCACTTGGAAGCAAGGGGACTGACCTGAGTTCCTCTGTTCTAGTCTGTCATTGACTGCAGGCTGCTGTCCATGGAGGGCAAAATGAAAGCATTACTCAGTCATGTCCAACTTTGTGCTACCCCATGGACTGTAGCCCGCCAGGCTCCTCTGCCCATGGAATTCTCCAGGCAAGAATACTAGAGTGGGTTGCCATTCCTTTCTCCAGGGGATCTTCCTGACCCAGGGAATAGAACCCAGGTCTCCTGAGCTGCAGGCATCAGGTGGCTTGTAATTAAGGCTCCCATTCCTCCAAGGGCAGTGCTCTAAAGGAAGGGCAGCTGTTGCTTATTAAGGCATCAGTTCAGTAGAGCAGATGTTAAAAAAAGTTTTTTTTTAATCCATTAGTAACGTGGGGACTGCCTGAATGGCCGTGATGAAATCTGAACTTTGTAATGGTGGTCACTGACTTGATGGACTTGATTCTGAGCAAGCTCCAGGAGTTGGTGATGGATGGTCAGGGAAGCCTGGCGTGCTGCAGTCCATATAGTCACAAAGAGTCGGACGTGACTGAGCGACTGAACTGAACTAAATGGTGAGCAGGCATGAATGCACAGGGGCACAGTCACCCAGAGGGGTCAGACAGTAGCAGGTGCAGGAGGGTGCCTCAGCCACACACCAACCACCCAGGTTGTCCGTTCACTGTGACATTAAGGTCCAGCCTCAAGTGGTGATGGTGAGTCTCTCCCTGAAGCACAGGGACTTCAGCCTTGACCATCAACCTGAAGGGTAGGGGCTTACCTGCCATTTTTTCCCTTCTCTGTGTTGGTATTTCTCTAGTTTTGGGTCCTAGAGTCCAGGGTTGGGTCTGGCCATTTTGTTTCCCCTTCGATCTGAATCCACACATCTTCTTCTTGGTTTACATTCCCAGCTGGGCAGCACAGAACAGTCATACCTCTCTAATGTTCTCGGTGTTAGTCGCTCAGTCGTGTCTGACTCTTTGTGACCCCAGGGATGGTAGCCCACCAGGCTCCTCTGTCCATGGAACTCTGCAGGCAAGAATACTGGGCTGGGTTGCCTTTCCCTTCTCCAGGGGATCTTCCCAACCCAGGGATTGAACCCGGGTCTCCTGCACTGCAGGAGGATGCTTTACCACTGAGCCACCAGGGAAGCCCAGTGTTCTCAGGGCTACCTGCTCAGTATCTGACTATAATTGGTTATTGCCCTCATCGTAGAAAAGTCCTGGTGCTTTGCGCTTTACCTGTGAGTGCAGATTTCCATGTTATGTTGGGTTTTCCTTGGGCTTTTTATTACACCAAGTCCCATACAGTCTTCAAAGCCACATCCATCTCTGGCCACTGGTACCTTAGGGACAGCCTCTGACCTCCCACCACTCCAAGTGGCTGCCCCTGGCAACATGATCACAGGGCCACGTGCAGTTTCCAGGGCACATCGACTGCTCCCTGCTCTGGCCACTCGTTATCTCTGACACCACTGCTCTATGGTTTCCCTGGAGGCTCCTGCCATCTCCTGACTCAGCACCCTGTGGTCCTGTGGCCTCTGCAAAGTAGCACAGGATGGACATCCCAGGATGGGAGAGACTCATAGACCCTTGCTCTCTGATTTACCCCATGTTTGTCCTTTAAAGATGGCTTCCCTGGTGACTCAGACAGTAAAGAATCTGCCTGCAATGCAGAAGACCCAGGTTCAATCTCTGGATCGGGCAGATCCCCTGGAGAAGGGAATGGCAACCCACTCCAGTATTCTTGCCTGGAGAATCCTATGGACGGAGGAGCCTGGCGGGCTACATACAGTCCATGGGGTCACAAAGAGTGCAACACGACTGAGTGACTAACACTTCACTCCTCCTCTAAAACTTGCCCTGACAAAGGATATCTGCTAGGCTCTGAAAAGCCTTTGAGATCTTCCACCCCAAGCTTCATGGTTCTGTTTGTGCATTCTGGTCTGTGCATCAGGAAAGTGAGCGACCCCAAGCTTGACAGCTGCCAGCCCCACCACCTCTGAGTCCCACAACACATAGACTGAGGTTCTCGCTCCCTTCCCGGGTCTGCTGTAGCTGTGGCAACAAGACTTGTTCCCCCGTTGGGCAGTGAGAGAAGAGCTGTCATAAACAATGCCAAACCTGTCCCATGTTATTTCTGTCTTGGGAGTTGTCTTTTGTTTTTGTTCTGTTTTTTGACAACTCTCTTGAGGTTTAATTTGCATACAAGATATGGTACCCATTTAAAATATAAACATCCTGGTGGCTCAGTGGCTATGGTACCACGCTCCCAAGGCAGGGGGCCTGGGTTTGATCCGTGGTCAGGGAAGTAGATCCCACATGCTGCAACTAAGATCTGGTGCAGTCAAAATCAGAAACACAAAAAACCCCCCCACATGCTGCAACTAAGACCCGGCCGGGCTAAATAAGGGAAGCCACCCGCAGAACCAAATGACAGAATATTTCGGTCTTCCCCAAGCCTCCTCATGCTCCTTTCTGATAGAGGAGTTCATATGCTTTATCCTAGCTCATCTCCACAAGTCTGAGTAGAAACAGCCACCTCCCACTGACAGATGGGACGACTGAGGACAGAGAGGCTCGCTGACTTCCTATGTCAGCCAGCCAGAAAGCACAGAGCCAAGACACCAGGCATGTCTCATTCCAGCATCTGCGGGTGTGCTTCTCTGGGGCCTCTCAAAGCATGAGGGCAGAGCAGGGCTTGCTTTGCAGACGAGCTCTTCTCTCACCAAGTTTCTTTGCTATTTTCTTTCATTTCTGAAGCCCTTCTTTTGTTTTCTTAAATTAACTTCAATTTCTGTTTTTCTCCATCTTCTAGACTTCCTTCATGGAATAAAAGCCAGACACTGAACTGAATTTAGAATTGCTTTGTCAATGTTGCCATATTTGTTCAGAAGTTCATTGAACTGGTGGTTATTTCTGGCTTGTCTGGTTGCCTTTTTTCAAAATTACTATTTTTAAAGGCTGTGTAGCCAAGACCAAAGGGGAAAAAAGAAGGCATGTGTGGGCTTCCAGAAACGCAACAACATGAAAAAGCATGAAAAGCAGCAGCACTTGGAGAGCCCAGTGTTCTGGGCTCCGGCTTGTACACTCCTGCCCTCCATAAAGGCACGGCCTGGGTGCCCCTTTTACCGCTGATTCCTATTGACCTGTTGTCTTGTGTTTTCCTAAAGTAACAGTTAATTATAAACACATAGGGAGGGATTTGATTTTTCCCAAGAGAGCCCATGAAGTTTACATTTCCTGGACCCGTTGGTCTAAACCAGAAGGTTGGGCACTGTGGAGGCCAGGTTTCAGGAGAGCGTGGGGGAGGGGAGGGTGGGGCAAGGGGAGGGGGCACGGTTGCTGGATGGCTCCCGAGAGCTCAGACTGGAAAGCAGGAGAGGCGAGAGAAATGGCACCTCGACAGGCAAAGAGCTGGTGTTCCCCATCGTGATGGCAGAATGTACTTTGGGGTTGACATTCAGTGAATAACAAACTTTACCGTTACTCAGGAGGGGAAAAACAGCCTTGGGATACTTTGTCATGAGTAGACTCTTTGTAAACAGTTGGTGTCTGTGTCTTCATTTGAGGTTTTGGTGTGGCTGAGGCTTGACATAATGAGAGCCTGTTTCTGAGCCAGACCTTGACCTGAGAGCTCCAGCAGACAGGAAAGGCTTGGCTCTGAGCCCCAGGCTGCTGTCCAGGGATGCTCTAGACCCAGAGAGCTCTGAGGGCAGAATCTCCAGATGGACACACAGATACACACAGAGCTCAGAGTGACCGTAAGGGTCCAGGTCAAGGCAGGCCCACCAGGCAGGAGTGGGCTTATTGTTGTAGTTCAGTGGCCAAGTCGTGTCCCACTCCTTGCGACCCCATGGACTGCAGCATGTCAGGCTTCCCTGTCCTTCACACTCTCCTGGAGTTTGCTCCAATTCACATCCATTGAATTGATGATGCCATCCAACCATCTCATATCAAATCCGCAGCTCTAACATCATACACTAGGCCAATGTTCCTATATAAGAAGCAAGGGTGGAGGAGAACATGGCTCCTTTCCTGCCCATATTCCAGGTGCCTTTTGACTTCTTGAGCTCATAGGGTGGGTTACATGGGAAAAGGAATTTAGCAGAGATTAATTTTGTCCATGGAGAAGGCAATGGCACCCCACTCCAGTACTCTTACCTGGAAAATCCCATGGGCGAAGGAGCCTGGTAGGCTGCAGTCCATGGGGTAGTGAAGAGTCGGACACGACTGAGCGACTTCACTTTCGCTTTTTACTTTCATGCATTGGAGAAGGAAATGGCAACCCACTCCAGTGCTCTTGCCTGGAGAATCCCAGGGACGGGGGAGCCTGGTGGGCTGCCGTCCATGGGGTCGCACAGAGTCGGACACGACTGAAGTGACTTAGCAGCAGCAGATTATGTCCAGTACTAGGACTCAGAGGTTATTTACTATTCTTTAGTACTGTCATGAGCCAAACAATGCCAGTCAGTGCAGAGCAGGGGAGAAACAGGGAGGACCCCCGAAACAAATGGTTTTCAGCAGCTGCTAGGAACGTCCCCCAAACCCCCTCCCGGGGCCAGCGAACCATGAGCAGCGGCTCCTTGAACCCACCTCGTAGCGTCATCATGGCGGCAGCTCTGCTCATGGAAAACCCGGGGAGCCAGATATCGCGAGAGTGCAGCTTCACCTGGGCACCAAAATCTGTTCTCTAAAGTGGGTCCAGGTGCTGGCAGCTCCAAAGCCAGTAAAGAAGAGGTTGGTGGGAAGGTAAGTTTGCTTTATTTTGGAGGCCGGCAACTAGGGGTAGGGTGTTGTCCAAAGGCTGACTCCTCCCCCCACCCCCACCCCCAACCACCAGTGGGAAGAGCTTTTAAAGGGGAGTTTGGGAGGCATGTGGGCAGAAGGAAGGAGCTACATGCAGAAACAACACAGTCAGTTCTGAGTCTTCTTGATTGTTTTAAGTTAATCTTCATTTCCAGGGTTGGCTGGTTCCCATTTCTTTGAGGCCAGTTCTCAGAATTGTGGCAGCTCATGTCAGGCTACAGTCTTGTCTTCGTGTAGTTAACTTCTTCCACCTCCTGGGGGTTTCAGTGTCTACAAAATAGCATTCATCGAGTTGTAGTAGTAACATCAAAGGTCACGGATTGTGCTTCCCTGGTGGTCCAGTGGTTGGGAGTCCACCCTGCAATGCCTGGGACACTGGTTCGATCCCTGACCTGGGAGGACCCCACGTGCTGCAGAGCCACTAAGCCTGTGGCTTAGCTACTGCGCCTCCCCTCTAGAGCCCGGTAACTGCAACTACCGAAGCCTGCATGCCTAGACCCCGTGTTCTGCAACCAGAGAAGCCACCACAATGAAAAGCCTGTGCACCACAACTGCAGAGTAGGCCCTGCTCTCTGCAACTAGAGAAAGCCCTCGTGTAGCGACAAAGGCCCACCATAACCAAAAATAAATAAATCATAGAAAAAATCGTGGATCGCCACAACAAATACAATAAGGAAAAGTAAAATGAATGGGCAAATGAGTGTTTTAAAAGGTACATATTTAGTTAAACATACAATTATATCACTTATGTGAAATCTAAAAAATAAAATAAACTAGTGAATAAAACAAAATAGAAGCTGACTGGGACATCCTTGGCGGTCCAGTGGTCAACACTGTGTACTTCCACTGCAAGGGACGCAGGTTCAATCCCTAGTTGGAGAACCAAGTTCTCACATGCCATGCAGTATGGTAAAAAAAAAAAAAAAAAGCCAACTGACAGATATGGGAAATGAATGGTTACCAGTAGGGAGAGGGGAGAGGGGTGAGCAACATAGGGGGAGGGGATAAAAAAATGAAATCTTCACTATGGAATTTTATGGACTCATGTGTGAAACTGTTGAAAATTGTAGAGCACTATAGAATTTAAAGAATCTTTCATTCAATTAAAAAGTGTCCAAATCATAAGAGAACAGGTTAATAAGTGGTCAAAAAATACAGCAATTTAGCCACCACACAGGTCAAGAAGTTGAATGCTGCCAGTGCCCCCAGAAGATTGTGCTCTTGTGCAGGATTTCATGGCAGTGAGAGTCCATGTTGTGTGTGCCAAAATGTGTGTGTCACTTCTGCAGTTAGTGGCCGTTTGCAGTATGTCCAGCTTCTGGTTCTTATGAACATGCTTGCGCGTGTCTTTTGCTGCCCATGTGCACACACGCTTAGGAGGAGAACTGCTGTATGTCATATCCACTGGCAAAGGGATAGGCTACCCACTCCAGTATTCTTGAGTTTTCCTTGTGGCTCAGCTGGTAAAGAATCTGCCTGCAATGCAGGAGACCTGGGTTTGATCCCTGGGTTGGGAAGATCCCCTGGAGAAGGAAAAGGCTACCCACTCCAGTATTTGGGCCTGGAGAATTCCGTGGACTATTTAGTCCATGGGGTCCCGAAGAGTCGGACACAACTCAGTGACTTTCACTTTCCACTGTCATATCCTTGTTAACACTAGAGACTGTCGGTCTGTTTTAATTTTAGCCATTCTGATGCTAGAGAATGGAATCTCACTCTGGCTGTGATTAGCATTTCTCTGTCACTAATGAGGTTAAGCATCTTCACACATGTATAATGACTATTGAGATTTTTCTTTTTTTAGCCGTGCTGCATGGCATGTGGGATCTTAGTTCTCCAGCCAGGGAACAAACCTGTGCCCCCTGTAGTGGAAATTTGGAGTCTTAACCACTGGACCACCAGGGAAGACCCAATACCTTTTCTGTGATATTCTGATTCAAGTATCTTGCCAACATATCTACCACTGTCTGCCTATTTATTATTGATGTGTAGGAGTTCTTTATAGATTCTGGAACCCTCTAGAGGTTATATGTGCTGCTACTGCTGCTGCTACTGCTGCTAAGTCGCCTCAGTCGTGTCCAACTCTGTGCGACCCCAGAGACGGCAGCCCACCAGGCTTCCCCGTCCCTGGGATTCTCCAGGCAAGAACACTGGAGTGGGTTGCCATTTCCTTCTCCAATGCATGAAAGTGAAAAGAGAAGGTGAAGTCGCTCAGTCGTGTCTGACTCTTAGCGACCCCATGGACTGCAGCCCACCAGGCTCCTCCGTCCACGGGATTCTCCAGGCAAAAGTACTGGAGTGGGGTGCCATTGCCTTCTCCTGCAGTTATCTTCAAATCTGTGGCATGCATTTGAACGCTCTTCATGGTGGCTTTTGAAGAACAGAAGTTCTTAAAGTTAGTGTAACTTGATTGTCTATCTTTGTGCCAATACCAAACACAGTCTTTGAAAGTACTCCAGTTTTATGCTCCTGCTGCTAAGTCACTTGAGTCGTGTCTGACTCTGTGTGACCCCATAGATGGCAGCCCACCAGGTTCCCCCGTCCCTGGGACAGCCCATGGGGTCGCAAAGGGTCAGACACGACTAAAAGACTGAGCACAAACATACTATGCAAATACTATGTTTGTGCCATACATGGGGTCGCAAAGAGTCGGACACGACTGAGCGACTGATCTGATCTGATCTGATGGCAAACAGTATCTTTTACATTTGTTTCTGTTTATTGCTGGTGTATGGAGACACAGTTGGTGTTTTACGTTGCCTGTAGAACCAGTGTCCTTGATAAACTCATCTGTTAATTGTAGCAGTTTGTATGTAGGTTCTTTGGGTTTACTGTGATAGAGTCGTAGCGTCTAAGAATAAGTTTCATTCCATTTGTTCCAGTCCCTGTGCTTTTTATTCCCTGTGTCCTATGCTGGCTCTGTGCCTTGGACCTCATGAGGCTTTTCCCTCTTTCCTTCCAGATGAAGCAGAGGCACATATCGACTATGAAGATAACTTTCCTGATGATAGATCCGTGTCATTCAGAGAGCTCATGGAGGACTCCCGCACAGAGGCAGAGGGGGACAGGAGTCAGGGAGAGCCCTCTGAGGAGGCTCCAAAACAGGACCGTCTGGTCTCTATGCCTGTGGCAAGGGAAGACAGAGCCCAGGATACAGCCTTTGTGCCAACCACAGGCCTGCTGGGCTCTGGGAGCCCTGTCCCCACAGAGCTTCCCGGATCCCAAGGCAGCGGGAAGGACATGCTCTGGTCTTCTGCTGGGACCTTCCACAAGCCTGAGTGGGAAAAGGCGATGGATGATGACGCCAAAAAGCACCCTCCTGCTGGTGAGCACCACAGGAGCAGCACGCTGGCCCCAGGGGAGCTGGAAACCAAGGTCGGCTACCACAGCACTGATGGCCCCTCGGGGCCCTCTGTGGGCAGGAACGACAGCAGGGCCGGTGACGCCATGGTGAGCAGCAGCGCTGAGTCCTGGTTAGACGGCTACCCTGTGACCGACGGGGCCTGGAGGCAGACAGAGGCAGGAGCGGAGGAAGACGAGGAAGAGGAGGACAGAGGGGATGGATCGGTAGGGCTGGAAGAAAGTATCCTGATTACGGCCAGCCAGCCTGCCCTCACGGAAAGGAAGCGGTCCAGGGGCACCACCCTCACACCCCGTGAGGACGTGACTTCACTTCTTCCATCTCAAACGCTAGATGGAGAAGCTTTGGCTCTCAGACCCATGAATGTGTCTGAAACTGAAGGTCCCGGCAAAGGGGCTGGTGTCTTGACGGGAAATCAGTCAACCGTTCCCTGGAGATATGCCACAGAGAAGCCTCCCACGTCCACCCTGCCCTATGAACTCACCAGCTCTACCCTGGAGACTGAGACAACCGCCGTCCAGAAGACGCCCAACCTTACTCCCTCAACTGTCGCGGCGGCCACCCAGACCCCACTGGAGACTACTGCCCCTGCTGTCCAGGATACCTTCCCGTACCTGCTGTCGGAGGACTTCCTGGGACAGGAAGTCCCCGGCCCAGGTGCAAGCGAGGAGCTTCTCCCGACCTTGGAGCCCTGCGCTGGGGGCAAGTGTCCCAGCCTCGGCAGAGGCCCCATCATTGCCACGATCGTCACAGTTCTGTGCCTGCTGCTGTTCCTGGCAGGCGTGGGGGGCGTGTGGGGCTACCGAAGTTGCCAGCACAAGAGCTCCGTGTACAAGCTGAATGTTGGCCCGCGGCAGGCTCGGCACTACCATCAGCAGATTGAGATGGAGAAGGTCTAGCCGCCTTGGGGTGGGGGGCTGCCCCGAAGCCCCCTTGAGAGGAGAATAAACGGTGACACATCACAGTGAGAACCGCTGACATTTCACTAGCTCATGAAACGGGGGAGTGGGGCTGCTCTGCCTTCTCTCAGGTCTTTGTTTTCTAGGCTGAGCAGTGGGTCTGGAAGCAGCTGGCAGGGCAGGGAGGCTTGGGTGGGGTCAGCACACGTCAGCCGCCCCTGGACCACCTGTCCTGGGCCCTGTTGCCCGAACCCCAGACCTGTGCTTAGGCCCTAATTCCAGCTGGAGGTCAAAATTCGCTTCTTCATCATACTATTGTCTTCTTTTTTTTTTTTTTTTTTTAAAGAAAGAAATGAGTCTGCAACCTGAAATTTTCGAAATAGGTGTGACAGAGTATTTGAGACCAGCGTTATTTTGGATCAGGTATTTAATTGTTGGGAGTGGGAGACGGAAGAAAAACAATGAGTTATTTCCTTTCAGTGGTGCGATGTTGCTGAGGGCAAATGAGCCAAGATCCAGGACACAGTCTAGAAGCACTGAGATTTTTTCAGAATTGTTTGTTGCAATTGGAAAGAATTTACAACTGACATTGGTTGCGGGGAGTGGGGAGGGGTGGACACACATCCACCTTGCTCCCCCTGTCCTGCTAGTCCATCCTTTTTTTTTCAGACAAGGTTAGCTTTGTACCGGTAAGCACTGTTTCCTCTCAGAAGCAGTGGCTTGGTTGTCCTTGACCAGTCTGTGCCTAGGAATGTCTTAGAGTTTTTGCCAGGACTAACAAAACTCAGTCCTCGGCTTCCTCTCTCAGGATTAACCATTTCTCTGAACGCCAGGAGGAAAGAGTGACCTAGGAGGGAAAAAATGTTTAGCGAGGGCCAAGGACTAGGATATCAAGCATGGGTACCTACTTGATGGAGAAGCAGAGGAATTGCAAAGGAGTATGAAATGATCTGTGCCGACCTAGTCTTTACCCTGTCGTGACGACTGTGAGCAATCCGGAAACAGCCTGAGTGCATCGCGGGCTCCCCCGGCTGGTGGGCATCCAGTTCATGGCGTCCCAGGCATCTTATGGTGCCTCAGCACGTCTCACTTATGACAGCAGTCCTCAGACCTGCAGCATAGATATCACCTGGGAACTTGCTAGAGATGCAAGGCCTCTGATTGCACCCTGGATGAAGGCAGCCCAGCCGCCTGTGTGCATGCTCAGTCATGTCCGACTCTTTGCGACCACACGGGCTGTAGCCCACTAGGCTCCTCTGTCCATGGGATTCTCCTGGCGAGAATCTTGGAGTGGGTTGCCATTTCCTCCTCCTGAGGATCTTCCCAACCCAGGGATCAAACCTGCATCTCCTGGAGCTCATGCGTTGGTAGGCAGATTCTTGACTGCTGAGCCACCTGGGAAGCCCATTTATTGATTTGGTGTCATCTAAATTAATGTAAAAATGCACGTAGAAAGGGAATGATTAAAACAGCGTAAACTTCAATTGTATATCATTATGCATGTTTTGAGGTTGCTAAATGTTGAACGTTCATGAAAATTTGGGGGTGGGGGATGGGCGAGGATCCATTAACACAAAGCTTCTGAGATATTTAAAATAAATAATTATTTCCCCAAATAGTGTATTTTGTATCTGGGTTACATCAGTTGTTGTTGTTCAGTCACTAAGTTGAGTCTGACTCTTTGCGACCCCATGAACTGCAGTATGCTAGACTTCCCTGTCCTTCACTATCTCCCAGAGTTTGCTCAAATTCATGTCCATTGAGTCATTGATGCCATGCAACCATCTCATCATCTGTCTCCCTCTCCTCCTGCCCTCAATCTTTCCCAGCATCAGTCTTTTCCAGTGAGTCAGCTCTTTGCATGAGGTGGCCAAAGGATTGAGCTTCAGCTTCAGCATCAGTCCTTCCAATAAATATTCGGGACTGCTTTCCTTCAGGATTGACTGGTTTGATCTCCTTGCAGTCCGAGGGACTCTCAAGAGTCTTCTCCAACACCACAGCATCAATTCTTCAGCTCTCACAATAATTTTTTTTTTAAAGGATTCTCTAGTAATCTTGAAAGTAGTCTTAATACTTGCTGGATCTAAGACCAGCTTTTCTAAACCTAATTCTCAGCCACATGACTTCCTGCAGCAGGATTTTAGGGTGTCTGCTGAGCTCCTACCCGCTCTTCCATCTTCCTTACACCAACCAGAGACCATGCTTCTCAGTACAACAAAAAGCCCAGGATCTTGCTACTCAAAGTGTGGTTCCCAGGCCAGCAGTACAGACACCACCTAAGAGCTTGGTAGAAATGCAGAGTCCGGGACTTCCCTGGTAGCCCAGTGGTTAAGAGTCTGCCTGCCAGTGCAGGGGAAAATGGGTTTGATCTCTGGTTCGGGAAGATCCCACAGGCCACGAGGCAATTAAGCCTGTGGTCTAGAGCATACTCATACCCTTCTCATCCAGAAAATTGTCCTCAGCCTAATGGGAGTTCCCTCACCCAGGAGTCAGGCCCCACTCCCACTGGCTGGGCAGCCTGCGTGGAGCCAGTGACTAATGGACATGGTCACACGGAAGGTCGGCCTCCTTGCCTCCAGGTGGGAGAGCTCCTATGAGATGAGGCGGAGGCTGCTCTCCAGTGACCACACCCTTGCCAGCTCCTTCCTGCTCCCCTTCTCCTGAGAGCACTCCATCACTCACACAAGGCTTTGCTTCAAGAGATCTGGACCTAGACTTACCCGGCGGTCCAGTGGATAAGATTCTGCCTGCCAATGGTGGTAGACACACGGGTTCAATTCCTGGTCCAGGAAGACCCCATATGCCCCGGAACAACTTAAGCCCCTGCACCACAACTGCTGAAGCCCTCACGTGCTAGAGTCCATGCTCAGGAATGAGAGAATCCCACACACCGCAATGAAGACTAGCCTCCGCTTGCTGCAACTAGAGAAAGCCTGTGTGCAGCAACAAAGACCCAGCACAACCAAAAATTTAAAAATATTTGCTAATAATAACTTTTAAAAAGTGATCTGGACCTAAGACATCCACTGATGGGTAAGCTCTTACTTCCTACTCTCCCCATTTCTGCTCGACCCAAACTTTCCCACTGTATCCTCCAGAAGTCTTGGGCTGACATCAACAGAATCCCCCTGTCCTCCCCCTCCTCTTCCAGTACCTGATGTGTGAGTTCTCTGTGCAGAGAGTCTGCTTTTGGCTCTAAGGAGCCCTAACTGGCTCCTTACTCTTCCCACCTGCCTCCGTCTACACTTCTCTTTCTCCTCGCTTGTCCTTGGGTGACAGGCATGGAGCACGGTAGCTGTCAGCTGTCATGCTTGGATTGGTCCTCGTTTGAAACAGTAAATACTTTGTTACTTCTTAGACCATGGCAGCAAGGGCTCAGCTCATTGGATCCAAAGCAAGCCCTAGATTCCTAGTGTTATCCCTTCGTGGGACCCCAGGTATCTGAAAGAGAGCCTTGCTCTGGGGGAGGAAGGAGCCTACACCTCCTGAAGGGTCCGGGCGGGTAAGAACCACCCCCCTCTCTGTCAGCCAACAGTCTTTGGGGTGAGGACTCTGCTTCAGGAGGTGCACGTCAGAAACCTCACAGATCTGAGAAAGTAGCTCATGAGACACGTCCCAGGAATTCCCAGGTGGTCCAGTGGTTGGGACTCTGCACTTCTGTTGCCTAGGGCAGAGTTTCGATCCCTGGTGGGGGAACTAAGACCCTAAGATCCCACAAGCAGCTCAGTGTGGCAAAAATAAACACAAACCAAAACAAAACACCACTTACCATGTGTCCTAGAAGGACTGGGTGTGGTTAGGACAGTCCCACCACTGGACAGAGAAATAGTCAAGAATAAGCAAAGTGAAACATTTAATGTGATTTCTATAAAAAAGTTTTGTTTCCAACCATTTTCCAAGTTCTAATTTTCCAAAGAGTGAGACCATACCCACTGCCCTGATCCCAGGAGGGAGGTGGAAAAGACACTGGTGACAACGTTTCAGTGTGGCCTGCAGACCACAGCTCTACAGCAGGCCATCTTGGATCTGTGGGTACAACTGAGAAACTGCTTCAGTGTGGCGGCCTGGGTGCAAGGGGAGTTTTGGGGGAGAATGGATACATATGCATGTATGGCTGGGTCCCTTCACTGTTCACCTGAAAACGGTCACAACATTGTTAATCGGCTGTATCCCTGTACAAAATTAAAAAAAAATTTTTTTAATCAATGAAAAATAAACAGACAAAAAAAAGGAAATTGCTTCACTTACTCCCACTCTTTTTCTTGCAAAAGGAGGCACCATCATCTTACTCTATCAGCTCCAAGAAGATAGCCAGCCAGCTCACTCACTCAACAAGACACCCAAGCCAGATCTGGGAAGCAGAGTGGGGGGATTCTTGAGCCTGAGGCCTGCTTCGGGGAAGATGCTGCAACAGTGCAGGCCACGGCTGCTCCTGACTCGGGTTTCTGGGTAGGAGAGGGTCAGGGAGAACGAAGCAGGACTGTTCTGGTGGCATCCCCCTGGAGGAGAGGCCCCGGGGACGGGGCAGCGGGCACAGGAAGTCCTTGCACAGAACCTCTGGCCGAGGTTTGCTTAAGGTCCCTTCCCTTCCCATCCCCCTCCCTCTCCTTGTATACAGTTTAAACTCTCCACACTAGGTCATTCAAGCCTGGAGTCCCCAGAAAAAAAGAAGTTGCTGTTTGGGGGATGGCAGATGGTCAAGAGTTGGGACAGCTGCGATGAAGGATTAGTTGTGGGTTTTTCTCGGAGCCTCGCTACAAACTGTGTTGCCGTTCCATGTGCAAACACTATTAAATGAGAATGTTTTCTCTGGCTCCAGTCCACCTTCTCCCCACAGTTTAAGTATTGAATTTTTTTTTTTTTAACCGAAGTAGCTTAGGTTTACAGCTCACATTTAAAACTTAAAAACGTTATTTCCATCCATGTTGGCAGAAACGGGCCACTGTTGATTCCACCGGCAGTCATAATAAACCCTTTCCCACTGACAATCGAACAAATCATTTTCTGTTTGCTGCTGAGTTTGGTTCAATAAAATTTTTGTACTCTTAAAATTCCCTTAGTAAGGACTCCTAAAAGCAACATTTCCTAAGGCGGCCTCTGTGGGCGACAGCCTCAGTGGTTCTGGACCCCAGAGGTGAGGCTGACAGGTCGGTGGCAGTAATTAGAAAGCCTCAAACTCAGAAAGACATTACTGCACTGAATACGCTGGTATGTGCGACATTTCCATTAGTTGCTTTTAATTTTTGTGTACCCCCAAACCTTCCCCCAGCCCCCTGCTAACCAAAAATCTGAACATTAACATGGGTGCAGGGGGTGCCTTTAGACCCTCCCCAGGGGGGTCCTTGCCTGGGCTGCCTGAAAGGCCTTGGGGCTGGACAGACTCCATTGCCCCATGGTGGGCGGCCTCCGTGGGCAGAGACCTAACTGGTACCCACTGGGCTGAGTGCAGGTGGGTCAGAGGGCAAGCCAGACATCTTAGCCTTGGTCTGGAAACTCCCACACAGCTTACAAATGTGCTTCTTTTCTTTCCCCCAAATGGCTGGCCAGACGAATGCTGAGCCCACGAGGTCTCGATCCAGGATTCTTCTAGGCTCTTCCAAGAAAACCCACTCAGGGAGGTACTGGGCTGAGGTTGCTGAGTGCAGCTGGGCTTACGTGTTACGTTTGGAAGAACTGGCCCACCTTTTCCTTTTTTTCAAAAAATTGGTTTGGTTTCTTTTAAAATAAAAACTTAGTAACTTGGTTCCACAGCCTTCAATCAAAGCAAAGGGCTGACAGTATTGATCCCACTGTCCCCAGGGGACAGTCCCAGGATGGGGGACTTTAAGCCCCCACCTTAAAGAAGCCAACCTCAGATACCGCCTGCAATCTGGGAGACCTGGGTTCAATCCCTGAGTTGGGAAGATCCCATGGAGGAGGGAATGGCTACCCACTCCAGTACTCTGGCCTGCAGAATTCCATGGACAGAGGAAGCTGGAGGGCAGTGAACCCAAACCTCTGCCCACACCAGGCAACCCTGTGGAGACATGCTAACCCCCAGAAAGCCCTCCAGAATCCGAGGAGGACCAGAGGGAGGCCCTGGGGGAACACAGAAGTGGAGAGAGTCAAGCCTCCTTGCGGGTCCTCACGCAGGTGCAAAGCTGAAGCCTGGAGCTTCGAGGACGGTCAAGCGTCTACGGGCCCAGAGCCTCCCAATGGGATCCGGGGGAAGGGTGTCCATGCTTGAGGGCTCCCACTCTGCTTTATGGCCCCACCCTGGGACCCCTCCCCACTGGATCCCTGACTCAGGCTCTGTCAACCACCTGACCTGAGAAAACTCTCAAAATCATATTTGCAGCCTGAACCCAGCATCCCAGCCTCAGATGGCTGCAGGAACCGAACACCCGACTCACCAACCACCCGGCTCCCCATCTCAGTCAATGACAACTCAATCCTTTCTGTGCTGCTGCTGCTGCTAAGTCACTTCAGTCGTGTCTGATTCTGTGCGACCCCGCAGACGGCAGCCCACCAGGCTTCGCCATCCCTGGGATTCTCCAGGCAAGAACACTGGAATGGGTTGCCGTTTCCTTCTCCGATGCATAAAAGTGAAAAGGGAAAGTGAAGCCACTCAGTCGTGTCCGACTCTCAGCAACCCCATGGACTGCAGCCTACCAGGCTCCTCCGATCCATGGATTTTCCAGGCAAGAGCACTGGAGTGAAGTGCCAGTGCATCAGGCCCCAAACCTTCAGATTGCCACCAGCCCCTCTCTTTTCTCTAATGCTCTACGGTCAACCTGTCAGCAACTGTGATTGGCCCTGCTTTCAAATCCATGACGGGACCACTTCCCACCATCCCCCACTGCCCCCTGCTGTGCCCGGCATCCCGCTTCCATCCCCCTGCATGGATCTCTGTGGCTATCCCCCATTGACATTCCCGGTTATCTGCTTGAGCGCTTCCAGGTTTCCCACGGTACAGCAGCAGGCAAGCTCCCTGTAAAATGCCAAGGAGCCCAGGCTCTGCTGCGCTGCATGGCTCCCATCCCACTCAGGGCCTTACTTACACTGTCTGTCAAGGCTGAGCCATCCCCCCTCCCAGCCACACATTTACACCACCTTCCACTCTGCCCTGGGCCCATGCCTCCCCAGGGCTCTGCGTTGTCCCCTGACCACACAAGCGTGTCCCCACCGCTGGGCGCTGCACACGCTGCCCGCTCTGCCTGGAAGGTTCTGTCCTGAGACCCATCTCACCAGGTCTCTGCTCTGCTGTCATGCTCTCTGTGACAGCTTCCCTGACCACCCTATTTAAAACTCCAGCAGGGCACGAATAGCCTGGGTCAACCCAGAGGGATGGGGTGGGGAGGGAGGCGGAAGCGGGATTCAGGATGGGAGGACACATGTGCACCCGTGGGTGAGTCACGTCGATGGATGGCAAACACCACCACAATATGGTAAAGAAATGACCCTCCAATTAAAATAAATAAATTAATTCAAAACAAAACACTGCAGCCTTGGGACTTCCCTGGGGGTTCACTGGTTAAAAACACCATACTTCTAATGCCAGAGGTGTGATCCCTGGTGGGGGGACTAAGATCCCACATATGGCAACACCAAAAAATCAATGAAACAAACAACCCTGCGGCCTCATCTGCAAGCTTCCTTACCCCTCACTGCTTTATTTTTCTCCATAGCAACGATCACCCTCCGAGGCTTTGTATGTATTTATTCTTGTTCATCTGTTGTCTGTCTTTCCCTGTGGAATGCAGGCTCTGTGAGGACAGGGTTTTTTTCTGTTTTGCTGTGCAGTGTCTCCAGCGCCCAGATCGAGGCCTAGCACGTAGTGGGTGCTCAGTAAATATTTGTCGAAGAGTGAATGAAACTAGACTCCCTCTCCTTCCTTCCATTTCCAACTCTGAGACTAACGGCTGAGCACTGTCCTCAAAGGCGATTGACCGGCCATTGGAAGACTTCAGACACGCGAAAGCATTAGGCAAAAGTCACATGTCTGTTCTCCACGCTGTTGCCCTAACTCCGTTTTCAACCGGCGCCAGCAATGATGCAGGTTGGATGGTGTGCAGACCGTTCTGAAAAGAAGCTTAGCCATTGTCCCCACCATCTTTGCTGGATCAGGGGATGGGGAGAAAGGAAACCAAAATGGGGGAAAGCAGAAAGGCCGGAGTAGGTTTTCATAATTACCATCTTTCAGGAGTATTTTTCTTATTTAAAAAATAATACTGATTTTCTGGCGGGAAAAAAAATCCATGGAAAACTATCCTTCTAACCAAAATGGTGAGAAAGGCAAGTATAAAAATGGGGAAGGCAGGTGTGAAGATAGAAAGGAAGGTGTGATTATGGGGAGGCAGGAGTGAAGATGGAGAGGCAGGTATGAAGATAAGAGGGGCAGGTGTGAAAGGTGGGGGAGGCAGCTGTGGGCACGGGAATGCAGGCTCACCCCTTGTTAGCTGTAGCGAGAGACGGGGGCTTCCCTTTCACTTCACAAAGAGAAGAGCAGGCTCTGAGGTATCAATAGCCTGGACTATTAGGAAAAGGAAGACAAAGAATCATGTTTTCTGAACATGGAAGGAATGGCTCTCTGGCTTCCGGGGCTAACTGGTCTCCTCCAACTCCAGCAGGTCATCCACGTATTCCAGAACCTCTCCCTGCAAGAGCAACAGGACACCTCCGTTAGGCGGCTACCTGACCTTCAAAGTGTTGGTGAACAGAGACTGTATTCCAAAAGGCCGCTGCCACCCACCCCCGGGGCTGGAGCAGCCTTTTCCCTGCTGCCCTCAGGCCCAGAGGACCTTACTTCTTCTGGGGGAGACATGGCTTCCACGTCATGTGAACTGGGCGCCAAGTGCTCCGAGACCTCACAGATGGCGTGTGAAGCGGGGGGCCGAGCACCCTCTGAAAGAGCCTGCTTAGCGCCCCCTTCTCTGTGCATCCCTCCCTCACACCTACCCCCTCCCATCAGCAGTTACCCCACAGGGAGACCTTCTGTCTGTGCCCCTTCTGCCTTGATAACCAGACCATGAGCTTTTCAAGGGACCAGCACCTGGGCTCAGGTTCTTTCCCAGAGCCTGGCACACACAGGTCTCCATAAACGTGCTACAGGAAGGATGGCCGACTGCATGGACACATGTTACTACTGCTGCAGCTGAAGCCGCCATGCACTTTCTGATCTTCTTTGCATTGGTTTCTCTCCTACAACGTACTTGACCATCCCCCACCCAAGCCCTTTACTGCAGAGAAAGAGTGAATCACCAACAAGGCCCAGCTCCCCTGCCCTGCATAGCTCCTCCTTTGCCCCTGAGCTCCTTTCCCAAGAGTGCTCCCTCAGTCAGTCACTCCAGCAAATTCTAATCTATTTCTTTGTCAACTACAAATAGGCACTCGCCGTGGGCACTTGCCATCTACCACCACAAGGATTGAGTCAGGTGCTGCCACACCTACTGACCTTCAACACTCCCTGAAAGGAGTTCAGGGAGGAGGGCACAAATGAAGCACTCTGTGCTCTGGGAAAGACCAGCAGACCAGGGCTTCAGATACTTAAGATTTCATGAGCCAATTTTATGAGCCCAATTCTTATATCTCTTCATTTCTAGAAAAGCACTAAAATCCTTCATGGTGACTAAAGACTAGCAGAAAGCTTCTGTGAAAAATATGTGCTTGATTGCATGTACTCCCACTTCACCACAATCACATTCATACTGACCGCCCCCTTGCTTCATTAGAGCAGTTTCTCAGAGCGATCTGAAATGCTGTCACCAGGGTTATAGTCCTCATTTTGCCCCCAACAAAATTTAACTCTCAACTCTAATGCTGTGCAGTTTTTAAAAGTTATTATCTTTTAGACTTTCCCAGAGCAAACAATTATCCGAACCTGAAACATCTTGTTGCAGTTTATAAACTTTCTGAAACTGTAACGGCTTCTGCAAAGTTTTTAACCAGTGTGCAAACTTCCAGGTGTTCTTATACACATTTCAAACCCAGAAAGCTATGAAGAACAGTACCACAGATATCAGTAGACTGTATTGATGCTTTGTTTCAAGGTAGCATTTGGTCCTTTGAAACTTTTAAGGCTTAACTAAGAATTTTATTGTGTTAGTTACAGTTTATTTCAAATTATTTGTCATCATTTGATCTATAATTTAAAAAACAGGTCATTCTTTAGAAATTATTTCACAACTCTAAAGCCTTGACTAATAACCTAATTACTCTGGGATCTTCAGTGGAGCCCTGTTATCTTGAGAGCACCAAGTTCAAGAATCCTAGGAACTGCAAAGCCTGGAAGAAGCCTAGTCAGTTCACCAGATGGTTACTAGGCAGCTGTGTGACTTTCAGTAAGTCACGTTACCTTTCTGAGTTTGCTTCCTCATCTGTGACACGAAAGAGCTTTACTGTTTCATAAAGGGGCTCTTCTTATTCTAATACTTGTGATTTTTCTAGGTCTACTCACAGATAAATATGATCTTACGCACAGAAACTCCTGAGGAATACATACACACCAAAAAAAGATTAAAATTGATAAACAAGTTCAATAAGTTTGCAAGATTACACTATCAATATACAAAAACCAACAATACGTCTATATACCAGCAAGACACAACTAGAAAATAAAAAAAAAAGGAAAACAGTTCCATTGAAGGTACCCAGATAACTGAATAGGAAGAGTCTTTTCAATAAACAGTGCTGGGACAGCAGCATTTCCACACGCAAAAGAGTGAAATTGGACCACTGCCTCACAGCATATGGAAAATTAACAAAAAATAGATTATAGATAAAAACGAAAGTTAAAACTATAAAAACTTTAGGAAGAAAACACAGTATATTTTAGTGACCTTGGATGAGTTTCTTAGATGTGACACCAAAACACAAGGAACAAGAAAAAAATTGGTAAGCGGATTTCATAAAAATCTAAAACATTTGAGCTTCAAGAGTAAAGTGAAAAGATAACCAACAGGTTGAGAGAAAATGTTTGCAATTAATGTATCTGACAGGGAACTTTATAACCAGAATATATAAAGAACTTTCACAACTCAACAATGAAAAGACAAATAGCCCAATATGAAAATGGGCAAAGGAAAACAAAAACATTCCCCTCTTAAAAAAAGTGGGCAAAGGGTTTTAATAGAATCAACACTTCTCCAAAGAAATAAAGATGCTCAACATCATTAGTCAGTAGGGAAATGCAAATGATAACCACAATGAGGTACCACGTCACACCTACTTCACACCTATAATAAGACAGACACACACACACACACAAAGAAAGGCAGATGCTACAAATGCCAATGAAGATCAAACAGATTAGAACTTTCCTACATTGCTGGTGGGAAATGCAAAATGGTTCAGCCACTTTGGAAAACAGTCTGGCAGTTCCTTAACAAGATAAACACAGAGTTACCATGGGACCCAGCCATTTCACTCTTAAGTAGAAGAGAATGGAAAATTTTTACCCAAACAAAAATCTGTATACAAATGTACACAGTATCATTATTCAAAATAGCCAAAGAGTGGAAACAACCCAAACATCCATCAATCAAGGAAGAAACACCATGTGGCATGTCCATACAGTAGAATATTATTCAGCAATGAAAAGCAATTTTTTCATGTAACGTGATCCATGTTACAACACAGCTAAACTTGGAAAACATTATACTCAGTGAAAGGGGCTAATCACAAAAACCAAAATCCATTTGATTTCACGCACAGGAATTGTCCAGAAGAGGCAGATTCAGAGACAGAAAGAAGGTTAGTGGTTGCCAGAGGCTGGGGGCACAGGCTGTGTGGACAGAGGGGAAAGAATGTAAAGTGACAACTAATAGGTTTTGGCTTTCATTTGGGTGAGGAAAATGTTCTCAAATCTGACAGTTGCATGAATGTACAACCTTATGAATACACTAAAAGCCACTGAATTGTACACTTTAGAAAGGAAAGTTGTATGGTATGTGAATAGTACCTCACATACCAGTTTTCTGTTCTAGAAAAATCTAACAAGGGAAACTGTTCATATCAATGTTAAATGGAAAAGCTCTGATGTATAATTACCATCAGGTTTATGGTGAATATATTAATATACCAGAAATATATGGAAAAAAACTGGAAGCATAAACACCAAAATCTCAATAGTAGTTTGCCTTTAGATAATCAGGAACCCAATCCATCCCCATTTTCCTGAATATACTTTTCTCTACTTCTTAAACCACAGTGGCCAAGCTAGTTTGTGTCTGGCCTGTGTTCCTTCCTTTTCAGCATCCTTGTGATCTTATCCCAGGATCTGCCTCCAGAGAACCCAACCCAAGACACAAGGCATGTGCATCACTTCCTACTCTGTAAAGCACTTCCACGTCCAAAGTGGTATTTTCTTCTTCCAACCCTGTAAGGTCAACCTTATCAGCTGCATTTTGCACAAAAGAATTGAGGCTCAGGGCAGCTAAACGCATGGCAGTGGTCCATCCAACTCACGTGAATTTGTCCACAAAAACAAATTTCATGATGACATTTTACTTAAAGGTGCTTCACTGAAAACTGGGGCAGAGGAAAGAGCAGACATAGAGGCTTGGGGCTCTGGGTCTGGCCGAGCAGCTTCCAGACTTTCCTGCTCCCCGGGGTTCCTCTTCTACGAAGTGAAGGGTCAGCCGAGAACAAGCCCTCAGCTGTCTTCCAACTCTGAAGGATGGTGAGTCCTCAGCTGTCTCAGAAAGCATTCCATGGTCTGTTCCAAACACATCTCTCTAAATGTTACCCTTGCATGGGTGCTTGGTCAGTCGTGTTCGACTTTTTGTGAACTGTAGCTCTCCAGCTCCTCTGTCCACGGGATTCCCCAGGCAAGAATACTGGAATGGGTTGTCATGTCCTCCTCTAGGGAATCTTCCCAACCCAGGGATTAAACCTGCGTCTCTTACATCTCTTGCACTGGCAGGCAGGTTCTTTACCCACTGAGCCACCTGGGAAGCCCCAACGCTAACCCCGATGATGGCTTTTCTGTGACTAGACTGCCCCAACACAGAATGACTGCCCCATAACCAGCAGAGTCTCCATCAGTAAAGGAATCAGCTGAGTAAGACTTAATCAGGAATTTCAAGAAAATCCCAGAGAAGGATAAACTGCTTAACTCATAAAAAGACAGACACACACAGAAACGGACAGAAAAATTGGGATGTGGGTTTCCCAGAGTCTTCAGGGTGCTGAGTAACTGAATATCCACTGTTTTTATAAAGTTAAAAAATGAAGCTTGGTGCTCAGACACAAAAAGGAACGCAATTATGCCATTTGCAGAGACATGAATGGACGTAGAGATTTTCATACTAAGTGAAGTTAAGTCAGAAAGAAAAAAACAAGTATTGTATATTAACTCATGTATGTGGAACCTAAGAAATGGTACAGATGAACCTATTTGCAAAGCAGAAATAGAGACACAGATGTAGAAAACAAAGTACAGACACCAAGGGGGAAAGGGCCAGGTGGGAGGAACTGGGAGGTTGAGACTGACATATATACACTATTGAGACTATGAATAAAATAGATAACTAATGAGAACCAGCTGTAGAGCACAGGGAACTCAATGCTCTCTGGTGACCTAAATAGGCAGGAAATCCAAAAAAGAGAGGATAAATGTATATATATGGCTGATTCACTTTGCTGTACAGCAGAAACGAACACAACACTGTAAAGCAACTATGTTCCAATATAAATTTTTTAAAAAAAACAATGCCTGGGAGCTTCCCTGGTGGCTCAGTGGTAAAGAATCTGCCTGCCAATGCAGGAGACATGGGTTTGATCCTTGATCCAGGAAGATCCCACATGTCATGGAACAACTAAGTGCCACAATTATGAAGCCTGTGCTCTAGAGCCCCAGAGCCTCAACTACTGAGCCCACTTGTCCTAGACCCATGCTCCGATTCAAGAGAGGCCACCACAGCGAGAAGCCCGCTCACCACAACTAGAGAAAAGCCGACACGGCAATGAAGGGCCAACACAGCCTAAAATAAATAAATAAACAAATAAAAATGATGCCCGGACAGCTCCTGTGATGGGTGACTACAGCATGGCTCCAAACTCTGCCAGGAAATGTGGTGCTGAAGCACCTGGGTTTCCTAGAAGCCCTTCTTGTCCAGGTCAGTCCACTGACGCGTTATAACACTCACAGAAACCGTGTTTCCCAAGCCCTCTTCTGGATCTCATTTCAGGAATGATGGGGCCTCCCAGTGATTTTTAACAAAGACATGAGGAATACTTTTCTCTCAGTCAGTCGTGTGCTAAACATGAAAGCTCACCTCATCGTCATCCATGAGATTTTCCTTAGCAAAGTCATACAGCTCTTTCTGGAGCATGGTCACGTTAAAGAACTGGACAGCTTCCTGTTCAGACACAAACAGAGAACAGTGTATACAGCCAACCATTCAACAGGAAAACTGGGGTACAGAGGGAACGAGGGGTTGGGGTTTCTCTGGTGAGGGGATAATGAAAATATGCAAAATTAAATAGTGGTAATAGCCATGCAGTGCTGTGAATACGCGAAAACCTCTGAATTGTGCACTTCGAATGCATGAATTTTCAACTATATGAATTATTCTTAATTTGAAAAACAGTGGCCAATCCCGAGTGAATGAAAGAGAAATGTATGTGTGTGTGTCTGAACAGTGAGGTTGAAGGAAGATGTATGTACAGCAAACCAGAACAGCCGGCACAAATCTCAATGAAAAGACAACCTAAGGGCATATGAGAAAAGATCCTCTGAAAGTGATAAATAATCCACAAGTTTCCCTGAACACGTGCAAAACTGTGTGTGTGCATCAAAAGAATGAAATGATGATCCATCCATAAACAACCCTGCCATGGAGTTGTTAATTACGAAAAAAATATGGTATGAGAGTAACAAGGGAAGCATTCATGATGAAATTCTTAGAAAACACAAAGCAAGTTGTAAAACAGTATGTAGGATCCCATTTTTGTAAAAATAAAGAATTACATGCTGCATATACGCCAAACATACAGCTTTACCACAGCATGAGACAGAGAAAACATAAAATCAAGAGGCAGTGTCAATTCCTAACCGAAATGTTTCCTCAATGCTTGAAATTTCAGGAGAGTTTGCAGATTTAGAAAAGAGAACAAAGGGGTAAAGTGTTAAAAGACAAAAAAGCGACAGAAACAAGTTGAGAGTCCCTTGTTTCTGAAATAGCCCTTCTCTTCAGGTGCCAAGCTGTCTCCCGGAAGTGGGATAAAGACGAGAGCGGAAACGCGATGGCCGGCGCGCCTGGGCTCACCGGTCTGGGCTGGAAATGCTCGTCCGCCAGCGCCCACTTGTCCCTGTGGTACTGATAGTACACCAGGTTCTGCTGCATGACCTTGTCGCTCTGGTCAAAGAGCAGGTAGCTGACCGCGCAGGGCGCCGCGTTCTTCAGGTCGTTCACTGTGGGCGGAAGAGAGAAAACAGGAACAGGAAGTCAGCCAGCCTCTCAGGAGAAGAACAGTTCTCTGGTGAAGAACAGCTTCCAGGAGAAAAAGATCACCAACAAGCCCCCTCTCCAAGCCCCTCAGACGGAACTCCTGCAATGACGGGAAAAAAAAAAAAAAACAAACCAAAACTCAGGGATGAACAGGCCGTAGACAGGATTTCCAGGGAAAAGTGGAATCCATTTGTGAAAATGACAGAAGTTCCTCGGTACACAGTGGCCAGGGCAAAAGTAACTAGTCAGTCCCCGTCAGGCCACGGTGAGCTGGGCTGGTGTCACATCCCTGGGGCCTGAGCAGGCCTGCGTCTGGAGGCTGGACTCTCATGGGTCTGACGGAGGATGTGCAAGCAAATGAGCCCCCCTTGGACCTGTACTGCCCGCTCCCCTCTTGATGGGACCACAGTCTCCAGAGCCAGGCAGGCCCACAAAAAGCCACAAGAAGCCCAGGGCACCCAAAGATCTGTGGCTCCTCCTGGGCCGGAAGAGCTTCGTAAAGTCACCTGGTCTCCCCTCCTCATGTCCTGGTGCTGGGCTCCCCCTCCCCCCTCCTTCCTGAGAGTCGCCCCGACCTACGGAGGAGGTGCTCCCTCAGCAGAGCGGTTTTCCAGGTGCTGAGATTTCTCCATGGGGGGTAAGGGAAGAAGGAATGAGACACTGGACCCTGGGTGTTTCTTCTGGCACATTCCCCTCTCCTGGACAACCCAGCAACAGGACCTCCCTAAGGCTCTGTCTGCCCAGGTAACCAGATCTGGGTGTGAAGTGGTGCTGTCGCCTCGTGGCCTTTTCCCATAACTACAACTCTAAAACCCCCACTTAAGGCCATTTCCTGTTCATCAACCCTGCAAGGGCTGGAAATGACACCTACCTTCAAGAAATGTACTGCAGTAGGCTATGAAAAAATATTCAACACAGGGCCGACTTTCAAAAAGCCAACTTCAAAAGGTAAATTCCATTCGTACTGTTTTTTAAAAAGTAATGGAAAAGCTGCTCCACATGACTCAGTTGAGTTCAGTCACTCAGTTGTGTCTTGACTCTTTGTGACCCTATGGACTGCAGCATGTCAGGCTTCCCTATCCATCATCAACTGCCGGAGCTTGCTCAGACTCATGACTACTATTATATGTATATGACATATATCCATATGACTACTATTAGAGAAAGGCGAATAAAAAATGCAAGGAGGAATCACCCCACACCCATCAGCATGGCCATCCGCAAATGGTCTGTATACAGACAACAAATGCGGAGACAGAGGGCAGCAAAGGGAATCCTCCAGCCAGGTTGTTGCGAAGGTAAATTGGGTATCAGGCACTCTGGAGAACAGTGTGGAGGTTCATTAAACACACTAACAATAGAGCTAGCATATGATTGGGCCACCCCAGTCCTGGGCATATAACTGGAGAAAACCAGAATTCCAAGAGACAAGTGCACCCCAGCACTTAGTGCAGCCCTGATTACTCAGGCCAGACAGGGAAGTCACCACAATGTCCATTGACAGATGAACGGAAAAAGAAGAGATGCCACATATTTACAACAGAATATTACTCAGCTATACAAAGGATGAAGTGATGCCACTGGCGGCCGCACTGACAGACCCAGAAATGATCATACCAAGTGAAGTCAGTCAGACTGGGAAAGACAAATGGTATACGAGATCACTTAGATTTGGAATCTAGAAAATAATAATAATTAATTCATTTATGCAACAAAAGGAGACTCGCAGAGTCGGAAAACAAACTTATGATCCACAAAGGGGAAATTAGGGTGGAAGGGATGAATTAGGAGGTTAGGATTAACAGATGCACTCTTTTATGTATAAAACAGATAATAGAGAGGGACTACTATACCCTGCAGGGAACTCCGTGAAACCTGCTGTAAAACTACCGGGAAAGGATCTGAAAAACAATACATCCATGTGTGTGCATGACTGAACCAATCTGCTGTACAACTCCAACAAACACTATAGTATAAATCAGTTCTATTTCAGTTCTATTTTAAATTTTTAAAAATTACATTAAAAAAAAAGCAGTGCCCACCATATTGCCCTCAGGGCATCAGGACCCGGGCTGGTGTCACATCCTTGCACCCTGAGAGGCTTGGGTCTCAAGACTGGACTCTCATGGGGCTGAGGGAGCTGGGGACTACATGCCATCAAAGCAGAGCCCCTTGGACCTGTAAGGACTGGTCCCCTCTGGATGGGACCACAATCTCCAGATGAAGGCGGGCCCTTCAGAAGCTACACAAAGCCCAGAACATCCAAAGACTGATGGGCCCTCAGGCTAGAAGAGCTTGCAAGAGCCAGCAGGTCTCCTGGACGTGTTCTGCTGAGGGAACTCAGCTCCAACCTCGGACGACATTACCCTCAGCAGAGTGGTTTTGCAGGAGCTTGGATTTGTCCGTGGGGAGAAGGGGTAAAGGAACGAGACACAGGCCCTTGGGCATTTCTCCTGGCACCTTCTGCTCCCTTGACAACCCAGGAATTGACTGACTCCTGAGGTTTTGGCTGCCCAGGTGATCAGACCTAGGTGTGAGGAAGTGCTGCCGCCTTGTGGCTGTTTCTTGTTACTACAACTTTAAAACCAAGGTTTATGGACACTTCAATAATCCTGATGGGCTGCAAATGACACCTGCCCTCAAGAAATGCCCTGGGGGGACTTCCGGTTAAGATGGCGAAGGATTAGGACGGGGAATACGCTTTCTCCTCCACAAATTCATCAATGGGACATCTGGGCGCCGAGTAAATACCACAAACAGCTTCGGAGTGCTGGCGGAGGACGTCGGACACCCAGAAAAGCAACTCACTGCCTTCTAAAGGAGGTAGGAAAGAATATAGAAGCCAGAGAGAGACAAAGAGGGAGGGGCGGACCTCTGTCCGGGGAAGGGAGTCTTAAAAAGAGAAGTTTCCAAACACCAGGAAACACTCTCCCTGCGGAATCTGCGCCGAACCTGGGAAACACGGAGACTATCATAACAGGGAGGAGAACAGTTGAGCAATTAGAACCCACAGACTGCGGGCCCTGCGGTAACTTCCGCAGCGGAAAAGCACCGCTGCAAACGCCCGCATCTGCCATTGGGGAGCCGGGGCTGGGCAGGGAGACGCCTTGGCCGTTCCCACGCGGGACGCTCCGCTGCCGGCGCTCCCCAGAGGGACGCTCCCCCGCGGGACTCTCCCCCACTGGACGCTCCCCCGCCGGCCACTCCCGCGCAGGCGTGCCCCCGCCCGCTGTGCCGGCGGCTCCCACGAGGGCCACCCCATCCCCTCCCCCACCCGCCCGCCCGCCATTCCCGTCGCCGGCCCCTCCCCCTCTGCGGGCCTCAGCGCAGACTTCGTTCGCCTGATTGTCTGGAGTGCTGCCTAACTGGAGTAGTTTGGGCCGGCAATCCAGATTGTGCAGCGCCGACCACACGAGTGGCGGGCCTTGGCCCAGAACACCGCCGAACCGTGCACAGAACAAAGAACTATACAGACCAACCACAGAGAAAGGGGCCTATAGATCTTGAGAAATTTAAGCCGGAACAAGGAACTAGCTGAAAATGAACTGAACCCACAACAATAATAGAGAAACTCTTATATATATTGTTACTATTTTTACCATCATTATTTCCTTTTTTTTTTCTTTTCTTTTTTTAATATATATATATATTTTTTAAATTTTTATTATTTTTTAATTGGAAAAAGGAAAACAAAAATTTTTTTTTTCCCTTTTAATTTTTTTTTTGTTGTTGTTTGTTTTGTTTCTTTTATTTTTTTATTATTATTATTTTTTTTTATCCTCTAGTACTTCTTTAATCTCCACGTTTAGATATAACTTTTGCGACCCTGTTTTGTTTTTTGTTTTTTTTTTCTTTTTTCCTTTTTGTCCTTTGCTTTTTTCCTTTCCTTTTTTCTTTTCTTTACTGATTACTGACTAGATCTGTCTCTCTCCTTCACACTCCCTCCTTTTATCCTCCTGACCACCTCTGTCTCCTTCCTCCCTTTTTCCTTCTATGTATAATTCCGTGAACATCTCTGAGCAGTCCAGTTGTGGAATGCATTATAGAAGAAGAAGTTTTTGAGACTACTGTAAAAATAAGACCAATAACTGGAACCAGGAGGCTTAAGTCCATACCCTGATCCCACGAAACACTAATTGACAGGAGCTCATTAAAAGCCTCCATACCTACTCTGAAACCAAGCATCACACAAAGACCAGCAAGTTCCACAACAAGACATACCAAGCAAATTCTCCAGAAAAACAAGAACACAGCCTGAGCTCCAATACACAGGCTACACAAAGCGACCCCAAAAGCATAGACATCTCATAACTCACTACTAGACACTCCACTGCACCCCAGAGAAAAGAAATCCAGCTCCACCCACCAGAACACCGATACAAGCTTCCATAAACAAGAAACCTCGACAAGCCACCGGTACAAACCCACATATAGTGCAGAAACGGCACAATAAAGAGAACTCCACAGACTACCAGAATACAGTAAAGACGCCCCAAACTTAGCAATTTAAACAAGATGAAAAGACAGAAGAATTCCCAGCAGGTAAAGGAACAGGATAAAAGCCCACCAAACCAAACAAAAGAGGAAGAAATAGCGAACCTACCTGATAAAGAATTCCGAATAATGATAGTGAAATTAATCCAAAATCTGGAAAGCAAAATGGAATCATGGATAAATAGTCTGGAGAAAAGCATTGAGAAGATGCAAGAAAGATTTAACAAGGACCTAGAAGAAATAAAAAAGAGTCAACATATAATGAATAATGCAATAAATGAGATCCAAAACACTCTGGAGGCAACAAATAGTAGAATAACAGAGGCAGAAGATAGAATTAGCGAATTAGAAGATAGAATGGCAGAATTAAAGGAATCAGAGGAGAAAAAAGAAAAACGAATTAAAAGAAATGAGGACAATCTCAGAGACCTCCAGGACAATATTAAACGTTACAATATTCGAATCATAGGAGTCCCAGAAGAAGAAGACAAAAAGAAAGACCATGAGAAGATACTAGAGGAGATAATAGTTGAAAACTTCCCTAAAATGGGGAAGGAAATAATCACTCAAGTCCAAGAAACCCAGAGAGTCCCAAATAGGATAAACCCAAGACGAAACACCCCAAGACACATATTAATCAAATTAACAAAGATCAAACACAAAGAACAAATATTAAAAGCAGCAAGGGAAAAACAACAAATAACACACAAGGGAATTCCCATAAGGATAACAGCTGATCTTTCAATAGAAACTCTCCAAGCCAGGAGGGAATGGCAAGACATACTTAAAGTGATGAAAGAAAAGAACCTACAGCCCAGATTATTGTACCCAGCAAGGATCTCATTCAAATATGAAGGAGAAATCAAAACCTTTACAGACAAGCAAAAGCTGAGAGAATTCAGCACCACCAAACCAGCTCTCCAACAAATACTAAAGGACATTCTCTAGACAGGAAACACAAAAAGGATATATAAATTCAAACCCAAAACAACAAAGTAAATGGCAACGGGATCATATTTATCATTAATTACCTTAAATGTAAATGGGTTGAATGCCCCAACCAAAAGACAGAGACTGGCTGAATGGATACAAAAACAAGACCCCTCCATATGAATGAAACTAGAACACTTTCTAACACCATACACAAAAATAAACTCAAAATGGATTAAAGAGCTAAATGTAAGACCAGAAACCATAAAACTCCTAGAGGAAAACATAGGCAAAACACTCTCTGACTTACATCACAGCAGGATCCTCTATGACCCACCTCCCAGAATATTGGAAATAAAATCAAAAATGAACAAATGGGACCTAATCAAACTTAAAAAGCTTTTGCACAACAAAGGAAACTATAAGCAAGGTGAAAAGACAGCCTTCAGAATGGGAGAAAATAATAGCAAATGAAGCAACTGACAAACAACTAATCTCAAAAATATACAAGCAACTTCTACAGCTCAATTCCAGAAAAATAAATGACCCAACCAAAAATGGGCCAAAGAACTCAATAGACATTTCTCCAAAGAAGACATACAGATGGCTAACAAACACATGAAAAGATGCTCAACATCACTCATTATCAGAGAAATGCAAATCAAAACCACTATGAGATACCATTTCACGCCAATCAGAATGGCTGCTATCCAAAAGTCCACAAGCAATAAATGCTGGAGAGGGTGCGGAGAGAAGGGAACCCTCTTGCACTGTTGGTGGGAATGCAAACTAGTACAGCCACTTTGGAGAACAGTATGGAGATTCCTCAAAAAACTGCGAATAGAACTGCCTTATGATCCAGCAATCCCACTGCTGGGCATATACACTGAGAAAACCAGAATTGAAAGAGACACCTGTACCCCAATGTTCATAGCAGCACTGTTTGCAATAGCCAGAACGTGGAAGCAACCTAGATGTCCATCCACAGATGAATGGATAAGCAAGCTGTGGTACATATACACAATGGAATATTACTCAGCCATTAAAAAGAATACATTTGAATCAGTTCTAAGGAGGTGGATGGAACTGGAGCCTATTATACAGAGTGAAGTAAGCCAGAAACAAAAACACAAATACAGTATACTAATGCATATATATGGAATTTAGAAAGATGGTAAAAAATAACCCTATTTACGAGACAACAAAAGAGACACTGATGTATAGACCAGACTTTTGGACTCTGGGACCAGGAGAGGGTGAGATGATTGGGGAGAATAGCATTGAAATATGTATAATATTATATCTGAAATGTATTAATTGTTCAAACTAAACACTATCATGTTACAATTTGTTCATACTAGATGTTTGTAATGTTTCTGATAATCAATAAAAGAGATTCTTGATCAAAAAAAAAAAAAAAAGAAATGCCCTGGGGTAGATCACAGGAAAAAATGTCAAAACAAGGTCGACTTTCAAGAAGCCTGCTTCAAAATGTAAACTTCACCCATACTGTTTGAAACAAAGTTGAAAAAGATGCTCTAAATGGCTATTACTAGACAAATGTCCATCAGAACTACAATGAGGTATTAACTTGCACCAGTCAGAATGGTCATCAGGAAAATGTCTACAAACAGTAAATGTGGAGACAGGGTGGAGCAAAGGAAACCCTCCTACAATGTTCTTGTGAATTTAAATCTCTAGGAATTCCAGAGAACATCGTGAGGTCTTTCAAAACTACTGAATAAAAATAGAGTAGGCATATGATTTGGCCACTCCACTCCTGTACAAGTGGAGAAAACGGAATTTCAAAAAAACATGTGCATCCCAACATTCGGTACAGCACTGCTTACGACACCCAGGAAGGGAAGCCACAGCAGTGCCCATCGTTAGATGAACAGAAAACGGCGTGGCCCATGTATACAATGGAGTAGTACTCAGCCATAAGGAAGGATGAAATGATGCCATTGGCAGCCACCTGGATGGATCTAGACATGATCATACTAAGTGAAGTAACTCGGACTGAGAAAGACAAATATTGTATGAGATCACTTACAGTTGGAACCCAAAAACTGATACAAATAATTTATGTGATACAAGGAGACTCACAGGTTCAGAACCAATGTATGATTCTATAAGGGGAAATTGGAGTGGGAGGGATGAAGTAGGAGGTTAGGATTAACAGATACACTCTCATACATATAATATAGAAAATAAAAAAGGACCTACTGTACAGCACAGGGAACTGTGAAACACTCTAACAACCCATAAGGGAAAAGGATCCAAGACACAATACATCTATGTGTGTGCATCACTGAACCAATTTGCTGGACACCCTAAACAACATTCTCCTTGACAACCCAAGAACTGACTTTCCTGACGCTCTGGCTGCCCAGGTGACCAGACCTGCACATGAAGTGGTGCTGCCTCCTTGTGGTCATTTCTCATTACTACAACTTTAAAACAGGCTTCTATGCATACTGTTAAGTCAAGTGGGCTTTAGGAAGCATCGCTACGAACAAACCTACTGGAGGTGATGGAATTCCAGTTCAGCTACTTCAAATCCTAAAAGATGATGCCGTGTAAGTGCTGCACTCAATACACCAGCAAATCTGGAAATCTCAGCAGTGGCCATAGGACTGGAAAAGGTCAGTTTTCATTCCAGTCCCAAAGAAAACGCCAAAGAATGGTCAAATTACCACTCAGTTGCACTCATTTCACACGCTAGCAAAGTAATAGTCAAAATTCTCCAAGCCAGGCTTCAACAGTACGTGAACCGAGAATTTCCAGATATTCAAGCTAGATTTAGAAAAGGCAGAGGAACCAGAGATCAAATTGCCAACATCCGTTGGATCATAGAAAAAACAAGAGAGTTCCAGAAAAATATCTACTTCTGCTTCATGGACTACGCCAAAGCCTTTGACTGTATAGATCACAACAAACTGTGGGAAATTCTTCAAGAGATGGGAATACCAAACCACCTCACCTGCCTCCTGAGAAATCTGTATGCAAGAGCAATATTTAGAACCAGACATGGAACACAGACTGGTTCCAAATTGGGAAAAGAGTACATCAAGGCTGTATAGTACATCATGAGAAATGCTGGGCTGGAAGAAGCACAAGCTGGAATCAAGACTGCCGGGAGAAATATCAATAACCTCAGATATACAGATGACACCACCCTTATGGCAGAAAGCAAAGAGGAACTAAAGAGCCTCTTGATGAAAGTGAAAGAGGAGAGTGAAAAAGCTGGCTTAAATCTCAACATTCAAAAAACTAAGATCATGGCATCCAGTCCCATCACTTCATGACAAACGGGAAAACAATGGAAACAGTGAGAGACTTTATTTTGGGGGGCTCCAAAATCACTGCAGATGGTGACTGCAGCCATGAAATTAAAAGACGCTTGCTCCTTTGAAGAAAAGCTATGACCAACATAGACAGCACATTAAAAAGCAGAGACATTACTTTGCTGACAAAGGTCCATCTAGTCAAAGCTATGGTTTCTCCAGTAGTCATGTATGGATGTGAGAGTTGGACTATAAAGAAAGCTGAGCACTGAAGAATTAATGCTTTTGAACTGTGGTATTCGAGAAGACTCTTGAGAGTCCCTTGGACTGCAAGGAGATCAAACCAGTCAATCCTAAAGGAAATCCACTCTGAATATTCATTGGAGGGACTGATGCTGAAGCTGAAGCTCCAATCCTTTGGCCACCTGATGCAAAGAACTGACTCAGTAGAAAGACCCTGATGCTGGGGAAGACTGAAGGCAGGAGGAGAAGGGGACGACAGAGGATGAGATGGTTGGATGGCATCACCAACTTGATGGACATGAGTTTGAGCAAGCTCCGGAAGTTGGTGATAGACAGGGAAGGCTGGCGTGCTGCAGTCCATGGAGTCGCAAAGAATTGGACAAGACTCAGCAACTGAACTGAACTTGCCTTCAAAAATCCTGCAGGGCTGGAAATAACACCTACCTTCAAGAAATGCCCCAGGGAAGGTCAGGAAAAAAAAAAATTCAAATAGGGCCAACTTTTAAGAAGCCAATTTAAAGATGTAAATTTCAATCACACTGTTTGAAAAGAAAAAACAAAAAAACAGTGGTAAAAGTGCTCCACAAAGCTATTATTAGAAAAATGCAAATCAGAACTGCAAGAAGGGAACAGCTCGCACCAGTCAGAATGACCATCAGCAAAACATCTATAAACAGTAAATGTGGAGACGGGGTGGAGCAAAGGGAACCCTCCTAAGCTCTGGAGAACCGTGTGGAGGTTCTTTTAAAACTGAAAATAAAGCAGGGAAAACGATCCATGCCACTCCTGGGAGTATAATCTGAGAAAACTAAATTTCAAAAGACACATGCACTCCAACGTCAGTGCAGCCCCGCTTACAACACTCAAGGCACGGAAGCCAGTGCAGCGCCCATCGACAGGTGATCAGAAAAAGATGTGGCACGTGTATCCAACAGAATGTTACTCAGCCAAAAGAGAGCAACAGTGATACCACTGGGAGCCATATGGATGGACCCAGACGTGATCATCTGCAGTGAAGTCAATCAGACTGAGAAATACACTTATCATATGAGACATCTACAGGTGGAATCTGAAAAGTGATACAAATTCATATATGTAAAACAAAGACACTCACAGAGTTACAAAACAAACATATGATGCCCAAAGAGAAAATCAGGGCAGGAGGGATGAATTAGGAGGTTGAGATTAACATATATACTCTCACATACATAAAACAGATAATCTAGAAGGACCTATCATATAGCACAGGGAACTGTGCTCAACACTCTGTAATATAAGGGAAGAGGATGATTAAAAAAAATCTATCCACAACTGAATCAACATGCTGTATACCTAAAACATATTCAAATTCTACTCTATCCAAGATAAAATATTAAAAAATCCAGTGCCTGCCATATTCCCCTAGGGCCTCGGGGACCTGAGCAGGCTAGGATCTGAAGACTGGACTCTCATGGGGCTGAGGGAGCTGGGAGCTGTGTGCCAGGAAAGCAGCACCCTTTGGATCTGTAGCCCCTGGAATCCTACCGATTGGACCATAATCTCCAGATCCAGGCGGGCTCATTAAAAGCCAGAGGAAGCCCAGTGCACCTAAAGATTGGTGAACTCTTCAAGCTGCAAGAGCTTGGAAAAGTCACCTGGTCCCTCCCCATGTCCTCGCGTTCCTACCACCAGCCTCCGAGGACAGCACCCTTAGCGCTGCGGGTTTTCTCCGTGGGGTAAGAGTTAGGGAAGAAGGAATGAAACACAAGCGCTGAGAGTTTCTTCTGGCACATTTCGCTCTCCTTGACAACTCGGGAAGGCGATTTTTCTGAGGCTCTCGCTGCCCAGGTAACCAGACCTGGGTGTGAAGAAGTGCTGCCTCCTTGTGGCCGATTCTCTTTACTACAGCTTTAAAACACCTAGGCTAATGGACACTTGGACTTCAGTAACCCTGCGGGGCTGCAAATGACACCTGCCCTCAAGAAATGCCCTGGGGTACATCTCGGGGGAAAAAAAGTCAAAACAAGGTCGACTTTCAAGAAGCCTGCTTCAAAATGTAAATTTAACTCTTACTGTTTGAAAGAATAATGTATGAAAAAGATGGAATGCTCTACACTAGACAAATGTGAATCACAACTGTGAGGAGGTGCCAGCACACACCAGTCCGGTTAGCTATCAGCAAAACATCTACAGACAGTAAATTCAGAGACAGGATGGAGCAAAGAGAACCTTCCTACAAGGTCTTGTGAATGTGAATTGGTAACAGCAACTCTGGAGAACACCGTGAGGTTCTTTCAAAACTACTGGATAAAAATAGAGCGGGCATATGATTCGGCCACCCCACTCCTGGGTGCACAAGTGGAGAAAACAATTTCAGAAGACACATGCACCCCAACATTCAGTGCAGCACTGCTTACAACACCCCAGGAATGGAAGCCATCAGTGTCCATCGTTAGATGAACAGGAAATGACGTGGCCTGTGTATACAATGGACTCTTATTCAGCCATAAGAAAGGAGAGATGGTGAAGGACAGCGAAGCCTGGTGTGCTGAAGTCCGTAGAGGCACAAAGGGTCGAACACGACCGAGCAACTGAATGACAATAAGAAAGGATGAAATGATACCATTGGCAGGCATCTTGATGGACCTAGACATGATCACACTGAGTGAAGAAACTCGGACTGAGAAAGATAAGTATCGTATGAGATAACTTACAGTTGGAACCCCAAAACTGGCAGAAATGAATTCATTTATGTAACACAAGGAGACTCACAGAGTTTCAAAACAAACAGGATTTCCAGAGGGCGAATTAGGGTGGGAAGGATGAATTAGGAGGTTGGGATTAATAGATACACTCTCATACACATAATGCAGAGGGTCAAAAAGGACTTCCCAAGTCCTTCACAAGTATAGTCAAGGAAATTGTGCAACACTCTAACAACCCTCAAGGGAAAAGGATCCAAAAAACAATACATATATGTGCATGTGTATCATTGAGTCAAGTTGCTGTAAACCTCAAACACGACACTGTAAGTCCACATAAACTAAAAATTACACAGCCGTGGGGACCCGGGCTGGCGTCACATCCCTGCAGCCTGAGAGGCTTGGGTCTTGAGACTGGACTCCCATGGGGCTGAGGGAGCTGGGACTACGTGCCATCAAAGCAGCGCCCTTTGGACCTCTAGGGCATGGTCCCCTCGGGATGGGACCACAATCTCCAGATGCAGGCAAGCTCTTCAGAAGCCACGTGAATCCCAGGGCACCCAACGACTGGTGGAACTTCTGGGCTGGAAGAGCTTGCAAAAGCCAACAGGTCTCCTGGACGTGTCCTGGTGAGGGAACTCGGTACCAGTCTCAGATGACAGCACTCTCGGCAGAGTGGTTTTGCAGGAGCTGGGATTTCTCCGTGGGGTGAAGGGAAAGAAGGGGTAGAATGAATGAGACATAACCCCTGGGCATTTCTTCTCCCACACCGCGCTCTCCTTGAGAACCCAGGAACAGACTTTCCTGAGGCTGTGTCTGCCCAGGTGACCAGACAGGGGCGTGAAGTAGTGCTGCCACCTTGTGGCCACGTCGCACAACTACAACTTATTTAATTTTTTTTAAAAAAAACCTTGTTTATGGACCCTTTCTATTCACTAACCCTGTGGGGCTGGAAATGATACTTGTCCTCAAGAAATGGTGGCTCAAAGGATGAAGCATCTGCCTGCAATGCGGGAGACCCGCGTTCGATCCCTGGGTTGGGAAGATCCCCTGGAGAAGGAAATGGCAATCCACTCCACTACTCTTGCCTGGAGAATCCCATGGACAGAGGAGGCTGGCAGGCTACAGTCCACGGGGTCGCAAAGAGTCAGACATGACTGAGCAACTTCTTCACTTTCTTTCTTTCTCGAGAAATGACCTGGGGTAGGGCAAAAAAAAAAAAATCAAAATATGGGCAACTTTCAAAAAGCCAATTTCAAGCAGTACCTTTCACTCAGATGGTTTGAAAAGATTAAAAAACAAAACAAAAAACAGTGGAAAAGGATGCTCCACAAGGCTATTGTTAGAGAAATGCAAATATGACCTGCAAGGAGATTCACTTCACACCAGTCAGAATGGCCATCAGCAAAACGTCTAGAAACAATAAATGTGGAGATAGCATGGAAGACAGAAAACCCTCCGGTGCTGCTGTCTGGAATGTAAATTGGTAAGAGGCACTCTGGAGAACAGTATGGAGTTTCTTCAAAACCCTAACAACAGAGCTGGCATATGATCGCACCACCCCACTCCTGCGTGAATAACCCAAGAAAACCAGAACTCTGAAAGCCTCATGCAGCCCTATGGGTAGTGCAGCCCTGTTTACAACAGCCAAGACATGGAAGCCAGCAGTGTCCACTGACAGACGAACAGAAAAAGAAGGTGTGGGACATGTCTGCAGTGGAGTATTGCTCAGCCATAAAAGGGTGAGGTGGTGCCATTGGTAGCCACATGGATGGACCTAGACACAATCAAACTAGTGAAGGAAGTCTGACTGAGAAAGACAAACGTCATATGAGATTGTTACAGTCAGAATCTAAAAATTCATACAAATGAATTAATTTGTGCAACACAAAGAGACTCACAGAGTTAAAAAACAAACGTATGATTCCCAAAGAAGAAATTGGGGTGGTAGTGATAAATTAGGTGGTAGTGATGAATTAGTGTTGGCATTACTTTGCCAACAAAGGTCCGTCTACTCAAGGCTATGGTTTTTCCAGTGGTCATGTATGGATGTGAGAGCTGGACTGTGAAGAAAGCTGAGCACCAAAGAATTGATGCTTTGAGCTGTGATGTTGGAGAAGACTCTTGAGAGTCCCTTGGACTGCAAGGAGATCCAACCAGTCCATTCTGAAGGAGATCAACCCTGGGATTTCTTTGGAAGGAATGATGCTAAAGCTGAAACTCCAGTACTTTGGCCACCTCATGCGAAGAGCTGACTCATTGGAGAAGACTCTGATGCTGGGAGGGATTGGGGGCAGGAGGAGAAGGGGACGACAGAGGATGAGATGGCTGGATGGCATCACTGACTCGATGGACGTGAGTCTGGGTGAACTCCGGGAGTTGGTGATGGACAGGGAGGCCTGGCATGCTGTGATTCATGGGGTCGCAAAGAGTCAGACACAACTGAGCGACTGAACTGAACTGAACTGATGAATTAGGATGTTGGGATTAACAGATACACAAAAAGGACCTACTGTATAGTACACAGAAGCCTGCCCAACATTCTGTAACATCTTATACAGGAAAAGGACCTGAAAAACAGCTTAACTGAATCAAGTTGCTATACAGCTAAAATACAACACTATAAATCTAAAAAAAAGCAGTGCTTACCACATCCCCTCGGGCCCTGGGGCCCTGAGCTGGCGCCACATCCCTGGGGCCTGAGCAGGCTTTGGGCTCAAGGTTGAATTCTCATGGCGCTGAAGGAACTGGGGAGGATGAGCCAGAGAGCCCTCTGCACCTGTGGTGCCAAGTCTGCCCCAGATTGGACCACCATCCAGATTCAGCCAGCCCCTTGAAAAGCTGTTCTAGGTCCAGTGCACCCAAAGATGGGTGGACCCACTGGGCTGGAAGAGCTTGAACAGTCTCCACGTGCCCTGGTGGCTGGTTCCCGACTCCAGCCTCCTTCAATTAGCTGTCCCACCTCCGGACAACAGCACCCTCAGCCTAGCCCTTTTGCAGGGGCTGGGATTTCTTCCTGGTGTGAAAGGTCAGTGGGAAGAAGGAATGAGACACAAACCTCAGGCCATTTCTTCTCCTATATTCAGCTCTCCTTGACAACCCAGGAAAACTGGTTTAAGGCTCTGGATGCCCATGTAACCAGACCTGGGTGTGAAGAAGTGCTGCCACCTTGTGGCCACTACCCATACAACTTTAAAACCCTTGCTTACAGACACTGCCTGGGCTTCCCTGGTGGCTCAGAGGATAAAAAATCTGCCTGCAAGGCAGGAGACTGGGGTTCGATTCCTGGTTTGGAAAGATCCGTTGGGGACGGGAATGGCAACCCACTCCGGTATTCTTGCCTGGAGAATTCTATGGACAGAGGAATCCGACGGGTGACAGGCCATGTGGTTGCAAAGAGTGAGACATGACTGAGCAACTAGCACACACACATGGACACTTGCTACTCACAAATCTGTGGGGCTGGAGATGACATCTGCCCTCAAGAAATGTCCTGGTGTAGGTCTCCGAAAAAGAATTCAAAACAGGGCTGACTTTCAAGAAGGCAATTTTAAGAGTTATATTTCACTCACAGTGCTTATTTATATTCCCGAAAACAAAGATTTCTTGCAGGGCAGCAATAAATGCTGAAAATCTGGTTGTTTTAGCTATTTTGTCCTTGTCAGTTTCTGATATGCCCGGTGGTTTTTAGAGCAAGTAAAGGTTTCAGAGTGTTGGGAGCCGGTTTGGATTAGCACTCCGCCCATGACAAAGGTCACGAGGAAGGAGGCTTGGCACACGCAAGGGCGAGATCGAGCCTCAGGAGCCCCTTGGAGGTTCTCGAGCATCTACCCCCAAAAAAGCCGGAGTCTGCCTACTTTCTGTTTTGTGCTCTCGCCTACACCTCTGACTTTACAGGGGGCTGTTCCCCACTACCTTTCTCTGAAAAAAGAGCTAACTTACAGCTCCAGTTAATAATTCCTGGGTGTGACAGTGTTTCAGCCTACAAACTCCTTTTGGAAATCCTCTAGCCTGCCTGAATAGGTTTTTCCGGCCACATGTGATTGTTTAGAGCCTCCCAACTGTGAGAGGCATGAGATGCTCTAAACTTTCTAAACACAGATTCCTTTGAGCAGTTAAAAGATTGATTAGAAATTGTATTGGTGAAGGGTTTTTCACTTGTTGGGCCAGTGTTTGCTGCTAAGTCTCCATATCCCTTACCTACTGTGTCCTTGGCAGTGTATTGAAATGTAACTAGTAGCTTTAATGTTTGTAACCTTGGACCCTTGAGTTAATTCTTTTTCTTGTTACAACCCACCACACCTTTGCCCTATAGAAATGCAATTCCAATGCTTTTGGAGGGTGGCACCTGACTTTAGAATAATCACCTTTAGAGAAAATAAGTTCCTTAAAATGTTAATAGGCCTCCAGGCCAGAAGATGATGTAACTCACCTAAACTTTTGCGTGTGATAGGTTTGAAAGCCTGGCTCAGGGACTGCTGTCCCTGCATGACTCCACCCCTTCCCCCATTGTCCTCTATGCATAACTTAAGGGATAAAAACTACTTTGAAAAATAAAGTGCGTGGCCTTGTTCACCGAAGTTTGGTCTCCCCATGTCGTTCTTTCTCTTACCTTCTGGCTGAATTATTCAGCCTCCTCTCTCCACAAAATGTTCTCACTGAGCTTATTTCATCCACTTTTCTTCACTGAATTTCCTCCTCACTGAGCTATCTTCATTTCCATCACTCTTTATATCTTTAATTAATATTTTAATAAGCAATTGTTTCCTGATCGCCTATGCCGTCTCCCCTTCGAAATCCCTGGATCCACCAGGGCTGGACCCCGGCATCAGAGGAGTGACCAGTGAGTTGCCAGAGCCTGGACGTGTCCAGTACAGTGCTGAACTCCAGTGTTCTGGCGTGTTGCCACTGAACCCAGCCTGCTCAGTGGTTGGAAGATCCAAGTTGCAATGTCCATCACAGATAGCTCAGTGAAGTGCTGGCATAGCCTCTCATGAAAATGAAACAAAAATACCAGCTGTATTTTCATCCAACAGAACATGCAGAAACTAAACCCAAGATCGGCAATGTGTTGATAAATGTTTGAATTGGGTGATGGTCACCCCTAGTCCATTGGGCTTCGCTGGTAAAGAACCTACCTGCCAATGCAGGAGAGATAATAGACCAGGTCTGATGCCTGGGTCAGGAAGATCCCCTGGAGGACAGCATGGCAGCCCACTCCAGAATTTTGCTTGAGAATCCCATGGACAGAGGAGCCTGGCGGGCTACAGTCCATAGGGTCAGAGAGAGTCAGACACGACTGAAGCGACTTAGGACGCAACCCCTAGTTTATTATACCATCCTTTCTAATATGTTTTTCAATTTTCAGAAATAAAAAGTACATAATTTTCTGTAATTCTCATTAAAATAAGATCTTTCCGAGTGTGGATAAATATAACTACTGGCTTAGGTGAGAGGGAGTGAGGGGTCAGGTGAGAGGGAGTAGGGAGATTAGAATGGGTGACGTGCTCGATGTTTTTCTGTATATCTCTGTGATGTTTACTTTATGGCACTAAACCTATACTACAAGCCTTTTTAGGGGGAAAAAAAAAACAACAGTTACCTTAAACCAGGTACTTATTTTTAAAAAGAAGGCTCTTCATAAGCAAAGACATTGTCCGGTAGAAGACCGCCCCTCCACACTAGAATGCAGTCAACAGGTATTTGCTGCAACATGCTGGGAGCTCAGTGCTGCCTGGTAGGGAAGCGTGTCCACACATTATATAGAAGTAGACTCTTGTCCTCTCTGCTAAAGAATCCTTTACCAGACAGTTCATGCCAGGCTGACAGTGGCAAATAAACTCACCCTTCCCTCCACGAAAGGGGACACAAGAAAGACACCTCTTTAAAACAGTCCTCGGCCTCCTGCTGGTCTCAGAAATGTCCCAACCAAGGGGCATTTCAGGCCATTTCATTGCACATTTAGATGGGGTTCAGGCTGGTGAAGCTCAGGTTCACTGCTGAGAGAGGCCAGTTACCTTCCTCAGAAAAACATGGTGTAAATGTCAGTATCAGAGACTTTTTAGGAACAAAGGAATCATCTTGATTAGCAGCAAAAGTTTAAATTTTTTAGTTAAAAATTAAAATAGAGAAAGAGGGAGGGAATGAAGCAAAATTTTTCTCTTTCCTTTTTTCCCCTTTTTTGACCTTCAGCAGACAAGGCCCCTGGTGTGTCCTGGAGAGGAGACTAGGTGGGATTACCAGGTAGGTGGGCAGGTGTCTGCTGTGGGCAAAGGGAGCTCCACATAGAACAGGATGCTCACGGCGGGGGAGGAGGCTGTGGAAGCCAAAGTCACCTGTCAGTCCTCCAAGACATCCCCGAGGCCCCATGACCAGCCACCCCTGAGTCTGAAAGACAGCCTCGGGGAAGCTAGTCAGACTCCTGCCCACGGACCAGATATGTCATCAGGAGAGCAGAGTCTTCCCCATAGCAAATGACCCTAGTAACGGCCCATGCTCATTGCTGAACCGCCAGGGCATACGCTGCTCAAGCAAGTGGCCTCTGGCAATCTTGGTTACAGGGAAAGAAGGGAAGGCAGGAAATTGGGGCTTTGAAGTCTGAATTCCTTTCTCTCTCTCCCCTGTGAGCCCTTTGTCCATCTGAAAGGTTCTGATCGAGATACTCCAAGTTCAAGGCAGGATCAACTGCAATGATCTTAGGGTTAAGAGTCTGAAAAGGTCAATGGTGTGGAGGAAGGGAAATAATGATATATATAGTGGTGGGGGTTTAATCACTCAGTTGTGTCCGACTCTTCTGCAACCCCATGGACCACAGCCCGATAGGCTCCTCTAAGTCCGTGGGATTTTCCAGGCAAGAATACTGGAGTGGGTTGCCATTTCCTCCTCCAGGGAATCTTTCCCACTCAGGGATAGAAACTGCATCTCTTGCATCTCCTGCATTGCAGACAAATTTTTTACCACTGAGCCATCAGGGAAGCCATCGGGAATTTCTAAAAGCAATTCCCTTGCAGTCCAGTGGTTAGGACTTCACATTTCCACTACAGGGTGTTCCATTCCTGGTCAGGGAACTAGGATCCTGCAAGCTGCATGCTGCTGCTGCTGCTGCTAAGTCGCTTCAGGCGTGTCCGACTCTGTGCGACCCCATAGACAGAAGCTCACCAGGCTCCCCCGTCCCTGGGATTCTCCAGGCAAGAACACTGGAGTGGGTTGCCATTTCCTTCTCCAATGCATGAAAGTGAAAAGTGAAAGTGAAGTCGCTCAGTCGTGTCCGACTCTCAGCGACCCCATGGACTGGAGCCTACCAGGATCCTCCATGGAGCAGTCAAAAAAAAAGAAAGGATTAATAAACAAAAACACCAGTTATATAGAGTTTGCCCTGTGCTAGTGTGTGAATTCCATAAGCATCCCATGTCTACCAACTCATTTAATCCTCAAGACAATCTTACGAGGTTAGTACTCTCCACTGAGGCGGAAGCTGAGTCTCAGGACCTTACCCAGATTGCCTGGAAGATGAGTACTTACATTTATAATAAGCGAACTGCAAATAATGATACATAGTGGCCACAAATTTCTCCACCGGATATCCTCCTATGACAGGGGTGAGGTTCTCCTCGCACTGAATTTTGCATTCCAGGACCTCCACATAATGATCTGAAAGAACACACAAATTTTCAGGCATTTATTATTTTCTTTATGCCACTTCTGCCCCACCCCCCAAAACAATTAAGGCCAAAACGATCATGATAAAATGATAAAAGTACAATATTTGCACCACTTGTGATAAAGGGCCAAAATCTTTAATACATGAAGCATGCTAAATCAATAGGAAAAAGACAAATGCTTGCTATAAAAATAGCCAATAGGATGCTAACAGAAATTATAAAAGGGGCTAATAAACATTGTGAAAAGGTCTTAACCTTATTTGTAATTAAGAAATCCTAAAATAATGTAAGCTATGAAATTGGCAAAATGTTTAAAAGTTGACAACACCCAGTGTTAGGGAGAGAATACTGAGATTCACAGTCTCATATTTTGTTGGTAGGAGCAAAAAAGGAACAATTTTTTTGGAGAACGACTTGACAAAATTTATCAAAGGTTAAAATATACATATTCTCTAACCCAGTAGTCTCCTTCTGGGAAAATGTTCTTTAGACTTGGGCACACTTAAGCAAACTTGAAAGTAACCCAAATGCCCATCAGTAGGATGGTGATTAAGAAGTTATGGTACATACAAACAGCAGAATCCACACAGGTTTTAAAAGAGAGAGCTGCTGCTGCTAAGTCACTTCAGTCGTGTCCGACTCTGTGCGACCCCAGAGACGGCAGCCCACCAGGCTCCCCCCGTCCCTGGGATTCTCCAGGCAAGAATACTGGAGTGGGTTGCCATTTCCTTCTTCAATGCATGAAAGCGAAAAGTGAAAGTGAAGTTGCTCAGTTGTGTCCGACTCTTAGCGACCCCATGGACTGCAGCCCACCAGGCTCCTTCATCGTAGGCAGACCTAAATACAGGCATGTAGAAAGATGTGGAAGACTACATTTCCCAGCCACCTTTGCAGTTCAGCTGGGGCCATATGACTAACTGAGCCAATGAAATGTGGACAGTTAACAACTGATGGATACTACTTCTGGAGCTGGTCCCTAAATCCAGCGTGGTCCTCAGCCCTTCCCTTTCCCCCTTTCAGAGTCCAGCATGATGGTACACATTTTGCCAGCAAGACTGTGGAGGAGTAGGCACTCTCCCTGGTTGATAGGAATACAAATAAAATATCAAATAATTTACTGAAACATTCACCCTGAACCATCAATCCCACAGATGCTGATTTTGCAAACACATTTCCATACTTAGCAAACAACAACAACAACAAAAGAAACCCACTAAAATTCCCCAGTACAGGAGTAGATGTAATAGCAAAAGATTGAAAGAAAGTAAAGTCGCTCAGTCGTGTCCGACTCTTTGTGACCCCATGGGCTATACAGTTCATGGAATTCTCCAGGCCAGAATACTGGAGTGGGTAGCCTTTCCCTTCTCCAGGGGACCTTCCTCAACCCAGGGATCGAACCCAGGTCTCCCTCATTGTAGGTGGATTCTTTACCAGCTGAGCCACCAGGGAAGCCCAAGCAAAAGACTGGAGCAGCCCAAATGTCTACCAGATGGTTGAATAAACAGTAGCACACTCTTCCCCCGACCCTCAATGGAGTACTCAGCAGAAATGAGAAGAATGACAGTCTCTATGTACTAGTTAGGATATACTATTAAGTGGGAAAAGCATAAAAGAGAATAGTGTGTAATGTAGGGTATGTATTCTGTATAGAAGAAGCAGGCACAAAAATAAAGGGGAAAGTGGTTTTATATTCACATAATCTTTATAGGAAAAAAAGATTCAGGCAAGAATTCTCAACACTGCTAAATCAGTGCATGGTCGGGGTGAGGGGGTGGAGAATAGAGTCTGATGGACAGCAAGTTGTCCTAGTCTGGAAGCATCTGTCCATGAATTATTAATTTCAATAGTAATTATATTGGGGAACTGGAAAGCACTTCTCTTTCTAGTCAGGACCTAACTGAGAAAGCAGGAGACATTTTTCACATTATATCCCTTTGTCTTTCACATGCAATAGTATGTGCTTATATTAACTATCAAAAATAAAGTTTGAGATTAAGTGCTAATCCAGGGTAACCCCCTCAGGTGAGACACTATTTCACAGGTTAAGAGGTGAGACCACAGTCAGAACACCTGGGTCTAAATCCTAGCCCTTCTCCTGAGGACAAGAAGCACTGGACTTGGGGGGTCGGGGAAAAAATGAAGACTTTGGGATTAAGAGATACATACTGCCATGTAAAAACAGGTAAACAACAGAGACCTACTGTATACATAGGGGGCTTCCCCGGTGGCTCAGCTGGTAAAGAAGCCGCCTGTCAGTGCAGGAGAGGCAAGAAACAAGGGTTTGATCCCTGGGTCGGGAAGATCCCCTGGAGGAGGCCATGGCGGCCCACTCCAGCATTCTTGCCTGGAGAATTCCATGGACAGAGGAGCCTGGGGGGCTACAGTCCACGGGGTCACAGACAGTCAGACACGACTGAGCAGGCCCACCACGCACTGTATACATAGCACAGGGAACTCTGCCCAATATTTTGTGATAACCTATAATGGAAATTATATCTGAAAAAAATGGGTGTGTGTATATATATATATGTGTGTGTGTGTGTGTGTGTGTGTGTGTGTGTGTGTATAACTGAATCACTTTGCTGTACACTTGAAACTAACACAACATTGCAAATTAACTATACTTCAATTTTTTTTTTTTTTTTTTGCCAAGCTGGGAGTCTTGTTTCCTGACCAGGGATTGAACCTGTGCGCTCAGCAGTGAAAAATGCTGAGTGCTAACCATTGGACCACTGGGGAGGTCCTGAGAACTAGTGTTTGATGGGTACAGAGTTTCAGTCTGAGAAGATGAACAAGTTCTGCAGATGGATGGTGATGGTGGCCTCACAGCAATGTGAAAGATTAGGAAACTAACCAAGTGCAACGTGTGGACTTTATTTTGAACCTGATTCAAACCAACAAATTATAAATGTAAGGGACACACACACACATATTTATGCCATTTCTAAGATGACTGGGACACTGGATATTTGATGATGAGATCAAGGAACTGCTGTTACAATTCTTTTAGGTATAATAGTTTGGTGGTTATGTTAAAAAAAAAAAAGAGTTTTTATCTTTTAGGGCTATCTATTGAAACAAGACAAACACAAGGAGGGAACACCTGGGATTTGCTTTAAAATAATGTGAGAGGGAAGAGGGGGGTTTTCAGATGACATTCTGCCATGAGTTGACAGTAGCAAAACTGAGTCATGGGTATGGGCTTTCTTCACACTCTTCTATATTTTGTATATGTTTGAAATATTCCACAATAAAAACGTTTTGTTAAGAAAAATAAAGGTACTCTGTAGAAAAAGAGTTTCACAAGCAAAAATTTACTAAAACAACAACAACAACAAACAACCATCCTGGACTCAAGAGAGCTGCCCACCTCAGGGTTTCTGAGAGTCATTAATCACCACGGGGCACAGAGACTCCAAGAAGCAGACAACCCTCAGACCAATTCCAGATTTATCGGACCTGGGGCCCCTTCCTGCAAGGGGCAGTTTGAGGGTCTGTGTTCCCAAACCACTTAGACACATCTCTTGGCCATTTCCTATCCTCTGGAGCATTGCTGCCCACTAATGGTTAAAGAAAATCTCTAGGGCTATTTATGTGTTTTCAATTTTCTTTTTCTTGTTTTGGCCAAGCCTGAAGGAATGCTAGATCTTAGTTCCTTGATCAGGATCAGAATTGAACCGGTGCCCCCTGCAGGGGAAGCTCAGCGTCTTAACCATTGGACCACCAGCTGCTGCTAAGTCACTTCAGTTGTGTCCGACTCTGTGCGACCCCATAGATGGCAGCCCACCAGGCTCCCCTGTCCCTGGGATTATCTAGGCAAGAACACTGCCAGAGAAGTCCTCAGTTTTCTTTCTTTACTCTTTCTTGTGCTTTCCAAACTTCTTAAAATAAGCATGCCTTATTTTATCATCAGAAAATGTTTTCTTTTTCCCCAAAAGTTACCTTGTGTATATGTGTGAGTCACTCAGTCGTGTCTGACTCTTTGTGACCCCGTGGACTGTAGACTGCCAGGCTCCTTTGCCCATGGAATTCTCCAGGCAAGAGTACTGGAGGTTGCCATTTCATTCTCCAGGGGATCTGTCTGACTCGGAGATCATATCTGGGTCTCATGCACTACAGGCAGATCCTTTACCATCTGAGCCACCAAAGTTGTCTTAGTGATCACTAATTATACTCTTCATTCTTGGAGAAGGAAATGGCTACCTGCTCCAGTATTCCTGCCTGGGAATTTCCACAGACAGAGGAGCCTGGCGGGCTACAGTGTATGGAGTCGCAGAGTCGGACATGACTTAGTGATTGAGCATGCAGACTCTGCATGTTGAAAAACTGCCATAATCAAAGTTATCTCTCTAAGCTGAGGTGTGAGATGCTTTGGGGCTCCATTTTATTTTGCTACAAGCCTGTGGGAATCTGCAGTCAAGTAGGACTGATGAAACAGATCTTCTCCACAGGCCTGTGTCTGAACACCATACCCACTTCCTCTAGAAGCTCCAGCCAAGTCAGAGGCTAATCCATGTCTGTGTCAGCCACCCCAGTTAACCCACTCTCATTTACGCTCAAAAGTCCCTCAGAGGCCACCCGAGTCCCCTAAAAGGCATGTATAACTCACAGGGGCAGCTGTGTCCTTTATGTTGAGGATACAACCAACCCACCACCAACCTGCAATGGAAAGATAGAAATCCTTGAAGTCCCTGATCTCCCGGGAGCCCTCACAGGCGGCAAGACACTCATAGAAGGCCTTGAAGAAGTCAGGAAGGGCCAGCTCCATGTCGGTGATGCACGTCCTCCAGTTCTCGCCATTGTACGCCCGCACGGCTCGGATGAACAGGCTCTGGAACCACATGAAAAACGTTGGCGAGGGTGTGGAGAAAAGGGAGGGATGTCGATTGGGGCAGCCACTATGGAGAACATACGATGTATGGAGGTTCCTTAAAAAACTAAAAATAGAGCTAGCATACGATCCTGCCATCCCACTCTTGGTCATATGTTCAGAAAAAATGAAGACTCTAATTCCAAAAAGATACATACATCACTATGTTCATAGCAGCACTGTTTGCAATAATCAAGATGTGGAAGCAACCTAAATGTCCATCAACAGATGAATGGACAAAGATGTGGTACATATATACATATATAAAAAAGGATGAAATAATGCCACACCGATGGACCTAGAGATTATCATGCTGAATTAAGTCAGACAGAGAAAGACAAATATCATATGATACCACTTATACGTGGAATCTAAAAAAATGATACAAGTGAGCTTATATACAAAACAGAAATAGAATCACAGACAGAGGAACAAACTTACAGTTACCACGGGGGAAAGGGACCAGGAGGGATATATAGGGAATTTGGGGTTAACAGTTACATATTACTGTATATTGGGTTGGGCAAAAAGTTCATTTGGGTTTTTCCATAAGATCTTATAAAATATAAAGTGGATAAACAAAGATCTACTGTATAGCACAGGGAACTACACTCAATATTTTGTAATAATCTATAACAGAAAAGAATCTGAATATATATATACATGTATATATTTATATATATATATGTACACATGTGTATAACTGAATCACTCTTCAGTACACCTGACACATTGTAAATCAATCAAAAACAAAACAGGCTCTGGAAAGCCAAGAGAAGTCAAGGAAGGTCCAGACATGAAGAGAGATAGACTTGTCCTCCCAGAAGGAATCAGATTATCATGAAGCTTGACTCTCATTAGCTCCGGACAAACCATGCTCACTTTTTTTTTTTTAATTAAAAAAATTTTTTTACAATGTTGTGCTGGTTTCTGCCATACAACAAGGCAAATCAGCCCTAATTATGCATACATCCTCTCCCTCTCTAGCCCCACTCCCTCCCCCATTCCACCCACCCAGGTCATCACACAGCACCAGACTGGGTTCCCCGTGCGACACAGTAACTTCTCCCCAGCTAGAAAGGCAATCAGTGACTTACCTACATCTAGATTTTTCTACCCTGTTCACAGTGGTACAGTTATTTTATTTAACTCAAAAAACTAGCAGATGCTTGATAATAAAATCAAGTTTGAATCAAGGGAAAAAGGAAAATACCAGGGACAGAAACCAGAGCAGTGGCTGCCAGGGGTCAGGGGCAAAGGCATGACTGCAAAGGGGTATGAGGGAGATTTTAAACAATTTTTTTTTTTTTTAACGCAGGAACTTTTTAGAGGAGAAGAAAATGCCTGTATGATTGTGGTGGTAGTGGTATGACTGCACACCTTTGTCAAAACTCATTGAATTATACACTTAAAATTAGAAGATTAGTTTTAAATAAATTATACCTCCATAAAGCTGATTTTAAAAATCAATTCAAGGAAAAGATCAAGCTAAAGCAAGTGTCAGATGCCCCTTGCCCTAACAGCAAAGTATAAACTAGGAGTTTCCACATGTCTGCACGAGTTCCTGGGTAGGGCAGCCACATGCCAGCCAGAGGAAACATCAAGGAATTCCTGCTACCTGTTGCCTCTGCCAGGTTCCAGGAATAACTAGGGCTGAGGAAGCAGCTTCATCTTCACCAGAAATAAGTAGAGATCTTGGACACATGCAGAAATCTGCTAACTTGGAGGGGTCAGGACAGGTCCTGAAATATACATGCGGCTCTCCTTTGGGAGTTTTGTTTTCAGCTCCTCTGGACAGGGGTAGTTGAGGGTCACCCCTGGGACCTGGAATTTTCACCCAACTTAAAGCCTAAGGTTAGGAAGGTGGATCTCCTTATATCTCCTGGGCAGGCAGCATCCCCTGGAAGCAAGACAGGCAAAGAACTGAAGCTTTACCTGGAGATGGATGGGGGGTGGGGGAAGCGGAGTGTGGGGCAGGGGAAACAAATAGCAGACTGCTGGCTCTGCAGAAATGGCAGGTGGCAGCAGAAAGAAAGCCCTGCAGAGGGACTTCCCCGGTGGTCCAGTGGTTAAGAATCTGCCTTCCGATGCAGGGGACATGGGTTCCACCCCTGGTCAGGGAACTAAGATCCCACATGCCTCAGAGCAACTAAGTCCGCGTGCCGCAACTACTGAGCCTGCACGCCCAGAACATGCGAGCTGCAACGAAAGATCCCGATGCAGCCAAATAAATAAAATAGAAAACAAATAAAGCTCTACAGAGAGAGGATACCTCTAAGCCCAGTGCGATGGCCACATGCACACAACTCTTTTCCCCAAACCCAACGAACAATAACAGGGAAGAAAGTAAAAAGAGATTAATTCTTCTTACAGGAGATCAGGAAAGGAGCAAGCAGCAGACGAGAGATTTCAACAACTTTTGGAAAGACAGAAAGCCAAATGATCAGAGAGGAGGGACCTCACGGGAGGTGAGCTACACAACCCATAGCCACCTGCAGGCACCAGAGACCACAGAGGCTGGCACGAGGTGCGGGATGGAATGCTGGGCTGAAAGTCCGAACCTAGCTGTTGGAGCCCGGGTTCCCCCGCCAGCAGCCATCTGCTCCCCTAAGGGACCACACCTTCCAAGTCTGTTCTAGAGATTCTATCCATAAAGGCTGAGGGGCCAGGGAGTGGGCACAGCAGTCAAGCTGAGGTGTGGGCTGACACCCAGGAACAAGTGAGGTCTCCAACTCAGCCATGAGACCACCATCCCTCTCCCCAGACTGGCTCTCAGACACTCCGCCAGCCCTGCAGAAGGCTGGGGAATTCTTCCCTGGAAACCAGATGGGCTCCAGAAAAGAGACTTTGCCCACAATGTTTGAGGGTCACCGCCGGCAAAAAGTGAGCTTGCAGTCTGTCCCCACGATGGGAAACCCTAGAGTCAGACCTGAGGCTCTAGGGGCTCCGGTGGGCACTTCCAACCCATCCCTCTGTTTTCAACCCCTGCTCCTGCCCCCCTGGTACCCACACACCTGGAGCCCAGACAGCAGGCCCCGACAGCAGTAAGTGCTCTGGACTCGCCCTCTTCTTACTGTCCTCACTCATCCCCTCAGAACTCCCTCTGCAGAGGCACAGACGCAAATATCCTGTAACCTGTCGAGTCTGTCCTCCCAGAACCTTATTCCCCTTCCATTGTGAGATATGTGCTGTGTGTGTGTAGAAAAACACATGTTTCCTAGTTTCATTAGAGATGAAGACCTATTTCCTGTTTCTTCTGTTCTTAGTCATTTTCAGATGATTTCCAAGACCCATTTTTATACCATATTAAAACTGAATGATCAAATGACCATGTTTCCAAAATGTAGCATTTAAAGGGAAAAAAAAGTGACTTTAAAATCACCATGCCATGTAAAATTGCATTCTTAAATGGATCAACTTGGTGTTAAAAAAGCAATCACTTTTTTCTTCTTTTTTAAATGTTTTGGCCACACCCCACACCATGCGGAATCCAGTTCCCTGACCAGGGATCAAACCTGCACCCCCTGCGTTAGCAGTACAAGGTCTTAACCACTAGACCACCAGGGGAGTCCCAAGGCAGTCATTTCTATTGTCATAATACTCATTAAATGTCATCAAAAATCACTTATCAGTCCTTCAGTGTCAACAGCTGTTCACTAAGACACACTTCTTCAAAAATTCACACTGCAACTAACCACTGTGTAAAAACCCAAACGTACCTCATATGCCTTGGTTTCCAAGTCTTTAATGTAGTCCTCGGCATCGGGCAGGCTCTTGTAATAAGCCATGTTTCTCTTCATCATCTCGTCATCAGGATGCTTCAGTAGAAAGGTGTGAGCAGCTGCAATGGCTTTCGGAAGATTATTTGCCTAAAGTCCAGAGAGGAGAGACAAGCGCTACTCAGTGGGTGGTGAGCGTGAGTTCTGTAAAACAAGAACGTCTGTTCAGTCCTTAGGAAATTTTGTGTTTCTACACAGTGTTTCCAGCTAAGGGCTCAGTGATTTCCAAGGCCCAGCATACCTGGTCCAGCCACAAGGCATGAGCGTTCATTCCCTGTGGGTGAGCCAACTTACCCTCTGTGCCCTGATCTACTCTGCCGTCTCCACCCTGCCCTGCCCAGGAGGCTGGCATACGAGCTGTCCCTGTGGACTCCCTTGCCCTCCAGCTTTCAGTGGGTTCAGCCCCAACAGGTGCCCAACAGGAGACTGAAGGAAGGGAAGAGAATAAGACTGGGCTGTTTTCATCCTGGCTCCTTCCCTTCACTGAAGGTCTAGTCTCTCTCCATCTACGTTACCCCTTGTGGCCTGGGAGGTGGGTCACACCTCACTGTCACCAGCTTTTGTTAAGTAACCACCTTATTCATAAGTATTCCTCCAGTTACCTCGTATGACTATATCACATCTTTTCTGCCATAATCTTGATGGATAGATCAGTATTTTCCTGGGTCTCTCATGGAATCTCTATTTCATCTTCTTGAGGACCCCCACCACCTCCTCATTCACTCATCCATTCACTCAGCAAATATTTGTTGAGAGCCTCTACAGGACAGGTACTGTTCTAGGAAGTGAGTCTTGGGGGCTGGGAGGAAGATCCCTGCCTATACATGCAAGTGAGTCCTCCCTTTCCCCATGACCTCAATCAAGAGACTCTTTATATATATGAGAAAGTCACTCAGTCACATGTGACTCCTGGTGACCCCATGGACTATACAGTCCATGGAATTCTCCAGGCCAGAATACTGGAATGGGTAGCCTTCTCCAGGGTATCTTTCCAACCCAGGGATCGAACCCAGGTCTCCCGCCTTGCAGGCAGACTCTTTACCAGCTGAACCACCAGGGAAGCCCAAGAATACTGGAGTTGGTAGCCTATCCCTTCTCCAAGGGAACTTCCCAACCCAGCAATCGAACTGGGGTCTCTTGGATTGCAGGCAGATTCTTTATCAGCTGAGTTATCAAGGTATATATTTATCAGGGTATATACGTATGTGTATTTATTTAATTAATTCATTTGGCTGTGCTGGGTCTTAGTTGCAGCATGTGGGGTCTAGTTTCCTAAGCAGGGATCAAACCCAGGCTCTCTATATTGGGAGTGAGGAGTCTTAACCACTGGACCATGAGCCTCTTTTACGTCATCCTGTCTTCTGCACTCCTGGCAGCTGGCAGAGTTCTTAGGACAAGGCAGGACTCGGTAAGTACCAGTGACTTGGACAGGACATCAACGACTACATAATATTTTCATGAAATTAATTCATGTTTCCCTCTCTTTCCCCCTCTCTCTCTTCTCCCCATTCGGTGCTGATCAGCTGATTCTGAGTCTCACTGCCTCAGGGGAGGTCAGGACATAGAGGTATGACCAAAGCCCTGGTACTCCTTAGAGAACTTGGCAAGTATGTGAAGAAGAGGAAATTGAGAAAGGGAACTGTAGGAAGAAGCTGACTGGCCTGGAAGAAGAAGACAGAGGAAGGATTTCCCTGTCGGTTCCAGACCCGAGGTTCCACTGCAAGAGATATGGGTTCAATCCCTGGTTGGGGAACTAAGATCCAGCATGCCATGCCACATGGCCAAAAAAAAAAAAAAAACCAAGGAGGAGGAAGAGGAATCCTCTAGGCTAGAAAAAACTCCTTCCTTGGGGTCTGCAAGGGCAGCAAGGTGGCCCTTGATCCTCAGGTTTGGTACCTGCAGGCAGAGCCCAGAAGTCTTCCGGGAAGAAGGAGGTGCCATGAGGTGAGTGAAAAAGCTCGCAGAAAGGGATAGGGACACCCGGACCCCTCCATGCCCTGAAATCACAGCACAATCTGGGGGAGAGAGGGGGGAACCCATACATGTGGAGGGAGACTCCTTCAGCCAATCCAGAGGGAACCTCGGAAGCAGGAATTAGGGAATTCTGTTTGGGGAGAGAAAATAAAGGAATATTTGGCACAGTCTGGATTTCTGAGACTCAAAGGGCAGCAAATAGCCTGGGCAGAAACTGCCCCAGATACTCGAAAGTGAAACTGAAGTCGCTCAGTCGGGTCGGACTCTTAGTGACCCCATAGATTGCAGCCTAACAGGCTCCTCCGTCCATGGGATTTTCCAAGCAAGAGTACTGGAGTGGGGTGCCATTGCCTTCTCCGAAAGAAACTACAATACAGGGAGTTAAATTTTTTCTATGATATGCTTTTTGCTAAAAAATACTTTAATAATTCTAAAAGTAATTTTGGAAGGAATGGGGGAGGACAGAAGAGCTGAATTATTATTGCAGGGTCTCTGATTAGTGCTTTTTGTCCAATCCAGTGAGGTAATTAAAGATTTATAAGAATATACATATAAATGAATCACTCTGCTGTACACCTGAAACTAACACAATATTATACATCAACTATACTTCAAGAAAAAAAAATTGAATTAAAAAACCAAAAGATTTATGATAGAAATCAAGGTGATAAAAATAACATTCAGCCGGGGATCATACCATTCAAGAAAAAGATCAAGAAAACCGCTTGTTAAAGCCAAGGTAATATAATCAAATTATATTCATAATGTCCTATTCTTAGTAACAGAAGTACTCAGTATAAGTGTTACAAAAACAAGTCTTAGCAGACACGCGAGCCTAGTCGTTTGGAGATAATGGTAGAGCCTGCCCTTCCAGACATCCGTGCTGGTGTCTGAGGAATGCCATCTAGTGGCCTGGAGTGGGACTGTCTCCCTGCCCCCGCTCCGCCCCCGGCCCCCTCGCCCCCTCTTCGGCCCCTCCTTCCCCCCCAACTCCCCCTAGACCCCCGTGGAAGCGCATCGCCCTAACCACCTGACCACCGGGGAATCCCCTTTACTGACTTTAAGTAAGTGATGGTCCCAAGACCTGTAAAGGGTTTTGAAGAGAAGTTATGAATTTCCTAGCCTTTGCGGATGCCACGATGTACGAAACCCCTGCCTTCCGGTCACCCTGCATTAACTGTTCCTCCCCTTTTACTTCGTTTCACATTCATCCGTATTTTAAAGAAATCAGAGCTTCCATTATTCTCCACGTTTAAAAATAAAACGTTTCCCCCTTGATTATGTGACTCAAATTTGGCTCATACTGTATGTGCCAAAAGCTCTACAAAAAAGAGGATTAAATGAGTCTTTTTCAGCGTAAAAATATAGTGCTTGTATGAGTCAGCCACCATTTCTGAGTTCCGGAAATGTATTAATCTCATCCCTGGTCTATCTTAAAACTTTTTTTTTTTTTTATTGCTAGGACAAACATTCACAAATCTGATACTTTATATAAAGCTGTAGCAGGCATAGAAATAACCCAGGTTTTCTCCTATTTAGGGTTTTGTGCTATTTTATGGCCCATACGAATGCAACATACACGTGGACCCTTTTCAGAGAAATATGAAAAGCAGATCTTGCAGCCCAAAGACACAGAGTTTACCCAATCGTTTTCCAATAAAGGGAAACACCTTTTTAAGAGGGCTCTCTTGGCAAAATCCATTGAAGACCCGCCAAGCTAAAGCCTCTTTATCCAGTTAACAGGGAATTCAGCCCGTTCTTAAAACTTCAGGGTCCCCCGTGTAAGAACCTAGAGGGTAGACAACTGCAATTTGTGGCTATTTTTAGCCGGCAATCACAGACTGAATGCAGTCACAAAAAGGAGAAAGACAACCGCGTTACACTGTAGATGAAAGCCGGCGGAGAGCGCCGGCCCTGAGCAATCACAGCGCTCGGGTTCTCCTCCTCCAGGCAGGCAAGTGTTCTTCCAAGGAGCCCTGCCCTTTTAAATTCCTCTTTAAAAGAGACTGACCGGCCTCGCAGGTCCTCTCCCGCCCTACTCACTTGAGAAGAGGGATGTTGATGGTATCTACTAAAAACAGAAGTCTGTCTTCAAATAACACTGTGCTAGTCGTTAGATATACATCCTCTGCCTCAGAACCGCCCTTCAAGAAAAGTATTTTTCATCTTTATCTATGAAATAGAGTACAAGGAAGAGGATTTGAAGGCCTCCCTTAGCGACGCTGAGTGCGAGAGAAGTAGGTCTAGAAAGGGCGGTGCGACCGGGCCGAGGACGTAGGCACCAGGCAGGGGTCTAGGGGCGGGCCTAACCGCGGAGGGCGGGGCCTAACCGCGGCGCGGGGCGGGGCCTAAGCGTAGGGCGGGGCGACCGGACTTGCCTTGAAGTAGGCGAACTGCAGGAACTTGTAGGGCTCACGGCGCTGGAAGTCCGCCAGTACTTCGCGGCTGGGCTGCGACTGGCGGAAGGCCGGCAGGCCCTGCTTGCAGCGTTTGAGGCAGTGCGCTCGGCGCAGCAGGCCCCCGAAGAGGCGCAACTCCGGGTAGCGCGCGAGGCCGGCGGCGGGCTCGGGCTGCGGCGCCGCGCTGCAGTTGCGGTGGCAGAAGGCCTCGCTGTCCCGTAGCAGGCGGTGCAGCCGCAGGCTGATCTCCAAGTAGCCCACGCTCTCCGCCCAGTGCTCGCTGCTGTACTGGTCCAGCGCGTGCCGGTAGGCCGACTCGAGCGGCATCAGCTCGTCCCGCGGGAAGCTGCGGAAGCTGTAGCGCTCGTACTGGGCGCGCCCCGAGTGCAGCGCGCATACCGCGCATAGCAGCGCCAGCAGCGCCGCGGCCGCCCGGCGCCCCGGCTCCATAGCTCCAGGCGGAAGGAAGGAAAGAGAGGAGAAAGAAGGAAAAGAAAAGGGAGCCGAACGCTGAAGAGGCGGAGACGCCAGCCTGAGGCCCGCCCCGTCTGGCCGCTCCTCCCCACCAGCCGGGGGGTCCGGGCGAAGCTGCCCGTACAGGGAGGGTGTCCTAGGGAGGCGCGCTGCCCTCTAGTTTCTGCGTGTCTAACATTTGATCCCCGGCCCCGCTGATCGCTCCTTTAGAGAAGGCGGTCTGGAAGCCAGACGCGGCCCTGATGGATCAGCGCTGCTTAGACTTTAGAATCATTTAGAGGACTTCTGAAAAACGCAGATTCACAGGTGACCTCCAGAGTTTCTCTTTCACCAAATCTGGCAGGGATGGGGATCTGAGGGTTTGCAGTTGTAACCAGCACTCTAGTGAGGTTAATGCCGCGGGTCCACGAACGACCTTACATTTCAGTGAGAGAGAGAGACAGTGCATATATAAAATTAATAAGGATGTCGGTGGCACTTTGTAAACTATTGAGCAAGTCAAGTTGAAGATGCACACACCTTATGACTGCGATTCCACGCTTCAGAATACACTCTAGAAACTTGTATGTGTGCATCAAAAGATGTGGATGGAATGTTAAAGGCAGTACTGCTATTTTATCATTATTAAACTTTTTGGCCGCACCACTCGAATTTCAGGGTTCCCCGACCACAGAGCACACCTGTCCCAGCAGTGGGAGCGCCAAGTCCTAACCAGTGGACTGCCAGTGATTAAGTCCCAGAATTGTAATTGTAATTACTTAAATTTTTTATTTTTAAATAATTTACAAAAAATTGCAAGGATAGTACATACAACTCCTATATATCCTTTATACACATTCACAAATGAATAACTTAGGCCACATTTCTTTTTCTGAATCATTTGAGAGAAGACTGCATACATCGGGCCATTTATCCTTTAATCTTTTAGTATGTATGTCCTAGGAACAGAAACTCTCTGTTGTGCTCCGTCGTGCTTGACTCTTTGCAATCCCATGGAGCCTGCCAGGCTCCTCTGTCCATAGGATTCTCCAGGCAAGAATACTGGAGTGGGCTGCCATTTCCTTCTCCAGGGGATCTTCCCCACCCAGGAACTGAAGCCGTGTCTCCTGTATCGGCAGGCAGATTCTTTACCACTGCCCCACCCGGGAATGAAACTACAATATTCAAATTCATTAATGATCAAATTCACTAACCTATATCCCCTATTCCAGTTTCGTCAACTACTGATGTCTTTTACAGGCTTCCCTTGTGGCTCCGCAGTAAGGACTCTGCCTGCAACGCAGGAGTTGTGAGAGATGCACTGGTGGCTCAGTGGTAAAAAAAAAAAAAAAAAAATTGCCTCCCAATGCAGGAGACATAGGTGGATTCAATCCCAACTGTTGCTGTTTGGACTAAACAACAACAATGTCTTGTATAGCACGTTTTCCCCCTGGGCAGGAAACAGTCCAATATCGTGTATTGTATCTAGTTGTTTATTCTATCTAATGTTCTAGAATCCGAACCTTCAGATTTTATTGTTATGCTATTGACACTAAGAGTACAAGCCAAAACAACAGTGAGATCCACCACACACCTATTCAGTTCAGTTCAGTTCAGTCACTCAGTCGTGTCCAACTCTTTTCGACCCCATGAATCACAGCACGCCAGGCCTCCCTGTCCATCACCATCTCCTGAAGTTCACTCAAACTCACGTCCATTGAGTTGGTTGGTGATGCCATCCAGCCATCTCATCCTCTGTCATCCCCTTTTCCTCCCAGAGCCCCCAATCCCTCCCAGCATCAGAGTCTTCCCCAATGAGTCAACTCTTCGCATGAGGTGGCCAAAGTATTGGAGTTTCAGCTTCAGCATCATTCCTTCCAAAGAACACCTAGGACTGATCTTTAGAATGGACTGGTTGGATCTCCTTGCAGTCCAAGGGACTCTCAAGAGTTTTCTCCAATACCACAGTTCAAAAACATCAATTCTTTGGTGCTCAGCCTTCTTCACAGCCCAACTCTCACATCCATACATGACCACAGGAAAAACCATAGCTTTGACTAGACGGACCTTTGTTGGCAAAGTAATGTCTCTGCTTTTCAATATGCTATCTAGGTTGGTCATAACTTTTCTTCCAAGGATTACTTGTCACTAAAAAGAAATGAGCTATTCCACCACCAAAAAAAATGGAGGAAACTTCAATACATTTTACTACGTAAAAGAAGGTTATATATGAAAAGGCTATATACTGTATGATTCCAACTATATATGACGTTATGTTTGGGGCGTTTATTTATTTGTTTATTTTTGTTGGCTGCACTGCACTGCTTGTGAGATCTTAGCTCCCCAACCAGGGACTGAACCTGGGCCCTCAGCAGTGAGAATGTGTAGTCCCAAGCAATGGACCATTAGGGAATTCCCCCAACCATATGGCATTCTGGAAAAGGCAAAACTTTGATAACAGTAAAGGCATCACTGATTGCCAGATGATGGAACAGAGGACTTTCAGCGCAGCCAAACTATTCTGTGTGATACTATAATGGTGGATGGCTATCATGATACATTTCTCAAAACCCAAAGAATATGCAGTATCAAGAGTGACCCCTAATGGAAGTCATGGGCTTTGGGTGATCGTATTGAATGAAAGCAGCTTCATTGGCTGTACTAGGCGACCCGTCTGGTGTGGGATTCTGATAGCGGGAGAGGCTGTGTGTACGTAGTGGCGGAGGGTAGATGGGAAACCTCTGTGCCGTTCATTCAGCGTTGCTGCAAACCTAAAACTGCTCCAGTCTAGTTCAAAAAAGAATACAGGGGTCTTCCCTGGTGGCTCAATGCAGGAGACATGGGTTCAATTCCTGTTCCCAGAAGATCCCGCATGCCTCAGAGCAACTAAGCCCACGGGCCACAACTACTGAGCCTGTGCTCTAGAATCCGGGAGCTACAAGTACTGAGCCTACGGGCTGCCTACAGCCCACGCAGTGCAACAAACACCTGGACACTGCAACTAGAGAGTAGCCTCTGAGACAAGAAAAGCCTGGACAGCACAGAAGACCTAGCACAGCTGAAAAAAAATAAAATTATTTTTAAGAATACAGGCCAGGGACTTCCCTGGTGGTCCAGTGGTTAAGAACCTGCCTTCCAATGTAAGAGACGTGGGTTCGATCCCTGGTCGGGGGACTAAGACCCCACATGCTGTGGGGAAACTAAACCCTGTACCACAATGAAGATCCCATGTAAGACCCAACGCAACCAAATAAATCAACATAAAAAAAAAAAAAAAAAAGAATACAGGCCAGTTATTTTATTAAAAGTCCTCCATTGAGGTTTCTCTGCTGTTTCTTCATGATTAGATTCAGATTAAGGCCTCAGAGCCCAGGCAACAGACTGATACTGCTCTGTGGTCTGTTAGGAACCAGGCCACAACAGGAGGTGAATGAAGCTTCATCTATATTTGTAGCCGTTCCCCATCGCTCTCCCATCACCCCAGATGGGACCGTCTAGCTGCAGGAAAACAAGCTCAGGGCTCCCACTGATTCTGCATTATGGTGAGTTGTAGAATTATTTCATTGTCTATCACAATGTAATAACAATAGAAATAAAGTGCACAGTAAATGTAACGCACTTGAGTCATCCCAAAACCATTCCCCCTACACACCCTCCCACGCCCCAGTCCATGGAAAAACTGTCTTCCATGAAACTGGTCCCTGGTGCCAAAAAGGTTGGGGACCACTGGACTAGAATGCAGTCCTTCTCAGACGTCACTGGAGGAACCCACTGTCAGCCCCTTATTACTGATGTTAATTGTGATTACCTTGTTACGGTTGTATCCATTTTCTCCACTTCATTTTTTTCTTTTGTATTTAATAAGTGTTTTTGGTATGATACAGCAGCACAGTTCCTAATAGCAGAAAGCAGAAATAACCTGTGTAAAAACAAAAGTGGATTTTTTTTTTTTTTTTAGAGAGAAGATGCACACACAGGAGAAGATTTTACAGCAGGGAATAATAAAAGAATTACAGCTATACATAACACAGTTTAGCCTTAAAAAGAATGATTCCACTTGTCTAAAGTTTAAAAGTATGCTAAAGTACACAAAATATTATTTAGGAATGCAAGTAATAGAGTCTTACCTCGTACAAACAAATATGGTTTTTCCAGTAGTCATGTACGGATGTGAGAGTTAGACTATAAAGAAGGCTGAAAGTGACAGTTGCTCAGTAGTATCCAACTCTTTGCCATCCCATGCACTATACAGTCCATGGAATTCTTCAGGCCTGGATACTAGAGTGGGTAGCCTTTCCCTTCTCCAGGGGATCTTCCCAACCCAGGGATCGAATCCAGGTCTCCCGCATTGCAGGCGGATTCTTTACCAGTTGAGCCACAAGGGAAGCCCAAGAATACTGGACTGGGTAGCCTATCCCTTCTCCAGCAGATCTTCCTGACCTGGAATTGAAGCAGGGTCTCCTGCATTGCAGGCGGATTCTTTACCAACTGAGCTAACAGGGTGCTTTTGAACTGTGGTGCTAGAGAAGACTCTTGAGAGTCCCTTGGATGGCAAAGATCAAACCAGTCAATCCTAAAAGAAATCAACCCTGACTATGCATTGGAAGGACTGATGCTGAACCTGAAGCTCCAATACTTTGGCCACCTGATGCAAAGAGTCCACTCATTGGAAAAGACCCTGATGCTGAGAAAGATTGCGGGCAGGAGAAGAAGGAGGCAACAGAGGATGAGATGGTTAGATAGCATCACCAATTCAATGGACAAGAGTTTAAACAAACTCCGGGAGAAAGGATAAGGAAGCCTGGTGTGCTGCAGTCCATGGGGTCGCAAACAGTCAGAAACGACTGAGAGGCTGAACAACAACATACAAACATACAAGATAAAACTGGAATGAAAAAGGAACCATAAACAAAACTTTTGGATCATAGTTTCCTATAAGTTGGAAGGCCCCTCAGGTGACTTAAATGACAAATTCTCTTTAGTATCATGAATTTATTTATTCTTTCACTACACTGTTCAGCACTTACCTTAGACCAGGTCCTGCCCTTGGCACAGAATGCAAAGATGAATCAGACATAACATCCTTGATTACAAGGAACTTCCAGTTCAGTAGAGATAAGACATCTATATTTTTTTGTATTTGTTCCATTAACCTATAGTAAACTACTGTGTGACAGGCACTGTATTAAAGAAATATCAACTCATTCCCTCAAAGTCTTGAGAAGAGAGATAAGCAAACCTTTAATTACCCACCATTAGAGCTGGAGAGAGTGTTATGTGGACCCCAAAGAGGGTTGGGTAACTACCTTAGTGACTTTCGGCTGCTATCACAGGCCCAGTGGATGCCTCATAGACTGAAATTTATTTCTTGTGGTCTGGAGGCTGAGAACCCCAAGATCAAGGTGTTGCCAGGTTTGGTGTCAGAGAACCTGCTCTCTGGTTCATGGTGTCTCTCCCTCTTTAAAAAAAAAAAAAATTATCAATTTTTAATTGAAAGATAATTGCTTTACAATATTGTGTTGGTTTCTGCCATACAGCAACATGAATCAGCCATGGGTACCCATACATGCCAGGGTCCTTGAAATCCAAGCAGCTGTGCCACCTCCACACCTGGGGCAGACCTAAGTCCCCAAGGAGTCTCTCTTTTTTAATTTGGCTGCATGGCTTGCTGGATCTTAGTTGCCTGACCAGGGATTGAACCCTGGGCCACTGCAGTGAAAGCACCTGGTCCTAACCACTGGATTCTCTCTCTCTTTTAATAAATGTTTGGTCATACCTCATGGCATGTGGGATTTTAGTTCCCCAACCTGGGACTGAACCCGCGGTCTCTGGATTGAAGGGCAGCCCATCAAAGAAGTCCCTGGGGGGGGTCTCCTTTTAAGAGCACTAATCCCATCCATGAAGACCCCGTCCTTATGAGCTAATCACCCCTAAGACTTTAAAGACCTCATTTCCAAATGCCATCACTTTGGGGATTAGGTTTCAACATATAAATTTTGGGAGGGACACAAACCTTCAGTCTGTAGCACTAACCTAGTCTGAAGGTGAGTCTGGGAAAGTTTCTTGCAAGAGGTCATTCTCTAAGTCTTGAAGGACCTGAACAAAAGGAACAGAAGATTGCTGGAGGCAAGAAGGGAAAAAGGAAGAAGATTCTTGGCAAAAGAAGTAACAAAGGAGAAGAGAGGTGATGGGACTGGAGGCCAAAAAACAGCATAAAGACCCCAAATGTGATGCTATAAGAAAGATGAATTCCTTGGTGGTCCGGCGGTTAAGACTTTGCGTTTCTACGACTGGGGACTCCAGGTTCAGTCCGTGGTCGGAGAACTAAGATCCTACAAGCCTCGCAGTGTGACCAAAAATCATTCATTCATTCATAATTAAAAGAAGATGAGGGTCTGAGTTAAGGCACAGAACATAAAGAGCCATAACACAGAGAAAGATAAATGTCATAAGTCGCATGTATGTAGGAAGGAAAAGAACCCTTCCAGCTAGTGCAAGCACTAATTACTTCATTCCGAAAGAGGCGGTAAATCTGGGGTTTGGATTGGGAATGAATTGTGACCTGTGATCCTAAAAACAAAATCTAAGAGGACATCCCCAAAACCCACCGATAGAGAAAGCTTAAGAAATACACAGAGGCAATAGTAGGCTGCAGAGCAATTTCTTCGTATTCAACAAATAATAGTCTCATGCTGGGTGGGCTAGAAAACAGAGACTGAGGCAAGAACTAAGTGCTCAGACTTTATGTGAAAGGTAGAATGCATGACTGGGAGAGAGCAAAGGAAAGGAAAAGGAAAGAAAAGATGAAATGCAAAGTGTGTGTGTGTGTGTGTGTGTGTGTGTGTGTGTGTGTGTGTGTGTGCGCGCGCGCGTGCGCGCTAAGTCGCTTCAGTCACGTCCGACTCTTCATGACCCTGTGAACCATAGCTCGCCAGGCTCCTCTGTCCATGGGATTCTCCAGGCAAGAATACTGGAATGGATTGCCATGCCCTCCTCCAGGGGATCTTCCTGACCCAGGGATGGAACCTGCATTTATTACATCTCCTGCAGTAGCAGGCCAGTTCTTTACCACTAGAGGCACCTGGGGAGCCCCTGAGATGTAACACAAAGATGCAAAGGAACGTGGTCCCACACTGGCTACAACTTCAGAACAGCTTGAAGACATGGGGGCCTTGGCAGGTGCGCCCACTAGACCATGTGGAATGTCTCCGGACAAGCTATACAGAGAAACCACTCCTTGAAACAGTTGATCTGAGTGAGGAAGGGCGAGGGGGACATTTATTTACTGGCTCATTCCCTGCTCTGATCTCCACTGTACTGTGGTTCTCCACGAGAGTGAACTTGCCTGCCCCTCTGGGTTGCACCACCCAGCCTCTGGCAGCCACAGAGGAAGCGTGGTGCTCTGTTCCAATGAGCGCACAGGTATCTGGAGGAGCAGAAACTCCAGGTGGTTGGTTTGGGGTGGCAGACGCGCAGCCAGGCTAGCTGGATGGAGCAGGCAGCTGAGGGCTCTGGAGACAGGTAACTAGGGATCTCATGGGTCACATCAATGTGTTTGATATAGCAGTCAGAGAGGTTGTAATCAAATTAGCACAGATACTCTCTGGCCCAGAAGTTGGAAAGTTTCACATCTGCTGGTGCCTGCAGGCCATGGCAAAGGTGCAGCAAAGGGGAAGATGTTGCAAACTGAAAGAACCTACCTGCCTAAAGAATGTCCCAATGCAATATATGATCTACTGTTACCCCAAGGGACCTTGGCCCTTCTGTGGCTAGATTCTCCAGGCACATTTCTGATCATTTTTTTCTTTCTTTCTTTGGTCAAACTATGCAGCATGTGGGAGCTCAGTATCATGACCAGGAATCAAACCCTAGCCCACCACAGTGGAGTTATGAAGTCCTAACCATGGGACCGCTGGGAAAGTCTCAAAAGAGGGAGAGTGTGTGTGTGTGTTGAAAACAAAATCATTCTGCCTCTCATCCCCCTCCCCCATTAAGAAGGGCCTCACTTGGGGTATTTTTGCTTTTAGATCTTTTGGTTTTAGACTCCTGAAAGGGAGTTTGAGGACATGCAGACATCCTAACCTCATAAGAGTCATGAAAGGTGGGCCAGTCTTGGGGCACAGCTGCCAACTTTTATTGAGATTGTGAGGAAACTGCAAGCTGATGATTTCACAATTTCATTTTTTTATTGCAAATAGGTGGGGAAACAATGGAAACAGTGAAAGACTTTATTTTGGGGGCTCCAAAACCACTGCAGATGGTAACTGCAGCCATGAAATTAAAAGACGCTTGCTCCTTGGAAGAAAAGCTATGACAAACCTAGACAGCATATTAAAAAGCAGAGACATTACTTTGCTGACAAAGGTCTATCTAGTCAAACCTATGGTTTTTCCAGTGGTCATGGATGGATGTGAGAGTTGGACCATAAAGAAAGCTGAGTGCCAAAGAACTGATGCTTCTGAACTGTGGTGTTGGAGAAGACTCTTGAGAGTCCCTTGGACTGCAAGGGGATCCAACCAGTCAATCCTAAAGGAAATCAGTCCTGAATATTCACTGGAAGGACTGATGCTGAAGCTGAAACTCCAAAACTTTGGCCACCTGATGTAAAGAACTGACTCATTGGAAAAGACCCTGATGCTGGGAAAGATTGAAGGCAGGAGGAGAAGGGGATGACAGAGGATAAGATGGCTGGATAGCATCACCGACTTGATATACATGAGTTTGAGCAAGTTCTGGGAGTTGGTGATGGACAGGGAAGCCTGGTGTGCTGCAGTCCATGGGGTCGTAAAGAGTTGGACACAACTGAGAGACTGAACTGAACATTTCATAATCATACCCATTAGTTGGTTGCACAATTTAACCCCAGGATAGTCTTGTGACTTTCTTCATCAGAAAATTTAAAGATTTGTGAGAAGCATGAGGGATTGCTACACAGCATAATTGTCTGGATCTGTAGGCAGGAGGCTTTATTTTATATTTTTTAAATAACCTTTTCATTTTGATACAAGCATTTCTATATGCCCTTTGCCCAATTCATCGATTGTTAACATTCTGCCTCCTTTACTCCATAGTTTTCTTTCATCCTATACATGTAATAATATGTATATTATGTATAATTATATATATACATGTAAAATGTATTTATTTTAATGTATAATTATATATATGATACATACACATGAGGCTTCCCAGGTGGCACAGTGGTCAAGAATCTGCCTGCCAATGCAGGAGACACAAGAAATGTGGGTTTCCCCTGGGCTGGGAAGATCCCCTGGAGAAGGAAATGGCAATCCACTCCAGCAATCTGGACTGGAAAATTTCATGGACAGAGGAGCCTGGTGGGGTACGGTCCATGGGGTCACAGAGTCAGACACAACTAAGCATTGCACAGCACAGCAGCACACACTGTGTGTGCACACTTAGACAGGAACTATAAATAGAGCAGGCACAGAAGCATCATGGCCTCGTGAAAACAACCCAGGCTCTAATAAACCATATGTATATGTATATACATATATATATGTATATAAATAAACTGGAATCACTTTGCTATACTCTAGAAACTACTAATAACATAACATTATAAATCAACTATACCTCAATACAAAAATAAAGATAAAAAACTTGGGGTTTAAAGTCAGGCAATGAGACTAGAGGTCCCATCACTTCCTGGCTCTGTGGCTACTGGCAGGCACTTCCTCTGTGACTCGGTTCCCTCATCCATGAAATGTGGATAATAACATGAAACTAGGTGTGATGCAGACTGACTCACTGCTGGTAAAGCCTTTAGCACAACCACAGCTATTATCACTTCCTGTTCAACTATAACACAGAGTCTGGAGCTAAAATCTCAGAGACAAACTTCTATCTATACTCTCTGGGCAAGCTTCTACTGTAAAGGGAAGCTTTAAAATACGGTCCATTTTAGGTTTTGTGGCTCATAAAGGAAAGCTATGGCAAACCTAACCAGCGAATTAAAATGCAGAGACATCACTTTGCCGACAAAGGTCCATACAAAGCTATGTTTTTTCTAGAAGTCAGGTATGGATGTGAGAGTTGGACCATCAAGAAAGCTGAGTGCTGAAGAAGACTCTTGAAGAGTCCCTTGGACCATAGGGAGATCAAGCCAGTCAGTCCTTAAGAAAATTAACTCTGAATAAACGGAGAAGGCAATGGCAACCCACTCCAGTACTCTTGCCTGGAAAATCCCATGGACGGAGGGGCCTGGTGGGCCACAGTCCATGGGGTCGCTAGGAGTTGGACACAACTGAGCAACTTCACTTCACTTTCATGCATTGGAGAAGGAAATGGCAACTCACTCCAGTGTTCTTGCCTGGAGGATCCCAGGGACAGGAGAGCCTGGTGGGCTGCCATCTATGGGGTCGCACAGAGTCGGACACGACTGAAGCAACTTAGCAACAGCAGCAGCAGCAGCAGCATTCACTGGAAGGATAGATGCTGAAGCTGAAACTCCAGTACTTTGGGCACCTGATGCAAAAGTTGATCATTGGAAAAGACTCTGATCCTAGGAAAGACTGAAGGCAAAAGGAGACGAGGGAGGCAGAGGATGAGATGGCTGGATAGCATCCTTGACTCAACGGACATGAATTTGAGCAGATTCGGAAGATAGTGGAGGACAGAGGAGTCTAGTGTGCTGCAGTCTATGGGGTTGCAAAGAGTCGAACACAAGTTAGGGACTGAACACCAGCAAAGTCTCTTGTTTTAGCTGTTCAACTGCCACTGTAATCCCAAAGCAGTCACACGCAGGACGTAGTGGGTCAGAAGGGGTGGTAGTCTAATACAACCTTATTCATGGATGCTAACATTTGAATCTCTTTTTTTTTCTGGCCATGCCTCAAGGCTTGTGGGGTCTTAGTTCTTAGACCAGACAAAGGATTGAACCCTCCCTCCCTGCAGTGAAAGTATGGAGTTCTACCACTGGACTGCAGGGAAGTCCACCTCATCTTTTTTTTTTTAGGTTTCTTTATGTGCTGGGTCTTAGTTGTAGCATGCAAGCTCTTAGTTGCAGCATGTGCTGCTGTGGGAGCTAGTTCCCTGACCAGGGATCGAACCCTGGCCCCCTGCACTGGAAGCTCAGAGTCTTAGCCACTGGACTACCAGTGGTTACTACCTGTAACCACTCATCTTGTCTTTGATAACCATCACTCTCATTGTTAAAAACCAGACTAAGTTTGAAAAAGGTCTGCAAATTGTAAAAAAAAAAAAAAAAAATAGTGCAAAAGGAAAAAAAACTGTATACTTGCTAAAGTGGTAAGGAAGATTTTCTTCAAGATTTTTGTCATAACAGTCAATTCTACTGCCACAGGTGGAGAGGGATGGGTCTCAATTCTAACTACAGCAAAGAGAGCTGGGGATTTATAGCCAGCAGAGTTAGGGGCTTGTGGGTGGAAAATTGTAAGAGGAGGTCTCAAGGGATTTTTGCTACTGAAGTGGCTGAGTCGTGTCCAACTCTTTGTGACCCCGTGGACTGTAGCCCACCAGGCTCCTCCGTCTATGGGATTCTCCGGGCAAAGAATACTGGAGTGGGTTGCCATTTCCTTCTCCAGGAAGGGTAGGTCAAAGAGTTAGAGGTCAAGAGAGGTGGGGTGGGGATGAGGAACTTGATCAGATAACAAGAACTGGGGGATTATTCCCAAACTGATTTAGCAGGATTCTTTGCCAAGAATTTTTTTTTTTTTTTTTTTTTGCTAATTTGCTGAGACTGGACAATTCCGGGCAGGCAAAAGGACAGGTCAGGCACAGAAGGCCAAGATCCAGGTCTAGAAGAGTCTCTAGTTAGAGAAGCCTAATTAAAGTTTAGTCAAGGAGTCTATCAATAAACTGTAATTTTGGTGGGGGGGTACTCCCAGTTTGGCTTGTGGGATCTTAGTTCCCCTAGCAGGGATCGGATCCTGGGACCACCAGGGAATTCGCTAACCCTGAGAAGGCAATGGCACCCCACTCCAGTACTCTTGCGTGGAAAATCCCATGGATGGAGGAGCCTGGTGGGCTGCGGTCCATGGGGTCGCTAAGAGTCGGACACGACTTCACTTTCACTTTCACTTTTTCGCTTTCATGCATTGGAGAAGGAAATGGCAACCCACTCCAGTTTTCTTGCCTGGAGAATCCCAGGGGCAGGAGAGCATGGTGGGCTGACGTCTATGGGGTCACACAGAGTCGGACATGACTGAAGTGACTTAGCAGCAGCAGCAGCAGCATACTGTTATTGTTAACCTCAAGTCTCAAGTTAACAATATGGGTTTCCCTAGTGGCTCAGTGTTAAAGAATCTCCCTGCAATGTAGGAGATTCGGGTTCCATCCCTGGGTGGGGAAGATTCCCTGGAGAGGGAAATGGCAACCCCGTCCAACTTGCCTGGGAAATCCCGTGGACAGAGAAGCCTGGTGGGCTACAGTCCCTGCTGTCTCAAAGACTTGGACATGACTTAGCGACTAAACCATTAGCAAGTTAATACATTTAACATGAGTGATTTTTGCAGTGCTGGGCCCAGTGTGAGGAAAGAAGGAGAGACTCCATCTTGAAGCCTGTCATCCGTCTTAAAGACAAGATGTAAACTGGGCCTGAACCCTGCCCAAGATGAGAAGACCATTGCTAATAAAACCAGGTCTCCTGGAGACTTCCCTCCATATAGATGGCAAATGGAGACTGTAGTTGAGGTCAGGCTGCCCCTGTTTGATTAACCGTGGAGATATCCCCCCTTGATGTATAAGCATTGTTCCCCACCTTTAACCTTAACTGTTTGTTCTCCTAGCACCTACTAGTTGTAAAACTCAGTCATACACAACAAACAGGTTGCTAACATGTAACCACTCACGTGGTGGGGGTGGGGGTGGGGGTGGGGGGTGATGGTTATAAAACCCAGCCTCTGGGAAACATCAAGGTCCTTGTTGGGAACTGATTCCCTTGGACATGCTGGCAGTAATAAACGGTACTCCACACCATCTTGTGTTTTGTCATTCCAGATTCCACAACAGTAGAATGTTAATCGTAACTCAATAAAGCTGGAAAATATATATACATATATATATTTGAAAGTGATTTCCCTAAAGGCGCTTTCCTCTGAGACTCAGTTTTGATTAAAGTTGATTAAAGTGCAGTGATGCAAAGGGGGGATTTGCGGAGAGTTTTGGCAACCAGGTAGGAAAAGACAACTTTAGGTTCAGATCTAGGGGTAACCAGCAGTCCTGGACAGAACTGAAGCGACTTAGCAGCAGCAGCAGCAGCAGTCCTGGACTGGTTAACTCACAGTAGAGTCTCCCTTTCCCCAAGTGTAGAAAAGAGATCATACTAGATATTGCATGCCCGCTTGACAGATCTACTTGCATCACAGGGATGTTGAGTGGCTTAAGTGCAAAACTGAAAGATGGGAGCTGTTGGTACTCTTATCTCTCAAAACCCAGCATGAAATAAAAATTCCGCAGACCTGGGTGCCTTGAGGGTTTCCTGGAACTCCTGAAGATTTCGCCACAGTTGAACCACATCTCTTAATGTATCAGTAACCTGGAAGAATGGTTCTCAAGCTTTGCGTGCTGTCAGAATGACCTGGAGGGTTGTAAAAACAGATTTCTGGACCCTATCCCTAGGGTTATCCCTTGGGCGAGGACTCGTTATTTCCAACTCTAACACGTACCAGATAGAAGATTGGATCAGGGAACACACTTGGCGGACCCCTGGTTGTTTTCCAGACTGCCCCTATGAAAGGCTGAGGATCCATCTAGTCCACTTAGGTTTAACTGCTCCGTCTCTGTCGTGTCCAGGAAGCTGGGGAGCAGGAGACCCTTGTTAAAAGTCCAAACCGGAGGTGCGTTATCAAGCTGCTGACAGCGAGTACTCCTGAGTCTTTGCAAAGGTTCCTCCCTCAGGCGGAGGCCGGCCGAGGTCAGATAACACTGCCCTGCAGTCACGCGGCCGCGTGTGGCCCCAGGCTCTCGGCTACCCTGGCTCCGGGCTCCGCGGCTGCGGCGGCGGGGCGGGGCGCGGGGCGGAGGCGGCGAGGGGCGGGACCAGGCCCCCGGTCCTCGGTCAAGTGACACCGAACGGCTGCCCTGGCTGACTGCGGAGCCGGGAGGCCCGAGAGTGGACATGCCGGGGGTCATTCGCCTCCTCGCCCTGCTGCTGGTGCCGCTGCTGCTGGGCTCTGCGCGTGGTTTGCACGTAAGTCCACAGGACCCCCCGCGCACAAATGATGAATCGGGGGAACGCTGGCGGGGAACCGGGCTGGGGCTGCGGCCACCTGGGGCCCCACAGGGCGGAGGTCCTGGGACCCCCGAGGCACGCCCGGGCCCGCCCGGCTACCGGGGAAGCTCAGGCAGTGGGCCGGCCCTCCCGTCGGAGGCGGGCCGGGCGGGGCGCGCGTCCTTACCAGTAGCTCTGTCGCTTGTGAGTTCCGCTCCTGCCGCCTCTGTCGCCGAAAGCCACTTCCTTATCGATGCAACCAAGGGCTGAGATGAGGTGCTTTCCAGCTTTGCGGGTTTCCGGGAGTGGGATTCTGAGTAGCGCGTTCTTGGAGGGCGCCGGAGGCTCGGGCTTGGCGCGCCTCTCTTGCCTGCGCTCTGTGGAGCGCTCCGGAAGGAGAATAGTGGGGTCACGAGAGGCCCCAGCGATGGGAACAGTGGATTAATTACCTTCGGGGTGTTCTCTTTGAGAACGTCTCTTGCCTGTCTCGCTACTTCCCTCCGCCTACTTTTAAGGCTTGGATTTTTCAAAGCTTCAGCGTTTGACGGTGGGCGAGGGGCAGGCTGAAGGTGGCCGCCAGCGTTGCTGGAGGGAGGTCTGGCCGGGCAAGGTGTGTGCTGGGGCGGGGACGCGGGGGGCGGGGAGGGGTGGGGGTTGTCGTGCTCGATTGCGGGAGAAGGACAGCCTCAGTCTACCCGGCAGAGCTAAGGTAGGGGCCGAGGGAACTCGGGATCGCTCCTGTGCAGGTCAGCATCCTGGCCTTGGAAAGGTGCGGGTGGGGAGATCTGAGCTGGGAGGTGAGAGTGGGGGCTTGAAACGGACGCCTTTCTCTCTACACTTTCTGGGAACTAATTTTGGTTCCTCCAGAGTTCCGGTGGGCTGAGTCTGAGGCTTGTTTTATAAGTAGAAGCTGGTGAACTTGACTTGCAAATTACACCTTCTGATAAGAGGCTTTTTATAAAGTGCCTAGAGCAGAAAAAAAGAAAAAAAGGCCTACATTTATCTAAAAGCAAGGTTGAGAATTTTACTTGGAAAACAACTGCTGAAAATACTTTCGTTTTGAGTCTTATTGGGAAAAGGTCACCTCAAATGAATATTTGCTAACCTTTGTCTATCCAGGTCTGTAGTTCCCTTGCAGTTTTTTGTCTGGGAGCCAGCCAGCTATGAGAACCAACCAGGAGACTGGCTCCACCCCAGGAATCTTTTTGTCAGTTGCCTCGGTTCCCCTTCTTGACCTATAGCTGAAAAAAAAATACCAGCAGACTAGCTTTCCATGGCTCCCTGGTTTACACTTTAGAAGAGCGGTTCTCAAACTGTAACTGTCCTAGAAGTTAGAACATTTAAAACTATATGTTAATAAACAATATATATATATATATGTTTTTAAATAAGTTGTTCTCTCCAGTTTTTAGGGCACAAAGTGACATTGTACATTTTTGCAAATCTCTCATGTGTTTTTTTTTTTTTTGGAGATTAAACTTTGTTTTTTTCAAACTTTAAATTTTTTATTTTGTATTGAGCTATAGCTGATTAACAGTGTTGTGGTGGTTTCAGGTGAACAGCAAAGGGACTCAGCCATATATATACTTGTTTCCATTCATGTCTGTCTTAATAGATGACTGTTGAATGCTCGTAGCTACTTCTGCATTCAGTTTTGCCATATCACATGTCATGTAACCTCTGGAAACTTCACTGTACACTCATGAGAGAATGGTTATGGCTTAGTACTGTTTTTGAAAACAGTCCGTGGACACCCCCCTCCTTGCCCCCCAACCCCAACAGCCAAAGGGTCTCCCTGGACTGCATTTTGAGAACCGCTGATTTAGAATAATGTTTTTCTTAATATAAAAGTTCATATACATGTTGTGGAAATACTTGAAAGATGCAGAGCACTGTAAGAAAGTGACACTGCCCATCCTGTTACAAGGTGTATTTGTAGTTCACTGATAAAGTGTGCAGCTGACTGGTACTTGAATGGCTTGGGTTCAAGGCTGGTTGGGCAGATGTAAGTGGCCTTCAGGTTTTGACAGGGGACAAGAAAGCTCTCATATCCCACAAAGCTGACGCCGGTTCCTGGTTGCAGGAGGAGCTGACCTGGAAACCTGTCCTTGGCCACTGCCCTATCTAAGGAACTCACCTTCCAGAGCTCACCCGCACAGAGCTGGCGGGGTATCCTCTTAGGAGCTGAGGCAATGGCGATCTTCAGGCAGCTGTCCCTGGGCGCAAAGGCCGCCCTGGCTGCCGGCACTGTCTTCGTGTCCATGATTGTCTCCCGGTCCTACCTGGCGGAGAGCTTGGAGTTCAGGGCCTGGCGATGCCTGTTCCGCCTGCAGCTCGCCCTGTTTGTCAACTCGCTCATGCTCCTCGGCTCCATCTACATCTGGCGCAGCACCGTCAGCAATCTCAAGCATTCCCCTGCTGCAGAGTCAGCCTGCTTCCAGCTCTGGAAGATGATCGTCGCGGCCTTCCTGGCCCTAGCGCATTCCAGCTTCTTCACCATGATCTTTCTAGTGGCCGAGGAGCCCTATCTCTTTTCCCTGGTTGCCTACACCTGCCTCGGGGCGTACGTCATCATGCTCTGCTTCCTCTGTGTCCTCAGCGGCATGGAGCAGGCCTACCAGCTCCTGGCCTGGCGTGCCGGCAGGGCGGTGGGCAGCCTTGACAAGACCAGGAAGCTGACCCTCCGGCCGGCACTGGCAGTGGTGGTTACCACTGTGCTCAGCGTGGTGGGGCTGCTGAACGCCGCCCAGCCCCCAGCAGTGACCACTGTGGAGGTGCCCGTGCATCGGCTGCCCCCCTCCATGAACAGCCTCAAGATCGTGCTCCTCTCGGACATCCACCTGGGTCCCACGGTGGGCAGGACCAAGATGGACATGTTCGTGAGGATGGTGAACGCACTGGAGCCGGACGTCACAGTGATCGTGGGCGACCTGTGTGATTCCGAAGCCTCTGTCCTACGCACGGCTGTGGCTCCTCTGGGCCAGCTGCGTTCACGCCTGGGCACCTACTTCGTCACGGGCAATCATGAGTACTACACGTCAGATGTCAGCAACTGGTTTGCGCTGCTGAAGTCCCTGAACATCCGGCCCCTCCACAATGAGAATGTGAGGATTTCTGCTCCCGGGGCCCACCGTGAGGGTGACCACTGGATCTGCCTGGCTGGGGTGGACGACATCGAAGCGAACATCCTGCACTACACTGGCCACGGCATGGACCTGGAGAAGGCCCTGGAGGGCTGTAGCCCAGACCACCCCACCATCCTGCTGGCTCACCAGCCCCTGGCTGCCAAGAGAGCCCTCCAGGCCCGGCCAGATATTAACCTGATCCTTTCTGGGCACACGCATGCTGGGCAGATCTTCCCCTTGAATGTGGCAGCCTATCTCCTGAACCCCTTCTTTGCTGGTCTCTACCAGGTGGCCGAGACTACATTTGTATATGTGAGCCCGGGCACGGCCTATTATGGGATACCCATGCGTCTGGGCAGCAGGGCAGAAATTACCCAGCTCATCCTGCAGCCGGCCCCCTGACCCCACCCCTGTCTGCCCCCCGGGCGCATGCCTCCTCATTGCCCTTGTCCTCTGTCCCCATCCCTCTGCAGAGCAGGCCGTCCATCTACCCCCTCCAGCCTCCCCTGCCAACCCACACTTGTCACAAGACTGGATGGCACTGTGATCTGTGCTGGGGCTGCCTGGCAAGTCCAGGGAGGTTAACTCTGCAGATGACCACCTGCTTTTTCATACTCATTTGTGAGGCCACTAAAGTAATGTATAAGGATGGACATCTGTTTTCCAAATGATGTGGAGTAAGCCCTCCTCCTCTGCAGAACCCACAAGGGTGCCCTGAAAACAGGGGTTGCTGAATAGGGATGCCTCTGGCAAGTGGAATAGGGAAGGGACTCTTGGTGTCCTAAAAATCTTTGGGACTTAAGCAGTTTCCAGAAATCAGTGATCCTGAGCTTTCTGGGGAAGGGGCAGTGGGGCTAGGTAATGTGGGAGAACAGGCAAGATGGAGGCCCCTCTGGCTGCTGGAGAAGAGGGTTTACTTTTCCCCCTTGGTTCTATCAGTCACCTTTACTGAGAGCATCAGCCAAACCTCTGGAATACAAGGTTCCTCCTGTTCCTCTGGGCCTTAATTGATGCTGTCTAACTGGCTGCTGGACCTTTGGGCTTGGGGGTGGAGTGGAAGGATGTGAGCACTGCGAGATGAAGGTCATGGTGCTGCTGCCTAGAATTCAGAGGGTGCTTGCCAACCTTGACTCCATTTGTATTACAACACTTGGATGGAGTGATTAGGGACAGGCAACTCACCCTTGCCGAGAGATGAGGACACTAAGGCAGAGGGAAGTTAGGGCACTGGCAACATTGCAAGGGTCGTGGGAGATTCCGGGCTGAGAGCCAGGTTTCCGCCTCCCAACAGAGGTATTCTTCCCACTGCCTGTATCCTTACAGGTGAGAACGGGCTTCAAACACAAGGAACAGTGTAACGAGAAGGGCCTGGAACCTGATGTCCTTTCCAGGTGCTCTCTTTGAGGCTGATTTCAGTTCATCATAACTACATGGGCCCTGAAAGGGCGTTAGACAGTTTCAATGTACGGCAACAGTTACACCGGAGGGGCAGCCAGGAAACTGAATACCACACCCTCCACCCCAGGTTGGGGTTAGAAATGGAGGTTTCTGCCCTCCCAATGGGCAGGTTGAGGCTTGCATCAGGAGTGGCAGGGGCCTTTCCTCCCTGGGGGTCCTGGCTTTGGGATGCTGGGCTATCCTTCCTCTCCAGCTGACCCCATCAGAGTTATCCTTGCACTCTGGTCATGGAACCAGATGGCCATCTCTGTGCTGGATCCACAGAAAAAGAGGCAGGGGTCAATAAATCAGGAGCAGCCCTGACCCCACTGGCTGGCCTCTGTGCCAGAGGCAGGGGACCCTGTGACCCCGGGCTAGCAATAAATCCTGATAAAAAAGGCCTCACTGGGAATCTTTCTGTGACCTCCGACCAGGGTGAGGTGGGGCTCCTCACCTTCCTGCTCACTTGTCAGGCAGCATTGGGCAAACATGACGTCACTGAGCCTCAGTTTCCCTCACCCTGAGGTGTATGTACCTCAAGATTGTTTGGAGGGGAGGGTATTAAAACGTGGTGCAAAAAACAAAAATACGTGGTGCAGCAGTCGCCAGGGCCCAGTCACAAGGAAGCACTTGATGTTGCCAATTTTAAAACATCCCATGGGGTGTGCAGTGATACTGTTGGTACCAGGTGCCCAGAGAATTTGTGGAGCAGCCACTCCTAGGGAATGGGAGTGGGTACCATGCCCAGTGATTTCTCGGAGCAGCAACTGCTGGCATTGCTTTCCTCTGCCTCTCTGCCTCTTTTTTGTTTCCCTGTTCGGAGGGAGGCAGGGCCTGGCCAGGGCATTTCTCCATTTTCAGGCAAGTGTCATTTGCTTCTGTTCTTGGTCAGTGGCACCTTGGGGGATCCTGGAGATCACCTCCCTGGTTTCCAGGCAGCCAAGTTTAAAATGCATCTTCGCATGGAGATTTCATTGGTTTCCTTACTATTTACCCCCTTGTATTTAATCGTTCTTACAGTCAGGAGTATGTTTGGAGAAAAACTTATCTACAACCAAGGAAGGGACCCTGGAGAGCCTGTCTTTGAACACATTTTGCAGATGGTGGGGTCGTGGGAGGGGGAAGTGCTTTGCCCTGGGCAGCGCCCAGCTTAGCTCAAGTCCTCTGACTCCCTTCTCAAGCTCCCCGCCTCTCCCTGTCTCAGAAAGGCCGCTCCTCCAAACCCTCTCACTCCCTCGTGCCCTGACCCCAGTGGGGATCCCTGGCTCTCTGACTCCCTGGTTTGGATCCCCCCAGTCTATGTTAGTTCTGCCATTTGTCTTCCACCTTACGATGCAACAGGCCTTGTGCGTCTCTCCTGCTCCAACAAGTATTATTTCACTGGTTTCTTAACGGGGTCTCTCTTTCCAGTGCCTGAGCTGGCTGGAATCACTTGCGTCAGTCCTGTTTTCCACCTTGCAGCTTTGTCTCTTCTCTTCCCCTTGAGTGCCGGTACTTTTCGGTCCCTGCCCTGCCACCCTTATTCTGAGGTCCTTGGTTGACTGATTCCTGTCTTAACAGAAACAGGACAGGTCCATCTCCTGTGCCCAAGGAGTAGTCAGCAGCACCTTCTCACGCTTGGTTTGTGTTCCTTGATTTTATGGGGGAAGCTTTCCGAGCAGAAATTTCTCCATTTCTGTTCAGATATGATCTGTGGAGAGGCATGTGTGGCTTGCTCTCCACGGCCCCCGGGCGCCTATGTTCCCCTGTTCTTTGCTCATTTACCTTCTTTGATTTATTTATTGCCAGGGGAGGCCAGGGGAGTTGGTGAGAAACGTTTTCTTGAAGCTTGAAAAGGCTTTAAATTTCATTATAGTTTTGTTTTTTTTTTAAACATCTGTTAAATGCAAGTTAAACAAAAAACTTTCTAAAACTTAAGAGTAGCATGTGTACGATGATACTATTGTTGGAAAATCTCAGTACATTTATCCTACTGGTGTTTATTCCAAACATCCATCCATCCGTTTCCCCTCTTATTTTGTTTATTCTTTTTAAAGTCTTTTACTGGGAAAATTTAAAAGTATTCATAACGTAGAGAAAACAGCAACTGAATTTCTATGTGCCCATCACCCAGCTTCAACACTTGTGACTATTCCCCTGTTCTTTCTCATCTACCCCAGCCCCACACTCTTTGTTTTTGTCCAGAGTATATTAAGACAAATCTTAGAAAATGTGATTTTGCCCTAAAATACTTCAGTATGAATCAATTTTTAAAAAGCATATCCATAATGCTGTTATATCTGATGAAATTCACAGTAATTCTTTAATATTGTCTAATACCTAGTTAGGAGACTTGGGGCTAGAAGCTATAATAGGTCTTCTACCTCTTAATAAGAGTGTTTTTTCCACTGTCTGAGGATTAAGTAGCTATATCTATTATAGGTAAGTATAGGATTCAAATGCAGTTAACTGGATAAGGATTAGTTTTCAGGTTTTTTCTGATCATTTCAATTGTCTTGTGTGTGTGTGATTTAAAAAAACACGTAAGATAAAATTTATCATCTTAATGATTTTTTAAGTGTACAGTTCAGTAGTATTAAGTATATTCACATCGATGTACAACAGCTCTTCAGAGCTTTTTCATCTGCAGCCCTAAAACTAAAACCCATTAAGCAACAATGCCCCTTACCCACCCCCAGCTCCAGCTAACTCCTGCTTCACATTCTGTTTCTATGAATTTGACTACTCTGGGTACCTCCTATAAGCAGAATGATACATTATTTGTCTTTTGTTTCACTTGGTCCTCCGGGTGCATCCATATTGTAGCATGTGACAAGACTTCCTTCCCCAGGCTGACTAATATTGCAATGTATCTACCGCATTTTGTTTACTTGTTCATCCATCAGTGGACACCTGGATTACTCTCAGCCTTTGCCTGTTGTGAATAGTGCTGCTTGAACATGGGTGTGCACATATCTCTTTGAGACACTGCTCTCTCTTCTTTTGGATATATACCCAGAAATGGAATTGCTGGATCATGTATTTTTCACGTTCTGAAGTTCTATACCGCTCTCCATAGCAGCTGGCCCACTTTGCGGTCCCACCAGCAGCTCGGCGTTCCCGTTTCTCTGCGTCCTCACCTAGATGCATCATCTGTGTTTGTTCCTGATAGTGTGAGATGCAAACTTACTGTGGGTGTTGATTTGCATTTCTCTGATGACTCGTAATCTTGAGCATGTTTTCATATGCTTGTTGGCTATTTGTAGAGCATCTTTAGACTAATCTCTATTCAGGTCTTTTGCCCACTTAAAGTCATACTATTTGATTTTTTTTGTTTGTTTTTGAGTTGTAAGTCTTTATATATTCTGGATATAAACTGCTTATCAGATATATGATTTGCAAGTATTATCTCCCATAGACTCACTTTTAACTGTATTGATTGTATCCTTTGATGTGAAAAAGTTTTTAAGTTTCATATTCTATTTGTCTATTTTGATTTTGTTGCCTATGCTTTTGGTATCATATTCAAGCAGTCACTGCCAATCCCAATATCATAAAGTTTCCCCCATGGTTTTTTTTTTTTGAGGAATTTTAAATGTTAGGTTTTATGTTTAAGTATTTAATCTGTTTTGGATTATTTTTGTATATGGTGTAAAGTAAGGATCCAATTCTATTCTTCTGCTTGTGGACATCCAGTTTCCCCAAAACTTTGTTTAAGAGCTTGCCCTTCCCCCAGGGTGGTCTTGCTCCCTTGTTGATGACCAGGTGAGCATATACGTGACAGTTTATTTCAGGCCCCTCTGTTCTATTCCAGTTGTCTATTTGTCTGTCTTTATATCAGTAACTCATTGTTTTTATTATTATAGTTTTGTAATATCTTTCAAAATCAGCAAGTATGAGTCTTCCAGTGTTCTTCTTTTCCAAAATTGTTTTAGCAATTTGGGACTCCTTGAAATTCCATTTGAATTTGAGGATGAATTTTTCCATTTCTGCAAAGAATGCTGTTGATGTTTTGACAGAGATTACACTGACTCTGTAGAGCACATTGGGTAATATGGACATCTTAACAGTACTAAGCCTGCTGACCCATTAACATGGGATATCTTTCCATTTATGTGAGTCTGTTTAAAATCTCAGTAGTGTTTTGTAGTTTTCAGTGTATGAGTCTTTCACCTCCTTTGTTAGGTTTATCCTCAAGCATTTTATTCTTTTTGATCCCATTTTGATTCGAATTGCATAATTTCCTTTTTGGATTTTTCTTGTCAATGTATAGAAATGCAGCTGATTTTTGTATGTTGATTTTATATCCTGCAACTTTGTTGAATTCATTTATTAGTTCTAATAATTGTTTGTGTATGGGGGTTGGTGGAGACTCTTTAGGGTGTTCTACATGTAAGATCATGTCATCTGTTAACAGAGATAATTTTACTTTTTCCTTTCTAATTGAATGTCTTTTTCTTTCTTTTTCTTGCCTTGTTGCTCTGGCTAGGACTTCCATTAGTATCTTGACTAGAAGTGGTGAGAACGTGCATCCTGATCATGAAAGAAAAACTTGCAGTCTTTCATACTGAGAATGATGTTAGCTGTTGATTTTCATATATGGCCTTTATTGTGTTGAGGTAATTTTCTTCTATTCATAGTTTAACGGAGTAGGCAATGGCAACCCACTCCAGTACTCTTGCCTGGAAAATCCCATGGACGGAGGAGCCTGGTGGGCTGCAGTCCATGGGGTCACGAAGAATCGGACACGACTGGGTGACTTCACTTTCACTTTTCACTTTCATGCATTAGAGAAGGAAATGGCAACCCACTCCAGTGTTCTTGCCTGGAGAATCCCAGGGACGGGGGAGCCTGGTGGGCTGCCGTCTATGGGGTCGCACAGAGTCGGACATGACTGAAGTGACTTAGCAGCAGCAGCAGCATAGTTTAAGTGTTTTATCATGAAAAGGTATAGAATCTTACCAAATACGTTTCTGCCTCAATTGAAGCAATCATGTTTTTGTTCTTCAACCTGTTAATGTGGTTCAACCCGTTGATTTTCATATGTTGAATCACTCTTGTGTTCTGAGTCCCATTTGGTCATGATATACTGATATAAAGAGTTGCTAAGGGAAACCCCTCGCAGTCTAGTAATTAGGACTTGGCGCTTTCACTTCTGAGGGTGCCAGTTCAACCCCTTATCAGGCAACTGAGATCCCACAAGCCAAGTGGTGCAGCCAAAGAGAAAGAAAAAGAATTGTTGAATTTAGTTTGCTGATATTTGCTGAGGATTTTTGCATCAGTATTAACCAAGGATATGGATATTGGCCTGTAGTTTTCTTTTTCTGTTATGTCCTATCTAGCATTGATATCAGGATTATGTTGTTCTCATAGGGTGAACTTAAAAGTGTTCCCTCCTCTTTAATTTTTTGAATAGTTTCAGAAGGATTGGCATTAATTATTCTTTAAATGTTTAACAGAATTCCCTAGCTCCGTTGGTAAATAATCCATCTGCAATGCAGGAGATCCCAGTTCAAATTCCTGGGTCAGGAAGATCTGCTGGAGAAGGGACAGGCTACCCATTCTAGTATTCCTCGGTTTCCCTTGTGGCTCAGCTGGTAAAGAATCTGCCTGTAATGCGAGAGATCTGGGTTCGATTCCGGGGTTGGGAAGATTCCCTTGGAGAAGGGAAAGGCTACCCACTCCAGTATTCTGGTCTGGAGAATTCCATGGACTGTATAGTTCATGGGGTCACAAAGAGTCGAACACAATTGAGCAACTCTCACTTTCAGAGGATCAGGTTTTTCTTTGAGATTTTCAATACTGATTCAGTCTCTTTACTAGTTACTGGTCTGTTCAGATTTTTTATTTCTTCATGATTCAGTCTATGTAGGTTGTATGTTTCTTGGTAGGTTGTATCTTACACAATTTGTAGCCATACAGTTGTTCATAATAGTCTCATAATCCTATTTCTGTAGCATCTGTTGTAGCATTTTTTCTTTCATTTCTAATTTTGAGTTTTATCTCTTTTTTCTTAATCTAGCTAAAGATTTGTCCATTTTGTTGATCTTTTAAAAAGATGAACTCTTACTTTCATTGATTTTTTTTTCTTTATTCTCTATTTCACTTAAAAAGTGAAAGTGTTAGTTGCTCCATCGTGTCTGACTCTTTGTGACCCTAATGGACTGTAGCCTGCCAGGCTCCCCTGTCCATGGAATTCTCCAAGCAAGAATACTGCAGCAGGTTGCCATTTCCTTCTCCAGGGGATCTTCTTGACGCAGGGATCGAACCTGGGTCTTCTGCTTTGCAGGCAGATTCTTTACTGACTGAGCCACTTATCCCTGCATTAATTTGCAGTATTTCCTCCCTTCTCTTAGTTTGAGGTTTAGTTTTTCCCTTTGATTTCTTGAGGAATTGCGTCACTTTATAGTTCTTTCATTTGAATCAGGATCTAAAAAAAAGGTCCATACATTATATATGATATATTTCATAAGTCTCTCTAAGTCTTTAAGATATCTTCTCTTCTTATTTTGTGTCATTTATTTGTTCAAGTTATCTGGATTTATATCTTGGTATTTCCTACATTTTGGATTTGTGGTGGTGTTTGACATGTACTATCCTTCATATTTTCTGTAAACGGATAGAGGTGGACATCTATTAAAGTTAGAGCTAGAAGCTGGACAGATTCATGTCCAACTTTTGCCTTTTGGGTAGGAAGACTCCACTGTTTTCTGTGAGGCTGAGGTTGATCGGGTGTTGTCAGCTTGGCCCCACCACTAGAAAGTTGCACATCATCTTTTCTTCTAAGGTTTCAGGAATCATTGATGATTGTTGCCTGAAGTCATTAGTCTAGTAGGGATTGTAAAATGGTAATTTTTTTTAAGTTTGATACATTTAATACAGAATTTAGTAGGCCAGAATACCAAGTAGACTTTCTAGGAATAATTAGTTGGTTTTAATGTATTCAAGAGACAATGGAAGCTTCTTTTACCTCAGTTTTGTATTTTGAAGGCATTTTTGTGGCACTTAGAAATATAATCCTGGGAATTCCCTGGCGGTCCAGTAGTTAAGACTCTGAGCTCTTGCTCCTGAGGGCCCAGGTTCAGTCGCTGACTGGGGAACTGAGATCCCACAAGCCACACAGTGTGACCTAAAAGAGGCATAATTTGGCCATCAGCCCCCAAAATGAGAATTTTCAATCACATCATTTCTTCTGTATTTACTAGCTATGGTTTTTCTACAAAGAATTCTCTTCATCAGTTTTTTGGTTATTCTGAAAAAGTCTGTAGCAAAGGCAAGAGAGATGCGGATCTTTCCCCTTCAATCTTCAGTTTTCAGGATAATGAACTGACACCCCAGCAAACTTCCAGGATGACCAAAAAGCTTTTCTTTTGTGTGAGAGGGAGTATGCTGAATTTGGCTATTTTAACATGTCTGATGTGTTTCAATCCAGTGAAATCTTGAATCTTTTGCTGCTCAAAATAGCCCATCTTCAGCCAGTAGGAGCCCTTTCAAATTGGCTTCTATGTAATTTTCTTGTTGATAATAGTTATTGATTGTTTTAGGCCTATTTTATATATATTCTACCCAGACTTGGATTAAGTAATTTCTTGAGGAGCCCTGGTTTGTTTTAATGGGACATTTCTAGAGACTATAATTTAAGGGACTAGATGAGCTAAGTGCTACTGGCTATTGTCATTTCTAAGCTGTGTCTGTGGCTATTGCTGGGAAATCAATATTTTTTTTAGAAAAAGGAAAACTTTAACTTATTTTTTTAGAGCAGTTTTATGTTCGTAGCAAAAGTGAGTGGAAGGTATAGAGATTTTCTGGTTATAGGATTTTTAATTAACTTTCTTTGATTTTATATTTACTTCTATTTTATATTGAAAATTTTGGTTCCTAACAATGCAATATAATTACATATTGTGTAATTTTATGTGTATTTTATGAATTCAAAATAGTCATGAAATATTAATAGGATGAAATCTACTGGATGCAGGTTTTTTTGTTTTAATGAAGCTCAAGATATATTTTTATCCTTAGTTAAAATACTATTTCAAATTGACTTGATTCTTTTCCTCTGTGGAAAGTTAGGTCTGTTTTTAACTTTTAAACATTATTGTATATTTTTTAATTTTTAAATTTTATTTAAAATTAATGAAATGTGCACTTCCCTCTTCTCTGAGAGGAGCGGGTAGAATTAAATCTGTAAATGTCTGTGAGTCCTGGAGGATAGGGGACTGATCCTCAACTGTGCTCATTTCTTTTCTATTCTGCCATTTTCCCTTCCTCTTCCACTGAAATGTATTCTTTCTATCCACGGTCATTTAGAAGGCTGAACAAAAATCTGTTTGGAATAAGACAGGCATAAATAAAATGAGTAAATACATAAGCTGTAGCAGATCATTCACAGATTCCTTCAGATCCATATTGGTTATCACTGTTCCTGCCCTATGGCGGTTTTGCTCCTCCAGCCTGTCTGATGTAATGATGCTTCCATGAGGCCCGATGTTTGAAAGGGCACAGTGGAAGTGCGTTTCAGAGTTATCTGCAACACTGCTTCTCTTTCTCCTTGTTCTGTGAACTGAGGGGTCAGGGAAGCCCATGAGTGGAAACACCCTCCACCCCTGTCTTCTCCCCTTCTCTTAATCCCATTTCCCTCACCCCTGGGGTACTGTCAGCCTAGGAGGGTTGTGTCTCTGTCGCCCTGGAGCTGAGCAGCTCATGTCAGGGATTCTCCAGGTTGTGGGGCCTCTGGGGTGAGTTGAGAGGGTATGTATGGGCTAGGGATGGAGGACCATGAAGAGGTGCTTAACCGAATTATAGTGAGCAACTTAAGTATCTTCACGTAATCAGCATGACCCATAACTGTGATAGCACTGATCTCCTTTTCTTCCTTTATTCAGGTTGATGAGTGTGCACTAATAATGCAAATATAATCATTTTTAGTCCTGAGGATTAGGAAACTTGAGGCATGTTCGCATTACCTGTTGATGTAAATACTGATGTGAAGTTTAATTTTTTAAAAGAAAGGCTTATTTACCACTGAAATAATCTTAAACTTTATCAATAACTTTAAAACTGTTGTACAGGACAGTATGAGTTACCTGATATGTACTTGGACTGGGGTTACTTGTACTCTGGCCTTCTTTTTCTCCAGTATGGCATGCAGTGTGCTCATTGGTTGGGGGTGGTGGGGGTGGCTTGGAAAAGCGTGGGCTTTGATTTGCTTGGAATTACTGAGTGAGTGCTATGCCTTCATGCATTGTAAATACTGATGCTCCCGCACCTGAGTGCATGTGAAATAAAACTGCGACTCTTCAGTATTTGGTTCCAGTGCTAATTATTTAAAAGGAGTGGGATTTGCTCAGAAGGCTGATTTTCCATTATATATATCTGGAGGGAGTAAACTCTGAAGACAGCTTTCGCTCCCTCTCCTCTCCCCACTCCTCGATCGTCTTACTCCCATTCGTGGTGCCACAGCCCAGAGATTAAGGAAGCTGGCTCTAGTAAGCTGGATCCTAGTGGAGAGGGGTCACTTTGGAGCCATGAGGTGGATGTCCCCTGTTGACTTTGGCTGTGACAGGCACCAGAGGCAGGTGACGTCTCTTGCTTCTGCATCTGTCCATATTATCCCCCTTTAAAAAACTTTTTTTTAATTTGTTTGGCTGAGTTAGGTCTTAGTTGCACACTCAGGGTCTTCCTTGTAGCACATGGGCGTCTCTAGCTGTGGCACGGGCTTTGTTGCCCTGCGGCATCCTACTTCGGGGGCCAGGGACTGAATCCACGTCCCCTGCATTGGAAGCTGGATTCTACCGCTGGACCACCAGAGAAGTCCCCCCATTTGCTGCTTTCCTAAGCTTTCTTTCAGAGACTTGTCACTGCTCCCCAGGTCTAACTAACACACTGTTGTTTGACTACCCTGACAGCTCAGAGAGTATCCTGGCAGTCAGGGTCTCAGGGGACAGAGCAGGGCACGTACCAGATCCCTGGAGCAAGAGAAAGAGGGTGCCCTGCTGTCACGCCCACTCACAGACTGCTTTTGATGCTTTTTAGTGATAGTTCTGAAAGGATTAAAACATATGCCAGAGGCGGTGTCGGCATTCCACAGTCACCCCTGGGGCTGGTTAAACAAGTGGTCTCCCCTCATCAGCCTGTTTCTGGCAGGGCTCACAAGTGATCTGACTGCAGATGTAGTGAGGGTGTTCACTGAGTCTCTCTGGAAGAGGCACCAGGAACCTCCAGTTTCAGGAGGAACTGTGGGCTTGTTCAGATTTCTCTTGGGTGGAGGTGGGCAGTGGGTAGCTCCAGGACAATCATCTGGCCCTTCCCCCAACCGTGGGTTCTAACTCAGGTGGAAGGTTCTGGAGGTTAAGTAAGTTGAGTGCACACTCAGTCATGTCCTTCTGACCCTCCAGGACAATCATCTGGCCCTTCCCCCAACCGTGGGTTCTAACTCAGGTGGAAGGTTCTGGAGGTTGTTAAGTAAGTTGAGTGCACACTCAGTCGTGTCCTTCTGACCCTGTGGACTGTAGCCCACCAGGCTTCTCTGTCCATGGGATTCTCCAGGCAAGAATACTGGAGTGGGTTGCCATGCCCTTCTCCAGGGGAGCTTCCCAATCCAGCGATCAAACCCGCATCTCCTGCATTGCAGGCGGATTCTTTACATCTGAGCCATTGGGGAAACCATCCCAGTTTACACTCATGACTGGGGACATTGCCATCGGGTAGGTCCTCTGACTTGTTGTGAAAAGGACGTGGCCCTCTCCTGTGGTCTCCCAAAGAGCAGCAAGCTGGGGTGACAGCATTTCAGGAGCCCTGGTATCAGTGTCAGCCCAGACCGCGTCGGACAGGCCTCACAAGGTCTAGCCCTGTCCTTAGGACAAAGGTGCCCTAAGTCCCACTGGGGAAGGAATTTTTATCATGTGTATTTGGGTGGCATCACAGGGCCCTTCCGCAAGGGATCCTCCCTTCCATCTGTCGGTTCCCGTCTCAGAGCTGGGGCCTGGATGAAGGAGTCGTGATTTCCCGTGGTGGTGGCTGACTTCAGCTGTTTGTTCATGAGTGACTGATTTGTCTCTTGTGAGACACATCAAGCTGGAGCCCCACTGGCTGCCCAACTGTCTTACCCTCTCAGAACGCTATGGTTTCTGAGCCCTTGCCTGAGGTCATCTCTGTCAACACGCCCCGGTTGCCACCAGTCATAGAGATGGTGATCATGTCCACTGGCCCCTGGCAGTTAGGTGGCCCCTCTTTGGGTATGTCAGCACTTCATCACCCTCGGAGACACAGAGGAGTGTCTTCTGCCCTTGCCTGCCCACAGAGCACAGCCCTCAGCGGACCTGATGTCTCCAGGGCCTCCTCGCTGCGGCCTTCCTTATGGAAGGGCGTGTTATCTGGCCAGGCGTGGGGAGTGTAGGCAGATGGTGGGGTGTCTGATCAGCAGCTTTACCTTCTGATCTCTTAGAGCCATCTCACACGTTCCTTAGGATTGCAACACAGTCCTGGCACCTCACTTCATTTCCTATAGGTCAACATCAAGTCCGAGTTCCCAGGCACCGGGTTCCAGCAGCAAGGGACTGGATTGAATGCCTTTACCAAGACGAAAGCTCACAGATCTTGGGAGAGCGAGCCATGTCCATACACTCCCCTCTCTCCTCCTTGTGTTCTGTCCCCTCAAGATCCGCACACCATGTTCCCCTCCACCCCATTAAGTTCTGGCCTTATCTTTCTGGCAGGAGATGTAGGTCTCTTTCAGCATTGCCACGGAAGCCTCTAGCATTCACAGAATGCCCTGCGTGGACGCATGATTTGAGCCTGTCAGCCAGTCTTTCTTCAAAGCTGCCAATCGGTTAATAAAGCCCCCAGCCAAGCCCACAGTCCTTACAGTTACCAGCACCCCATCCTTCAGCCCCGTCCACAGGGAGAGCTAAGGCAGACGCCAGCTCCTGTCTGCCTGTGTCTCCTCCCAGTCCTGTACAGGTGGGGCCTCGGTGCGTGCGTTTGCATACCAGAGGCTGTCGCCCCCTCCACTTAGCATTACTTCAGGGTTCTCACTGCTGTCTTGACTTACAGGAAATGAGAAATCCAGGTACAGACTCAGCATCATGAGGATCTGCTGTTTAGGCCACTTCTGGAACAAACTGTCTTAATTTGGATTCCTCTAGAAGTAAAACCAGGAGAAGGCAATGGCACCCCACTCCAGTACTCTTGCTTGGAAAATCCCATGGACGGAGGAGCCTGGTGGGCTGCAGTCCATGAGGTCTCTGGGAGTCAGACACAACTGGGTGACTTCACTTTCACTTTTCACTTTCATGCATTGGAGAAGGAAATGGCAACCCACTCCAGTGTTCTTGCCTGGAGAATCCCAGGGATGGGGGAGCCTGGTAGGCTGCCATTTATGGGGTCGCACAGAGTCGGACACGACTGAAGCGACTTAGCAGCAGCAGCACCAGAAGTAAAACCACCAGGGAAGTCCTAGAAGTAAAACAGGCTTCTTTGGTGGCTCAGACAGTAAAGAATCTGCCTGCAATGCAGGAGACCCAGGTTTGATCCCTGGATCAAGAAGGTTCCCTAGAGAAGGGAATGACAACTCACTCCAGTATTCTTGCCTGGAGAATGCCACAGACAGAGGAGCCTGGTGGGCTACAGTCCAGTCCAGTTCAGTTCAGTTCACTCAGTCGTGTCCAACTCTTTGCGACCCCATGGACTGCAGCATGCCAGGCTTCCCTGTCCATCACCAACTCCTGGAGCTTGCTCAAACTCATGTCCATCCAACCATCTCATCCTCTGTCATCCCCTTCTCCTCCTGCCTTCAATCTTTCCCAGCATCAGGGTCTTTTCCAATGAGTCAATTCTTCACATCAGATGGCCAGAGTTTTGGAGATTCAGCTTTAGCATCATCCTTCCAATGAATATTCAGGACTGATTTCTTTTAGGATGGACTGGCTGGATTTCCTTGCAGTACAAGAGACTCTCAAGAGTCTTCTCCAACACCACAGTTCACAAGCATCAATTCTTTGGCACTCAGCTTTCTTTATGGTCCAACTCTCACATCCATACATGACTGCTGAAAAACCATAGCTTTGACTAGATGGACCTTTTTCAGCAAAGTAATGTCTCTGTGTTTTAATATGCTGTCTAAGTTGGTCATCACTTTTCTTCTAAGGAGCAAGGATCTTTTAATTTCAAGGCTGCCGTCACTATCTGCAGTGATTTTGGAGCCCCCAAAATATAAAGTCTCTCACAGAAAATTGGATTAAAGTTTTATTGAGCATGGCCCCACCCATCAGAACAAGACCCAGTTTCCCCCACAGTCAGTCTCTTCCACCTGGAAGCTTCCATAAGCCTCTTATCCTTATCAGAGGGCAGACAGGATAAAAACCACAATCACAGAAAACTAACCAAACTGATCACATGGACCACAGCCTTGTCTAACTCAAGGAGACTATGAACCATGCTGTGTGGGGCCACCCAAGACGGATGGGTCATTGTGGGGAGTTCTGACAAAACGTGGTCCACTGGGGAAGGGAATGGCAAACCCCTTCAGTGTTCTTGCCTTGAGAACCACATGAACAGTAGGAAAAGGCAAAAAGGTATGACACCGAAAGATGAACTCCCCAGGTCTGCAGGTGCACAGTATGCCACTGGAGAAGAGTGGGGAAATAACTCCAGAAAGAATGAAGAGACAGAGCCAGAGAGAAAACAGTGCCCAATCGTGGGTGTGACTGGTGATGGAAGTAAAGTCCGATGCTATAAAGAACAATATTGCATAGGAACCTGGAATGTTAGGTCAATGAACTTGGAATGTTAGGTACATGAATTTCTCATGAGGCAGGTAAGGTGGTCTGGTATCTCTTTAAGAATTTTCCACAGTTTGTTGTGATCTACACAGTCAAAGGCTTTGGCATAGTAATAAAGCAGAATTAGATGTTTTTCTGGAACTCTCACTTTTTCGATGATCCAGGGGATGTGGGCAATTTGATCTCTGGTTCCTCAGTCGTGTCCACCTCTTTGTGACCCCATGGACTGCAGCGCGCCAGGCTTCCCTGTCCTTCACTATCTCCTGGAGTTTGCTCAAAGGGAGATAGTTTGCTCCATTGAGTCAGTGATGCCATTCAGCAATCTCATCCTGGCTCTCCATTCCCCTCCTGTTGTCAGTCTTTCCCAGCACCAGGATCTTTTCCAATGAGTCAGCTCTTTGCATCAGGTGGCCAAAGTATTGGAGCTTCAGCTTCAGCATCAGTCCTTCCAGTGAATATTCAGGGTAGGTTTCCTTTAGGATTGACTGGTTGGATCTCCTTGCAGTTTAAGGGACTCTCAAGAGTCTTTTCCAATACCACAATTTGAAAGCATCAATTTTTGTTGCTCAGCTTTTTTTTAATAGTCCAACTCTCACATCCATCCATGAATATTGGAAAAACCATAGCTTTGAGTAGAGGGACGTTTGTCAGCAAAGTGATGTCTCTGCTTTTTAATACACTGTCTAGGTTGGTCATAGCTTTTCTTCCAAGGAGCAGGCGTCTTTTAATTTCATGGCTGCGGTCACCATCCGCAGTGACTTTGGGGTGGGAAGTCACAAAGACTTGAGGGATGAGTATGAGACCCTATCAGCATATAGTACGATGAGTTCCCAAGGGACTATCCACAGGAGCTGATGTAGATGTGTGTTTTTTTTTAATTAAAAATATTTATTTGACTATGCTAACTCTTAGTTGTGGCACTTGGGATCTTTAGTTGTGGCCTGTGGGATCTAGTTCCCTGACCAGAGATTGAACTCACACCCTGTGCATTGGGAGCACAGAGTCTTAACCACTGGACTGCCAGGGAAGTCCCCTGAGTTCATATTTTAAGCTTAATTTTTTCCCCAGTTTTATTGAGAAATAATTAGCATACATCCCTGTATAAGTTTAAGGTAAACAAGATGCCTGACTGATTTACATATTGTGAAATGATTGCCACAGCAGGTGGTAAGATCCCTCTTCTCGTACAGATACAATAAAAAGGAAAGAAAGAAGAAAGAAAATTTTTTCTTATGACGAGAACTCTTAGAATTTACTCTCTTACCAATGTTCCTATAGATGCTGCAGCATTCTTAGCTGGAATCATCATATTGTACATGACATCTCTGGTACTCATTTACCTTATAAATGGAAATTTGTGCCTTTTGACCACCTTTATCCAATTCTTCCTGACCCAACTTTAATTTGTGTTAACATTTCACTTGGAAAAGTTTTCACACATACAGAGAGTTGAAAACATTTCATATCCTCACCATTCAGATTCTCCCATTAACATGTTACTGTCAGTCTATCCCTCCATCCATCACTGCATCCATCAACTCTGTCTTATTTTGGGGATGCATTTGGGAGTCGGTTGCGGACATAAGTGTACTTCCTCTGAAATATATCAGCATATAAATCATTACCTAGAGGTCAATATTTGTTTAGAGCCCTTTTTCCCTTTAAGGTAAACTTTACATGGGCCTTTCCTGGTGGCCCAGGTGGTAAAGAATCTGCCTGCAATGCAGGAGACCTGGGTTCAATCCCTGGGTCAGAAAGATCCCCTGGAGAAGGGCATGGCTATCCACTGCAGTATTCTTGCCGGGAGAATTCCATGGACAGAGGAACCTGGCGGGCTACAGTTCATGGGATTACAAAGAGTCAGACACGACTGAGTGACTTTCACTACTACTGACTTTACATACAGTGAAATGCATGAGACATTTTTCAATTTAACAGTGTTTTGGGTTTTTTTTAAGATTTGTTTATTTTTGGCTGTGCTCGGTCTTCTTTGCTGTGTGCAGGCTCTCTCTAGTTGCAGCGAGTGGAGGGCTGCTCTCTAGTTGCCGTGCGTGGGCTTCTCAGGGTGGTGGCTTCTCTTGTGGAAGCACAGACTTCAGCAGTTGTAGATGCACTGGTTTGGTTGCCATGAGGCATGTGGGATCTTCTCGGAGCAGGGACTGAACCCGCGTCCCCTGCGTTGGCAACAGGATTCTTAACCACTAGACCACCAGGGAAGCCCACTGCTTGATGAGTTTTGAGAAACGCATACACCTGGTAATCCCAAACCCTGATTTAGCTCTAGGATGTTACCATTGCCCCAGAAAATTCCACAGTGTTCCTTCCCAAGCACTGCTATTTTCAAATATTTTATTTTGTTTTAATAACATCAACATTTCAGAGTAACTCTTATCACTGGACTTTAAAATGTCCCACATGTTGGATTTGGCTTCTTACTTCCTTGTGTTAGAGTTAGATTCAGGTTCGTTTGAGATTAAAGTTCAGTAATGAGCACTGCTTCAAGGTGGGGCTGTGTACATCTTCCTGAATCACAACGTGAGAGTCATGTCTGCTTGTTCCACTTTTATGAGGTTGACATGAACAGAGAGATCACATCTGCCTGATCCCTCCTTTATAAGATTCCTTCAACCTTGATGATGGTTTTAGCATACACTGATGATTACCAACAAAGGTCCATCAGGTCAAGGCTATGGTTTTTCCAGTAGTCATGTATGGATGTGAGAGTTGAACTATAAAGAAAGCTAAGCACCAAAGAATTGATGTTTTGAACTGCGGTGTTGGAGAAGACTCTTGAGAGTCCCTTGGACTGCAAGGAGGTCCAACCAGTCAATCGTAAAGGAGATCAGTCCTGACTGTTCATTGGAAAGACATGTTGAAGCTGAAACTCCAATACTTTGGCCACCTGATTCAAAAAGCTGATTCATTTGAAAAGACCCTGATTCTGGGAAAGATTGAAGGTGGGAGGAGAATGTGATGACAGAGGATGAGATGGTTGGATGGTATCACCAACTCAGTGGACATGAGTATGAGTAAACTCCAGGAGTTGGTGATGGACAGGGAGGCCTGGCGTGCTATGGTCTGTGGTCGCAAAGAGTTGGACACGACTGAGCGACTGAACTGAACTGATGATTACAACTTGAGTCTATTTCACTTAAGGTTAGGAAAAGATGTTTTTCAGATTCTGTTATTGTGTCACCACTTATTAGCTAGAATTCTGTGAAGAATTCTCCATTGCCAACTTCTTGATTACCCTGAAATATATTTTTTCTGTGAAGAGGGAAATAACCTGCTTGGCTTTTTCCCTTTGCTTGTCATTTTTGGAGTAATGAGTTGGTACTCTCGCAGTCTCCAAAAGTGACTGGTGAATTCTTTTTTCCCTCTGTGAATCATTATGAACTCATAGGCGTTAATATCCTTGCAGTCTTTTTGTTCCAGATGATACCTGTTAAGTTTCTCTCTTTTAAAAATAATTTGTTTTTAATATGTTTTGATCTCTTTGCTGCTTTGCACGGCATGTGGGATCTTAGTTCCCTGACCAGGGATTGGACCCTGCATTGGCGGTGTGGAGTTTTAACCACTGGACCACCAGGGAAGTCCCTCTCTCTTTTTTAAAGAAAAGGCTCAGTTTTTTCCCAGGGCCAGTGGGAGCCTCTGGCTTAGGCCCTGTGTCCATCTTGCATCTAACCAACCCATGAGTTCTGTGGAGTCCACTTCCTGCCCACCTGACCCCTCGCTACCGCCACCAGGGTCCAGAACTCTGCTTTCTAGATGGCCATTTCAGGAAAAGAGCAGAGTGCCAAGTATTTGAAAACACACGTCTGATCCTATCAGTCTTCTGTTTAAAGTGCTCTCTGTGGCTCTCGGCATAAAGCCCAGGCCCTTGGATGGGACGTCAGGGCTCATGCCATCTGGCCTCTCCCATCTCCCGGTTTCGGCTGTCACTGTGCTTTATCTGTGTTGTTCCACCGCGCCCAGCCCGAGTGCCGCACCCTCTCCATCAGGGCTCCCAGTTTCTGCTGCCTGCCTTGCACCTCTCCTTGGCTAACTCGTCTTCATCCTGGGGCTCAGCTTAAACCAGGCATTCTCAACGCTGACTATATGTTGCATCATCTGGGCAGTGTTAAGAAATGCCAAGGCCTGGGCGCCACCCAAGATCAATTAACATCTGCATGTCTGAGCGATGAGGCTTGACTTTGCTATTTTTAAAAGCTTGGGCAGGTGATTCTGATGTGCAGCCAAGGTTGAGAATCATAATTTGAGGTATTCCTTCCTCTGGGAAATTCTTTGTCCTCCAGGCCTGGGTTACAAGCTGTTTATTACTGTTGCCATCTTCTGCTCTTGTCCCATCCCCTAGCTGTGCCCGATATAATTGGATAACTGTGTATGTTTAAAGTATACAACCTGGTGGTTTTATCCTCATTTAATCATCTAGGACTGTTTGTGTTGATTCTTGAATTTCTTCCTCGCTAGACAGAAGCTTCACGTGGGCTGTGGCTGCATCTGTGTGGTTCCCCTGTTATTACTTAGCACATAGTAGGTGTTTGTAATTTTTATAAATAGTTATTAGGTTGATGTTTGGGCTGTATTTTGAGGTTGTTTGAATGCAGAGATGGTGGTGCTGCTCTGTTCTGTGGGATTAAGCCACAGAACACTTCTCTCTAAGCTCATTTCCTACTTCTCTGAACTACTTCTCTTAGACAAGGAGATTTGTGGGATCTTAGTTCCCCAACCAGAAATTGAACCTACATCCTCAGCTGTGAACGTGCAGATTCCTAATCACTGGACAGCCAGGAAATCCCCAACCAGAAGACTTCAGACAGCCCTTCCCTCTTCCCAGTTCTACCCGAAGTCACTCCCTCCCTTTCTATCGGTCTAAAGAATTTCCCCAACCTCTGAGCTGCCTTTGAACTCACAGAACTTGTGGGAAACCTTAGATGTTTTCAAAATCATCCATTGGGCCACATGATATACGTAATAATTTTTATATTTTTGTTAGTTTCTGGTTTTTGGATGGCGATTAAAGTATTGCTTACTGGAAGAATAAAGGGATATTGACACTCTGGCATTTGAAAAAATGATTCTTAGTTTTTTGTTTATTTTTGGTTAGTAAAGCTTTCCAGTTGTCCCTTAGCAGTCTCTGAATTGTTTAACTTTTAGTCACAGTGCTTTTTTTTTTTTTTTTGGCTATGCCTGCAGCAAGCGGGTTCTTAGTTCCCCAACCAGGGATCAAATCCATGTACCCTGCAGTGGAAATGCAGAGTCTTCACCACTGGACCCCCCAGAAGTCCCACAGTCACAGTACTTTAACTCTCTAGTTGGATTTCAAGCCAAGTGTGATCTAGGACCCCTGCTCTCATTGTTGTTTCCAGATACGGCTTCAAGGGCAACACTCAAAAGTTTCATGGACTGTTATGATGCTATGAAAAAAAGTTTATAAAAAAATGGCTAAAGATGCACAAGAAATTTTACCAACAATTGTTGTTCAGTCACTAGGTTGTGTCCGACTCTGCAACCTCATGGACTGCAGCATGCCAGGCTTCCCTGTCCTTCACTGTCTCCCTGAGTTTGCTCAAACTCATGTGCACTGAGGTGATGATGCCATCCTACCATCTTATCCTCTGTCGCCCCCTTCTCCTCCTGCCCTCAATCTTTCCCAGTGTCAGGGTCTCCTTTCCAATGAATCTGTTCTTTAAATCAAGTGGCCAAAGTACTGGAGCTTCAGCTTCAGCATCAGTCCTTCCAGTGAATATTCAGGGTTGATTTCCTTTAGGATTGACTGATTTGATCTCCTTGCTGCCCAAGGGACTCTCAAGAGTCTTCTCTAGCTCCACAGCTCAACAGCATCAGTTCTTTGGTGCTCAGCTTTCTTTATGGTCCAACTCTCGCATCTGTACAAGACTACTGGAAAAACCATAACCATTGTTAACAACGGAGGACACTGATTAAATGGTTTCTTGTAGCCTTGGGTTGGGAAGGTCCACTAGAGAAGGAAATGGCAGCCCAGTCCAATATTCTTGCCTGGGAAGATCCCATGGATAGAGGAGCCTGGTGGGTTGTACAGTCCAGAGCATCGAAAAAGAGTTGGATGTGACTTCGCCACTAAACAACAGCAATTTGTAACCCCGGTCCTGTTGCTACATGAGGTCTGTGGCTGCCTTTTTCCGTCCACCAGAGGGCAGTGTTCTATTCTACCTAAAAGTCGGCCTCCCCTTTGAGGTCTTCTCTTTCAACTCCTAGCATTTCGCCTTCTGCAGTGATCCCCAGTGTTTCTTGAAATTTGATTTGATTCTAGAAATACAACTTACATTGCAACACCACAGAGATATGCATCCATATGCAAATCTATATATGCCTATATAACTAAAGTTTAATAAAATAACACTTATCTTTGTAGAGAAGGCAGTGGCACCCCACTCCAGTACTCTTGCCTGGAAAATCCATGGACAGAGGAACCTGGTAGGCTGCAGTCCATGGGGTCGCTAAGAGTCGGACACGACTGAGCGACTTCACTTTCACTTTTCTCTTTCATGCATTGGAGAAGGAAATGACAACCCACTCCAGTATTCTTGCCTGGAGAATCCCAGGGATGGCGGAGCCTGGTGGGCTGCCGTCTATGGGGTCGCACAGAGTCGGACACGACTGAAGTGACTTAGCATTAGCATTAGCTTTTGTAGAGAAGAGACTTGTGGTTGCCAAGGAGAAGGGGGTTGGGGGAGGGATGGATGGATTGGGAGTTTGGGGTCAGCAGATACAAGCTATCATATAGAGAGTGCAGAGACCACAAGGTCCTGCTGTATAGCACAGAGAACTATGTTCAGTATCATGTGGTAAATCATAATGGAAAAGAATATGAAAAAAGATGTGTATCTACAGCAAAGATTAATACAACATTGTAAATCAACTACTTCAATAAAATACAATTTTTAAAATAACCCTTGTCTTTACTATGTGTAATACTGATTTTTTCTTTATTTTTTCTACTCTCTTTCATTTAAAAAAGTTGTGATCACCCAGATTGAGTTCATGATTCACAAACTGGGTCACAGATATTGCCTTCGAGTTCATTTAGTCTGGCATTGTGCATTTTTATGGATGAAGAGACAAAGTGTTAGAGAAGGATGCTCGGTCATGGTGGGGCTTGGAGCAGCAGCTAGGAAAAGGTTTCAGGGCTTCGGACTTCTGGTCTGTTGCTCTCAGCGTAGTGACATTCCTGCTGAGGGAAATGCGGGGCTCCAGCAGGGCGTGGCCACAGGGGGCGGGGGAGGCAGTGTGTGTCCGTGCCTGTGTGTGCATGCACGTGTGTGTTGCCGCCGCAGTACACTGGGTCTGAGCGGAGTCCCCTGTAGCAGGGGGACTCTGGTATGTAACTTCAGGATCTCACCCACTGATTGTCACATTGGTGCCAGCCTCTGGAACTTTGCCTGTAGGTCCTCCTCGCCCTAAGTCAGCAGTGGTTTGTTTTATAGCCCAGAACCAGGCACGGTACACAAACTAAATGGGTAGGGAGTCCCTCATCACCGTCCAAACATCTGCTTTCTGAGGGTGGAAGTTCTCATGTGGTCCAATCCTTGCTCTGTAGAATGCCACCCAGAGAACATTCCAGATCGACTACCACCGTAACCGCTTCCTCAAGGATGGCCAGCCCTTCCGCTACATCTCGGGAAGCATTCACTATTTCCGTGTGCCCCGCTTCTACTGGAAGGACCGGCTGCTGAAGATGAAGATGGCTGGGCTGAACGCCATCCAGACGTAAGTAGGAGGGCACTGAGCTCCCCTCCGAGACAGAGACACCCGCACTTGGAGTGGGGGACCAGCCGCATCTCTCTGTGCAGAGGTTTCATTGCTCAGGACGGGAATAACATGGTCTGGTGTCCCACTCGAGTATTCTTGCCTGGGAAATCCCATGGACAGAGGAGCCTGGCAGGCCACAGTCCATAGTGTTGCAGAGAGTCGGACACAACTGAAATCACTTAGCATGCACAGTGTCTTGGGAGAGGTTTGTTGTGGGCTTGGGTGTTGCTTCTTTAGACAGTTAACTACTTCTTACAACCTTGAACTTTGTCAGCAGAAATCATAAAATGAATATCAGCTTAAAAAGGCAAAGGGAAGTAACAATGATTGAGGATTTGCTGTGTGCAGGACAATCGACATGGATGATGCCATTTCTCCAAGTTCACGATCACTGAATGCAGCTGATAAAACTGAAATTTGCTGAGGCATGTGCTTTTGGACAGAAATCCAGCAGAGATTTAAAGATAAGGGTGTTTGTAGGTGGCCGTAGCTCCTCTCTGCTCCTAGGGGAACATGCCTTGTTGGGTAGATCCCTGAGACCTAGTTTGTCTTTGTGGTTCTGCTGGGATGATTCTATGGCCAGGGTTACGGAATCACCCCCCAATAACTATCTCTCCTCATCTCTTCTGTTTGTTTCAAAATGACTAATTGAGAAGGAAGTTGGGGTGGCTGGCCACTCTGGTTTTTGCATTGCTGATGTGGATTGCTGATAATTTTTCAAATTAAAGTATGAGAAAATCCAGCAGCAGATTCCTGGGACAGATGGTTAGGGAGAATCCCACTCATTCTTCTGGTTGTAGGACCACTGGGGCCTGTCTGTAGTTTTAGCCCTAAAATTAAAGTTTTAAAACTAAACTAAGTTCTGGGAGACCAAAATGGCTCCAGGGAACCATGAAACCCTGAGACCATAAGTCAGGGGTCACCAGAGAGACCTTTGTGATCTTAATAGGTAGCTTTGTATTTAAATTTGTGTCCCTTCCTGCAGGCAGTCAGGGGATCTGGTCAGAGTTTTTTTGTTACTTTACCTCCTTCAGGGTATTCCTGATAAAATTTTTGGTTAGGAGGACACAGGGCTTGGAGGCTCTTCCATTTTTATTGAAAAACATTTTTCAAAAAGTAAGTGTATCGCTTACGACCTTAACACAGATACTTTCATTTTTCCTAAGCCTTATGCTATGCTATGCTAAGTCACTTCAGTCGTGTCCAACTCTGTGTGACCCCATAGACGGCAGCCCACCAGGCTCCCCCGTCCCTGGGATTCTCCAGGCAAGAACACTGGAGTGGGTCGCCATTTCCTTCTCCAATGCATGAAAGTGAAAAGAGAAAGTGAAGTCGCTCAGTCATGTCCGACTCTCAGCGACCCCATGGACTGCAGCCCACCAGGCTCCTCCGTCCATGGGATTTTCCAGGCAAGAGTACTGGAGTGGGGTGCCATTGCCTTCTCCATCCTAAGCCTTACACAGGCATATATAATTTTTACACAGCAGAAGTTTGTGTCCATGTAACTATGTAGTTTTTGTTTTTTGGCCACGCCATGTGGCTTGCAGGATCTCAGTTCCCCAACCAAATATTGAACCCCAGCCCTGTCAGTGAAAGCCCGGAATCCTAACCACTAGGCCACCAGGGAACTCCATATATATATATATATATATAAGATAGATAGATAGATAGATATAGATATAGATATAGATATAGATATATAGATATATTTTTTTTTAATCAAGCATTAAATAGGAATGGGCATCCTTTGTGGCGCATACACTTGAAAGTGTCCCCACAAGTTTGATTATCTGCGTAGCTGCCATGAAAACTCAAGAGTTTTTTCTCAAGAGGCTGCCTTAGGAAGATGTCTGTGTGGGCCCTGTGGGTTTATAGTTCTGCAGAGTGGTTCAGAAATATGTATGGGACACTTGGAATTTTGAGCTATTTTCAGGAAGGGGCTGTGTGCGCCTTGGCAGGTACGTGGCCTGGAACTTCCATGAGCTGCAGCCTGGACGGTACAATTTCTCTGGGGACCGTGATGTGGAACATTTCATTCAGCTGGCACATGAGCTGGGACTGCTGGTCATCCTGAGGCCTGGACCCTACATCTGTGCAGAGTGGGACATGGTGAGTGTGGCTAACCTGGCCTCGTCTGCCTGGTGCGTGGACAGACGGGGCTCTGGGGGAAAGGGAATGAAAGCGGCGTGGATAAGTCTCATTCCAGATAGCACAGGCCTGTAGCTAAGAAAGCCCAGGTGTCTTTCACCTTAGGTGGTGGCCAGGCAGAGAGGAACAGGGAGGGGTGAGAAGGCATGGGTCCTCCTCCTGGTGGTTACAGACAGAAGTCAGTTTCCTCATCTGTTAAGAGCAGTTCATGAAGTGGCCTCTGTCTGCCCCACAGGGTAGATATGAGGTTCAGTGGAGTAATCTGTAGAAAAATCTTTGATTCTCAAAACACTGCATTCATGCAGAGTGACCTTATTTTTTATTATGTTTACAATCTCTAATTGCCCTGAAAGCTACAAACCAGAAAGCCTAGCTCAGATACACGTTCTCCATGACACATTTTTTCTTTACTCTCACTGCTAGTAGTAATAATTTCTATCTCCCCTAAGACCTTAAAGTGGTTTCTTTTTTTTTTTGTTTGCTTGTTTCCCCGTCCTAGGGAGGATTACCTGCTTGGCTATTGGAGAAAAAAATCTATTGTTCTTCGTTCTTCGGATCCAGGTGAGTTGTTAGAGATGTTGTAAGAGAATTTATATGGCACCCCACTCCACTACTCTTGCCTGGAAAATCCCATGGATGGAGGAGCCTGGTAGGCTGCAGTCCATGGGGTCGCGAAGAGTCAGACACGACTGAACGACTTCACTTTCACTTTTCACTTTCATGCATTGGAGAAGGAAATGGCAACCCACTCCAGTGTTCTTGCCTGGAGAATCCCAGGGACAGGGGAGCCTAGTGGGCTGCCGTCTCTGGGGATGCACAGAGTCGGACACGACTGAAGTGACTTAGCAAGAGAATTTAAGTTCAGATACTTTATATCCAAAGGGTCAGATACAATATTTCAAAGGCTGGGGTACTCCTGGGTGAATGCTTCTGAAAGTTTAGTAAAAGTGTGGGTGTCCATCATTCTCCACCAGACACTGAATATGTAGGAAAGAAGGATTGTTTGAACAACTCAGTGAGATCTTGTCGATGCCTTGATAACTCTTTGAATTAGCGCTGGGCCCTATTTGCGGTTGACTGATTGCCTTGAATGCTTTCTCTGCCTCCATCTCAGTCTGTGACTTGGTGGGGGGTGACTCCCAGCTAACCAGAAGACGCAGTTTCTGTGGTGGCGTCACTGGCTCTGTCTTCATCTACTTTTACAGAGTGATCTGTGAGTGATAGGTTTTTCCCCTTATCTATCTATGAACCCTGATCAGTCTCCAGGTCCCCATTCGCTGTATTTATTTTTGCTGGCGTATAGTTGACTTACAGTGTGGTGTTATTTTCTGCAGTACAGCACAGTGAATCAGTTATGCATATTTTTGAGATTCTTTTTCCATGTAGGTCATTGCAGGGTACTGAGTCAAGTTCTTAGCTGCTTTTCTGTCTTCTGAAGACTTCATTTCTCTTGGGGATGAAGCTGGTCATAAGAGCAGCCTGCTGTATAAAAGGCTAGTACATTATGCTTTGTGTGGCTTTTCTTCCTAGCGTACTACCCACCCGTTTTACACTCTTAGTATATTATTAGTGTTTTCCCATGTACTATCTCATCTAATACTTATAGCAGCTTTGTGAACTGCAACTTATCCCCATTTGACAGTGTAAATGTATAGTTGATTAGAACTTAATTTTTTTTAAACTCAGCTGAGACAGAGAAGGACCCGTCACTCAGTCACTCAACAAACGTGGGCAGATGCCCCCTGTGCCGCAGGCTTGTGGCCCTAGCAGCAGGGGCTGATACCAGGCACACTGGTCCTCTGAAGGCTCCGCTGAGCAGACAACTCCAGGCAGGACAGCTTTTATCAGACTTGCGGTGCACGTGACACCCCCCTTTCAGAAGGTCATGGTTGAATCAGTCTGTTCGATCTCTGCTGCCAGCCCCAGGATAACAGGCTACATGGTGCCTCTTTGTAGTAAAAAGGTGTGTGATGGTGTTAAACCTGGTTGTTTTCCAGATTACCTTGCGGCTGTGGACAAGTGGCTGGGGGTCCTTCTGCCCAAGATGAGGCCCCTCCTCTATAAGAATGGAGGCCCGATTATAACAGTGCAGGTAATCATGGAGCCCGGGCTGGTAGGGGGAGGTTTCTATTTATCCACACAGTATATGGGAATGAAGCAGATGGGAGCCGCATGTGACTATTTCTTTCTTTCTTTTGTTTTTTCTTTTTAATTTTTAGAACTGAAGTGTAGTTGATTTGCTATGTTATGTAAGTTTCAGGTGTCCAGCAACATCATTCGGTTTTATATACAGATATAGATTCTTTTCCAATATAGGTTATTACAAGATGTTGAATATAGTTCCCTGGGCTCTACAGTAAGGTCCTTGCTGTTTATCCTCCTATGTCTATCTCCAAGAGGCAATGCCACAGACAGTACTTTGATTTAAATTGCATTTTGAGGGGGCTTTACCATTTTTGAATGCTCTCTGTGTGAGACTCCGTGCTGGCCCCCCTACACATGCCATCAGTTAACCCAGCCACGGTCACCAAAGAGGTTAAGTGACTTGGCCAAGGTCACGCAGCTGGCAGGTGGCAGTAAGGATTGCAGCCTGGCTCCTCTCTGCTCCCACAGCGCCTTCTGGCTGCAGGGACGCAGCCCGGACCGACCCACGTTGGTGTCTGTATTGCCTCGGTCGTCGGTTCCCATGGGTGTGGCTTTAAAGAGGACGCGGAGAGCTGGGGCCACTGTGCTTTTTCCTCCCACTTCCTGCCCTCACCTTCCTTCTTCCATGTGTTTTCCCTTTGGAGTGACTGGTAGAAGGAGGAGTACGTTAGGTGGCAAGGGTGTTCCAAGAGAAAGATCAGTCCACTTGACCTGCAGTGACTTTCGATGTTTCTAAAATGACTTAGGTCCAACAAAACCATGTCTGTTGGTCATTTTGCAAGGGTTCTCTTACTGCAGAGAGTATGTTATGTAAAATTGGCTGTGTCCCGGACCAGCATGGGATGTGAGCAGCGCTCGCTAGGGGAATGTGGGCCAGCACTTGGGACCAGCACTGTTCACTGTTTGTAGGGATGATTGTGGGGAGGGAGCCCGGCCACTTCTGTGCACTTAAGATACAGGCTGTAAGGGGCTTTTGGTCCAGTGGTTAGGACTCTGCAGTGTCACTGCTGTGGCCTGGGTTCACCCCTTGGTCAGGAAATTAAGATCCCACAAGCTATGTGGGATAGCCCCCCCCCCCCAAAAAAAAAAAAAACCACAAATATGCAGGTTGCAACAAGAGAACTGGGGTTGCAACAAGAGGACTGGACTGACCAGGGTGCCTGTTCTGACATTACATGGTGGAGAAAGGCCAGGCTGCTATTCCCAGAGGGATGTACTACTGGTAGCATTCACTGCCCCCCACCTGTCCTGAGTCTGTACCAGTTAAGCTTCAGTTCAGTTCAGTTACTCAGTCATGTCCGACTCTTTGCAACCCCATAAATTATAGCACACCAGGCCTCCCTGTCCATCACCAACTCCTGGAGTTTACCCAAACTCATGTCCATCCAGTCAGTGATGCCATCCAGCCATCTCATCCTCTGTCGTCCCCTTCTCCTCCTGCCCTCAATCCCTCCCAGCATCAGGGTCTTTTCCAATGAGTCAACTCTTCACATCAGGTGGCCAAAGTATTGGAGTTTCAGCTTCAGCATCAGTCCTTCCAATGAATACCCAGGGCTGATCTCCTTTAGAATGGACTGATTGGATCTCCTTGCCATCCAAGGGACTCTCAGGAGTCTTCTCCAACACCACAGTTCAAAAGCATCAATTCTTTGGCACTCAGCTTTCTTCACAGTCCAACTCTCACATCCATACATGACCACTAGAAAAACCATAGCCTTGACTAGACGGACCTTTTTTGGCAAAGTAATGTCTCTGCTTTTGAATATGCTATCTAGGTTGGTTATAACTTTCCTTCCAAGGAGTAAGCGTCTTTTAATTTCATGGTTGCAATCACCATCTGCAGATGGGAATACCAGACCACCTAACCTGCCTCTTGAGAAACCTGTATGCAGGTCAGGAAGCAACAGTTAGAACTGGACATGGAACAACAGACTGGTTCCAAATAGGAAAAGGAGTATGTCAAGGCTGTATATTGTCACCCTGCTTATTTAACTTATATGCAGAGTACATTATGAGAAATGCTGGGCTGGAAGAAGCACAAGTTGGAATCAAGATTGCCAGGAGAAATATCAATAACCTTAGATATGCAGATGACACCACCCTTATGGCAGAAAGTGAAGAGGAACTAAAAAGCCTCTTGATGAAAGTGAAAGAGGAGAGTGAAAAAGTTGGCTTAAAGCTCAACATTCAGAAAATGAAGATCATGGCATCTGGTCCCATCACTTCATGGGAAATAGATGAGGAAACAGTGGAAACTAGTTAAGCCTATAGGAGCCCATTTTCCTATATGACGATTTCAAGGCTGAAGCTGGGTGTCTGCCTAGCTTGGTCTTCCTCCTTCCTCTTGATCTCAGGTTTTCCTCAGTTCCCATTGTTTTTTAGTTTGTTGTTGTTTAGTTGTTTAGTTGCTTAGTCACATTTGGCTCTTTGCGACCCCATGGACTGTAGCCCACCAGGTTCCTCTGTCCATGGGATTCTCCAGGCAAGAACACTGGAGTGGGTAGCCATTTCCTCCTCCAGGGGATCTTCCCAACCCAGAGATCAAACCCGTGTCTGTTGCATCTCCAGCATTGACAGGCAGATTCTTTACCATTAAGCCACCTGGAAAGCCCTTTGCTTCTAAGTCACTTAAAAAAAAAAATTTATGTATTTATTTGGTTGTAGTGGGTCTTAGTTGCAGCATGCAGGATCTTCAGTCGCAGCATGCTAACTCTTAGTTGGGGCATGTGGGATCTAGTTCCCTGACCAGGGATCACACCCAGGCCCCCTGCATTGGGAGCAAGGGGTCTTAGCCACTGGACCCCCAGGGAAGTCCCCCCTAAATCACTTTCAATTTTCACTCACAAGTTTTCCATATCTTTTGGTTATTGAAAGCCACTAAGATGTCATCCCTGGAGAAGGGAATGGCAGTCCACTCCAGTATTCTTGCCTGGAGAATTCCATGGACGGAGGAGCCTGGCGGGCTACAGTCCATGGAGTAGCACAGAGTTGGACACGACTGAGTGACTAACACTTTCACTTTCAAAATGTCATCAAATACGAACTCTGCACAGGAGAGCAAAGTTGACTGATGTAGAGGGCTGGACGGTGGGCGTGTTTCCTCCTGTATCCATCCCTGACAACCTCAGGTGACATGAACTTAACTCTGGGTCCTGCCAGGGGACTCAGGTTCCTCCTTTCTTCTCCCCACATCTCTCTGCCTGCTCAAATCCCAGCTAATGCTTTTGCCCCTCGGTAATCAGGAATGGGGGCCTTCTACCCTGTAACCTAATTTGTGGGGCACTCGTCATGAGCTATCCCCTCTGTTTATACCTGTTGTTTTGGAAGGTCAACAACTGAAAATGTCTTTGTCGCTTTACAGTAAATCCCCTATGTATGAATGAGTTTCATTCCAAGAGCACGTTCCTAAGTCTAATTTGTTCCTAAGTCCAACAAAGTTAGCCCAAGTACCCAACTAACACAATTGGCTGTATGGTACTGTACTATAATAAGTTTATAATACTTTCCACACAAATAATACACTAAAAACAAACACCAAAAGAAAACATGTTCAATCTTACAGTACAGTGCATAACAACTGGCACACCGGGGTTGGCATCAAGCGAACAGGCAAGAAGAGCAACTGACTGGAGAAGGGAGACGAGGTAGGAGATGGTGGAGCTGAAGAATCGTCAGCAATAGGGGACAGAATACAAGCTTTTATTTCATCCATGCCTGATGCTGATGGCACAGGTTCTGGTTCCTTGCTGGATCAATTCTGTTGTTCAGTTGGTCAGTCATGTCCAACTCTCTGTGACCCCATGGACTGCAGACTCTAGGTTCCCTGTCTTTCACCATGTCTCGGAATTTGCTCAAACTCATGTCCATTGTGTTGGTGATGCCACCCAACGATCTCCTCCTCTGTCGCCTCCTTCTCCTCCTGCCTTCAATCTTTTCCAGTATCAGGATCTTTTCCAGTGAGTTGGCTCTTCACATCAGGTGGCCAAAGTGTTGGAGCTTCAGTTTCAGCCTCAGTGCTTCCAATGAATATTCTGGGTTGATTTCCTTTAGGATTGACTGGTTTGATCTTCTTGCAGTCCAAGGGACTCTCAAGAGTCTTCTTCAGGACCACAGTTTGAAAGCATCAATTCTTTGGTGCTCAGCCTTCTTTATGGTCCAACTCTCACATCTGTACATGACTACTGGAAAAAACGATAACTTTGACTATACAAACCTTTGTCAGCAAAGTAATATCTCTGCTTTTCAATACTGTCTAGGTTCATCATAGACAAACGATTCTGTCTACCCTCTTGGAAAATGATCCAGTGATATCTAGGTCGCAACCCTTTTTTTCTCACCATAGATGACAATGGTAGCACTGGATTGCATTCTGAACAGCTCCTGCAGTCTTTGTGAACTGTTCTACATTTGGGTCCTGTGGCTTCTCAAATAAAGCAAATCCCCTTGAAATCCCCTTGCCATTTCCCTGCATTGTGAATCTTTTCGGTTCTTCAGTTTCTTCATCTTCCTCTTGCTTCTCTTCATCCTTTCTCTGGGCACATTCACATCTTTGATAGTTCACAACTTGAAGGTTCATATGTAGGGGACTTAGGAGCTTACAGGGTGAGATGATGATCCTAGAGCAAGTGTCTGCACGCTGCAGTAGGGCCCCCTGCCTGTTGTGGTAAATCAGTGCCATTGGCACACAGCCATGTATGCACTGTCTAGGGTGCTCAGGCACCACAGGAACGTACTCAAGTAGCTGAGACAGAGACTTACGGCCCAAAAGCCCCTGGTGTTTACTGTCTGGCCCTTAATTGAAGAAGTTAGCACTCCTGCTCCAGAAAACTCAGTGTTCCTCGGAATCTCACTTCGACTTCTCCTGTGTGTCTGTCAAGCCCTTTTCTGTATGATTCTCCACTCACCTGCCCCGCCTCTCCTTTCCCCTCCTTGGCAATGATAGAGAACTTGAATATACGCTTTGTTGCCAGCATTTTGAGCCCTCACAAGGTGCCAGGTATCGTGTATCGGCTCAGGGACTCCTCGAGCAGCCCAGTGGGGAAGGCACACCCCCCTCAGACAGACAGACAGATGGTTTACAGGTGGAGCCACATGGATGAGAAGAGGCAGAGCTGAGATTTGCACAAAGGCTGTTGGGCCTTTGATGTCTGTGCCTTGACCGCAGCGCTGAGCTGCCTTGCCGATGTGGAGCTTTTCTCTCTTTCTCTAAAAAGCAAACCAAATTATGTGTGAGCATGAATTACAATCCTGTTTAAAATACCCTCCTATATTTTACTGTAATATAATGATGTTAATGGATAAACGAGGCTTGAAAAAGTAAGTGAAGATCAACTCTGTCAGCTTGGGTGTGGCCAGAAAAGAACTCGGGGTGCAGAGGCTGTGAGCCCACTTTGTTGCTACAACTGACCTTAAAGTTAGCTCCGAACTTCTTGGCAGCCAGATGATGAAGGAAGACACAGGCATATAAGTACCTGTGTTTTTCTTTTTGGCTGTGCCCTGCAGCCTGTGGGATCTTAGTTCCCCAACCAGGGATTGAACCTGTGCCCCTGCATTGGGAGCACAGACTCTCGAGCACGGGACCACCAGGGAGGTCCCTATAAATAGTTCTTAATTAAAAGGAGGAAAAAGAAAATGAGGGGGAATGTACCTTGCCAGTATTTATGGAGCTTTTCTTAAGATTTATTTCATTTATTTTCAAAGGGGCTGCTGATCAGGATCAGGTCATCAGGGTGTCAGGATCAGTCTCCCAAGGAGCGTGTCCTGCTCTGAGTGGAAACACCTGCATTTTCAGGACGGCTTCATGCTCTGTGAAGCCCTTGATACTGGCTACTACCACCTGTTTTTCTTCTTCTTAGGAGCATTTAAAAGAATGTATTCTTTTGGCTGCACTGGATCTCTGTTGCCGTGCACAGCCCCTCTCTGGTCGTGGCGCATGGGCTTCTCATCGCGGTGGCTTCTCTTCTTGCAGAGCGCAGGCTCGAGGGCACGCAGGCTTCAGGAGTTGTGGCCCATAGGCTCAGCCACCTTGTGCCATGTGGAATATTTCCAGAACAGGGATTGAACCCATGTCTCCTGCCTTGACAGGTAGATTCTTAACCACTGGACCACCAGGGAAGTCCCAGAACATTTTTATGTTATTTTATTTGCCGTACCTGGAGGCACATAGAACCCTACTTCTCCAACCAGGGCTTGAACCTGTGTACCCTGCATTGGAAGCCTGGAGTCTTACTCACTGGGCCACCCGGGAGGTCCCCGTTTTCCTTTTTGAACCCACACCATGACAGTATAGTCAGAGGGATTCTTGCTGAGAAAGCCATCACGCATTAAGCCATTTGGAAGGTAGTATTTAGACAGTGACGGTGGTATTGGGTTCCTCTGCATCACTCCCCACCCCTCCCCACACCCCGACTGTGTCCACAGGCTTCCTGGAGCTGCCAGAAATTCTGCAAACAGCCTGCTCTCTGGGCAGCGCTCTCCACCTGTCTCGCTTCCTTGACCAGTGCCTTTCTGTCTAGAGCCGCCTCGGGTAACCCCTCTGGGGAAGCTCTGTTAACCTCCTCTCCCAGCTTCTCTCAGGCTGGACACCTGTTTTCTGGGGGCTCACGGTTTCTTTTTCTTTTAACTTTTTCTTTTGTATTGGAGTTTAACAATTACTAGCAATGTTGTGATAGTGTCAAGTGCACAGCAAAGGGACTCAGATATACATGGATCCATTCTCCCCCGTTCTCCCCTGTCAGCCAGGCTGCCGCATAACGTTGAGCAGAGTTCACTGTGCGGTACAGCAGGTTTTTCTTGGTTATCCATTTTAAATATAGCCGTGCATACGTGCTAATCCCAAACTCCCTAACTATCCCTTCTTGGGGCCTCTCGGTTTCTTATGCTCATTTTCAAAGACAGCGTGTTCCTTGTATCACAGAAGTTTGTTTTGTGTTGTGTGCCAGTTCAAATTTTTATGTTTGGGCAATTTTAAAATTTTTGTAAAATTGTGAGCTGTAACACACACACATCAATGTGCAGTGAAGGAAGCACTGTGGAGAGAAGAGCCACAGAATGACCACCCAAGATGAGAAATGCACACCAGGACCCTAGAAGCTTCCTGATCATTCTCTTCTGCTTCCCACTGTCCTGACTTTCATGACCATCAGCTTCTTGCTTTCTTTTACACTTCTACCAACCACCTATCTGCACACCCACACTTATAGTTTGGTTTTAACTGGTTTGGATTTTCTGTTCGGGAAGTTGTATTATGTGTATTTTTTTAGTGTCATGCTTCCTACATTAAACTCTATAACCTCTAAGATTTTTTTCCTAATATTTGTTTTTTTATTCATTTGGCTGCATTGGGTCTTCCTTGTGACTCACAGGCTTAGGTTTTTATGCTGAGTTGCTCTTTAGAAAATGAGTTTTGAGGATCAAGTGTAGGAGATATTTAGGGGGAGGGGACCACTAAGCCTTGTCATCTCAGAGAGGCTCGAGGAGTTTCTCCAAACAACAGTTTGCCTTAGAACATTGGAGTCTTCTGATTTTTTTCCCCTCCTCTTTTTTAAACTTGCAGGTTGAAAATGAATATGGCAGCTACTATTCGTGTGATTACGACTACTTGCGTTTCCTGCAGAAGCGTTTCCATGACCACCTGGGTGAGGATGTGCTTCTGTTCACCACGGACGGGGTGAATGAGAGGATGCTGCAGTGTGGGGCGCTCCAGGGGCTCTACGCCACCGTGGACTTCAGCGCAGGTTGGTGTCTGCAGAAACCCAGCTCGGCGGGCGGATCTGCGCCTTCTACTCAGTCAGTTGCTCTAAGCAGCTATTGTTTAAGTGGCCTGGGCATATAGAATAGGATTTCCCAAATTTTCCTTTATTTGTAATGGTGAACTAGAATACTTGATAAAGCACCCCTTGATGGCGGGGATGGTTTGATGTCAGCTGGGTTGGCCCTTAGGACACAGGCCTGTTTCCAGCCCTGGCAGAGCTGGCTGCAACCTGGAGTCCTGTTTTCTTAGGGGCTGCTGCCAGGGCTTCCCCTACCTGGAGGAGCGCCACCTTTCAGACTGTGTCTGGGATGTGCTGTTCTTCTCTGCACCTGCCCCCTCACCGCCCCCATCCTGCCAAGTCGTGGCTGGATGCTTGGGCCGGGTTGAGGCCACTGTGAACTCTGAGGTCAGCTCTGGAGTGCAGAGAACACGCCTGGCACTTCTGTCTTCTTTCTGTATAACTCATAACACTGGGAACTGTGATGGGCCGGAGGTGGTTTGGTAGATGCTGCGAAGAATCGTCTTTGCTGACGCATTCGTGCTGCGTGAGCCACTGAGGTTCTGCACATGAAGGCATGGCTGGGGTGCTCGGGGTGCAACGACATTAAGAGGTCTTCACGTGGCCTCAGAGCAGCTTTTATAAAAGCCATCATGGCTAAGTGCGATGTGATCCTGAAAAGGGTCCTGGACTTTTTTTTCTGTTTGTTTTGGTTGTTGTTATTATGAAGGACATTATTGAGACAATTGAAATCTTTGAATAAAGCCTTTAGATAATGGTATTCTATCCATGTTAATTTCCTATTTTTTTTGGTATCATTGTGTTGTATTTATTTAAAGAATGCTCTTGCTCTTTAGGGGATACATGCTGAAGTATTTAGGGGTAAAGGACCATCCTGTTTACAACTTATTCTTAAATGGCTCAGAAAAAAGAAATGTGCATATTTATATAGAGAGGAAAAAACCCAGTGAATGTGGTAAAATGTTAACAATTGGGGAACCTGGGTGAAGGGAAAATAAGTTCTTTGTATTATTCTCACAGTTTTCCTATAAATTTGGAATGATTTCAAAATAAAACGTTACCCCACTCTCCCAAAAGACCAGCTCTTCAAGTAGCATAAAGACCCCACTGTTGTCCTGTCTGAGGGAGGAGACACACGTCCAGCATTGCCTTCTGTAGAGAAGGACGTTCAGACTGAAGTTGCATTTTTAAAGAAATTTTTCTCCACTACGAACAAAGAGATAACTGGCTCCGAGTGAACTGAGTGTTTCTAGAAACGTGGTACATTGCTCAGATCATCTGGTGGTGAAGTAAGTCATCTACAAAGAGCTGCACAGGAAGTGGCATGCTGGTTTCCTCCTGCTTTGGCACATTTCCTAACACAGCGATGAAAAAGCACAGCATTTTTCTGTTGGGAGGAACAAATTGAGGATTATCACAAGTCAGTTATAAGTGTTATTTGTATGTGGGGTGACAGCATGGTTGCTACCGCTGTGGGTTCAAGGACAGACACTCAAGGCCAGTGTGCCTGGCGCAGGGGGGATGGTGGCCGCTTCATTTCCTGGAGTGTGAGAGGGGCAGTGCCTGGGGTCAGATCCCAGGAGAGGCTCTTGAGAGCAAGTTTCAAGATCTGGAAGCCAGAAAAAAAACCACCAAGTAACCCAATTAAAAAATGGAGAAGAGGTCTAAATAAACATCTTTCCAAAGAGGACATACAAATGGTCAAAAAGCACATGAAAAGAAGTTCAACATCACTAATGTTAACAGTTACAGAAATGTAAGTCAAAACTACCATGCAGTATCACCTCACACCAATCAGAGTGGCCATCATCTAAAATTTACAAGCAGTAGATGCTGAGAAGGTGTGGAGCAAAGGGAATCCTCTTACACTGTTGGTGGGAATGTTAAGTTGGTAACAGCCATTATGGAGAACAGTATAGAGGTTCCTTAAAAAACTAAAACTACCATACGATCCAGCAATCCCACTCCTGAGGTTAGAGCAAAAGAAAACTGGAATTCAAAAAGATGCATGCGCCCCCAGGGTTAAGTGCAGCGCTGTCTACAATAGCTAGGGCACAGAGGCGACCTAAACGTCCATCAGCAGAGGAATGGATAAAGTAGACGTAGTGCACATGTGCAGTAGAATATTAGCTATAAAAGAGTGAAATAATGCCATATGCAGCCATGTGGATGCACCCAGAGATTGTCCTACTGAGTGAAGTCAGTCAGGTACAGAAAGGCAGATGGCACATGATATCACTTATATGTGGAATCTAAAAAAAGGCAGGGTATAAATAAACTTACAAAATAGGAATAGAGTCACAGATGTAGAAAACAAACATGGTTATCAGGGCATAAGGCGGGAGGAGGGATATGCGAGAAAAGAACCTACAAAAAAAGTAAGAGCGGAGATATATGTATAACTGATTCACTTTGCTGTACACCTGAAACTATCACAGCACTGTAAATCAACTATACTCCAATAAAAATTTTTTAAAAAAAGATCTAGAAACCACCTAGTGCTTAGTTAATAGTGAGAAGTTTACAGCCATAAAGTAAATGAAATTCCCTTCTTTCCTGATCATCACTTTCTCTCCTGAGAGCTAGCCTCACAGAGAAGCCCAAGACTTGTCCGACGGCAAGGGGTTATTTGGAGACTGGGCTGGCGTGCTTGCACTCTGGGACACCTGCTGCAGGGACGGGACGGTGCAGGGTGGGCCAGGGTGTCCTCGACTCTGGCTGGAGAGACGCTGTTCATGCTCATTACTTCTCTGTGGAGAAACCCTTTCTCTTTTTAGAGGAGGCGGGGAGAACAGAAGATGTGGGAAGCAAGATGAGACATAGACATCCTAATGGGACACTTCAAAAGACAAAAATTGAGCACAAGTGGTCTGGAGTGGCCTGAGATGCACAAATTAAAACACAGAGTGTACTCTGTGACTCAGGATACATGTAATTAGAGCACGACGTGTCCCTTTGATTTGTTCATTTGTTGTTGTTCAGTTCCTCAGTCATGTCCAACCCTTTGCAACCCCATGGGCTGCAGCATACCAGGCCTCCCTGCCCCTCACCATCTCCCACACCTTGCTCAAGTGTATGTCCATTGAGTTGGTGATGCCATCCAACCATCTCATCCTCTGTCATCCCCTTCTCCACCTGCCTTCAGTCTTTCCCAGCATCAGGGGCTTTTCCAATGAATCAGTTCTTTGCATCAGTGGCCAAAGTACTGGAGCTTCAGCTTCAGCATCAGTCCTTCCAATGACTATTCAGGACTGATTTCCTTTAGGATGGACGGGTTGGATCTCCTTGCAGTCCAAGGGACTCTCAAGAGTCTTCTACAACACCATAGTTTGAAACCAGCAATTCTTTGGTGCTCAATTTTCTTTATGGTCCAACTCTCACATCCATCCATGACCACTGGAAAAACCACAGCTTTGACTAGACAGATCTTTGGCAGCAAAGTAACGTCTCTGCTTTTTAAAATGCTGTCTAGGTTGGTCAACTTTTCTTCCAAGGATCAAGCATCTTTTAATTTCATGGTGGCAGTCACTATGTGCAGTGATTTTGGAGCCCAAGTACATAAAGTCTGCCACTGTTTCCACTGTTTCCCCATCTATTTCCCATGAAGTGATAGGACCAGATGCTGTGATCTTAGTTTTTTGAATGTTGAGTTTTAAGCCAGCTTTTTCACTCTCCTCTTTCACTTTCATCAAGAAGCTCTTTAGTTTCTCTTCACTTTCTGCCATAAGGGTGGTGTCATCTGCATACCAGAGAAATATCTGATATTTCTCCCAGCTATCTTGATTCCAGCTTGTGCTTCATCCAGCCCAGCATTTCTCCTGATGTATTCTGCATAGAAGTTAAATAAGCAGGATGACAATATATAGCCTTGATGTACTCCTTTTCTGATTTGGAACTAGTCTGTTGTTCCATGTCTGGTTCTACTTTGTGGCACTGTGATGCATATGGTGCTATGGAGGCTACCAGGAAGTATGTTCAAAGCAGGGTCCTCATGTAGGGAGCAGCTCGGTCAAGCAGATACCTGAGTGAAGAGAGCTGCACACCAGCCGTGTGTCTAGGCTCTGGGGGCACAGAGGAAGCACAAGGCCTGTGTCATGATCTCCCAGAGGAATGCAGTCAGGAGAGGCCAGACACTGTTCACAAAGGAAACATCATTCTGTGGTCCGCACAGTCTATCGAATGTATGGTCTGAGTCCCCACCTGAAGCAGTCCTCACCTAAGGCTGGCTTGGAGGTGTGCAGGCCCACAGGGGTGTGAGGGAGGGCAGGGAGCCTGAGGCTTAAGTCCTGCAAAGGAATCTTTTTTTTTTTTTTTCCATTTTATTGATTTTCAACTGTGCTGGGTCTTCGTTGCTGCACATGGGCTTTCTCTGGTTGTAGTGAGCGGGGGCGACTGTTCGTTGTGGTACCCAGGCTTCTCATTGAGGTGGCTTCTCTTGTTGTTGTGGGCTCTAGGTGCATGGGCTTCAGGAGTGGCAGCACATGGGCTCAGTAAATGTGGCTCTGCCTCATGTGGGATCTGCCCAGACCTGGGATTGAACCCATGTGCCCTGTATTAGCAGGTGGATTCTTATCCAGTGTGCCACCAGGGAAAGTCCTCTTTTTTAATTAATGAATTTATTATATACTTGGCCACACCAGGTCTTAGCTGCAGCACTCAGGATCTTTCGTTGTGGAGCACAGATTCTCTGTGGTGTGCATGGGCTTAGCTGCTCTCCTGCACGTGGGATCTTAGTTCCCCAACGAGGGATCAAACCCATGTCCCCTGCATTGGCAGGTGGAAGTCCCTGCAAGGCAGATTCTTAACTACTGGACCCACTTCCTTTGGGAAGTCTCCAAAGGAATCTTTTTTCTTGAACTTGTCACTCCCATGGCTGACCTCTCTCTTCTTTCTCGTTCAGGTACCAACCTCACAGCTGCTTTCATGCTCCAGAGGAAATTTGAACCCACAGGACCCCTGGTAAGAGTCAGGGACAAGGCATGGGGAGACCACTTGGTTGTACAGACTACTTTTCTGCTGTTGAGGGAGAGTGATGAGGTGCTGTGAAGGGTGGGAGTGGATCCTTGGTTTCCCTGGGTCTGGGGTCAGAACTGATGAGGCTGTAGAGACCGCCTTCTGGACGCATGGGCAACAGCTGAAGCAGTACTACTGCTCAACAGTAAGGCCGTACGCTGGAGGGGCAACTAAGCCCATGTGCTGCAACTAGAGAAGCCTGCTCGCCGCAGTGAAGACCCAGTGCAGCCAAATCATTAAAGAAAGAAAGAAAAAGAAATACAACTGATTTTTTTTAATGCAAAAAAAAGCAGAGCTTAATGAGGCGGGATCCCCATTCTGTCCCCTCCAGAATGGATCCTAGTTCTCCTACCAGGGATCAAACCCACATCCCATGGATTGCAAGGCAGATTCTTAACCATTGGACCACCAGGGAAGTCCCAGGCTCTGCACCCTGGCATCCCTCGTCACCTTTGGTCCTCGTGGCAGCTCTCATAAGTGGTGTTATGAGAGCTCGTTCTTTTCAGTGAGACTCAGAGATTGTGTCACTTGCCCATGCTTGTACAGCTGGTGAGTGGCAGGGCCAGGATCTGAGTTCAGGTCTGTTTCTTGAGAGCGCTTTGTGACAGAGCTGCTCTGCCTTCAGTCTACTTAGAAATCACATAGGAGTCTTTTGAAAATGCAGACACTGATTTACTGGGTCTGGGGAAGGGGCACTGAGTTTCTGACAAGCAGCCAGGAGATGTGGGGATGTAGGGTTGCTGACCGCTCTGGGAGTGGCAGGGCTCTGTGACATCTCCGTGGGCGGCTGGGAGGCAGAGATGGCAATGAGGTCCTGGTAGGGGTAGCCCATCAATGAATGTGTCCCTCTCTCTGCTTCCCTTTTCCCTGCAGTTATTGTTGTTACTTGGCCCCATGTAAGGGGTGTCTTCCCCGCAGCAGGTCAGGCTGCCCTGCCTATGTACCCACATTTGTACAAAGCAGCCTTTTCTGAACCTGGCCTCTGCTTCCTGAGTCATGCAGAACCCATGTTCACAGACTCTGAGCGGAGCTGTTTCCTGCAGCCTGAGACAAGAAGTCCCCAGAACACACCCAGATTTCTCTTTCCTTTTGTAGACAAGGGCTTGGCAGGGTCATGCCCAACAGAAACACCAAGCGCTAGAATATTTGGACAATATTTCTACATTAAGTCAGTCTGAGATCTAAAGAATGTCTATATGTCACTTTGCTGTACAGCAGAGATTGGCACAACATTGTAAATCAACTGTTCTTCAATCAAAATAAGTCAACCTGAGATCTGAAGATCTGGATTCACACAAAGGGTGAATTTGGAGCTAATTATTTCATAAACATATTTTGTCATCTGATTCTTTTGCCCAACAAACTTTCCTCCTGTATTCAAACTGGGGATTGGTTAATAAGATTTTGATGCAGATACAGCTTTTCAGGAACACCTGCTTTGTCCACAGCTGAGCTTAGGCAATGCTATTATGAAATGTCCTCATTGGTCCCCCAGTTCCCAGCAGAGCAGTGAATGTCAGCTGCCCCCTCTTCCTGTTCTTCAGTGGATAACCTAGGGCAGCAGTTACTGGGAAGCCCAGCGTGTGAAGGTTTAAGTCTGTCCTAAGCGCCATATCCCTTTCTTTTTAGATCAATTCTGAATTCTACACTGGATGGTTAGATCATTGGGGCCAACATCATTCAACAGTCAGCTCTAAAGCAGTGGCTTTCACCCTTCATGATATGCTTGCTCTCGGGGCAAATGTAAACATGTGAGTATTAATTTTTGGAGGAAAGGGGGTCCTCTGTAGCTGTGGGCTTGTGGTGAAGCTGTGGGCTCATGATGAGCTGTGGGCTCATCTGTTCTCTTGTTTCCTTGTAGGTACATGTTTATAGGTGGCACCAATTTTGCCTATTGGAATGGTAAGAGCAATTTAACATTTGTTTGTAGAATCTAATGGGAGAATGTTTCTGGTGCTTGATTTTGTCCATGCCTATGGCCATCGGTGATTCTTCTGTTTTGGTTTGTCTTCTCCTAAATTTTCTAATATGTGAGACTGCCTGCTGCTAAGTCACTTCAGTCGTGTCCGACTCTGTGCGAGCCCATAGACTGCAGCCCACCAGGCTCCCCTGTCCCTGGGATTCTCCAGGCAAGAACACTGGAGTGGGTTGCCATTTCCTTCTCCAATGCATGAAAGTGAAAAGTGAAAGTAAGTCGCTCAGTCGTGTCCGACCCTCAGCGACCCCATGGACTGCAGCCTTCCAGGCTCCTCCATCCATGGAATTTTCCAGGCAAGAGTACTGGAGTGGGGTGCCATTGCCTTCTCCGAAGATTGCCTATATAATATTAAAAAATCACTTTTATCTTTTATTTATTAGGAAGAGAGAAATGTTGAATTTACTTTTCTATTGAGAATGATTTTTAAAAATTGAGTATGCAGGTATTATGAAATAATCAGTGTTACATAAATGAGTAGTACCAGGCTGCTTATGAATCACCCTTCTATACTTGTTTTAGATGTTCAAAAGTTACTTTTTACAATTTACTTCAACATTTCAGTTTAATTTACAAATGTGTAAGAATCATAGAAGTGGAATTTTTTTTCCCTATGTAAATTTGAATTTTTCTAGGTTTTCTTTATTTTCTTAATTTTATTGAAGTATAGTTGCTTTACAGTGTATTTCAGGTATACAGCAAAGTGATTCAGATATAGATATATAGATAGATATAGATACAGATATATATCTTTCTTTTTCAGATTCTTTTCCCTAATATGTTACTATAAGATATCGAGCCTCTGGCTATACAGTAGGTCAAAAAATCATTTTTCTTTTATTTGGTCACACTTTATGGCATGTGAGATCTTGGTTCCTTGACCAGGGATCAAACACATACCCCATGCATTGGAAGCATGGAGTCTTAACCACTGGACTGCCAGAGAATTCCTACAAGATCATTTTTCTTTAAAAAAATTGTAAGGGCTATAAGTTGTGCATTTAGAAACTATTGTTTAAAATCAAGCTAACTGGGCAAGTCATAGTCTCTGGCGATATCTTACTTGTTCATATATTCTGGTCTTTTTTCTCTTTCTTTTTTAAAAAACATTTTGTTGAGGCATAGTTCACATACCCTAAAACTGATGATTTTTAAAATATATGATCTAGTGGTGTTTAGTTTAGCACAAACTTGTGCAGTCATTACCACCATCTAATTCCAAAACATTTTCATTACCCCCAGAAGAAACCTCATACCCAAGAAATGGCCCACTGCCCCTTCTCCCAGCTCTTGGCCACCACTCTTTGTCTCTATGGATTTGCCTGTTCTGGACATTTAGTACAAGTAGAACTACACCATATGTGGTCTTTTGTGTCTAATTTCTTTCATTCAGCATAATCTTCTCAAGGTTCATCCTATCATAGTGGGTGTCAGCACTTCATTCTTTCTTATAGAGAAATAATACGAAATATTTCTTATAGATAAGAAATATTTCTTATAGATAATAATAATAATATCTATTATGCAGATATACTACATTCTGTTTCCCCATTCATCAATGATGGACATGTGGGTTGTTGCAGCTCTTTTGGCCATTTATGAATAATGTTGCTGTGAACACTGATGTGTATTTATTTGAACCTCTGTTGCAGTTCTTTTGACTGCACACCTAGATTGAAATTGCTGGTTCACATGGTAACTAACTCTATGTTTAGAGTTAGAGGAACTGCCACAGTTTTTTCCAAAGCAAATGCACCCTTCCTATATTTCCTATATGGTCTTTTTTTTTTTTTTTGCCACACCACTTGGCATGTGGGATCTTAGTTCCCTGACCAGGGATTGAACCCTCGTCCCCTGCAGTGGAAGCACAGAGTCTTAACCACTGGACCACCAGGGAAGTCCCTCCATGGTCTTTTATTGGGGGTAGGAAAAATTAAGATAAAATTCTCCGAGTTTACTTGGTCTGATAACCCCTTAGTGCTTTGCTGCTGATCCTGGGCCCAGAAACCTGTGTGTCTGCCATGGGCCTTTTTTTTAGCCACAGAGGAGGTCATAAACAAGATCACAGCTGCAAGGTTAAAAGTCGGACATGTGAGTCATGCCAGAGGCCTGGCCACTGCTGGCTGTGCGATGTCTGGGGGCTTTGTTGGGAGCTTCAGATGCCGTGCGGATCCAGTGCAGGGATATCTGCTGGGGTTGCTGAGAGAGTAAATGGGGAAAGTCCTTTGTAGACACCAAGGTGCTTAGTGAGGGCTACCTGCAGGAAGAAACCTTGCCTCTGGAGGGCCTGTGTCACTAACAGTTGGCTCTAATGTGCTTCCTTATTCACCCCCTCCACAAATCCAGAAGAACTTGTCACAGGAGAAGGCCTTCTGTAGTAACTAGCGGCATGGTTTTGTCTTCCAGGAGCCAACACGCCCTACCAACCACAGCCCACCAGCTACGACTATGATGCCCCCCTGAGCGAGGCCGGGGACCTCACTGAGAAGTATTTTGCTCTGCGGGATATTATTCAGAAGGTGAGTGCTTTGTACATGCTCCAGGGGCTGGTCTTGGACCAAGCCTGCCTGGGACTCACAGTATTCTGTAGACATCTTCCTGCAGCCTTTGTGTGTAAAAGGATGGATGAAGGGAGGCATCAGCTAGACTTGACCTCAAGTCCTGGCCCCACCCAGTTAAGAGTTAGCTTGTCAACAGGTGAGGCCACAGCAAGCGGTTGTGTTGTAAAGATTAGAAGGAACACAGGTAAAGCCTCGAGAGTAGTCCTTGCACATACGCTGTCCGGTAAGTGTTAGCTGTTACTATTATTTATACTAAAGGTATAAATGTGTATCTACATAAATAGCTGAAGCGTGTGGGAGAGAAAATCTATGGGCATCGTGAACACGGCAAGCGTGAGCTGTCAGCAGAGCTTCATTTTTCTGCTTTGGAGCAAGTGATTGCTATTTCCTCCTGGCCTGACACCTGAACACTTAGTCCTGCTAGCGTTGTGACCTTTTGAAGCATCTAACGCACCCAGGTGGGGTTTCCTGTCTCTGTGTGGCTTTTAAAAAAAAACCCACAGTTTTTCTGCTCAGTCACCTGCGTTTTGAAGTTAAAAAACAAAGGTTTTCTGCCTATAAATGGTATAAACTTTTTTTTTGTTTTCAACATAGTCTCAATTTAAGCCTAAGTGTTAACGTTAATATTATGAAATACTTTAAGCCTATTAAAAAGTAGAGTCAATACCTAACTACTCAGACTTTATTCATTTCATCTGCATTTTCAGATGTGTGGTTAGAATGTTGCTCGTGTTAGTTTTATTGTATGTTTAATCTCTAGAATTTAGAGTGATGACTCCCAAGTTCTGTCTTGTACATTTGTTCTGTTTCAAAGCTCTCTGTTCCTATCTTTATTGTTTCCTTCCTTTATTTGAAGCTTAGCTTTTTAAACCAGACTTTGTTCTTTTGTAATATAAATACTCAAGTCTGTACCTTTCCTTCACGTACTGCTATGGCTCGATCTCGTAAGTCTTGATATATAATATATTTATTATTATTTGCTTTTAAACATGCTTATTTTGACTTCCCTTTGACCCGTCAAATGTTCACAAGTGAGGTTTTAAAATACTAAACACAAGTACTTTTCTAGTCTGATGGTTTCTCACATAGTTGCATTCTGGTTAGAGAATGTTTTGAGTATAATACCAGTCCCTTGAAATTTATTGAACCTCCTCATACAGCCTGGCTTATACCAATATGAACAAATATTCCATGTATTCTTGAAAAGATCGCATGTTTTATAACTGTTGGCTATAATCTGTATAGGTGTTCATTTGATTAAGCTTATTAATGGTGCTACTGATGTCTTTCATATCCCTCCTAATTTTGGTTAGTTTATTCTATTAGTTATTGAGAGAGTTGTGTTTATGTATTTCTCCCTGTAGTTCTGTCAGTTTTTGAGGCCATATTATTAGAATGCAAATTGAGAATTAAATCTTTTTGTATCATATGGAAACTCCATCTCTGAGAATGATTTTTGCCTTAGAATCTGTTATGTCTGATACTAACATACTTACCTGCCTTTTTTTACCTGGTGTATCTTTGTACCTGTGAAAGATATGCTTCTGTATCCTTTCTTAAAAATCATCCCCAAAACCTCTGTCCCAAAACGAAACAAACTCACAGACATAGAGAACAGACTTGCAGCTGCCAAGGGAGACCGGGACGGATTGGGAGCGTGGGGTTAGCAGGGAGAAACTGTTGTACGTAGCATGGGTAAACAGCAGGGTCTTCCTTTCTTACTGTAGAGCACAGGGAACTAGACTCAATATCTTTGTAACAAACCATAATGAAAAATAATGTGTAAGTGTGTAACTGACTTTGTTGTGCAGCAGAAATTAACACAACACTGTAAATCAACTTTACTTCAATAAAAATAAAATAAAAAATAAAAACATACATCCTTTGTAAACAGGATATAGCTGGATTTTTTTAAAAATCTCGTTCGAACATTTTGTCTTTTAACTGGTGCACCTGCTTATCATCATTCATTATAATTCTTGATACACATCGATTCATTTCAGCCATCATGTAATTATCTACTTGCCTACCATTTCTGTTTCGTCTTCCTTTCTTGCTTTCTTTTGAACTGTTTATTTTTGTTTTCTTATATCACCGCCCCCTCCACACCCTAATTTGGATGTTATCCTCTGTATTTTCATTTCTTTAGGGGTTGCCTGTTGAAGTGTGAAGTATGCGCACCCCACCCTCCCCAGAAAAGCACAGCTCTTTAGCATCGAGCTCAGTGAATTCATAAAACACAGACTCCTGGAACCAACACACAGCCCCTCAGAAGCTTCCCTCGTGTTCTTTCTAATTACTGACTTTCCCCTGACCTTTATCACCACAAGTTAGCTGTGCTTGTTTTTTGACTTGATATAGATGGGTTCATATAAAATGCACTCCTTTATATCTGGCTTTCAAAAAACTTTAACATTCATTTTGAATTTATAATAATTTAAAATTAATCTATATCTTTACTTCCTTCCTACAACCAGAACTTTATCTCACGTTAACTTCAGTTACATCCCTCCTGACTTACATGCTCTGAATGGCGTGTATTTTAGTAGTGTGCTAGTCCCTCCTGACTTACATGCTCTGAATGGCATGTATTTTAGTAGTGTGCTAGTTGTGGATGTGAATCTTCAAGAGAGATTTGTTTTCTCCCCAGTTTATCGCTATGCAACAAATTATCCACAAACTTAATAGCTTAAAACAACAGATGTTAGGAGTTCCCTGGTTACCTGCTGGTTAGGATTCTGGGCTTCCACTGTCATGGCCCAGGTTCAGTCCCTAGCTGGTGAATCCCACAAGCTTCGTGGCATGGCCAAACATACATATATATGATCTCACACAGTTTCTGACAGTGAAGAATATAGGGTGGCTTAGCTGTATGTTCTAGCTCATGAATTCTCCTGAGGCTGCAGTGAAAGCTGTTGGCAAAGCAGCAGACTCTAAAGACTTGCGTGGGGCTAAAGGATCCACTTCTTTTTTTTTTTAAGTTGAAGTATAGTTGATTTACAATATTATGTTAGTTTCCCGTGTACAACAAAGTGATTCAGTTATACATACATACACATATTCTTTTCCATTATGGTTTATTACAGGATACTGAACATAGTTCCCGGTGCTATTTTTTTCTATTTTATATATATCAGTTTAGTTCAGTTCAGTTGCTCAGTTGTGTCCGACTCTTTGCGACCCCATGAATCGCAGCACGCCAGGCCTCCCTGTCCATCACCAGCTCCCGGAGGTCACTCAGCCTCACATCCAGCGAGTCAGTGATGCCATCCAGCCATCTCATCCTCTGTCGTCCCCTTCTCCTCCTGCCCCCAATCCCTCCCAGCATCAGAGTCTTTTTCAATGAGTCAACTCTTCGCATGAGGTGGCCAAAGTACTGGAGTTTCAGCTTTAGCATCATTCCTTCCAAAGAAATCTCAGGGCTGATCTCCTTCAGAATGGACTGGTTGGACCTCCTTGCAGTCCAAGGGACTCTCAAGAGTCTTCTCCAACACCACAGTTCAAAAGCATCAATTCTTCGGCGCTCAGCCTTCTTCACAGTCCAGCTCTCACATCCATACATGACCACAGGAAAAACCATAGCCTTGACTAGACGGACCTTTGCTGGCAAAGTGATGCCTCTGCTTTTGAATATGCTATCTAGGTTGGTCATAACTTAGTAGTGTGTATATGTAACCCCAAACTCCTAATTCATCCCTCCCCCACTTTTTTCCCCTTTGGTAACCATCAGTTTGTTTTCTTTAAACGTGTGTTAATTAATTTACTTTTGGCTGCACTGGGCCTTCTTTGCTGCATGCGGGCTTTCTCTGCTTGTGGCGCGCGGGGCCTGCCCTTCACTGTGGTGCACGGGCTTCTCTTGCTGTGGAGCACAGGCTTCAGGAGTTGTGACTCTTGGCTCTGGAGAGTGGGCTCAGTGGTTGTGGCGCCTGAGCTTAGTTGCTCCAAGGCCTGTGGGGTCTTCCTGGACCAGGTGTCAAACCCACGTCCCCTGCATCGGCCAGCAGACTCTTAACTACTAGACCACCAGGGAAGTCCCCATAAGTCTGTTCTCTGTGTCAGTGAGTCTGTTTCTGTTTTGTAAATTAGTTCATCTGTACCAATTTTTAGATCTCACATGTAAGTGATATTATATGGCATTTCTCTTTCTCTTTCCATTTCATGTAGAATGATAATCTGTAGGTCTATCCTACAAAATGGCATAATTTTATTCTTCCTTATGGCTTAGTAGGAGTCCACTGTCTATCTGAACCACATCTTCTTTATCCATTCATCTGTCAGTGGGCATTTAGGTTGCTTCCATGTCTTGGCTACTGTGAACAGAGCTGCTACAAACACTGGGGTGCATGTGTCTTTTTGAATTACAGATATATTCTTAGGAGTGGGATTGCAGGATCGTATAGCAGCTCTATCTTTAGTTTTGTGAGGAACCTCCATGGAGACATAGTGGCTGCAACAACTTACATTCCCAGCAGCTCCACTTTGAAAGGTCCATCTGACATGGCTCAGGGCAGGTCACTAAAGTCCTTGCCATGTAGGACTCTCCATGAGGTGGCCCACAGTGTGGCTTCCCCCACAGTGAAGGATCCGTGAGAGAGCGGGCACCTCCAGATGAAAGTTGCAGTCTTTTAAAAAAAATTTTTTTTAATTTATTTATGACACGTGGGATCTTATTTCCCAACCAGGGATTGAACCCATGCCCTCTGCAGTGGAAGCATGGAGTCTTAACCACTGGACTCCCAGGAAGTCACTGAATCACTGATCCCAGGGAGTCACTGAATCACTGAACTCCCGAAGTTGCAGACTTTTAATTACCTAAACAAAGAATGACATTCCATCCCTTTTCCACATTCTTTCCTCCAGAAGCCAGTTACTAAGTCTGGGCCATCTTCACGGGGACTAAGTTCCACTTATTGAGGGGAAGAGGGTCAGAGAATTTGTGGGCATATTGTTAAAGCCCTCGCATCCCCCTACAGTCAGGGCCAGACTTGTCACAGTCAACACTCATGGTAACCACAGGTAACTTTTGGTTATGCTGCTAGTCCAACAGGTTCATTTATTTCCTTTAAGGGTCTTTTTATTTATCAGATCAGATCAGTCGCTCAGTCCTGTCCGACTCTTTGCGACCCCATGAACCGCAGCACGCCAGGCCTCCCTGTGCATCACCAGCTCCCGGAGGTCACTCAGACTCGATTTATCGAGTCAGTGATGCCATCCAGCCATCTCTCTGTCGTCCCCTTCTCCTCCTGCCCTCAATCCGTCCCAGCATCAGAGTCTTCTCCAATGAGTCAATTCTTCGCATGAGGAGAGGCTGCTTTTTTCCTTTTTGACCTAATTTTGTTTAATTATATAAAATTATGAAGTATCAGTATCTTTAAATGTTTCCTCTATGACTGGTAAGATTTTTAAGAAAGATGTCTTCTGGTTTTCTGCCTGGAGTAAGCGGCTGGCTGCCAGCGTTCTGCACCTTGGAGCAGGGCTGGGGTGGCGGTACTTTTTACTCTGTACATGATCACAGTCTCCCCTTTTAAAATGCTCCACATGTCCTTAACTCTGCAGGTTAACCAGGAACCCAAAGACTATGTTTTCTCCTCCCCAGAAAATAAATCTCTAGTCCCAGGTGACGGAGGGCATTGCATACAAAGAGCAATGTTTCTCAAATACCAGCACATCAGAACCACCTAGTAACTTGATGGAAATTCTAATTCCACTGAATCAGAAACTCTGTGGGTAGGGCCAGCAATCCAGGATTTTACAGTCAGCGGAGGCTCTGACATGCACTAGAGTTTGAGAACCCTTAGCTTGGAGAAGAAATCTGTGGATCAGGCTCCTTATTCGAAGAAGGCAATGGCACCCCACTCCAGTACTCTTGCCTGGAAAATCCCATGGACGGAGGAGCCTGGTAGGCTGTAGTCCATGGGGTCGCAAAGATTCGGAAACGACTGAGCGACTGCCCTTTCACTTTTCACTTTCATGCACTGGAGAAGGAAATGGCAACCCACTCCAGTGTTCTTGCCTGGAGAATCCCAGGGATGGGGGAAACTGGTAGGCTTCCATCTATGGGGTCGCACAGAGTTGGACACGACTGAGGCGACTTAGCAGCAGCAGCAGCAGCAGGCTCCTTATTTAATTAAGCACCTGTACCTCCCAGGTTCGGGAGTACCTGGTGCTGCCAGTTTTGAGCCTTTTAGTAATTCTTCAGAAGCAAAATTGAATTGGTTCTTTCCTTCTGTTCTCTTTGCCTTTCTTACTACTGATTTGCCATTCATTTGTCCATTTTCCAGCTTCCAAAATTTTGTTGCTGTTGTCTCCTCTCCTGTTCTTCAGTTCTGTGTATTTATGTCTTAAACAAAAGTCTGTTCACTGAGATTTTACCAGTGTTTTGGGCAAGAATGACATCAGATGTTCTGTTTAATGAGCCTTCTTAACCTAAATGGTCTCATTCTCTGTAATGAGATCATCACATGCTATTGTACATGTAGCATGCACTCAGCTACATGCTGTTATACTATTTAGATCTCCTGCCATTTACTTAAACCATTTCTAATTGATGGGCATTTAGATTATTTTGAACTTTTATTTTACTTATTTAAAATTTTTTAAATTAATGTGGCTTCACCGGGTCTTAGTTGCGGCATGTGGAATCTTGAGTTATTGTGTGTCGAATCTAGTTCCCCTGCAGTGGAAGCCCGGAGTCTTAGCCACTGGAAAGTCCTAGTCTTCTGTCTATAGTCTTTCAGAATTTCCCCAGCTATTATAAACTTTCATATTATTCTATCAACTTCAAAACAAAAACTCAAGATACCTGTTGATGTTTGAATTAGTTTTGTATTAAATTTATACATCAAATTAGGGGTGATATTTACTGTATTGAGACTTAGCCAAGAAAATGGTTGTCTATTCAACTCTTCTCTGATGTCCTTGTTTTAAAGTTTTCTTAAAAAAATAGTCCCTGTCCATTTCTGAATATGTTTATTCTCAAGTATTCTGTGTTCCTAATCCCATTATAAATGGAATCTTTTATTTCTTCATGAGAAATATTATGATATATATTTGTCTTCAAAATATAACATCTTGAAAATTTTTTAATATATAATGTTGCAGACACTTATGTACCCAATACCTATATATAACACAAGTTATTATGAAATCTTTGCTTCTAATTGTTTAAGAAAATAATACAATGCAGATAAAGCTGGCTCTATCTCCTGTTTCTTGCCCTCCCCCCTCAGATGGAGGAAGAGGGAATGGTATTTATCCTTACATACATTTTGTGATTTTACCACAAACGCATGCATCACATATACTATATTTAATTTATTTAGTCTCTTTAAATTGTACATGAATATTCCATTGTACTTTCCTTTTTAAATTATTGACTGATTTCTATGATTTTATTAATGTTATGGTGCCTGTGGACTTATTTCTGTTGCTTCATATCACAAACCATTTCAGATTTACTTACTTATTTTTTAACAGATTTCTTTAGATATAAATCACATACTGTGGACTTCACCCATTTAAAGTACACGATTCAATGGATTCTGTACATTAATTTTTTAAATTGTGGTAAAATATATATAACATTAAATTTGGCATTTTAATCATTTTTAAGTGGTTAAAAGTTCAGTGGCATAAGTTTCATTCATAACGTTGTGTAACCATGGCCATTATCTATTCACGAAATCTTTTCATTCGCCCAGACAGAAACGCTGTTATGCAATAACTCCCCATTACAGCCTCCTTTCAGCCACTGGGAAGCTCTAGTCTACTTTCTGCCTCTGTGAATTTGCATATTCTAGATGTTTCACAGAAGTGGAACCATACAGTATTTTCCTTTTGTGACTGACATTTCATTTAGCATGTTTTCAAGATTCCGCAATGTTATAGCATGTGTCAGAATTTAATTTCTTCTTTATAGTGAATAATACTTTATGGTATATATACAGTCAGTGGTCCATATCTATGAGTTCCACATCTGCAGACTCAACCAACCACAGATGAAGGGGAAAAAAAAAAAAAAAAAAAACAGAAAGTTCCATAAAGCAAAACTTCAGGTGGTTGCATAGCACAAACTTTTTACATTACATTTACATAGTATTTACAACTATTTACATATGGCTCAGACCGTAAAGTGTCTGTCTACAATGTGAGAGACCTGGGTTCAATCCCTGGGTTGAAAAGATTCCCTGGGAAGGAAATGGCAACCCACTCCAGTACTCTTGCCTTGAAAATCCCATGGACGGAGGAGCTTGGGTCGCAAAGAGTCGGGCACGACTGAGCAACTTCACTTTATACTGTATTAGGTATTATAAGTAATCTAGAGATGATTTAAAGTATATGGGAGGTCTTCCCTGGTGGCTCAGTGGTGAAGGATCCACTTGCCAAAGCAGGAGACACAGGTATGATCCCTGGTTTGGGAAGATCCCTCATGCCTTGGAGCAACTAAGCCCGTGTACCACAGCCATTGAGCCTGTGCTCCAGAGCCTAGGAGTGGCAACTATTGAGCCTACATGCCACAGCTGCTGAAGCCACATGCCCTTGAGCCTGTGCTCTGCAGCAAGAGAAGCACCTGCAGGGAGACGCCTGTGTACTGCAGTGAACAGTAGCCCCCACTCACAACTAGAGAAAAGCACGCACAGCGTAGCCAAAAAATTTTTTAATGATTAAAAAAAGTATATGGGAGAATGTGCACAGGACATATGCAGATATACTCAAATTTCTTGAACATCCTGGAATTTTGGCATCTGCAGGAGTCCTGGTGGCAGTACCCTGCAGATACGAAGGCAAAACTTGTGTACCAGTTAATCTATTCATTTCATTCATCTCTTGATGGACACTTCGAATTGTGTGACACTCTTTTGGCTATGTTGAATAACACTATATTAAACATCAGGGCACAAATATCTGTTCAAGTCCTGCTTTCCATTCTTTTGGCTATATACCTTGCAGTCGTATTGCTGGAGAGGCTTATTTTTAGAATACTTTTCTTTCTGAAATAATGAACTTTTCTATGCCTAACAAGAAAAAGAAAATGCAAATCAAACTTAAAAACAGATATTTACCTGTGCTTTTTTGCACGAAACGTCGTCTTATCTTTGGCCTCATCACAACCTCACACTCTTATTCTCCTATACGTTTAGCTGCTGCTTTCTGCCTCTTCCCCACTCCTGCAGCCCCTCACATTTTCTTGACCTTCCCTGGCCCTCATGATTGCTGGCTGTTAGAGTCACTGTCGCCCTGCATAGCTCTCTCTGCTGCTCTTCAGGGTCCATGCTCCAAACACCAGCCTGGGCCATTCTGCTGCCACACTCTGGCCCTGGAAACAGGCAGGAGGATTGTGAGCATCAGTGTCGACTGGCTGGCACAGGGATTTGTACTTCCAGCCTCAACTGGACCTTTAACTGTCTGCTCTTCTCTGTCTCCACCCTCATCTCTTCTCCCCTTCCAGTGTGAACCATCACCGCCACACTTTTCCCATAATGTACAGGTGATGCTGTCTCCTCCTTCATCGAGAACATTAATGCTGCTGAAAAAGCCAAGTGACATAGATATACATTTCAGAGAGGTTATCAGATGAGGCACGAAAAGCAAACGTATATTTAAATGAGCAAAAACAATTCATTAAAATTTATGGGTACGAGAGAATAAGAGGGGAGGAATAAATTGGGAGATTGGGATTAAGGTATACACACTGCTATATATAAATAGACAACTAGTAAGAACCTGCTGTATAGAACAGGGAACTCTACTCAAAACTCAGCAATGGGAAAAGAAACTAAAAAAAAAAAAAAAAAAAGTGGATATATGTGTATGCATAACTGATCCCACTTCATAGATCACAGCCTATGAGTCATGCCATGCAGGGCCACCCAAGACAGACAGGTCGTAGTGAAGAGTTTTGATAAAACATGGTCCACTGGAGGAGGAAATGGCAACCCACTCCGGGGGTCTCACCTGGAGAACCCCATGAACAGTATGGAAAGGCAAAAAGATACAACACTGGAAAATGAGTCCCTCAGGTCAGAAGGTATCTAGTACGCTACTGGGGAAGAGCAGAGGGAAGTTACAAATAGCTCCAGAAAGAATGAAGTGGCTGGGTCAAAGCGAAAATGATGCTCAGGTATGTATCTGGTGGTAAAACTAAAATCCGATGCTGTAAACAACAATATTGCATAGGAACCTGGAATTTTAGGTTCATGAGTCAAGGTAAAGTGGACATGTTCAAGCAGGAGATGGCAAGATTGGCATTGAAATCTTAGGAATCAGTGAACTAAAATGAACGGGAATGGGCCAGTTTAATTCCGACAACCATTATGTCTACTACTGTGGGCAAGAATCCCTTAGAAGAAATGGAGTAGCCGTCACAGTCAACAAGAGTCCAAAACGCAGTACCTGGATGCAGCATCAAAAACGACCCGATGATCTCAGTTCATTTCCAAGGCAAACCATTCAGCCTCACTGTGATCCAAGTCTAAGCCCCAACCACTGATGCCAAAGAAGCTGAAGTTGACAGGTTCTATGAAGATGTACAACACCTTCTAGAACTAACACTAAACAAAGATGTCCTTCTCATCATAAGGGATTGGAATGCAAAAGTAGAAAGTCAAAAGATACTCGGAATAACAGGCAAGTTTGGCATTGGAGTACAAAATGAAGCAGGGCAAGAGAAAGAGAACATGCTGGTCATATATCAAATACCCTTTTCCAACAACCCAAGAGATGACTCTGCACATGGACATCATCAGATGGTCAATACTGAAATCAGACTGATTATGTTATTTGTAGCCAAAGATGGAGAAGCTCAGTACAATCAGCAAAAACAAGATGTGGAGCTGACTGTGGCTCAGATCATGAACTCCTTATTGCAAAATTTGGGCTTAAATTAAAGAAATTCGGGAAAACCATTAGGCCACTCAGATTCGACCTAAATAAAATCTCTTATGATTATACAATGGAGATGACAAATAGATTCAAGGGATTAGATCTGAAGAGTGCCCAAAGAACTACGGATGGAAGTTCTTAACATTGTACAGGAGGTAGTGACCAAAACCATCCCAAAGAAAAAGAATGCAAGAAGGCAAAGTGGTTGTCTGAGGAGGCTTTACAAATAGCTGAGGAAAGAAGAGAAGTGAAAGGCAAAGGAGAAAGGGAAAGATATACCCAACTGAATGCAGAGTTCCAGAGAAGAGCAAGGAGAGACAAGAAGGCCTTCTTAAATGAACAATGCAGAGAAACAGAGGAAAATAACAGAATGGGAAAGACTAGAGATATATTCAAGCAAATTAGAGATATCAAGAGAACATTTCATGTAAGGATGGGTAAAATAAAGGACAAAAATGATAAGGACCTAACAGAAGCAGAAGAAATTAAGAAGAGGTGGCAAGAATACACAGACGAACTATATAAAAAAAAGGTTTTAATGACTTAGATAACCACTATATTGTAGTTACTCTCTTAGAGCCAGATACCCTGGAATGTGAGGTCAGGTGAACCTTAGGAAACATTATTACAAACAAAGCTAGTGGAAATGATGGAATTCCAGCTGAGGTATTTCAAATCCTAAAAGACGATGCTGTTAAAGTGCTGCATTCAATGTGTCAGCAAATTTGGAAAACTCAGCAGTGGCCACAGGACTGGAAAAGGTCAGTTTTCATTCCAGTCCCAAAGAAGGGCAATGCCTTAAAATGTTCAAGCTACCACACAGTTGCTAGCAAGGTGATGCTCAAAATCCTTCAAGCTCAGCTTCAGCAGCTCACGAACCAAGAACTCCCAGATGTATGAGAAAAGAGACAGAGGAACCAGAAATCAAATTGTCAACATTCATTGGATCAAGGAGATTTCAAGGGAGTTCCAGAAAAACTCTACTTCTGTTTCACTGACTACACCAAAGACTTTGACTGTGTAGATCACACCAAACTGTGGAAAATTCTTAGAGATAGAAATACCAGACCACCTTATCTGTCTCCTCAGAAACCTATATGCAGGTGTCAAGAAGCAACAGTTAGAACCAGATATGGAGCAACTGACTGGTTCAGAGTTGGGAAAGGAGTTACATCAAGGCTGTATATTGTCACCCCGCTTATTTAACTTATATGCAGAGTACATCATGTGAAATGCTGGGCTGGATGAATCACAAGCTGGAATCAAGATTGCCAGGAGAAATACCAAAATACCTCAGATATGCAGATGGTATCAGTCTAATGACAGAAAGTAAAAAGGAACTAAAGAGCCTCTTGATGAGAATAAAAGAGGAGAGTGGAAAAAGCTGGCTTTAAACTCAGCATTCAAAAAACTAAGATCATGGCATCTGGTTCCATCACTTCATGGCAAATAGAAGTTGAAAAAATGGAAGCAAGACAGATTTTCTTAAGCTACAAAATCACTGTGGATGGTGACTGCAGCCATGAAATTAAAAGACACTTGCTCCTTGGAAGGAAATCTATGACTAACATAGACAGCGTATTAAAAAGCAGAGACATCACTTTGCTGACAAAGATCTGTATAATCAAAGCTATGGTTTTTCTAGTAGTCACGCACGGATACGAGAGTTTAACCATAAAGAAAGCCGCGCCAAAGAAGTGATGTTTTCAAATTGTGGTGCTGGAGAAGACTCTTGAGAGTCCCTTGGACAGCAAACGGATCAAGCCAGTCAATCCTAAAAGAAGTCAACTCTGAATACTCGTTGGTAGGACTGATGCTAAAGCTGAAGATGTAATACTCTGGCCACCTGATGTGAAGAGCTGACTCACTGGAGAAGACTCTAATGCTGGGAAAGATTTAAGGCAAAAGGAGAAGAAAGCAGCAGAGAATGAGATGGTTAGATAGCATCACCAACTCAATGGACATAATCTGAGCAAACTCTGGGAAATAGTGAAGGACAGAGGAGCCTGGTGTGCTGCAGTCCATGGGGTCACAAAGAGTCAGACACGACTTAGTGGCTGAACAACAACAATATTACTGATTCACTTTACTGTATACCAGAAACTAACACAACACTGTAAATCAGTTATACTCCAATGAAAAAATTTTAATCATTGCAAGTTAAAATTTTTTAAAGATTAAAATAATTGGAAACATCACAAAACCTAAAAACATATTTTGATTTATTCACTGCTTGAAACACCTCTGCCATCCTTCTTTCCTTAACTTCTTTTGGCTTCATGCTGTTTTATTGTCTCTTCAAATGACAGCAGTGTTTGTAGTCTTCTCTAGTGAGATTGGCTCTTGAGTGTGGTTGATAGAAATTTGTTTTTCAGTATTGACAGTTTAGCAAAGCAGAAAAGCTTCACATTTTATTACCGATGGTGTTGTATGACTATTTAGTATTGTCATGCAAATTGGGAAGATGTCTTTCAAGTTCTTGCATGCATGAGCAATAATATTTGGAAGAAATTACAGACAGGTTCTGACTGCATAACACTTCAAACCCTGTTTCCCTTCCACAACCCACATATTTCTGGGGCTGGATGCCTTAGAGCACAGTAATGTTGCAAGTCAGCATAATCTGTTAGCAAAAATTTACCTACTCATGGGAGCGACAGTGCAGCTGGTAAATATATTTTCCACCCAAATTAAATAAATCCCCACCTCAGCTCTCCTCTGGTTGAATCAAGGCCTGTAGCCACTCTAAAGCCCCTTCACCGAAGAGCATGCTTGACAGAGGAAAACTGGAGCAGAAAAAGATGAGTGTTTTAGCCTTTTGTGGTTAAATTGTGTTACTTTACAAATTTTACAGAAACCTCTGATCACCCACTGCTAGGACTCTCCCTTGGGGAAGGAGTGACCCTTGGGGGCACTTCTGGGTGCAGGAGATGAGTTCAGAGGCTGCTGAAGTTACCAAGGAATGAGATGATGGCACGGGCAGCAGGGAGTGGAGAGACAGCAATTGATTTGAAAAATATTTGGGAGGTAAAATTGGTGACAAAGGGAAGTGAGAGTGTTAGTGGCTCAGTCATGTCTGACTCTTTGCAAACTCATGGACTGTAGCCCACCAGGCTCCTCTGCCCTTGGGATTCTCCAGGCAAGATTACTGGAGTGAGTTGCCATTCCCTTCTCCAGGGGATCTTCCTGACCCAGGGATCAAACCTGGGTCTCCTGCGTTGCAGGCACATTCTTTACCATCTGAGCCACCAGGAAAGCCCCAAATTGGTAGGATTTAGCAACTGGCTGAATGCAGGTGTGAGGAAGAATGAGGAGTCATCGATTGGTCCATGTTACAGCGTTAGCTGGATGGCTGGATGGGTATTGGGGTTAGCAACTAAGACAGAGAGCTGCAAGGAAAATGCAGGTGGGAAGTGGGATGGGGGAGAGAAGCCAGTTATGCTCAGGATGCCTCTGGGGACAACTGGGGGAGGTCTGGCAGGCAACGCACTTAAGAGTGGAAAGTTCCAGGAAGAAGTCGTTAGGACAGACATGGATTCCGCAGTCATTATGGAGGTGGAGGGTGCAGCTCAGCAGAGGCTGAGATTGCACGTGGAGAGCTCATGAGGAAGGGCAGTGGGCCAAGCAAAGGACCAATCCAGAGGACCCCAGGTGTTTAACCAGTGGCCACAGTAAGATGAACTCATGAAGGAGACCGGATCTTCAGAAATTTATGTGATTCAGTAGCTTACGATAGATTGCAGCATAACATGTAGTTGTCTTTCCCCTCGTTCTCTGTGTTGATATTTTAGGTATAGGAAGAGAAAAAAGAACAACTTCAAAAGTGGGCTCTTTTTTTAGGAGATGTTGTAGATGTTCAGCTAGCTGGTTTGTTAAATGGTGTTCAGAGTATTTGTTTGCATGGGGGGAAAGAAATGGGATCATAAATATCCCCATATACACCTCTTCCTGCCTCTTTCCTTCACCAAAGACTTAAAAAGTTGACTGGGTTTCTTCTTTAGTCCATCTCAAGACTAAGCTGAGTGGAGACAGACAGTCTCTTTCACTGACGTGGACTCCCGGGGATGGGAATTTCCCAGAGGGCTGCACCAGCCTGTGCTCAGTGGTGAAGGCTCCAGGCAGCACAGGACTCTTTTAAGTCAGGACAGTGCTCTCGATATTTGCATTTTTAAAGCTATTCTCTTTGCTGTGGGTAAAACTCAACCAACTTGGTTAACACTTTGACCTCGAGGATGAACCGTAAGTCTAGGGTGAGCACCCTCCTGCTCATTACCAATTCCTGAGAGGGGCAGTGGTGAGTTTATTTTTGTATGCTTTTGAATGAGAGTTTTGTTCCAGTTCTTAATAGGGGTTCTATCAAAGATGAGTCCAGCTGACTTTTTGAAGATGGGTTATTTGGCAACCCACTCCAGTGTTCTTGCCTGGAGAATCCCAGGGATGGGGGAGCCTGGTGGGCTGCAGTCTATGGGCTCACACAGAGTCGGACACGACTGAAGTGACTTAGCAGCAGTAGCAGCAGTGTTCTGTAGAAATTAATCAAGTTGTAGTTGATGGCCTTGATGACTGGAGTGGATCTTGGAATTCCTTGAGGGTGGCATTGGGGCTGGGTCGTGACGGGGCATGGGAGAATGGCCAACGTGATGTTCAGTATTTCAGAAGCTTAAGGACATGTGAACCTTGACCCAGGACCAGTCACACTGGCTGAATGTCCTCTTGGTTTATGGCTAGAATGACATTAGTTCAGTGGGTGAACCAGCTGTCTCTTAATGATCCATGGTGCTGGTGGAAACACAGTGTTTATGTCAGATAATTAAGGATGACAATGTCAATATTCAGAGAAGGCAATGGCACCCCACTCCAGTACTCTTGCCTGGAAAATCCCATGGACGGAGGAGCCTGGTAGGCTGCAGTCCATGGGGTCGCTAAGAGTCAGATATGACTGAGTGACTTCACTTTCACTTTTCACTTTCATGCATTGGAGAAGGAAATGGCAACCCACTCCAATGTTCTTTCCTGGAGAATCCCAGGGACGGGGGAGCCTGGTGGGTTGCCGTCTTTGGGGTCGCACAGAGTCAGACACGACTGAAGCGACATAGGAGCAGCAGCAGCATGTCAATACTGTTTATGAATGTTAGTCTTTAAAAAAAATTTATTGAGGCACAGTTGATTTACAGTGTTGTGTTAATTTCTGCTGTACAACCAAGTGACTCAATTATACATATAGATACATATTTTTTCATATTCATTTCCATTATGGTTTATCGGAGGATACTGATTATAGTTCCCAGTGGTACACAGTAGGACTTGTTGTTTATCCATTCTACATATAATAGTCTGCATCTGCTAATCCAAATAGATAGTCTTTTAAAGCGTCACCTAAACTCCTGCGGCATTCGTCCATTCATTTCCTGCATACCTGGCTTTTTTAGTCTGTCTTCCAAAGTGATTTCTCTGAAACACTGATCTGGTCAGGATGCCTTCTGGGACTCCACCTCTGTTTTCATCAAGCTTCATCTTTCAATTCTCCCTTTTATGTAAACCATTTTTTAAAAATTGAAGTATACTTTACAATGCTGAGTTAGGTTCAGCTGTACAACAAGATGATTCAGCTCTTTTCCACTCTTTTTCAGATTCTTTTCCTATATTACAGGTATTGAATATAGTTCCCTGTGCTATGCAGGTCTCCCTTTCTTGTACATGACTGTCTAGCTTTAATATCGGGGAAGGCAGTGGCACCCCACCCCAGTACTTTTGCCTGGATAATCCTATGGACGGAGGATCCTGGTAGGCTCCAGTCCATGGGGTCGCTGGGAGTCGGACACGACTGAGCGACTTCATTTTCAGTTTTCCCTTTCATGCATTGGAGAAGGAAATGGCAACCCACTCCAGTATTCTTGCCTGGAGAATCCCAGGGACAGGGGAGCCCAGTGGGCTTCCGTCTGTGGGGTCGCACAGAGTCGGACACGACTGAAGCGACTTAGCAGTAGCAGCTTTAAGATAAAGATACATAAAATTCCTCAAGTTCTTTAGGAGGTGCCTCTTCTACCCCCTGGCCTCTGCACAGAGCGGCCCCTCGTTTATTCACCTGGAAAATGAGGACATGCCTCATTAGCTTCTCTGGGGAGTCATCTTTGAGTCATCTCTCTGCAGATTTAGTCACACTTTGCTTTCTGCCAGAGTTATACTGTGGAAATCTTGAATACACAACTTCTCCTAGTGTTAATATAACTTGTGCATCCACACTGTCACTCTAGACTTGGGACTGTTATTATCTTAGTACCAACCACAGGACCTGACACAAAGTACTTTCTTTTTTTTTTTCCTGTGCCACATGGCTTGCCAGATCTTAGTTTCCTGACCAGGAATTGAACCTGGCCCCATCAGTAAAAGTGCAGAGTCCTGAACACAGGGTTTCCAGTGGATTCCCCAATTACTTTCTTAATAAGAGTTTATTAGATCAATGAACAAAAACATTAGAGATCTTGGGGAGAGAATAGTTGGTCATCGTTGTATCTGTTGGATTCTACTAGGAAAAGAGCAGCTTCTCACGTTGAGTTTGTCCCTCTAAATAGGTAGGATCAGATCAGATCAGGTCAGTCGCTCAGTCGTGTCCGACTCTTTGCGACCCCATGAATCGCAGCACGCCAGGCCTCCCTGTCCATCACCAACTCCCGGAGGTCACTCAGACTCACATCCATCGAGTCAGTGATGCCATCCAGCCATCTCATCCTCTGTCGTCCCCTTCTCCTCTTGCCCCCAATCCCTCCCAGCATCAGAGTCTTCTCCAATGAGTCAACTCTTAGCATGAGGTGGCCAAAATACTGGAGTTTCAGCTTTAGCATCATTCCTTCCATAGAAATCCCAGGGGTGATCTCCTTCACAATGGACTGGTTGGATCTCCTTGCAGTCCAAGGGACTCTCAAGAGTCTTCTCCAACACCACAGTTCAAAAGCATCAATTCTTCGGCGCTCAGCCTTCTTCACAGTCCAGCTCTCACATCCATACATGACCACAGGAAAGACCATAGCCTTGACTAGATAAACCTTTGTTGGCAAAGTAATGTCTCTGCTTTTGAATATGCTATCTAGGTTGGTCATAACGTTCCTTCCAAGGAGTAAGCGTCTTTTAATTTCATGGCTGCAGTCACCATCTGCAGTGATTTTGGAGCCCCAAAAAATAAACTCTGACACTGTTTCCACTGTTTCTCCATCTATTTCCCATGAAGTGATGGGACCAGATGCCATGATCTTCATTTTCTGAATGTTGAGCTTTAAGCCAGCCTTTTCACTCTCCACTTTCACTTTCATCAAGAGGCTTTTTAGTTCCTCTTCACTTTCTGCCATAAGGGTGGTGTCATCTGCATATCTGAGGTTATTGATATTTCTCCCAGCAGTCTTGATTCCAACTTGTGTTTCTTCCAGTCCAGCGTTTCTCATGATGCACTCTGCATGTAAGTTAAATAAACAGGGTGACAATATACAGCCTTGACGTACTCCTTTTCCTATTTGGAACCAGTCTGTTGTTCCATGTCCAGTTCTAACTGTTGCTTCCTGATCTGCATACAGATTGCTCAAGAGGCAGATCAGGTGGTCTGGTATTCCCATCTCTTTCAGAATTTTCCACAGTTTATTGTGATCTACACAGTCAAAGGCTTTGGCATAGTCAATAAAGCAGAAATAGATGTTTTTCTGGAACTCTCTTGCTTTTTCCATGATCCAGCAGATGTTGGCAATTTGATCTCTGGTTCCTCTGCCTTTTCTAAAACCAGCTTGAAATAGAGGAAAACAACAGAATGGGAAAGACTAGGGATCTCTTCAGGAAAATCAGAGATACCAAAGGAACATTTCATGCAAAGATGGGCTCGATAAAGGACAGAAATGGTATGGACCTAACAGAAGCAGAAGATATTAAGAAGAGGTGGCAAGAATACACAGAAGAACTGTACAAAAAAGAGCTTCACGACCCAGATAATCCTGATGGTGTGATCACTGACCTAGAGCCAGACATCCTGGAATGTGAAGTCAAGTGGGCCTTAAAAAACATCACTACGAACAAAGCTAGTGGAGGTGATGGAATTCCAGTTGAGCTATTCCAAATCTTGAAAGATGATGCTGTGAAAGTGCTGCACTCAGTATGCCAGCAAATTTGGAAAACTCAGCAGTGGCCACAGGATTGGAAAAGGTCAGTTTTCATCCCAATCCCAAAGAAAGGCAATGCCAAAGAATGCTCAAACTACCGCACAATTGCACTCATCTCACACGCTAGTAAAGTAATGCTCAAAATTCTCCAAGCCAGGCTTCAGCAATATGTGAAATAGGTAGGATAAGAAGCAATATTTATGACAAGTCTGAAAACTATGATTAAAGTACAAATTACTATGGAGACAGAAAGGTTCAGATGTTTATTTTGCTGTTTGTCTATTTCTTTTCTGACACATTGGTTACTTGGACAGAAGATTAGAATTTTGCTATATGATAATCAGTGAAAACTCTCTATAATAATTTTTTTAAAGGTTGTGGCAAATGTGATAGACAGATGGAGGCTTAATATGGAGAATATAATGAGTTCATCCTACTGATTTAAAAAATCAAGATCCAAATAGATAACTGGGTGAAAGACATAAGCATGTATAGACCTCTAGTGAAAACTTTGGCACACCTTATATTAAGAATCATATAAAATGCTTATATCATTTGACCTAATGACCCCTCACTTGACTAGAGGAAGAAATGGCAACCCACTCCAATATTCTTGCCTGGAGAATCCCATGGACAGAGGAGCCTGACAGGCTACAGTACCTGGAGTCACAGTCGGACATGACTGAAGTGACTTCACATGAATGCCCCTTACTTGGAACTTTATTTTAAAAATTCTGAATATGGAGAATATTATAGACAAGAAGCTGTTCATTGCAATATTATTTATAGTATCAAAAACCGGAAATAATTCAGTGCCTAATATTGAAAAGTGATGGTTATATAACTTCTATTTTATCTGTTTGAATATGCAAGTAAGTAAAATTGTTGTTACTATTTTGTCCATGCCAAAAGTGCTTTTGGTAAGTGGCAGGAGTAAATTATAAAATTATCTCATCTTTATGTGTGCATAAATAAAGGGGGTATAGGAGGAAAACTATGAGAGAGAGATGGTTTTGTGGGGTGGGGAAGATACTTTCTACTGTATTATTGTTCAGCAAAAAAGGAGGCAAGATGGAGCTGTAGATGAGACTTACCTGGTGATCCAGTGGCTAAGACTCGGAGCTCCCAATGCAAGGAGCCTGGGTTCGATCCCTGGCCAGGGAGCTAGATCCCACATGCTGCAACTAAAGGTTCTGCAAGCCTCAACAAAGATTCTTGAGTGCCACCACTAAGACCCAGCGCCACCAAAAAAATAAATAGATAAAAATAGTGAAAACGAAAAAGACAGAGCCAGAGGAACAACACTAAACTTGGAGTCGAAGTCCCGGCTCCTCCCTTGCCCCTTTTTGAAATCTCGAGCAAGTTACTCGGTCTCATCTCTAAAGAGGAAATGTGATAACAAGCTATGAGGGCCTGTGTAAGGAGTAAATAAGATGACAGAACTGGCACATCAAAGTCAGCTGAGTGTAGGTTGAATAAAAGTGTCTGTGCAATTGACTTTTTCATCCAGTGTGGTAGAGAGGTTGCGGCCCTGGCCACACCTTGACTTTAGAAATTAGGTGGGTCGTGGCCCCTACCTCACACAAGTAAATAGGGGATCTCAGACTTCTGTCCGGTCTCCCCTCTGGATCTGTGCTGAATGCTGTTATCGGCCAGAATGTTGGGGAGAGAATGCAGTGTGTCACCTGGCAAAAGAGAAAGAATGATCTAGACTTCAGGCAAAGCTGGGAAGAGAGACCTTGGATCTTTTTCTAAGATCAGGAGTCACTCTGGCCTCATTTGTGTTACTGTGAATCATAAAGTTCACTGTAACATGATCTTTTAAATTTCATAGAAACATATACTCATAGAATATTAGAAATACCAAGGGCTCCCAGCTCCAGATGGCTGCCTGTCTACGTATCTATCTCTTCTTCCTTCCAAAATGTGACTAATGACAAAAAAAAAAAAAAAATTTTTTTTTTTTTTTAATGAAGCCAACAAGAAGGGAGCTGTCCATGCATGAGAGATTTCAGCAGATTTCTGGGAAACAAAAATAGATGGAGCAGTGGTGACTCAAGAAGTAAGATAAGGAAATCTAGGTTCCCAGTGAGCATGGAAGAGGGTTATAGGAACAGGGAACAGGGAGTAGATTGACCTTAAAGAACCAAGAAGAGCTGGGGTCTTAGAACTGCAAGTAAGACAAAGGATGGAAATGAAAGCTGAAAATGGAAGATGTGGGTAGTTCAGTGGTTAAGATTCTGCACTCCTTATGCAGGGAGTGAGTGTTCGATCCCTAGTCAGGGAACAAAGATCCAAGATTCCACATGCCGTGTATCATAGGCAAAAACGTTTTAAAAAGCAGGGGTGGCAGGGTGGGAAGGCTGATGAAACTCTACGTATTTCCTGTCAGATCCTTCACTCCACTTGCCAATAAACTGTCCATCAGGGAAGCATCTTTCTACCAGCCAGAAAATTGGAAGATTTTTTTAAAAAAGTACATAGCCCCAGAGCAAAGACCCCACATATTATGTCTGATTCCCTGCGAAGTCATCCTAAAACAGAGCTCCCCACTGGACAAGCCTGGCTCCTGCATGCGTAGCAGGACTGGCAGATAGAAGCTGAGTGTGCAAATGCTAGTGCGTTCATCTGCATTACCACTAAATGTGAATAGACAGCTAAGGATGATGGCCACATGTTTGTGCAAACCCAGAAAAACTGCAACCAGGAGGAGGAAGACCAAGATGAAATAAACAGAAAAATAACCCTGAAGGCAACGGAGAATCCACAGGACAGATCTTAAACAAAACAAAGCAAACCTTCTCAAATTTATATCCTTCAGAGACATTTGAGAAAATATTGCATCAATAAAAGAAGAACAGAATACTTTGATAAAGGAGACCAAGAAAAAGTTATTGGAAATTTAAAAAATATCCTAGAAATTAGAGTGACAAGACAGATGGAAACAGGAGAGAAAAGATAAGACCCCTAGAAGAATAATCTGGGAGATGCAGGTCACTCATAAGGAAGGGGAGAAATGGAGAAAAAGCAAACAGCAAAGAAATAATACAGAACTTTCTCCAAAATAAAAAAGAATATCTGAGTTGCCTACCACACAATGAATGTAAAAACCATGTGTGTTGTCCAGATGCATCTTTACAAAAAATTTAGGATATTGTGAATAAATAACCTACAAGTTTCCAGAGAGAAAAAGTTGGTCACCTTTTTCAGGAATGTGCTTGGCATGAGCCACACTAGGTGACGGAAGACACTGAACAGCACCCTGGTCATTCTGAGGGAAGATGATTTTTTAGAAAAATATTTATTTATTTGGCTGCATTGGGTCTTAGCTGCAGCATGCACACTCTTAGTTGAGGCATGTGGGATCTAGTTCCCTGGCCAGGGATTGAACCCGGGGCCTCTGCATTGGGAGTCTTAGCCTCTGGACCACCAGGGAAGTCCTGAAGATGATTTTCTTTTCCTTTTTTTTCTGAAGATGATTTTCAACATAGAATTCTATACCTATCCAAATTGTGCACTAAATATGACATACTCAGACATTCAAAGATTCAGGAAGTTTCCCTCCCATGTTCTCAAGTTCTTAGGAAGTTACTTGAGATTGCTCTAGTGAAATGAGGAAGTCATGAGATTCTAGAAACAGGAGGGAAAAGCCAGAATAATGATAAAGCCTGGGGGACTTCCCTGGTGATCCAGCAGTTAAGACTCCACACTCCTGATGCAGGGAGCAAGAGTTTGATCCCTGGTCAGGGAATGGGGATCCCACAAGCGGTGCAGTGGGCCACAAATAAATGAAATATGAAAGTTTTTCTAAAATAATCGTGGACTCTCCACCCTTGGAGCAGAAGACTGAGGGTCCCTGGAGGAGGATTTCTAGGAGAGAAAAGAGTGTTAGAAGAAACTTGATACCATCTTTGGAAATTTGGAACCAACTAAGCACCATGTGGGAGAAGGCAATGGCACCCCACTCCAGTACTCTTGCCTGGAAAATCCCACGGACGGAGGAGCCTGGTAGGCTGCAGTCCATGGGGTCGCTCAGTCCGACATGACTGAGCGGCTTCACTTTCTCTTTTCACTTTCATGCATTGGAGAAGGAAATGGCAACCCACTCCAGTGTTCTTGCCTGGAGAATCCCAGGGACGGGGAAGTCTGGTGGGCTGCCGTCTGTGGGGTCACACAGTGTCGGACACGACTGAAGTGACTTAGCATAGCAAGCACCATGTGAACCGAACAGCAGAGAGGAAGAAAGAAAGGCAGTTAGAAACCCCAGGGAAAAGAAGAAAACTAAGGTCTGCCAGGAGAGAGAATATGACATCCTGATACATATCTGCCATTTAGCTGTGCAGAGAGCAGTATTTATGTAATTATAATAATGTGACCACAGGTCAGTGTACACTTGAAGGGAGGACTTGTGACTAATAGGGTAGACCTTTAACCTTGACATTTAAAAAGCACAGCTGATGGTTTGGAAGTGGGAGTGGAGAGGAGAGCTAAGGGGAAGGATGCAGACAACCTTATCTTTAGTGGAGACGATGGATAATGTCCTAGTCAGTAAGGACTAAGAAATAAAGGTATAGGGTATTCTTTAAAGCTACAAAGATAACCAGTAGAGAAAGTAAAAATGGTGACATAACCATATTGGCAAGAAAGGGGAGGGGGGTATTTGAAGAGTACAACTGAGCTAAATCCCATGTATTAAAGAAATAAATGATCATGCTTTAAGTTGCTCAAACAAGAAGTAGCATATAAATTTAGAGACTAAAAGAAGCAAAAATTGAAACAGTGAAATGATTTTAAAATGGTTTCATCTGAAGAACAGAACTAAAAGAATGTTGCAGGAAACCACTGCTTTTTACTATGCTTTTTAAAATTACTTTTAAAAAGGGAAGCTGAGAGGCGGCTGGGGGGTGGGGGGGCAGGCAAGAAAAGAAGTAAAGAACTAAGAGCCCTGACAGATCATAATAAACCTATTAATACTTGGACATTCCAGATGGACGTCGACTTTTTTTAAGAACTGGGAATTACACCGCATCTTCTGACATTAATATAAATTGTGTGTGTGTTTAATAAGATTTTGTTTTTATTTAAAAATTTCAAACTTACAGAAATGTTTCAAGAGTAAGAATAACAGGACAAACACTTGTGTCTTCCACACCCAGATTCACCCGTGTGAATATTTCACTACGTGTGTGTCACCATTTGCCCCTCGCCGAGCCCATATGCTCTCTAAACCTCTGGAAGGTTTTAGACATCAAGACTTTTGACCCCTACATACTTCAGTGTATGTTGTTTAAGAATAGGCAAGAATATGCTCTTATATAACCACAGCAAATTTAACACTGACACAAAACTTTAATCTACTCCTAAGATTTAATTTGCAAACAGCATCTTTTCCTACTATAGACTCTCCCTCCTTTCAGAGTCAGTTTTGCCATGTACCTTTAATTTTTTTTTCCTCCCCACTCGTCACTTTCATCCTACTTGTTTTTGCTCTTTTGTTTCACCCCATTCCTAATTCATGTCTCAGTTGTTGTTTTTAAAAATAATTTTATCTATTTTTGGCTGTGCTGGATCCTCTTTGCTGCATGGGCTTTTCTCTAGAGCAGGGCCGACTCTGCAGTCGTGGTATGTGGGCTTCTCTTGCGGAGCCCTTGTTCTAGGGAGCATGGTCCTCAGTAGGTGTTGTGGCTCCTGGGCTCTAGAGCACTGGCTCACTAGTTGGGGTGCATGGGCTTGTTTGCTTTGTGACATGTGGGACCCTCCCAGACCAGGGATCAAACCCATTGTCTCCTGCATTGGCAGGCAGATTCCTTACCTCTGGACCACGAGGGAAGCCCCTGTTGCCATTGTTTTTAATGGTACCATTTAAAAACTTTTATTTTTGGTGTATAGTTGATTTCTCCTGGCAATCTTAATTCCAGCTTTTGCTTCATCCAACCCTGCGTTTCTCATGATGTACTCTGCATATAAGTTAAATAAGCAGGGTGACAAGCAGCCTTGACGTACTCCTTTCCCAATTTGGAACCAGTCTGTTGTTCCATGTCCAGTTTTAACTGTTGCTTCCTGACCTGCATACAGATTTCTCAGGTCAGGTGGTCTGGTGTTTCCATCTCTTTCAGAATTTTCCAATTTCTTGTGATCCACACAGTCAAAGGCTTTGGCATAGTCAAGAAAGCAGAAGTAGTTGTTTTTCTGGAACTCACTTGCTTTTTTGATGCTCCAACAGATGTTAGCAATTTGAGCTCTGGTTCCTCTGCCTTTACTAAATCCAGCCTGAACATCTGCAAGTTCACAGTTCACGTATTGTTGAAGCCTGGCTTGGAGAATTTTGAGCATTACTTTGGTAGCGTGTGAGATGAGTGCAATTGTGTGGTAGTTTGAACATTCTTTGGCCTTGCCTTTCTTTGGGATTGGAATGAAAACTGACCTTTTCCAGTCCTGTGGCCACTGCTGAGTTTTCCAAATTCATAGGCATATTGAAAGTGCAGAACTTTCACAGCATCATCTTTTAGGATTTGAAATAGTTCAACTGGAATTCCATCACTTCTGCTAGCTTTGTTTGTAGTGATGTTTCCCAAGGCCCACCTGACTTCACATTCCAGGATGTGACACCACCCTTATGGCAGAAATCGAAGAAGAACTAAAGAGCCTCTTGATGAAAGTGAAAGAGGAGAGTGAAAGTGTTGGCTTAAAACTCAACATTTAGAAAACTAAGATCATGGCATCTGGTCCCATCACTTCATGGCAAATAGATGGGGAAACAATGGAAACAGTGTCAGACTTTATTTCGGGGGGCTGCAAAATCACTGCAGATGGTGACTGCAGCCATGAAATTAAAAGACACTTGCTCCTTGGAAGAAAAGTTATGACCAACTTAGATAGCATACTAAAAGGCAGAGATATTACTTTGCCAGCAAAGGTCTGTCTAGTCAAAGCTATGGTTTTTCCAGTAGTCATGGATGGATGTGAGAACTGGGCCATAAAGAAAGCTGAGCACCAAGGAATTGATGCTTTTGAACTGTGGTGTTGGAGAAGACTTGATAGTCCCTTGGACTGCAAGGAGATCCAACCAGTCCATCCTAAAGGAAATTAGTCCAGAATATTCATTGGAAGGACTGATGCTGAAGCTGAAACTCCAAAACTTTGGCCACCTGATGCGAAGAACTGACTCATTGGAAAAGACCCTGATGCTGGGAAAGATTGAAGGTGGGAGGAGAAGGGGACAACAGAGGATGAGATGGTTGGATGGCATCACCGACTCAACGGACATGAGTTTGAGTAAGCTCCGGGAGTTGGTGATGGACAAGGAAGCCTGGCGTGCTGTGGTTCATGGGGTGGCAAAGAGTCAGACACCACTGAGCGACTGAACTGAACTGAACTGATAGCTGATTTACAATGTTGTGTTAGTCTACTTGTTTCCACTTTCTGTTTTCAGGTGTTTTGTTCTATAATTATTTGAATGATTCCTGGAGCTTAAAGCACAGACATACACAGGCGTGTGCTTAGAATTCTGTTTTGGAGGGAGTTTTTGGTTCCTTTGCCTTTTCAAAAATCATTGGAACTATTTCAATCTTTGATCATTCTTTTGAAACATGAATTGTAGAGATGTGTTTCTGAGAGTTCAACAGCCGTTTTTCTTTTCTTTTTTCCACTGTGGTTTATAGTTTGCAAAAGTACCAGAAGGTCCTATCCCCCCATCCACACCAAAGTTTGCATATGGAAAAGCCGCTCTGAAAAAGGTAAGAAAAAAACTAACAGAAACATTAAGAGTGAGGAAGTGGAATTCAGCAGTCATGAGTCAAAGTGTTACGCCTGGCAATCGGTTCCTTATTTTTTTGTGAGCTTGTTTTCTGTGAGACTGATGGGGTGGGTGATGTTTCTGGGAAAACGAGGACACAGGCCGTGAGGTGCTGTGTGTCATGCTGACAGGGTGAGTGCATTAGGTGTGAGCGGGCATTCTTAGATCATTTTGTTTCCATTATCAGTGGCAAAACCAGCGTTAGGAGCCCTTGTGGGAATAACATGTAACCTTACTGTTATGGCTGCTGCTGCTGCTGCTGCTAAGTCACTTCAGTCGTGTCCGACTCTGTGCAACCCCATAGACGGCAGCCCACCAGGCTCCCTCATCCCTGGGATTCTCCAGGCAAGAACACTGGAGTGGGTTGCCATTTCCTTCTCCAATGCATGAAAGTGAAAAGTGAAAGTGAAATTGCTCGGTCGTGTCCAGCTCCCAGTGAGCCCATGGACTGCAGCCTGGTGACATTCGTTTCTACAATTCTCCTTTTCTAAAAGCAGTTCTCAAAAGCCACGAACATTAACTCTAAATTATACACTGCCCTCCATCTCAAAATCATGTCTTCAGGAAAAAAAGAAAAATCATGTCCTCATGGCTTGTGGCTTGATTGGTAATTGGGACATCAAGTGGGAAAGCCAGAAACGAATCATAAATATTAGCAAAGAGCTTTTTCTTCTAGGGAAAGAGCAAAAGAGGAGAGCTTCATTTGATAATCAGGAGTGACGTAAGCCCAAGGCAATTTGTTTTGACCATCTTCAGGTTTTCCCCTCTGATAATCCCTAACTCCTACCTGGGTTAACTAACAAGAAAAAAAAAGTTACACATTTCTTAAGAATCTTGATATGCTAAAATAGCATCGTAAGTTTTTATCTTTAAGCAAAATGCCAAACATGATTGTATAATGTTTCCATTTGTGAAGCCCTTTGATGTTTGGTTGAGCTCTTGTAACATTTTCCACCTAGTGTCGGATATGTGTGTTACATTCTACAAAGAATGTGGTTTCTCTGCCTGATAGGAATCTTGCTTTAGATTAATCAGACTTTAATCACATTTGTAAAGAGAGTACCTTCTACTTGTTCATTGCTACTGCTACTTAAGGAAGTTTGGTTTGTGTCTTTTTAAGCTGTGAAAAGTTTATTTTTATGCAACAGAAAATAACTGCAAATGTTTTAAATAATATTGCTAACCTTAGTACCAAAGCACATTCTGTTTACCAGGAAGGAGAACTGTGAGACCAGAAACTAAATACAGGATTGAAGACAGCAAATTGACATAAAACTGTGTAGAGGCTGGGAGTTCCCTGGTGGTCCAGTGTCAAAGACTCTTTGCTTCCAATGCGGGGGGCCCAAGGTTTGATCTCTGGTCAGGGAGCTAGATCCCACATGCTGCAACTAAGACCCAGTGCAGCCAAATAAATGAATGAGTAATTTTTTAAAATACTGAATGAAGTCTATGTAGATCATAGTTATATAGGATAAAAGCTCTGACCATGAGCTCCTTTAGTTGTCCAAATAGGAAAGCACTCACTTAGCTGAATTGATGGGATTGTACCTAACAGATGTTTTTTTTTTTTTTTTCTTCCATGCTACCTATGAGGTAGCTCTAAAAAGCATTTATAAAATTCCTAACCAGTTTCATGCAGGGGAAAGCCCTGGGTTTGAAGCCAAACCTAACTGCAAATCCCATCTGGGCTGTGACTCAAGTGAAATCCTGAGTCCCCAGTTCCTTCCTTTTCCCTAACAAGGGACAGTATTGCCTTCCTTGCCAGCTTTTGTGAGGACTCAGTGAGGTGTGTGGGTAAAGGGAGGTCTCTCCCAGAGTTTGATGAGGCATCCAGGGTTGTTTTGTGCATCAGAGTAAACATCATGGGCTACAAGTAAACACAGTCATTTAGGCTGAATATAAAAAGTGTTAATTGGGTGTCTACTATGTGCTGGGCATTGGAGGTGAGCACAGTACAAGACCTTTCTCTTAAGAAGCTGACTGTCCACAAGGAGTGCAGTGGGGTCAACAAGTGGAAGGTGATCCAGGCATGGGGAACATGCTGCTGACAAGCTCAGAGGAGGGCACAGTGGGGCTGCTTCACTCGGAGGTGGTGGGGGGGGAGGTTTTACAGAGCCTTGGTTTTCATGCATTTTATGGACCTTTTCTATATAGGAGGTTGTGATTGTGAATAGGTATGTTTGAAACTCTTTACGATATCTTCTGTTATTTTTCATCCAGAGTTAGGAACTGGATAGAATTGATTGAAGGTGACTGAGGAACAGCCCTGAGTGGAATTCAAACCATTTCATTTTATTTAGGGGTTTGGTCAAATCCGCTGTCTCTGATGACGTTATTTCTACTGTGATTAAGTGAGGGGTGACAGTGAGTGAATGCTGCTTTTGCTTCTTTCCAGTTAAAGACAGTGGAGGATGCTCTCAACATCCTGTGTCCCTCTGGACCCATAAAAAGTGTTTATCCCTTGACATTTACCGATGTGAAACAGGTAGGGCTTCAGAGGTAATGCTTTACCTTTTTTCTATCCTCCAAAATATGTGCTTTCTACACTACCTGTTCTGAACACAGGGACCAAAATGGTAAGCAGATAAATCAGACCCCCATGTAAAATCACCTCGGATCTCCAGGCTCCAGCTCTGTATGCTGCACAGTGGCTGACCTTTGCTGTTATCCCCACCCCATTTCTTATCACATAGGTAATAACCTGCTTTAGCATAATTCTGTGCAGGTTATACATCGAGTATATGTGTGATATAGTTAGTCTTATTAGGTATCAGAGTAAAACCACTGTTTTATTACTCAAAAAAAAGACAGTTATTTGTTCTTAGTTCCAAGATATAGGGACTGTGTTCTTAATAGATTAGAGATTCTTTTTCCTGCCTTTGCAGAGAAAAAGAAGAGAGTACATGGTGTGTGTGTGTGTGTGTGTTTAATCTCCAGGCACAGCTCCATCTTTATTGTAAAATTTCCCCAACTTTTTATGTTAGAAAACTTGCAAGAATAGTACAATACCCATAGAGCTTTAACCTAGATCCATCAAGTGTTAACAGCTGCTTCATTTGCATTCTCTTTGTATGTAATGTTCGGAGTCAGCTGCTTTTTGGTTTTTTTTTAAGCATTTGAGGTAGTTGTCAACATCATGACACTTCCACTCTTAAATATTAGAGCATATATTTTAAGAAGGACATTATCCTACATGATCACAAATAATGATCACCCTTAAGAAATCTAGCATGGATACAGTCCTATTATCTAATATGCATTCTACGATCAGGTATCCCAGTTTATTCCAGTAATGTCCTTTATAGCTTCTCTCTTTGCAGTCCAGTTGCCAGTCCACGCTCACACATTGCATTTAGTCTGCTTTCATCTGAAACAGTTCCTGACTCTGTTTTTCCTCTCTTGTGACATGGTCATGTCTGAAGAGTTCAGGCAGTTTCTGAGTTTTGTAGACCACGCCTCACGGGTTAGATTCAGTGAGACATTTTTGGCGCACACATGACGGCCGCAGCGTGTTCCTCTCAGGGTCCTGTAGTAGGATCACTTGGTGCCTTTAGTTCAGTGTTCTGTTTGATCACTTAGTTAAGATCTCAGCTCTGGTTTTTGAAATGGAAAATTATCTAGGGGCTCCTTTCTGACTTTCTGAGATCACCTTCTGGAGGATGATGTAGTAACAGCACATTTGATCTTGCTTTAGCTTATTTTGCTTCTAGTTACTATTGTTATATTGTTATATCTTGGAACTAAGAACAAATAACTGTCTTTTTGAGTTTGTGATTTCCCTCCAGCAATACTGCTTTGTGATAAATAAAAATGATTAATTACGCTCCCCTCACTTTTTTATTAGCGTTGGGTAGTGTTCTTTCTCTGGTTCTCACACACACTGGTTGTACATCCGTGTCTCCATCTACCTGTCCTCTCCACCGAGGAGGGTCGGAGCACATCAGATAAGACACAACTCAGAGCAGTGGGAACCCAGGAAGTGGATCCCAGGTTAGTGTCCTTGCTTTTTCTCAGCCCCTTTCTGCTCTCTCACCTTTGGCCAAGTCAGTGCTCTCAGATCAGGTGTGGCTGCTGGGCCCTGACTGCTTCAGATCTGGGACAGGCCGTATAAGATTTACTTCCAGCAAACCTCTCGGCTGGCACAGCTGCAGGGAGTGGGGTGCAGCTCTGGTACCCCTGCAGCTGCCTCCCACATCCGCCCCGTCCCTGGAGTCCTCCACTTTGCCATTGCAGGAAGCATCTCACCTTCTGCTCCCCTCCTGGAAACGCCTAGTCTCTGAGCTAAGATTCACCACTCTGCTCCATTCAAAAGAAAAAAAGAAACAAGAGATGGACATTTGGGGGTCTGGAAGGGAGGCATCCCTGTGCTCGAAGGTTTGGGTGATGACAGTGGTGTTTCTTGAGTTCAGCTCCTGCATATCACCCCTCCCCTTTGCTGGGCTGCACTTTCTTGCATTCAGGGCTGAGGAGTGGGAAACTGTTTCCTGCTGGGTTTCCATTTGGATTCTCCTGTATGACCTGATTTGTCCAGCTCTCCCAGCTAATGACCACTCAGGAAGCCATTTACCCAGGCTGGTGTTTGGGGGCTTCCTTTCCAACCAGGGGTCCCAGCATCTCAAAGTGCTTTCTGAGGCACATTTAGAGGCACACTTCACCCCCACCTCCATCTGTCTCTCGCCGCCCGTTTCCCCCTCACCTCCACTTGAGACAGTTTCTGATTGACTCTTGTTTTGTATGTTAGAACAGATTTAGCCCAAGAAGCTGGAGAATGTTTTACGGAGTGTTCTGTTGCTGTTTACCTTTTGTTTTTGTTGTCCTTGGTTTTGGTTTTTGAGGTAATAGCAGTAACCTTTTGATCTGTGACGGGATCCCCCCAAGTTATTCTGGGCACATCACCTAACACGTTCCAGGGTCTGGTTCCATCTTGTGGGAGGGGAGGGGATGTTTGACAAAGGCCTCCAGGCTTCCTTGCAGTTTGCTGCTGTGATGGTTATTCTGTGATCTGAAAACTGAAGCCAGTTCCCTTTTTTCAGACAGAATATTTGCCGAGGCTAGGGAAGCGTTTCATTCCTATAGTTTTAGAAATGTTGCTTTCACGCGGATGGAGGGTGACCCAGTTCTCCTAAGGTGAACTGCAAGAGTGATGTCTTTTTCTTGCATCCTTCTCTAACCAGTACTTTGGATTTGTGCTGTACCGAACAACGCTCCCTAAAGACTGCAGCGACCCTACACCCCTCTCTTCGCCACCCAGTGGCGTCCACGACCGGGCCTATGTCTCTGTGAACAGGGTAAGAATTCTCTCTGAACTTGTGTGTCTGCCCCCACGGGGGAGGAGAGTTGTGGATTGCACTTGGTAATGATCTGAGAGAGACAGCAGTAAGCAGTCCTGAGGAGAGATCTTACTCCTTGCCCAGGAACTGGACCTGGTTAGCCTGGATGAAAAGCAGATATCTTAGCTGCTGGGCCACCAGAGGCTACAGGCAAAGTTCTCCTGGCTCTTTCCCCTGTGTGAACGCAAGAATGCTTCAAGGAGGCAAAAACTGTAAAAACAGGTAGCAAGTTTATCCTTAGAGACACAGCACAGGAAGAGGGACAGCACACAGAGAAACAGCATGTTTATCCAGGTTCCCTGGTCGCCTAGTGGTTAGGAGTCAGCATTTCACTGCCAGGGCCTGGATTTGATCCCTGATCCAGGAACTGTCTTGCATGCCACACAGCAGGACCAAAATACAAAAAAATAAATAAATAAAAATAAAAGACTGAAGCAAGGCAGAAATACACACCTGGAGAGGACAGCAGGTGTCCTGAATGGGGAGTGTAGGAAAGAGGTGATTTAAATCCCTTATATAAGACAGTCCTTCTGGGTCTTTGTGTACCTTTGGCCAATTATGGTTTCTTTTTTCACACTTGACCTGTCCTTGGGCCTTCCCCAACATGCGTGTGTATCTTTTTGCTAAAATGGATCCCACTGCAGAGGCCTCTGGGTGCATGTCCTCACTTGTCATAGGGTGGCATGCTGTGACCCCCAAGGAGCCTGCCTGCACATGTACTGACAGGGAAGTTTCCCTTGATCTCAGGAGTGGTCATCTTCAGCTTCTCTTCAGCAGAGGTCAGCTTCTGCCACTAGCTTTGTCCTTGGAGTGTCTTCAGTTTGACCCCACTTGATAAACTCCAGATGTCCAACCCAAGGGCCCATCTATCTCCTACCTCAGTAACATGACAGTCAGGGAGACTGCTGCCTTCCCAACCCAAGGCTCCACCTTCCTGGTGATGCTCCTGAGCGCTTCCACTTGCTGGCTGGTGTAGCCTCACCTGCGCTCCATCTGCCTGAGGTATACACCCCCTCGTCCATCCGAACTTCCTGGTCGCCCCCCTAGTCCAGGGCCATCCCCTCTGACTGACACTAGGTGTCATTCCTGTCTTCTTTACTCCTGGATGGCAGGATCTGTTTTGTACACACCAGATGAGTCATTTTAACTTAGGGTCTTCATCCTACATGAGAAGTTATATTCTGAAGGGCTGTTCATGATAATCAGAGCAAAGACTTTGGTTTCATACAAAGTAAACATAACGTTATAGGATTTCCATGCCTCTCACTGAAGCAATCATGTGAAAGATTGTTCCTAACCAAGAAAATCTGTTGAGAAAACAATTTTTTTTTAATTTTTCTTAAAAAAAAAAAAAAAAGAATGAAGTGATTTTAATATATGAAATAGGCAAACAAGGTCCTACTCTATAGCACATGGAACTATATCCAATATCTTATGATAACCAATAATGGAAAAGAATATGTAAAACAAAATCACTTTGCTGGACACCTGAAGCTAACACAACATTGTAAATCAACTATGCTTCAAAAACAACACAAAAGGAAAGAAATTAAGGGTCAGAGAAGGGAGTGACTCACCCAAGGTTACTCAAGAACTATCAGAACTAGTTCTCTGCTCCTTCGATTTCTCTACAGCAATTGCCCATGTCTCCCAAACTACTTATTCTTTTTTTTTTTTTTTCAGATTTTAAACTTTTTCTTTTGTATTGGGGCATAGCCAGTTAACAATGTTGTGGTAGTTTCAGGTGAGAGACAATTTTAAATACAAATATTTCCATCCTCTTGTGATGAGTGGTTTTAATTTGAGTGGCAGCAAATGTCTAAAACACTATGAGTATGTATACTGATGGCAACGATTTCTAAAAATCCAATTTGAGGGTTGTTTTAGTGATTTACAGTTGTGTGTGTGTTTTTTTAAAGAATCTTGCATTTTAAAAAGTTAGGAATATGTTGCTGCTAAAATACTGGTTATTTCCCTTCATTCTATTATTTCATCTTTGTGGTTAATGTATCATATCAGGTATTTTGAAGTAAAACTACTCCACCTAACTCGCTGATTTTATCTCGTTTGTCTTATTTTGTCCCATCTCCATGCGGTTTAAAACCTATTTTTTATTACTGCCTTTTTTTGCTGTGAGCGCATGAAGAGATTCCTGTATTAGAAATCTTCCCCTGGAATTTCTGCCTCCATCCCCTCTCTATTAAAAATAGATACACAGCCTAGTCAATACACTGTAATAACCTATATGAGAAAGGAATCTGAAAAAGAATTCATATATTGATATGTATACATATAACTGCACCACTTAGCTGTACACCTGTAATGAACACATTGTAAATCTACCCCAATATAAAATAAAAATTAATTTTAAAAAATAAGGGACTTCCCTGGAAGTTCAGTGTTTAAGACTCTGATTCCACTGCAAGGAGTGGAGGTTTGATCCCTGGCTGGGGAACTAAGTAAGATCTCATGTGCTTTGCGGCACGGCCAAAAATTTAAAATAAATGAATAACATTTAAAATAATAATAAATAGAAAATAAAAAATTAAAATAGACATACAGGAAAATAACCCAGAGCTAAGGAAATCAGCTTTAGCCCTTCCCTGCTGGGAGATGAGTCTGGCAACCCTGCTATGAAGAAAGCAGTGGTTGCAGGAGCCTGGGCATCTGGCTGAGGACTTGGGCAAGGGAGCCATCAAAGCAGTTCTGTCCAAACTCTGGTGACACTTCAAGGTAGCAAAATGAGTGTGCAATTGACTGAGCAGGCTGCCTCTGCTGACCCTCCCACCCTAGTTAATTCTCATTTGGTATTGAACCCACAGGTTGCCCAGGGAGTCCTTGAACGAGAATCTGTGATCACCTTGAACATAACAGGGAAAGCTGGAGCCACCTTGGACCTCCTGGTGGAGAATATGGGGCGTGTGAACTATGGCTCATCTATCAATGATTTTAAGGTAGGCCCAGCCTCCCTGTTGGGAGTGAGACTCAAAGATTGACCAAACTGTGCCTAAGTCATTGGGGAAAGTTTCTATAAATCCACTTAAAGACTCTCCTGCATACACTCTTTCCTTCCAGCCCTATTCACATAGAAGTGATTTTCTGCTTTGGTCGTGCTGGGCTTTGCTGCTGCGCACAGGCTTTCTCTAGTTGGGACAACTCTCTAGTTGCACTGCGTGGGCTTCTCACTGCAGTGGCTTCTTTTGTTGGTGGAGCACAGGCTCTAGGGCTTATGAGCTTCAGTAGTTGCAGCTTGTGGGCTCGAGAGTGCAGGGACATCAGAAGTTGTGGCTCATGGGCTTAGTTGCTCCGAGGCATGTGGAATCTTCCTGGACCAGGGACTGAACCCGTGTCCCCGGCACTGGCAAGCAGATTCTTATCCACTGTACCACCAGGGAAGTCCACACAGAAGTAATTTTTAAAAGCACGCCCCCTTTGCCAAATTTGATGAGTAAACTTACCTGATTTGTTTTGCAGCCTAGAAGTTGGGTTATTTTGAAGATCTGTTTTCCTCTATAGATGATGAAAAAGTTGAGCTTTGCAAAAAGAACCCTTGCATTTGAGTTCAGCCATCCTTTAGCAAGAAACAGAAGGAGGAAGCCACCGCACCATGCTTTTCCTTTGCTTAAAAAACCCACCGAGCCTGCAAAAGGCACTCCCATGCCAACAAAGCCAACTTAGCATTTGTTCTGCTGTTTTCTGGGTGTGGACAAACTCTTGAATTTTAGAAAGCCTTTCCCTCCGTGCACTGCTCTCAGCTCTCTTCGTTAGTCTGTGCCTAGGCGTCTAGTCCAAGTATGTTTTTCTGATGTACATTTTGAGAGCGTTGTTCAGTAAATGTTTGTTATGCTCATCCTATGTATGTGCTCCATGCGGTGCTTTGGAGGGAAGGAAAGGATGTTGAGATAGAGGCTGCCCCTTGGGTAGCTCACCATGTGCTAGAGGAGGGAAGGCTGCACCTCCAGAATGATGGCAACACCCACGACAGGACAGGTGTCTGAGCTATCCTGGCGGCATCTCAGAAGCAAGGCAGTGACACTCCTGGAGAACAGTCATGCAGGGGCCACTTTTGTCTCCAGTATAAAAGAAATGTTCCTGTTACCGTCCTTGTGGTCAGACTAATTAATGGTCGTCCTGCTTGGCTATCATAGGCCACACTGACCCACAGAGTGACGGGGACTCTTGTGAGGTGCCTGAATCCCCAAGACCCAGCAAAGAGCCTGGCACACAGCTGCATGGTTAATGCTTATTGAATTACTGATTGGGCTACTGAGACATGGTATTGAGAGGTGTCAATACCCACTGGGATCCCACTGGGATGGAAAAGTTCCCCTCATGAAAGGCTAGGAAGAGGAAGCCAGATGAGCCGTGAGCAAAGGCTTCCATGCAAGTCTGGTGCCATGGACACCCCAAGCCCTTGCCTCCACTGGACAAATAGAGCAACTTCAGAATGTGAGTCTCAGGCTCCCCATCATTATCACAAACCCTTCTATCCTTTTACAGTGGCCAAGTGTTCCTTTGCATTCTCCCCCCACCTCCATTCACTCTCCCATCCTCGAAACCATCATTTCCTCTGTTCTGGCCATGTCTCTGAACCAAATACTGAAGACTGGGGATCTGAGGTCGAAAGCTCTGGCCTCGAGCCAGATCTGTGTCACTCTGATGGACACACAGTTTGAGTTTCACGTGCTGTTGGTGTTTCATATCCCAGTTTGCTTTTCCCAGGAATTCAGGGCTGGAACAGAGTCACATGAAGCCTCTCTGCACCCCCATCTTTAGCCCCCAGCTCATCACTCTGTTTCTCTTTTACAGGGTCTTGTTTCTAACCTGACCCTTGGTTCCCAAATCCTCACCAACTGGGAGATCTTCCCACTGGATATGGAGGATGCAGTACGCAGTCACCTGGGGACCTGGGGTGGCCGTGACAGGGGCTACCACAATAAAGCCCGTGCACACAGCCCCCCTACCTACGCACTCCCAACCTTTTATGTGGGTAACTTCACTATTCCCAGCGGGATCGCAGACTTGCCTCAGGACTCCTTTATCCAGTTTCCTGGATGGACCAAGGTATGTGTCTTCATGGAAAGTATTTGTGTTTAGGCCTCAGATGTCTTCTTTTCTGTGTCTGATACAGCATCAAAAAGACTGCTAATGGTGTGCTGCGTGAGACTCAGGGGGGTGGAGGGTTTTCTGTGGACGCTTATCCATTTGTCAGGAGCAGGGCTACAGTAGATCTTCAAAGATGCTGTGGTCAGCCTGAAGGAAACCATCTAGCCCATTTTCATTGACAACTTTCTTTAGCAACTTCCTTCTTCCCCTAAGAATAGCTATTCTTGTTTATACTGAAGAAAATCTCGCCCAGGCAAAGGGGCAAATCTCCGGGAAGCCTGTTTTCTCTTGTTCATGCCTAACTCTATACTCTCCAGACCACCCCACCTCGGTATGGGGATGCTCCCACGCCCAGGGTGCACCCACCCCTGTCTGTAGGATCCTCAGCTCCCCCTGACAGCCACTTTACTGCCTGCTTCATTCTCCTTTATTCTTGGAAGACATGTCTTCTTTCACCATTGTCTTCTCTACTTCAAGTCCTATTTTCATCTTAGACCTTATCATGACTCTAGTTTATTCATTCAACAAATATTTTAGTGGTTTCTGTTTCTGAGAGTGGGTCCAGCTGCTCGCCGCCCTAAAGCCAATGAAGAGTTCAGGTTGGTGGAAAGGCAACTTTGCTTTATTTCAGAGGCTGGCAACACTGGGGGAGGGCAGAGTTCTGTCCACAGGCCAACTTCCCCACCACTGACAGTCAGTGGCCAAGAGCTTTTATAGGCGGAGGGAGGAGCTACATGCAGAAAAAGCACAGTCAGCTCTGACAGTCATCTTGAACTTGGTCATGCAGTGGTCTGACCTGTGTCATTGTTTTAAGTACAGTTAATCTTCAGTTCCAGGGTCGGTTTGTTCCCATTTCCTAGGGTCCAATTCTTGGAATTATGGCATCTCGTGTCATGGCTGCAGTCTGGTCCTCATGTAATTATATTCTTCCATCTGGTGGGAGTTTCAGTGTCTACAACACAGCTCCAAGGATATGGCTCAGAATATTATCTATGACCCTTGAGAAGAAACTAGAGGTCTTTCACTTTGCTTACTGACTCAACCATTATCATTTTGTCCTGTTTGATTATTTTCCTTTGCTTCTGTATTTTCCCAATTCTCTGATTAAACTGGTTAAAGTTTTCTGCAGACAAAAGGCAGGCAGAGGACATGGGGGGTTGGGGACCATAGGGTCTTATTCCCTTTCAATCCACCCCTTTTTGACACTCTTCAAGATTAAGGAGAGACAGATAGAGAGCAAGAAATGGAATAAAAGTTTTGAATAGAGAATAAAGTTAATAATAAAGTTGGCAGAGGCACTTGGTTTTAGTTCCATTTCTCTTCCAGTATTCCCCAGTTCTTTGAGGCAGTGGGGTGTTGACTGCTCTGGTTCCTCTCTGCTGAAATGGGGTGCAGTCCTGCCTAATCTGGGGAATGGACACAGAATTGGAAATAATCTCAAGTCTCAAGCTTAGCATCAGTATTTTGTATTGTGAAAACATGCCCTCTGTCTGATTGCCTTGTCACAGTGCCTGGATAAACGCTTAAAAATTAGCAGACATATTATGGATGAGGATAATAATCAAAATGCATCTTTGTATTATTCTCTGAATGTATTTTCTTCTTAATGGTTAAAGCAGATGTACAATGTATGTCTCATAGGCCATAAGCTGGCTATTTGGAATACTGGAGTGGGCTGCCATTTCCTTCCCCAAGGCATCTTCCCTCCCAGGGATCGAATCCAGGTCTCCCGCATTGCAGGTGGATTCTTTTCCGTCTGAGACATCAGGGAAGCCCTGGTTAGCCTAAAGTTCAAATTAAATCATGTATAAGCCAGAATGACCACCCCCCATACCTCAATATGTGAAAACTTCTTCTACCATTTTCCCCTTCCCGTAAAAAGCACTGATAATCAATATATTTTTGCACTGTTGCCAGAGTGGCTCAGTTGTTGCCACCGAAGGTCCATTCATGTCCCTCGGTGCTAGGCCGACTTTTTGTTTATATATTTATCTAGTCATCCACACTGGGAGAAAACTAATTAGACGTAACAAACAAGCAGAGAGAGGTATGCTGACAGGGAAGCATTTCATAGGTCATACATTTTACTGATTATACCCAATCTTTACCCCTTGTACATGTGTTTTAAGTAGTAAACTTAAAGGCAGCAATGATACACATGAGTAGTCAGACTCTGTAATAACTTCATTAAACAATTTTTTCCATCCTGAACATTGGGGTCAAAAGTATGATTAGAAGGAAAACAACAGCTTTCCATTAGAATTCTGTCAATTTCTTAACAGTATTTTTCTCTGAGATTCCTCAGGGGCCCTCTGGAAAACTCAAAGTTACCTAGATAAAGAAACTTACGATCTGTTATCAAAAGCGGCACAATATTCCAAGAAAACTCTGTTCTCTAAACAGAGAGAAAACCAAATTGCTGCCCTGTATCAGCTTACTGTTAAAATTCATTTACCTTACTAAATTCAATCTAATTTTAATCAATCTTAAGCGTCCAAAATTCCTTTCTCATGGTACTTTTTCTTTACAAAAAAGGATATTTTCTATATCCATTTTAATTTCTAATTTTTTTTCCCACCCAAAAGTTATTCTCCTTTTATCCTTCAACAAAAATATCTCCAGGGAATTCCCTGGAGGTGCAGTGGTTAGGACTTTGGGCTTCCACTGCAGAGGGACAGGGTTGATCCTTGGTGAAAATTAAGATCCCACAGGTCACACAGTGGGACCAAAGGAAAAAAACAAAATCTCCATCCTTTATATTTTCTCTGGCAGACAACACATATCTTACTTGCTTTATATACTGAAATGTATCCCCTATCATTTTCACATATTACAATTTTTAATCTTTTAAAGCCTTAACAAAACTAAGAAACAAGTAGTTGAACTGTTATACCAGCATTTCTGATTGGCAAACTTAAGAACATACTCCATAACCTCTAAAAACATACATTTTTTTCATAGCACAATTTCTCTTTAATGTGGTACAATATGTGTATTTAATAATATGCATTTATTGTGTTTAAATCTAAGCCTTCTTTCTTTTGTTTAAAATTGTACTAAATAACCCAAGTCTGAAGTCTCAACGTGAGCTGTGTTTGTATTTCAAGGACAAGAGTTAACTTCAAGCTTTCTCCTAAGCATATTTTTGTTTCTCTCAGGGTCAGAATTGTGAATAGAAAAAAAAAGTATGTTTTTTCTAACTGCATATGCAAAAATAAAAGACTTACATCAAAACCAATTTTTTTTGGAGTTTGAAGAACACTTGGTGGCCACCCAGTGTTTAAAAAATCATTTTTTTTCCTTTAGTCATAGTTTCATAGCTAAAATCTTTCTAATGAACCTGAATTTTTCACTTTACAAAAGACAAGAATACCAGTCACACAAACAGAATACACACTCACACACCAGAGAAAGAACTGTCATAAATCCCCTGAGGATGACGGATATGGAGTCCCAAATAAACACTTTCCAACACCTACAGTCCTCAACATCATACATACATCAGAACCAGTTGGCAAAAATGCCCAAATAGCACTTCAAGCTCAAAAGAGAAGTTAGCCAGGTGCACACCTGTGGACTTACTGGGTCTGGGAGCTCCTCAACTCGTCCTGAGGCGTCTTTCCGTTCCACCAAGAAAGTGCATGTTGACGGCCGGTGCCGAGCAGGGAAGAAAAAGGGAGGAGCCCCGAAACAAATGGTTTTGGCAGCTGGTAGGAATGTCCCCAAACCTCCTCCCCGGACCTGAGAGCCATGAGCGATGGCTCCTTGAAGCCCTCCTGGTGCGTCTTCATGCTGGCGGCTTCCCTTGGGGAAAACCCCCAGGAGGCAGGTATCGCGAGAGCTCAGTCTCGTTGCATCAAAATCTGTTAGCGAAAGTGGGTCCAGGTGCTCGGAGCTCAAAAGCAATAAAAAGGCAAGGTTAGTGGGAAGGAGTCTTTTTTTCAGATGTATGACACCAAAGGGAGGGCAGACTCCTGTCCATAGGCCAACTCATTCCTCCCCCCACTGACAAGCAGTGAGCAAGAGCTTTTAAAGGGAATCTTCAGGGTTGTATAGGTGTTAGGGAGGGGGCTACAGTCAGCTCTGATAGTCGCCTTGAAATTGATCATGCAGTGGTCTGACCAGCATTTTGGGTGTTTGTTTTGCCACACTGCACAGCTTTTGGGATCTTAGTTCCCTGTAGTGGAAGTGTCGAGTCCTAACCACTGGACCACCAGGAAATCCCTGACCAGTGTCATCTTGATTATTTTAAGTGCAATTAATCTTCAGTTCTGGGGTCATTTTGCTTCCATTTCCATGGGGCCAATTCGTGGGGCTATAGTCTGGTCTTCATGTAGTTAACTTCTTCCACCTGGTGGGGGTTTCAGTATGTACAACACAGCTCCAAGGATATGGCTCAAATATTATCTAAAGCCCTTGAGAAGAAACTAAAGCTCCTTGACTTTGCTTACTGAATTATTATTTTATCCTATTGGATTGTTTTCCTTTGCTTCTGTATTTTCTTAGTTCTCTGATTAAACTTACCCATTGGCTAAAGGTTTCTTCAGACAAAAGGCAGGCAGGAAGCATGGTGGGGGAAGGCCCATAGGGTTCTGCTCCTTTTCACTACTACGTGCCCAGACTTTGTGCCAGGCACTAAGGATCCAAAAATGAAGAGAACTGGATATGGTTCTTGCTCTGTTGGAACTTAAAGTCTGGGTGTATGCTAGTCACTCAGTCGTGTCCAACTCTGACCCCATGGACTGTAGACCACCAGGCTCTTCTCTCCACGGGATTCTCCAGGCAAGAATACTGGAGTGGGTTGCCATGCCCTTCTTCGGGGGATCTTCCCAACCGAGGGATCAAACCCAGGTCTCCTGCATTACAGGCAGATTCTTTACCATCTGAGCCATGAGGGAAGCCCTCTTGCTCTCATGGAACTTAACAGCTGGCATACCCAAATCATATCATCACTCAAATTAAATGATAAAATTGCAGATGCTATGGATGCTAAGAAGAGATATGGAGGTTGACAATAATTGGGCATTTGACCATGTTAAGGTGGTTAGGGAACATGCTGGACATGTGAACATGATGCTTGACAGAGATAGAGGGGTTGAATAGGACTTAACACCACAGAAAGGGGAGGGAAACATATGCCAGGCAGAGGAGGTAGCACATGCCAAGGTAATGTGATTAGAGGGAAAAGTGGCCAAAATGAGGAACTCATAGAGAACTCAACTGTATGGAACATGAGAAGATGGAGTGTTCAGAGAAGAAGCTAGAAAGTGGGTAGAGACTAGATCAGGACAGGGTATTTAACCACATTACAGTTTTATCTTTCTTTGGAGAGCCACCAAAACAGAGTGATATGTCATGGTTGTGATGCAATGAGTTTCTGTGATCCCCAGATGGACTGGGCTCAGGGAAACTGGCTAGGAGGCTGGACCATAGTTTCATTGCCAGACAGGGTTGGTGGGACAAGATGGCAATGACACTATTTGAGAGATGTTTGTAGTTAAATCCATAAAGAGGTAGTGATAGATTGGACATAAGTATTTAAAGAGAAGGACATATCAGGTGACTCTCAGGTTCTAGGCATGCTGCTGGGAAGATAACACCATTTACTGAAAGAAGAAATTTCAAAAGAGGATTTGCGCTAGAAGAGCATGATCATGAGTTTGGATATGGACAGTTGAGTTAGGCCATGGGGAAGAGCGGAGAGAAGGTACTTGAGGAGGCTGTTGGATTTATAGGTGGGTATTCAGAGAAGGGATCTGAGCTGGGAATATATATGAGATCATTTGTATATGGATGGTCATTGAAGACATGACCAATAGACAAGTTCTAAGGAGAGATGATGCAGAAGGAAGAAAGGAAGACATTGAGCTGATCTTTGGGAGACACAAACATGATGGAGAGTGAGGAGAGACCAAACAAATGGGAGGAGAACAGCATTTATGCTGCCAAGAGGCAAGTGAGATGAAGACTGAAGCATCTCTGCTGGGTTTAGCACCAGGGGTCACAGGGACCTCAGTAAGGGCTAAGCCAGTGGAGCGAACACTGCAAGCCAAACAGCCTTCTACTGAGGACTGAAGGGGAGGAGATGGACACATGAAAAATACAGATACTTGAAGATAAACATTCTTCTTGAGAAGTTTGACTCTGAAGGAGAAGTGGGAAAAAATACTGGAAAAAAAGCTGCAAGAGAAGATGCACATGTGAAAGTGAATGTTGCTCCATCAAGTCCGACTCTTTGCCAGAATACTGGAATGTGTAGCCATTCCGTTCTCCAGGGGATTGTCCCAACCCAGGGATCAAACCCAAGTCTCCTGCATTGCAGGCGGATTATCTACCAGCTGAGCCACCAGGGAAGCCAAAGATGCACATGGCATGTGTTTAAAAGTCCCCTTTTATAATGTTTGATTTTTACATGTTTATGGAAATATGTTTTCATTATCATTCTGTCTGAAATATTTTCTAATTTCCCTTAATATCTCTTCTTTGAACCATAAGTGATTTAAATATGCATTGTTTAATTTTCATATGTATATTTTTTTGGCTGTACTGTACAGCTTGTGGGATCTTAGTTCCCTGACCAGGGATTGAACCCAGGCCCTCCTCACTGAATGCACACAGTCCTAAGCACTGGATCACCAAGGAATTCGCTGTGTTTTTGTTTTTGTTTTAGAAGCATTTCTTATTATTTCTAACTTAATTCTTCTATAAAACTTCTGGAAGGAGAAAAATTTTCCTGATCTTGCATTAGGCAAAGACTTCTTAGACTTGACACCTAATACATAATCCTTAAAGGAAAAAAATTTAGATTTTATCAAAATTGAAAATGTTTTCCCTTCAAAAGACATTATTTAAAAAATGAATATCCAAACTTCAGATTGGCAGAAAATGTTTTCAATGCATGTATCTGACAAAGAACTTGGTTCTAGAATATATAAAGAATTCTTATAATTCAGTAATAGAAAGATAACCAACCCACTCAAAAAATGGGCAAAGGACTTGCATGGACATTTCACCAAAGAAGATAAGTATGTGAAAAGATGCTTAATGCTTTTAGGAAGTGCAAATCATTCAGATCAGATCAGATCAGTCGCTCAGTCGTGTCCGACTCTTTGCGACCCCATGAACTGCAGCACGCCAGGCCTCCCTGTCCATCACCAGCTCTCCGAGGTCACTCAGACTCACATCCATCGAGTTAGTGATGCCATCCAGCCATCTCATCCTCTGTCGTCCCTTTCTCCTCCTGCCCCCAATCCCTCCCAGCATCAGAGTCTTCTCCAATGAGACAACTCTTCGCATGAGGTGGCCAAAACACTGGAGTTTCAGCTTTAGCATCATTCCTTCCAAAGAAATCCCAGGGCTGATCTCCTTCAGAATGGACCGGTTGGATCTCCTTGCAGTCCAAGGGACTCTCAAGAGTCTTCTCCAACACCACAGTTCAAAAGCATCAATTCTTTGGCGCTCAGCCTTCTTCACAGTCCAGCTCTCACATCCATACATGACCACAGGAAAGACCATAGCCTTGACTAGACGAACCTTTGTTGGTAAAGTAATGTCTCTGCTTTTGAATATGCTATCTAGGTTGGTCATAACTTTCCTTCCAAGGAGTAAGCGTCTTTTAATTTCATGGCTGCAGTCACCATCTGCAGTGATTTTGGAGCCCAGAAAAAGAAAGTCTGACACTGTTTCCACTGTTCTCCATCTATTTCCCATGTAGTGATGGGACCAGATGCCATGATCTTTGTTTTCTGAATGTTGAGCTTGAAGCCAACTTTTTCACTCTCCACTTTCACTTTCATCAAGAGGCTTTTTAGTTCCTCTTCACTTTCTGCCATAAGGGTGGTATCATCTGCATATCTGAGGTTATTGATATTTCTCCCGGCAATCTTGATTCCAGCTTGTGTTTCTTCCAGTCCAGCATTTCTCATGATGTACTCTGCATATAAGTTAAATAAACATGGTGACAATATACAGCCTTGACGTACTCCTTTTCCTATTTGGAACCAGTCTGTTGTTCCATGACCAGTTCTAACTGTTGCTTCCTGACCTGCATACAGATTTCTCAAGAGGCAGATCAGGTGGTCTGGTATTCCCATCTCTCTCAGAATTTTCCACAGTTTATTGTGGTCTACACAGTCAAAGGCTTTGGCATAGTCAAGAAAGCAGAAATAGATGTTTTTCTGGAACTCTCTTGCTTTTTCGATGATCCAGCAGATGTTGGCAATTTGATCTCTGGTTCCTCTGCCTTTTCTAAAACCAGCTTGAACATCAGGAAGTTCACGGTTCACATATTGCTGAAGCCTGGCTTGGAGAATTTTGCGCATTACTTTACTAGCGTGTGAGATGAGTGCAATTGTGCGGTAGTTTGAGCACTCTTTGGCATTGCCTTTCTTTGGGACTGGAATGAAAACTGACCTTTTCCAATCTTGTGGCCACTGCTGAGTTTTCCAAATTTGCTGGCATATTGAGTGCAGCACTTTCACAGCATCATCTTTCAGGATTTGGAATAGCTCCACTGGAATTCCATCACCTCCACTAGCTTTGTTCCTAGTGATGCTTTCTAAGGCCCACTTGACTTCACATTCCAGGATGTCTGGCTCTAGGTCAGTGATCACACCATCATGATTATCTGGGTTGTGAAGCTCTTTTTTGTACAGTTCTGTGTATTCTTGCCACCTGTTCTTAATATCTTCTGCTTCCGTTAGGTCCATACCATTTCTGTCCTTTATCGAGCCCATTTTTGCATGAAATGTTCTTTTGGTATCTCTGATTTTCTTGAATAGACCCTTAGTCTTTCCCATTCTGTTGTTTTCCTCTATTTCTTTGCATTGATCGCTGACGAAGGCTTTCTTATCTCTTGCTATTCTTTGGAACTCTGCATTCAGATGTTTATATCTTTCCTTTTCTCCTTTGCTTTTCGCTTCTCTTCTTTTCCCAGCTATTTGCAAGGCCTCCCCAGACAGCCATTTTGCTTTTTTTGCATTTCTTTTCCATGGGGATGGTCTTGATCCCTGTCTCCTGTACAATGTCACGAACCTCATTCCATAGTTCATCAGGCAGTCTATCTATCAGATCTAGGCCCTTAAATCTATTTCTCACTTCCACTGTATAATCATAAGGGATTTGATTTAGGTCATACCTAAATGGTCTAGTGGTTTTCCCTACTTTCTTCAATTTCAGTCTGAATTTGACAATATGGAGTTCATGATCTGAGCCACAGTCAGCTCCTGGTCTTGTTTTTGCTGATTGTATAGAGCTTCTCCATCTTTGGCTGCAAAGAATATAATCGATCTGATTTCGGTGTTGACCATCTGGTGATGTCCATGTATAGAGTCTTCTCTTGTGTTGTTGGAAGAGGGTATTTGCTATGACCAGTGCATTTTCTTGGCAAAACTCTGTTAGTCTTTGCCCTGCTTCATTCCGTATTCCAAGGCCAAACTTGCCTGTTACTCCAGGTGTTTCTTGACTTCCTACTTTTGCATTCCAGTCCCCTATAATGAAAAGGACATCTTTTTTGGGTGTTAGTTCTAAAAGGTCTTGTAGGTCTTCATAGAACCGTTCAACTTCAGCTTCTTCAGCGTTACTGGTTGGGGCATAGACTTGGATTACTGTGACACTGAATGGTTTGCCTTGGAAACGAACAGAGATCATTCTGTCGTTCTGCAAATCAACCACAATGAAATACCACTTCACACACACTAGAATGGCTGTAATATTAAAAGATGGACAAGAACAAATGTTGGCAAGGATATGGAGAAATGGGAACCCTCCTACATTGCTAGTGAAATTGTAAAATGGTACAAACACTTTGGAACACAGTTTGGCAGTTTGTTCAATTTCTCCTAAAATTACCATAGGATTCTTCAATTCTACTCCCAGCTGTTTCCAAGAGAAATGAAAACATGTGTCTACACAAAAAGTTGCATGCAGATGTTCATAGTAGCATTATCAAAATAACCAAGAGTTGGAAATAATTCAAAATGTCCATCAACTGATAAATGGAGAAATAAACTATGGAATATCCATATAATGGGATGATATTCCACAATAAAAAGGGACAGACTACTGATGCAGGCTACAACATGGATAAATCTGAAAAACATGCTAAGTAAAAGCTGCTGCTGCTGCTAAGTCGCTTCAGTCGTGTCCAGCTCTTCACAACCCCATGGACTGTAGGCTCCTCCATCCATGGGATTTTCCAGGCAAGAGTACTGGAGTGGGTTGCCATCTCCTTCTTCAAGGAATGTTGCAGGGAGGAAGCCAATTCTGACTCCATGTTCAAAATTGTTTCTTTGACTTGATTTTCATTGCTTTATTATTATAATCATACTTAATGGCCTCCCTGGAGGTCCCTGCCCACCTGTGAGTAGAGATTAACACACCCCATACAAAGGCTGACCATTCCCTTGGAGGTGTTTTGCAAGACTCAAGACCCTTAAGTAAAAGCAGCCAATCATAAAAGACTGCATATTGTGTGATCCCGTTTGTCTGAATTCTTCAGAAAAGGCCAATCAAAAAAAAAAAAAGAAAAGGCCAATCAGAAAAGCCAAAAAGTAAATGAATGGCTGCCTAGGACTTAGGGTGGGAATAGAGAGTGACTGAAAATTGGTATGGGGTTTCTTTTTGGGGTGATGGAAATGTCCCCAAATTAAATTGTGGTGATGGTTGCAAAATCTTCTTAAATTTATTGAGACTTAGTTTATTGCCCAAGCATATATTTCCTGGTGAACATACTTATGTAATTTTAAGCTCTACTATCCTCTCTCTGGCCATATGTTTCTACCCCTCAAAACTCTCAAGGCTCCCAGGTCTACTCTTGGATCTTGTGGATGACCTGAAACTCCACCATCAGGGCCACAGTTCTTCCCTATCCTGCCTAGACGACACCACCATTTTTTTTCCTTCAGTTTAGTTCAGTTTAGTCGCTCAGTCGTGTCCGACTCTTTGCGGACCCCATGAACTGCAGCACGCCTGGCCTCCCTGGCCATCACCAACTCCCGGAGTTCACTCAAACTCAGGTCCACCGAGCCATCTCATCCTCTGTCGTCCCCTTCTCCTCCTGCCCCCAATCCCTCCCAGCATCAGAGTCTTTTCCAGTGAAAAGTCTTTTCCTTAGGAGCCCTCAATCCACTGGCCCCCTTGCCCTTCCACTCCTTGTTCACCCTCACTGGTAATGGATTCAGCACTGGCCTCTCTCTGCAAGTTCTCGGTAACTGAGGACCCCGGTTGTGGCCTATCTGGCATATTCATCCCCTCAGTCTCCAAACTCTGGAGATCCCCAAGCTGCCCAGCAGTCCTTCGCCTTAGTCTTCCCTATCCCCAGCTGGCCTCTAACTCTCCCCACCTCCCCCACAGAGGACTCACCCTACTTGACGCTATCAGGTGAGATCCTTTGTTCCTCAGCTTCCTGTCAGACTTATCTCTCTGCCTCCACCCTCACTTCCTGCCCAGTGGCCTCTAGAAGGAAGTGCAAGCTCCAAACCCCCTCCCCACCTTCTTCCTCCAGGCCGAGATCCTGTTCTCTCTCTTCGTCCTCGTGCACTTTGTCAGCTTCTCCGTCTTCTCTCCAACTCCTTGTTGCATGCAGCCCAGAAGCAATATCTAGGGCCGCTGGGACCCGGAAACAAAGTATGGCCTGACCCGGAAACAAAGTATAGCCTTCCCCGGATCCTCCCAGTGGATTGCGCGTGCTCGTTCTCTCCCTCCCGCTTCCTCACCCTGCCCTTCCACCATGTCCTGTTCCCCCGTTACTGGCCCTCTTCTCCCGCTTGGTGTCCTCTGTTCACTCTTTTTCATTCCCTCTCTGTGCCCACTGGGTCTTCACAACTTCAAGACTGGCATTAACTCCTCTCTGAAACCTTCCTAGACCCTTTGTTCCCCTTGATCCCCCTAGGGCCCAGTCTGGACTCAGCACCCATGACACTTTGTCACTCAAGCTGGCGCCCCAGTTTCACCCGCTAAGCCATAAGTTTCACGAGAGGCATTTTTTTTAAGTGCCCGGTTTATCTGGCCTCCTCCCTGGGCCTGGTTGCTCTGTAATTGCCTTCAGGTGGAAGAGGGGACTTGCTTATGTTGCTGGGTCCCTTGCAAGAAACCTCTTGGAGGTGAGTTTGGAGGTGAGTGGAGTGCAGGCCTTCCAAGGGTCCCGTTGGTGAAGAGAGGCTTGGCTGTTGCTGGGGGTATGAGACCAAGGCCCACAAGAAGACTCAACACAAACAGTGCCTCACCAGGTGGTGTCAGTTCCATGGCTTAGAGAAAGAACCTTCAAGAGATGTAATGCATAAAGACAGCATTATCTTTCCCAGGAGTTATGAGCAGGGCTGAGGGCTCAGATGGAGCTTGAAACACACCCAAAGGATGGATAAGTCCTTCATCAGAACAGAGGTTATGTCAGGGAGGGAACTTCAAGTGAAAGAATAGCAGATATAAAGGAAAAAAATAAATGAAAAAGCATAGCATGTTTTTGGAGCTCAAAGGGGTTCAGCTTGGCCAGGTCATGAAGATGTCACACCCAAGAGTTATTGACCCAGGCATTTTGCTCAGCACTTAAGAGACACTATCTTTATAATCATCAAAGGAGGCCCCTGTGGTAGGATGTCCTGGTAGTGTCTCCAGTTTGCAGATGAGCAGATAGAGGCTCAAAGACCTCAGTATCTGGTGTGAGGTACAGACATGCTGGTGGAAAGGCTCCCCAGCCCTAGGTCTGTCTGACTTGGAGGCCCAGATGAAAAGGCCGGCAGCATGTTCAGGGCCTCGAAGGCCAGGGGGAGCTTGTACTAATGGTCCAGGCAGAAGCTCTTCACTTACTTAGTCTGATGGGTTTTCTGCACCTTTATGCTTAAAAAGTTCATGTACAGGACTCGCCTGGTGGTGCAGTAGATAAGAATCCCCTTGCCAATGCAGGGGACACGTGTTCTATCCCTGGGAAGATTCTGCATGCCGTAGAGCCACGAAGCCTGTGAGCCACAACTACTGAGCCCGCTCTCCACAGCCCACTGTGCTCCAAAGCAAGAAAAGCCACTGCAATGAGAAGCTCCCGGACAGTAACAAAGTGTAGCCCCTACAACCCCCCTCACCACAACTAGAGAAAGCCCACACAAAGCAACCAAGAAACAGCGCAGTCAAAAGTTAAAAAAAAAAAAAAAAAATTTAATCCTAAAGTACATGTGCACACAATATTTATGAATGGTTCAGGGTGTTTAGAACCCAAGAAACTCATCTAATTCATATGTCTGATCAAAAACTAGTACGCAGGGGAACTAAGATCCCACATGCTGCATGGTTCAGCCAAAAATAAAGGTAAAAACTGGTACACAAATGTACAGAGCAGTATTACCCAGAATTATCCAAAATCAACTAATAGGTCAAAACACCCAAGTGCCTATCAGCTAATAATGAATAAACAAACTATGACCTATCCATTTAATGGAAAATTATTTGGCAGTAAAAACAAATGAACAAGACTTTCCTGGTGGTTCAATGGTAAAGAATCCACCTGCCAATGCAAGAGACACAGGTTCGATCCCTGATCTGGGAAGATCCCACATGCTTCGGAGCAATTAAGCCCATGCACCACGGCTACTGAAGCCTGTGCACCCTAGAGCCCTTGCTTCACAACAAGAGAAGTCACTGCGGTGAGAAGCCTACACACCACAGCTGGAAAGTAGCCCCTGCTCACCACAACTAGAGAAAAGTCCACCCAGCAGTGTTAATAGATAAACATATTAAAAAGACAAATGAACGACATGGATGAACCCTGAAAACATGTTCCATGAAAGAAGCTAGTCACAAACCATATATACCATGGGATACCATGTATGTGAAATGTCCAGAACAGGCAGATCTATAGACCCAGGAAGATTAGTGGTTGCCTAGAGCAGGGAAAAGGGGGTATTGAGGGAAAATGGGGGGAGGGGGCAGATACTAAAGACAAGAGTTTTTCTTTGGGGTGATGGTTGGATTGCTGTTTAGTAAACTAATAACCACTGAGTTGTATGCTTGTAATGAGGGAGTTATATAGTATGTGAATTACATCTCAGTGAAGCTTTACCCCCTCACACAGACATACCAGAAGGCCTGTCCTTGAGATTTGTGAGCCTGGAGGTCAGAGAACACACGTTTATCATGCCTAGGATAGATCATGTGCGTTTTCTATTCTATTCCAGTGAGCGATGGTCCCTATTGCCATGGACCGTCCATGCCAGCTCCTGAGGTTCTGAGTGATCGGCAGACGCTCGGCAGACAGATCACACCCCCTGTCCCAGGGCATGGAGTTCTGAGTTTGGGAGGATGTGCACTTTAGCAGATCAGGGGGATGCAGAGGGGATGGACCACCCAAAGTGTGGGCAGTTTCTAAGACTCTGCCTCTCGGCACCAAACCCGCTCTGTCCTCCAGCTGGGAGGCCCCTGTTCTGACCCTTTCTTTGACTTCTGCCATTCACTTGTTATAGAGAAACTACTTTGATGGGGTGAATGAAGTCACTGATAAGGAGATTAAGGAGATTTTAAAAAAGTCACTTCTGATTAATCGGCCATACTTGAGTCGGATGTGGCTTTCTGGTTAAATGCCCGAACGTCAACTGGGATTTCTTTGGGAAGTGGTCTGACGTGTTTGGCTTCATCCAAGAGACACAGACCAGCGCTTGGTCTGCACAGAACTCTCGTCCGACCACAAACTCCCCACAGTGAGCATTGCTCTTCAGTGTTCCAGCGTGCCAGGTGGGCCAGACCTAAAACCCTTACTCTGTCTCTGCAGTGACGTGTGTGCTGTTTATCTCTCCTTCAGATGCATGTGGAGGACACCACATGAATATCCTCTGTAGACTTCCTACATTTTTTACCTCTTGCAGTAGGTCTGGGTGCCTAGCAGAGCATGGGGGTGAGAGGGCTGGGATAACTTCCAGTTTTTCCTCTACCAGAATTAAGCTTTGAACATTAAGAAGCTACATAGAGGGACCCCCCTTGTGGTCCAGTGGTTAGAACTCCAAGCTTCCACTGCCAGGGGCACAGGTTCGATCCCTGATCAGAGAACTAACACACCATATGCTGGTGACCAAAAAAAATCAACATTGAATATAGATGAAAAGCAAGAAGCTATAAAAGAACCATGGATAAAAGAATTTATAATGAAGGGTTGATAACTATCTTCTATTTGGAGACTCTTTTTGAATCTTGCTTTTGAAATTTCCATCTCTCTAATCATTTGGTCTTTCTGGTGATCAGTCCTATCCTGAGGCCTAGTCACCAGAAAGACAATGTTATTAGACATTGGAACTTTCAGCCCATCCTCCCTCAACCTCTGGAGTCAGGGTCAGGGACTGGAAATGGAGTTCTATAAAAAAAAAAAAACTTTAGAACAACAAGATTGAAGGAGTTTTTGGGTCAGTAAACACTTCCAGATGCTGAGAGCTTACACCTGGGTGGGAGGTACACATGGAGATGGATGGCAGCTCAGCCCCGCACCCCTAATACCTTGCCCTGTGAATCTTTTTCATCTGGCCATTTCTAAGTTGTATCCTTTATAATAACCCCATCAGATCAGATCAGTCGCTCAGTCGTGTCCGACTCCTTGCGACCCCATGAACCGTAGCACGCCAGGCCTCCCTGTCCATCACCAGCTCCCGGAGTTCACCCAGACTCGCATCCATCGAGTCAGTGATGCCATCCAGCCATCTCATCCTCTGTCGTCCCCTTCTCCTCCTTCCCTCAATCCCTCCCAGCATCAAGAGTCTTCTCCATGAGTCAACTCTTCGCATGAGGTGGCCAAAATACTGGAGTTTCAGCTTTAGCATCATTCCTTCCAAAGAAATTCCAGGGCTGATCTCCTTCAGAATGGACTGGTTGGATCTTCTTGCAGTCCAAGGGACTCTCAAGAGTCTTCTCCAACACCACAGTTCAAAAGCATCAATTCTTCGGTGCTCAGCCTTCTTCACAGTCCAGCTCTCACATCCATACATGACCACAGGAAAGACCATAGCCTTGACTAGGCGAACCTTTGTTGGCAAAGTAATGTCTCTGCTTTTGAATATGCTATCTAGGTTGGTCATAACTTTCTTTCCAAGGAGTAAGCGTCTTTTAATTTCATGGCTGCAGTCACCATCTGCAGTGATTTTGGAGCCCAGAAAAATAAAATCTGACACTGTTTCCACTGTTTCTCCATCTATTTCCCATGTAGTAATGGGACCAGACGCCATGATCTTCAGTAAAGTGTTTTTCTGCATTCTATGAGCCATTCTAGGACATTACTGAATCTGAGGAGGGGCTCATGGGAATCCCCAACTGGTTGTTCAGAACTAGGACTCCAGAGTTTGGAGCCTACACAAGTGGAGGTATGGTGCTGTCAGCCTCTGAGGGGGACGACGGGACGACCCAGGAGCACGGTGGGGGCCAAAGGCCACTCAGGTACTTCCTGCTCATTCAGGAAGAGCTGTCCGCTCTTGGTCGTCACAGGGGGTGGCCATGAAGTCTGGAACACAGCAAAAAAGGAAAGCTGCGTTCAGCACAATGAAATTGTGTCATCTCTATTTCCAGACCTGATGGCCATCTTCTAGAGTCTCTATGGATAATTCTGTATGGATTGCGGGGGCCGGGCTGTGTGAGGCAAGTTAAAGGGGAGACTTCAGCATTTCTGGAAATGCAGCGGAAAGGTGCCTGTCAGGAAAGGACTCAGTCTGTAGAGTGGACGGCAGTGGGCAGGAACTCTGCTCCCATGCTCCTCCGAAGCTGTCCCTGCTGAGACCACTGGCACCCACATGGTGACATGCTCCCCAGACGTGTCTCACTTAACTTCTTGGCAAGTAACATCTGGCACAGGTAACCACTCCCTCCCTTGAAGCTCTCCTGATGTCTATGACTGAACTTCTGGTTTCCTACCCTGTCTTCGTTCCTTCTCAGGCTTTTCTTTCTCTGTCTGTGTTTCAGTTCTCAGGACTTGATTCAAGGCCGTCTGCTTACACTTTGAGGGGAGCTCATCCCCACAGATGTAACACCCTGATTTCCAGCTCATCATTTTTGAGGGCGGGGAACACCACATCCAACCACCGGGGTGGACTAACCACTGGAGGCCTCAGATCTCGTCTGATACATATAAGACAGACACTTCTTCCTCATTCCCCCAACACTTGCTCTTCTGCAGGAGAAGTGGTCCAGGGACAAGGAAAGAAGCTAGACTTTAGTGCAGCAGAGAGGATGAAAGAGGGGCCCAGCTGTGGGAAACCCTGCGCACCAGCCACCATGCTGAGTGCTCACTTAGTTGCAACAGCCCTGAGAGAGGTACAGATACGACAGAGGTGGGGACTTGGAGATGGGATTTGGAGACTAATTAGTGAAAGAGGAACTGACTAGTAGAGGGTAACCCTACTCTTGTGAAATTGAGTTTGATGACATCATTACTGAAAAGTAGCAGGCTGCTGTACATTGATGCCATGGAGTTGTGTTATCAGTTAGCTTTCGCTGTCTAAAAAACCACCCCAAATTAGTGGTTTCAAACAGCAGCCCTCTGTTTAGCTCCTGATTGGGAGTGTTGGCAGACTGGGTTGTGGTTCTGCTGGTCTTGGCTGGGCAAGCCCTTCCAGTCGGTGAGGAGGCCCTCGTCTAGGGGCTTGGCTGGCTGTCTGCTGAGGCTGTAGAGATTAGTCTGTGTCTCTCTCATCATCTAGCAAGCCAACCTGGGCTTGCTCATATGATGACTGGCAGTGTTCAAAGAAAAAAATGCAGATGTGCAAGGATTCTTAAGACCCAAGTCAGAATTCACATGTGACTTCTTCCTTGTTCTTTGCCCAAAACTTGACCAGCTCCGTCCAAGATTCTACTTCCCGAGTGCATATGCTGTGAAAAGTTGTGGGCATTTCTGCAGCCTGCCAACGAAGTCTTAGCCCTGTTTGACCCTACTTTCATTCTGAATTTGATATGCTTTTTCAACTCTTTTTGGCCTGATTTACAGTTCTCCTACCCCTAACAAGGTTTACTATTTCCACTTCATTCATTGTTTCTAATCACAAGTCCTGTGAACTTGGAAACTAGATAGACACCTTTGCCCAAATGTATATTAATTTAGTAACAAGGCTTGTAAGAATTTATGCCAACAGGAGTAAATGGGCTCTGAGTAAAGGAGAATCTCCTACAAATTTTAGTGCATGGACTCTGCAACAAATAGTATATGGCTGCCTAGAGACGGTTTTCGCTTACCAGTTCTTAGCTTCATTCTATGAGCGTGAGGACGCGTGAGGAAAGTCATAGGGGAGATGCTCCATAAAAAGATCAAGCAATGCTGGCACCCCAGGGGGAGTTGAAAAGGAAGGAATTTATCTTTTGGGGTTTGCTGAGAGCAGGAAGTGACTCATCTTTTATGTTAATATTCTGCATTTTTGTGGCTTCGATTCTATCTGGGTCTGTCCTAAAATACAGAGAAATCGTGAACTTTTTTCTCTAAGACAAAGAAGGAAGGAAAGGTGTTGCATCAGCTACAGACTTGGGGTCCAAAGGAAGGGGAGATTTTGGTTTTCTCCTGTGTGGAGGTTTATTTAACATCTTATCTCTCACTGTTTTACTTTTTTTTTTCTTTGTTTTTTCCTCCCAAGTTAGTACCATAAATACTCATGAATCATGCATGTGAGAACCTTTTAACCTTGTGAAATGGACCTTTAAGTCTTCCACGTATCTAAATGTCTTCTTCCAGAGTAGAACAGAGTCAACGTTCAACCCAAGTTTGGTGTTGTTAAAGGAACTCCTGACCACATTTGAAAATGTTGAAGCTGTGGCTTAAACCAGGATTGAATCTTTTGTTTTACATTCTTCTCAGAGGGTTCTATTTATCTGGAGAATTGAAAACAGACAGACAGACACATGTCTGCCTGATTAACACAGAAGCAAGTCAGTCACTGCCAGGAACCTGTCCTTCACTGGAACTGTTACAACCTCGGTGATAATATTTAGCGGAGAGCGGGGAATCTGTCAGGGGTCAAGCCACAGTCAGAGAAAGTCAGCATTTGTCATGGAGATGTCTCAGCTGGGACAACCCAGGGAAACTCTGAAGCCATCGATGTTCGCTCTACAGATGCTCGGCCTTAGTATGTATTAATACTTAACTGTGTTCATTAAGAGTGTGTCTACTTTTAGGAACTTTCCTGGAGGTTCAATGGTTGGGACTCCGAGCTTGCACCCCAAGGGGCACAGGTGCTATCCCTGGGCAGGGAACTAAGATCCGCAAGCCACATGGCTAGAACAAAAGGGAAAAAAAGAGTTATGTCTATTTTTAGATCACATGGGCCTACTCTCCCCCCACCAATAATTTCAGCATAATTTTTTAAAAGAGAAACAAGAATCAGAATGTATATATATATATTTCAATAGTTTTTTTTCAGTTTGGCTCTTTTAAAGTGATTTTTTTTTTGGCTGTGCTGGATCTTAGTCAGCAAGCATAGGCTTTCTCTAGTTGCACAATCGAGGGCCACACGCTAGTAGCACTGCACCGGCTTCTCATTGCGGTGACTCCTCTTGTTGCAGAGCACAGGCTCTAGAGCGTGGGCTTCAGGAGTTGTGGACACAGGTTTAGTTGCTCCCAGCATGCGGGATCTTCCCAGGCCCGGGACTGAACCTACGTCCCCTGCATTGGAAGGCGGATTCTTAATCACTGGACCACCAGGGAAGTCCTAAACTGATTTTTTTAATGCCGTAAAAAATTGTGTTTTAAAAAAATCACAGCGACCCCATAGACGGAAGCTCACCAGGCTCCCCCTGTCCCTGGGATTCTCCAGGCAAAAACACTGGAGTGGGTTGCCATTTCCTTCTCCAATGCATGAAAGTGAAAAGTCAAAGTGAAGTCGCTCAGTCGTGTCCGACTCTTAGCGACCCCACGGACTGGAGCCTACCAGGATCCTCCATCCATGGGATTTTCCAGGCAAAAGTACTGGGGTGGGGTGCCATTGCCTTCCCCAATGTTAATCAAGGGAGTAGGCAAATGCTGCATTGTTCTGCCTGTGAACAGTAGTCCCTAAAATTCTTAAGCTGGGAGGGGAGGGACAGGAGTATTCTTGAAGGGGGGCTGGGTATTTGCCCGGGCAGAATCATCCGCGAGTCTCACCTCCTGGGTGTCGTGGGTGTATATCGTATGTCTCTCTGCTGGAAATAGCTGATAAACCAGTAGTGAAACAAGTGTCTGCGTGTGCAAACAATGACAGATTACTGGTAGACAGTAATCTGACAGAAGAATCAGATTAAAGGGCAAGCGAGTGACTTGGAATGGAAGCCCCAGGACTGAGGAGGGTGAGATGACCTTCTCTCCGTGGAGGTGGTGATGGGGTGGACACTTGAGGGATCCGAAGGCTTGGAGGGTGGGGGATTGCTATGTGGAGCCTGGGATCTAGAGTTAGAGGAAGTAGGGAGACCTGCCCAGGCTGTGGTGTGGGGGGTGGCTCCAGGCTCCTGAGCCAACGCTGCCCAGGATGTGTCTGAAGAACTGGCTGGGAAAGTAGAGAGGAGCAGGGAGATGAGTCTGATGATGGAGTGATGGGCATTCACCACACCTCTGCTGAGCTGCTCAGCACAACAGTCACCAGCCACCTGGCTATTTTTCCATTTACCTTTGAATTAATTCAAAGTGAAAATTTAGTTCCTTGCACCAGCCGCTGGTCAGTGCAGGTAGCTGCCCTGTGGGGCAGCACCGAGCCCTCCATCTCTGTGGACAGTTCTGTTGACCAGCAGGGCCTCAGAACTATGTACCACGACCTGTGCTCTCCAAATCCTTCGTTCCTCTGGGTTGGAAGGGCAACCAAACTGTCATAGGCATCCCTGAATGCCCATTCTGCCAAGGACGGAGAGTAGAGGGAAACTGTCCTGAAGACTTTCCTTGCTTTGGATAATTAACCAAAATCAAAGAACTCGCCTGCAGTGTAGGAGACACAGGTTTGATTCCTGGGTCAGGAAGATCCCCTGGAGAAGGAAATGCAGTATTCTTGCCTGGAAAATTCCATGGAGAAGCCTGCTGGGCTACAGAATGACCCTACAGCATGAGGTCACAGAACAGGTGGACACGACTTAACGACTAACCACCAACAACAAAGATCCTGTGACCCTGAGTTTGGGGAAGGTTGGAGAGAAGGGGCCAGGCACAGTATCTACATGTTAGAGTCACTTAGGTGAGTTAGGAGGCAGAATCCAGATGGGAGCTGAAGGCTCCAAATGGGTGATGATTTGGGAGAGAAAAGATAACTTAAACAGATGCTGCAAAGCCAGGAGGGTCAGAAGAAAAACTACATCTACTTTGATGAGCAACTAGGAGTGACGGTTAGGGGCTACATCTGTCAGTCACAGAGCAGTCTGGGAAGTGGGGCCACCCTGAGTGTTCACTGGTGGGAGCTGGACCTTCCAGAAATGTAGGGGCAGCTGGGGAAGCAAAAGTTGGAAGAGGGACTGGAGAATCAAAGGCGCAAATGCTCATCTTCCTCCCAGGCTGGTTCAGTCGGCGCCTCGAGGGGCCAGGAGGAAGTGGTACCCCTGGAAGCTCATGGAGGGGGTCTTTAGGGCTGTTGGCTCGTGCAGCTGCCGCACTGTTTGTGAGCAGGGCAGCATTTGGAGGATAAGCTAGACCTGGGGTAGTGAGGGGACCAAGGCTGAGCTGAGACCATAGGTGCCAGTCCCTCGTCTACCTGTGCAAGCCCCCAACAGTGGCCCAACTCCCCTGCCACCTTCCAGTGTCAAGCAAGGTGCTCCTGGGTCCCCAGCCTGCCACACCTCATCTCCTTCACCAGGTGAATTGCACCCCCTAACCCTGGAGGGAGCTGGGGGGCGCCTTTTCTCACCCAGCTCCCCAGTCCCAATAACCAACACAGGAGACCCGCTCGGTGCAGCGGGAGAGGTATTGGAGGGGCAGCATCTTGGGAGGGACTGGTCCTCCGTGTGGCCAGGACGCAAGGTGGGGCTGGGGTCGCCCACACGTGCTGCTCACAGCGCTCTCCCTGGCTTCCCTTTGGAGCCCGTCTCCCCCTACCCCGACTGCAGAGTCGGCCTCTGCTGTTCTCTAACGCTGCGGAAACGGGGCGCCACCAGATCTTCGATGTGATAAACCCTGGTGAAGCTGTCGTTTGCGTGTACCTTCAGCATGGATCAAGATAGCATATCCCGTGGTAAAAACAAGAGTAAAATAATTCTGAGAAGTGTGAAACTGTTACCCTTTTTCTAAATGACTTATCCCAACAGACAGGTGGCTTTCCATCACTGGCTTCCTTTCAAGGGGCCATGGAGGCCAAGGTCTTTTCACTGGGTGGCGTGAGGGGTGCAGCCACGCCATGCTGACCACGCACGGCTTCCTCCTGCCTGCCCCCCATCCCCAGGTACCAGTGGGAGTGGGGACCTGCCCAGGGTCACACAGGCAGGAGGCAGCAGGAATAAGGTTTGAAGCCAGGTGGGAAGCTCGCATCCAGGGGCCACCTGGGGGCTGAAAATTACCCAAAGGTGAGAACTGAGTAGGTAGCTCCAGGGTGAGCACCCAGAGCTGGGTTCAGGGTCAGGGCTCCAGGGGGCAACCGGGGTGGGACCTCTCCAGTATGTTTCCCCAAGACATTAGGGCCATTGTGGGGCCAATTTTGGTGCTTCTTCCTCCCACCCCTCCTCCTCCCTTCTTCCTTCCTCCCATCCTCTCCAGGTATTCTCTTGTGTGTGACCTCCTCTCCTTTGCTCCCTTGCTTTCTCTGTAACAGAATGGTCCACCTATTCCGTCAACTGCTAAGTCCCACCTGACAGCAAATTCTAGCTCCTGCTGTCACACTGTGCAGACACACCCGGGCCCGGTCCCTATTCCCGAGAACTTTCTCCTCCTCCTGGGTTTTGCGGTAGAGGCAGCTTTTCCTACTCCTAAGAGTCGGACACGACTGAGCGACTTCACTTTCGCTTTTCACTTTCCTGCATTGGAGAAGGAAATGGCAACCCACTCCAGTGTTCGTGCCTGGAGAATCCCAGGGATGGGGGAGCCTACTGGGCTGCCGTCTTATGGGGTCGCACAGTGTCGGACACAACTGAAGTGACTTAGCAGCAGCAGCAGAAGTCTTCGCGGTTTGTAGAATCCTCTGTGCTCCTTGAAGCAAGTCCCCACCCCTTACACTTATGCTGGTGTGAAAACATCAAAAGGCAGCAAGAAGTTAGACGCCCACCTGGGCGGCCAGCCTCTCCCTCCTCGACTCCCCCCATCCTTCTAGAGGGCGCATGTGTCTGGGCTGCTGGGCTCCTGCTTACATCGGGCAGCAAGGCCCCCATCTGCCTGGAGGAGGAGGGCAGCAAGGCCCCCATCTGCCTGGAGGAGGAGGGCAGCAAGGCCCCCATCTGCCTGGAGGAGGAGGGAGCACAGAGGCAAAGCTCGTCTCCTGAGAAGGCAGGGAGGCAACTGTGTACAGAGGCTTCGGGCAGAGGCGGGCGTGTGCAGACAGGCACCCCACCCTCACGTCGCGCTGGACCCAGGACAAAATTCAGAAACTTGGTGACTGTGCCGCAGCGTCATCCAGTGCTGACCTGCGGGGCACCGAAGCCACGGGAGGGACCAAACACATCTCCTGAAGCAGGGTGGGTACTGGAATGAGTGGGAGTGGCTTCTCCCACCCAGCTCCTGCCCGACTTGAGCATCTTCCTGGGGACACTGCCTGCTTCCCCACCCCCACCCCCCTGCACCAGTGTTCTCACGCCCCTCAGCAGGGTCAGCACAGCTGGGTTGATGGTTTTCTTTCTCTCCAGGGTCAGGTGTGGATCAATGGCTTTAACCTCGGCCGCTACTGGCCAGTGCGGGGCCCCCAGATGACCCTGTTCGTGCCTCAGCACATCCTGGTAACCTCGACCCCAAACACCATCGTGGTGCTGGAGCTGGAGCATGCGCCCTGCCAGGACGGTGGCCCGGAACTGTGCACCGTGGAGTTCGTGGACAAGCCGGTTTTTCGCACAGTCCAGAGCCACAGACATGCAAACTAGGAGCAAGACTCATGGCCAACTTCCTTGGACAAAGTCTGTGACCCTTCAGAATTCTAGCCTTGCACATACCTCACCTGTTGCTCGGAAGGCCAGCATTCACTTCTGATTGGAAGATGGGCTAGGCATGTTCTTACCTAGGTTTCCCTGGCGCCCAGCGGTGCCTGACGCACCCCGTCCAGGCTGCGTAGTCATGGGGTGGGGCTGGTAGACCAGCAATACAGAGGCATCCACAGGGTTGGAAGGGAAGCATTTGAAGTTTTTCTGATTTTTATTTTGTTAAGAATCATGTAGTCTTTTTATTAAATAAAATTTGTATTCAAATGATCTTACTGTTTTTAATGTTGAACAGGTATTAAATTATAGCTTCTGATTTAAATCATAACTAGACTTGAGTGGGCTGAATAAGCCACTTCACTAAGTTGAGGTTGGTTCAAAGGAGTGGAAAATAGTCTTGTTTTGATCTAGTGGACCATTGCTTTTCTGATCTTTGACTTCCTTTTGAATTTCTGTGATGCCTACCAGGAGAGCTCATAAACACAACTCCAAATGATTATGCAGACCAGCAGTAGTTGGAAACATAGATAGGATGGTACATCTGTACAGTGGGAGATACCAGAGCTGCTAAGATGCAGATGCAGATCGGTATTTATTTACTTGAAAATATTTTCATGATAAGTGGTGTGAAAAAAGCATGTTGCCTTAAGTTGGATCCTGTGTTGTCGGTTTGGACGTAAGAGCTGCACACATGCACACACTCAGTCCAGGCCTGTTCACCCGTCAACAGATGGGCACACACGTGGACGTGCAGACCCCAGCACTTGTGGGAGATGCCTTTCCTGCCCCAGGCATCCTGATCTCACACCATAAGCACTGTCTTCCACCATGTCCGGTTCTGAGCGTATTGTGTATTTAATCCACTCGTCCCTCACCAGAACTCAGAGGAGCATATGACCTCATTTACCAGGTCACATGTCTACATCCTGGGCTTCCCTGGTAGCTCAGGTGGTAGAGTCTGCCTGCAATGTGGGAGACCCAGGTTTGATTCCTGGGCCAGGAAAATCCTCTGGAGAAGGAAATGGCAACCCACTCCAGTATTCTTGTCTGGACAATCCCGTAGATGGAGGAGCCTGGCAGGCTACAGTTCATGGGGTCTCAAAGAGTTGGACACGACGGAGCGACTAACACATTCACTTCACGTCTACACGTTGTGGAGACGTGGTTTGAAGCCCAGTCCTCTGGCTCTGGTGTGGCATCTGTCATATGTTGACACATGCTCATGTTCCCAGAGGAGAAGACGGTAGTGACAGAAACGGAAATGTTGACGTGAGCATATCTGGGGGCAGGGTTCACAGGTTAGATCTCTGTCCAGGAAGATTCCACGTGCCACGGAGCAACTACTGAGCTCACGCCCAACTAACGAGCCCCTAGACCTGTGCTCCACAACAAGAGAAGCCGCTGCGATGAGAAGCTCATGCATCGCACTAGAGAGAAGACCCCACTCACAGCAACTAGAGAGAGCCTGCGCACAGCAACGAAGACCCAGCGCAGCCAAAAATCAAAGAAATAAATAAAAATTTTTAAAAATATATGAGCATATCTGGGTGGTGGGTGTTTGAGAGGTTGTTTACAATTTCTTTTTTGTTTACCTGTATTTTAGATTCTGTGCAGAGATGAGGTCCATTTTCTTAAGAGAGGAAGAAAGATGTCTGTTGCTAATCAACAGCATCTTTTTACAGGAGTGTGTTTCTCTGTCTCCTAGACGTCAGTGAGGACTGGGAGTCTGGGAACTCTGCAGGAGGCATGTATGTGTTGAAACAAATAGACCAGACCTGGACCGAGGAGTGTTTCCGTAGCATCTTCTGCTGGATGTCCCGCATCCTCTGGGTGTTGGGTGGACCACAGGGCGAAGGCACTGCTCCCTGCACCTAAGCCTCAGTGCATCACTCTTTCTTCCACTAAGTTCCTGAACATTGAGACAATGATACTCAAGAGCTGTGCCTTGTGACATGCTCTAGGAAGATGAGAGACTAAAGCCTTGTGCGTTGGTCCCCTGGACATCCCCTGTCCCAGAGATTCCCTGTTGTAGCCTCTCCAGAGGCTCAGGCCCTGGAATGAAACCGCCTCAGCAGACTGTTTCCCTTCCATTGCCTTCCCTGGTTCTCCTCATCCAGCCTTCAGAAGCGCACCCCACGGGTGGCAGTGGAGAGCCCGCTTCACGGATGAAAACGTTTAAACTTCAGGGAGAGGTGGAACTGGATTCCAATCTGGTCTGTCTCCACCCAAAGTCAGTCAGAGCGTTTTCTTTGTTTGTGTGAGGGAGTCTTTTGGGGTTCTCCCCCTCATCCAGGGTGCTATGTTCTGGAAAACAATCTTTTTTTAATTGTCAAATTAATTTTTATTGGTGTATAGTTGCTTTACAATGCTGTGTTAGTTTCTGCTGTAAAGTGAATAAGCTATACATATCCCCCCTCTTTTTCAGATTTCCTTCCCATTTAGGTCACCCCAGAGTTCCCTGTGCTAGTCAGTAGATTCTCATTACTTAACTACTTTATACATAGTATCAGTAACGCATATATGTCAATCCCAATCTCCCAGTTCATCCCACTTCCTTCCTTCCCGCTTACCTCTGGTATCCACACGTATGTTCTTTATATCCGCGTCTCTATTGCTACTTGGCCAATAAGTTCATCTGTACCATTTTTCTAGATTCCACAAATAGGCGACATGATATGACAATTGTTTGTCTCTTTCTGACTTGCTTCACTCTGTATGGCAGTCTCCAGGTCCATCAACGTCACTGCAAATTGCATGATTTCATTTCTTTTGATGACTGAGTAATATTCCATTATCTTTATGTAGCACATCTTCATCCATTCATCTGTTAATGGATATTTAGGTTGCTTCCTTGTCTTGGCTTTTTAAAGAGTACTGCAATGAATATTGAGAAACACATATCTTTTTGAATTATGATTTTTTTCCAGGTATATGCCCAAGAGTGGGATTACGAGAGTCATATGGTAGTTCTATTTTTAGTTTTTTAAGGAACTTAAAGCAATGGCACCCCAGTCCAGTACTCTCGCCTGGAAAATCCCATAGACAGAGGAGCCTGGTAGGCTGCAGTCCATGGGGTCACTATGAGTCGGACACGACTGAGCGACTTCACTTTCACTTTTCACTTTCAGGCATTGGAGAAGGAAATGGCAACCCACTCCAGTACTCTTGCCTGGAAAATGCCATGGACTGAGAAGCCTGGTAGGCTACAGTCCATGGGGTCACAAAGAGTCGGACATGACTGAGCGACTTCACTTTCACTTTGATGGGTTTTACTAAACTTGTGTGGCAGGGGGGCGGTGCTCAGTCATGTCTGACAGTTTGCAATCCCATGGACTAGCCCACCAGGCTCCTCTGTCCATGGGATTTTCCAGGCAAGAATACTGGAGTAGGTAGCCATTCCCTTCTCCAGGGAATCTTCCTGATCCAGGGATCAAACCAGCATCTCTTTTGTCTCCCGCGTTGGTGGGTGAGTTCTTTACCAGTTGAGCCACTGGGGAAGTCCTTTACTAAATTTATTCAGGTGTAAATTCACCAGCACAATCCAGTTTTAGGACACGTTTTTCACTCAGAAGACTCTCTCAAGCAGGAAGTCTTCATTTCCACCCCACATCAGATGGCCACTAATGTTTTCCATCTCTGTAGTTCTGCCTTCTGCTGGAATTTCATAGAACTAGGAATGGCACCCTACTCCAGTACTCTTGCCTGGAAAATCCCATGGACGGAGGAGCCTCGTGGGCTGCAGTCCATGGGGTCGCGAAGAGTCGGACATGACTGAGCGACTTCCGTTTCACTTTTCACTTTCATGCATTGGAGAGGGAAATGGCAACCCACTCCAGCATTCTTGCCTGGAGAATCCCAGGGACGGGGGAGCCTGGTGGACTGCCGTCTATGGGGTCACACAGAGTTGGACACGACTGAAGTGACTTAGCAGCAGCAGCAGCAGGAATGTGCAGTCTTCTGTGTCTGACCTCTTTCACTCAGCATTGTGTGTTTGAGGTTCATTCATGCTGCAGCACGATGTGGAATGTTCTCCGTTTTCCTGCCGAGGAGTGTTCCATGTGTAAACATTGATTTGTCAGCTGATGGGCATTCAGACCGCTTCCAGCTTGGGACTCTTATAAATAATGCTGATCTGAACATCTGGGCCCAATTCTTTGTGTGGTCAACTGTTTTCCTTTCCCTTGGGTAGGCACCTAGGCGTGGAATTCTTCAGTCATATGATAAGTGTCTGTTTAACTTTTTAAGAAACTGCCAGACAATTTCAAAAGACCTTGCTTGAGCCAAGGAGGGGATGGAGAAGAGTGCTAACACCCCTCCCACCTGCCTCTGTCTCTTTGCCTTGCTCTGAGTCAGGCCAGTCACTGTCTCTCTTTTTTTATCTTTCAGCCTGTCTGTTGTTATTTCTCAGCAAATCCAGTTTATTCAGAATGAGATTGTTTCGTGTTCATCTGAGTTTGGGTTTTTTTTTCACTGTTCCCCAACAAGCACTCAGTCTTCTGGCAGATGTCACACAAAGGAAATGATCTCGTATGGCCTTTGTTTCTTGCCTTATGATCATTAAAAAAGTCATTTCCTGAAATTGCTTTTTCAGTCCGTGCTGTGAGGGATTCTGTCTGGTCTGTGGTAGAGGGGACGGCTCATGTGGTCCAGCCACTCGTGGGCTGTGAGGAGAGTCTGGTCAGGGTTCAGATGCTCAGAGTGAGGGGTTCTGTGTTCAGCCCCGCCTCTGCTCTTGATCTAACTGAGTGTGTTCCCGGGTTATCCCCTGCCTTCCAGCCTTTGGGGCCTGAGGTTTGCTAACTAGACACCCAGCAGCCATCTGTGAAGATTCTCAGCTGATTCCCCAGCACACAGCTGCTCTATTTGTACCCCCAGGGACTTTCCATGTGGAAGGAAGTCCCCTAGGAGCCCCAGGCTCGTAAGCCCCCAGACCAGCACCACTGTCTTCCGGGTGAAATGAGACAGACTGGGGGTGTTGGGGGGGTACACAAACAGGTGGGTGCTCCCCGCTCATCACTCACCATCAATATGATCTTAAGCAAGTGATTCACTTACTAAGCCCTCATTTCGTAAGAGGGCCTCCACTTGTGGAGTTTTTAACATCAAAAGCGCTTTTTACATCATAAAAGCACCTCCCAGGTCACTTGCCATGGAGAAAGGTTTCCTGAAGGCTATTTGGATGCTTTCCCATCACATTCCTCCACAGAAGCAGGTAAAGAGTCATCTGGAAACCTGAGGGACGGGCTGGGGAGAGAACCCACCAGGAGCCACTGCCCTTTCCTTGTGCCCGCTGTGATCAGTTCAACAATTGGGTCCTTCTGACTGGACACCGCGCTTGACTGAAGGACACAAAGCCAAGGAGATAGTTTGGTATTGAATATGGACATGACCAGAAAAGGGGAGAGTAGAGGCTGCACAGAAAGGGGAAAGGTGCTTCATCCCTCAGAACCCTCCAGCACTAGCCTGACCTTGCTGCGGGCAGCCTATGCCGACAGAAAACACTCGAAAACGAGCATGGACGTCAGAAACCTCAGTGCTGACTGAAGGGTCCTCCATCCCTTTAAAGCTTCTGTTCACCTGTTCTCAAAACTTAAGCAACTCTCTGGTGCCAACACCTTAATTTCTAATCCGAAGGGCACTTCCCATCACTATGCACCTGCTGCTTGTGGTCTGTTGCTACACATCCAAGCACTTCAATTCATTTGCGCAAGTGGCATAAAATATCTTGTGATGTGTGTGATTCCATGGATCTGGAATTCGGACAGACTCTGCAGGATGGCTTGTCGGTGTCATGACACTGCGGCCTCTGCCAGGTCCTAGAATCGTCTGGAGGTTCCTTCACTCCAGATGGCCTTTGGGCTGGCGTGTCTGAAGGCTGAACTCAGCTGGGATTGTCAACCAAAGCTTCCACCCATGGCCTAGGACTTCTTACAGCCTGGTAGCCAGGTTCAAGAGTGTGTGTTCCAGGAGGAAATTCTAGAGTGTTATATGTATTTCCATTCTTCCCACTCAAGTCTGAGAACCTGGTGAGCATGAATCGGGTCCTTTTACCCCTGGTGCAAGGTCCTGTTGGCAGAGCTCTGTGCTTGTTCCATAGCAGGTGTGTTTCACCTGTGTTAATGAGTGGGATTCATCACTTTTGCAGATTGCTGGCCTTTGGTGGTCCTGCCAGGTATTAACCAAATAGGAACTGTGACTCTGAACACAGGCCTCACCAGGCAGAGTATATGGCGGGATGAGATGACAGGAGTGTGTCCTGCGCTTAAAGCTCAGTTTGGTTTCCTGTTTGCCAAAGGCTTTGGCAAAGCCTTTCGATTTAGATTTCTGAGCAAGATGTGCAGTTCAGTTCAGTTCAGTCACTCAGTTGTGTCAGACTCTGTGAACCCATGAACTGCAGCGTACCAGGGCGTCCCTGTCCAGCACCAACTCCCGGAGCTTGCTCAAATTCATGTCCATCAAGTCAGTAATGCCATCCGACCATCTCATCCTCTATCATCCCATCATTCTCCTCCTGCCTTCAATCTTTCCCAGCATCAGGGTCTTTTCCAATGAGTCAGTTCTTCACATCAGGTGGCCAAAGTATTGGAGCTTCAGCTTCAGCATCAGTCCTTCCAATGAATATTCAGGACTGATTTCCTTCAGGATTGACTGGTTTAATCTCCTTACTGTCCAAGGGACTCTCAAGAGTCTTCTCCAATACCACAGTTCAAAAAGCATCAGTTCTTTGACGCTCAGCTTTCTTTATGGTTCAACTCTCACATCTGTACATGACTAGACGTACCTTTGTCAGCAAAGTAATGTCTCTGCTTTTTAATATGCTGTCTAGGTTTATCACAGCTTTTCTTCCAAGGAGCAACCGTCTTTTAATATCATGGCTGCAGTCACCATCTGCAATGATTTTGGAGCCCAAGAAAATAAAGTCTCTCACCATTTCCATTGTTTCCCCATCTATTTGCCATGAAGTGATGGATCAGATGCCATGGTCTTAGTTTTTTGAATGTGGAGTTTTGAGCCAGCTTTTTCTCTCTCCTCTTTTCTTTCATCAAGAGGCTCTTTAGTTCCTCTTCGCTTTCTGCCATAAGGGTGGTGCCATAAGGCAAGATGTGCGATCTGTCAATTTACTTCACCTTGGCTTTAATTTTTACTAGGCAGTAGGATCTTTATCCAGGTAGTTGGGCCATTCTGGCTCACCTGTCCTCCTTTCCACACCTTTGAAGACGTTAAGTGTTCCAAGAAGTGCCAGAGAGGACTCCTGGGGGGTTTAGATCCTGTCCCTTTTAGGGTCGGTGTGCTCTTCACCTTGAACTATAAGCAGAGTGTCTTCACCTACACAGTATACGTTCATTCAGTACTTACTCTGAGCCCCATGTTACTGAGTAGGCCATATTTCTTTCCCCTCAAGGATCACACAGTTGTGTATGAATGGACGAGGCAGTGTTTGCGGGGAAGACAATTTCAAGGAGAAGAGCAGCATGCTGTGAGCCTGCCAGCTCTAGACCTGGCCCTGGCACAGAGCAGGGGGTTGGTCAGGGTAAGCCTCCTGGAGTGGAGACACATGGAGAATGGGAGGAAGAACAGAGATGAAGAGAACAGAAGGCGCTTGGCGAGGAAGCAGCAACTGCAGAGACCCAGAAAGACAATAGAGAGTTCCAGAAATATTCAGACCCCAGCCAGTCTTACTCAACGAGTTCCCTTACTTCTCACCAGCTCCAATTCTACCGCTTGATAAACAACTCCTGAAACTCACTGTAACCCGTGGGTTTTGCCTTTATCAGCCTCTCTCATTTTGTAGTCCAGCAGAACAAACTCCGGTGCTTCTCGAGTCTGTGTCTCCCAGGCTACAGCCTTAACAAACCCCAAATAAACACCTTTTTATTTCAATCAGGCATTGGTTTCTAAAATTTTAGTTAACATGCTTCTATCAGGGTCCCATGAATCCCTCTGCTACAGAGTCTGAAATACAAGAACTTAGTTTCCTCCTCAACTCTTGACACTTAGAAAATTTATTTTCTTTCTTTCTTTTTTGATTGCTGTTATTATGGAAAATGGGAAGGGAGAATTCTTCTTTTCCATTCCCACTTAAAGAAAGCATGTCCCACACAATCCCTCCATCTCTAGCATGTCTCATAAAATCTTTCCATCTTCAAGCTAAATGTGCTAAGAATCTCATCAGTCTCTTTGGGACCAATGCCCACCCACCCCATGCTAACTATGGACATCAAGGCAATTATCTCACCCAAAGGTTTTTGACATGATGGGTGATTTCCTGTTTTGGTGACACTTGTTCTCCCATCAGCTTAGCTATAACATGGGATGACCATGGAGCTTCTGCAGAGTTGTCCTATGCTCATGAACCAACAGGCAATGATAATAACAATCAAAAGAGGAGAGAAACTTCCATTGTTTAATTAGGCAAAGGACACATAAGTAAATATCCAGGGCACTGTGTCAGAAATTCAGACATGTGGATTAGGGCCAGGTTGGCAAAACACTCTGTGAGCCTCGGGAGCAGATGAGGAAATGAAAGAGCCAGGTTCCCTGATATTTGTTAGTGGAGGGACTGTTAACCCTTTCCCAGATTACATCCCCCTCTATGGCACTTAGCTCATAAAACTGTAGTTATTTGTTTACCACTGACCAGAGAGCCTTCATGACAAGTACCGTGTGATTTTCTTTCTTGTATCCTTGGTACGCAGTTCAGCACATCTAGCCCATAGGAAGTCGTTCATCAGTGCTTCCTGAATGCAAAAAAAAAAAAAAAAAATACTTCTATGTCTATACTCACAGATTGGGAATGGGTCCATGTGTTTTTAAAAGCACTCCTTTAGCCATGTCTACCAGATGTCAGCTGAGGTTTCCTTCTCTTTGAAAATCTAGAAAAGGTTTGTTTTTAAAACCTTCCCAAAATTTCTGTGAACCCCTGGAGGACTTCCTTCTCATCGTTTCCTCTGGCTAGACACTGTGCCTCCACTGAACGAGTTCACGTCATGAACAAGCTCACTGTCCCACATATTCTCTTGCAGTATCTTGACTCAAATGTGGAACTGAGTCCCTTGAGTTTCACAAAAACCTCACCCACACTGGCCCTTTCATCTTTAGAACTTTACAGAAGCTTAAAGAGACAGGGGTGGGGGCGGTCTACAGAGTAATAGCATAAGCTTAATTGTACTGAATATCAGATATTCCAGTTTTTACAAGACATTTGACCATGCTCCATATTGCTTGGCCAGCTTTTCTTAATCTTCACTTCTCTTTGTCCATTTCCATCTCTGAATTTCTAATGATTTGAAAATTAAGCATGTCCCATCTGTATTTCTGAAATGACACATGCTTGCCTTTCTCCTTCAGATCTAACTTCTTAGGAAGGGGCCCTGAGAGGGAAGAGGCTTCCATGGGCTGAGAGAGAGGAGTCAGAAGGAAAGCAAAAGTCAGATGCTAGGAAGTACACCCGGGAAGGGTCTTTGCATGGCCACCGCCCATGGCCAGGCTCTTAGAGTTAGAGAACACCATGGAATCCCCACCAAGGTCTTAAAATTTGAGCAAAAGGGGAGGAAGCAAGATCCCTGCGTTTCCCATTGTTGCTCAATTCTGGAGGAAGCATAGCATAGGTGTCTGCACAAGGACCAAGGTCCCTTCAAGGTTTCCTATGAGCCAGAGATGGAGTGGGGAGAAGAAGGGTGATCTCTCACACCAGCCAGAGCAGCAGGAAGTAGCAACAGCTCCAGAAAGCCCTGCTGTGTCTGCTGAGGCCACAGAGGAACCCAGGAGAAAATGGAGCATTTCCAATGTGGCCCCAGGATCAGTGGATAAACTCAGCAGGTCAGTCCATGGATTGATGGTTGAGGCCTGGGCGGAATTAGGCGAGTCTCAGCAGTTGCTGACAGCAGATGACGAAGACCAGTTCCCCAAATTGTAATACCAAAGTGCCACTGAAGGAAGGGGGAGTGGGTGAAATGCTGAATTGTCTGAGATGAAGTCTCTGACTTCTGGGAGAACTAGGATCTTGAAATAGAAGTTCAGTTCAGCTGTAGAAGGAAGTTTCCTGTTAACACCCGCATACATCTCTCCTAACACCTCTGGGTAGGATCAGTTCTATCAGATGTCAGTAAAAATGTTTGTTCTTTGTTAGTGGGTGTTATTACTTCCTCCAAATGGATCAGCATGTTTATTTCAAAATATTTTCCCCGCTATTTTTATTATATTGAGTTCATCTCAAGTGCTCTCGTTTTGATTCTTGATCTTGTTCATTGTACAATCATATTTCTTCCTTGGAGTAAGGAATGTTGGATTGCAGGCTCATTTTGAATGGGGGTTTCATATTAGTTTGTTTATAAAGATTTATTTCTCTCTATCTGCTCCTCCATCTCTGCATAGGAATTTTGGGGTTGCCTCTGTATGGTATGCTGTTGGTACCCTACCCAGAAGCCTTTGCCTACTGCTGCACCCCTCCTTTAGCTGCTGTGAGTGTTAGTTGCTTTTTTCCCCAGAAAACTACTCTCTTATTTAATTTATTTATTTACTGGCTGCATGGCATGTGGGATCTAAGTCCCTGACCAGAGATTGAACCCAGGCCCTGCACTGGAAGGGCAGAGTCTTATCCAGTGGACCAGCCACCGAGGAAGTCCTACCACAGATCTACTCTTGGCCTAAGCAGGAAGATGCTTCACTGACATGTGGATACAAAAGGCCAGACTCTTTGCCTCAAAATGGAACTAATTCTGTGGAACAATTCATGCTCCAGAGCCCCTGTGAAATCAAGCCAGTGCAGGCAACTTGTAATGGTTAATTTTATGTGTCAACTTGACTGAGCCACAGATATTTGGTTAAACAGTATTCTGGGTATGTCTGTGAGGATTTCTGGATGAGATTAATATTAGAATAGAAATAGTATTGATTTATGTTGATCTTGTATCCTGTAATCTGCTGAACTCACTTAATAGCCCTAAGAGTTTTCCTTTTTTATGGATTCCTTACAATTTTTCTACATAAAAGATCATGTCCTCTGCAGAGAGACATAGTTTTACTTCTTCCTTTCCGATCTGGATGCATTTTATTCAGTATTTCTTTTTCCCCAATATACAATGATAGAAGTGGCAAGAGCAGAACCAACCTTGTCTGGTTCCTGATTTTAAAGCAAAGACAACGACAGTGAGGTATCACCTCACACTGGTCAGAATGGCCATCATCAAAAAATCTACAAACAATAAATGCTGGAGAGGATGTAAAACAAAAAAAGGGAACCCCCTTGCACTGTTGGTGGGAATGTAAACAGATACAGTCACTATGGAGAACAGTATGGAGATTTCTTTAAAAACTAGGAATAAAACTACCAAATGACCCAGCAATCACACCACTGGGTATATACCCTAAGAAAATCGTAATTGAAAAAGACATGTGTACCCCAGTGTTCGTTTGCAGCACTATTTACAATAGCCAGGACATGGAAGCAACCTAGATGTCTGTCAACATATGAATGGATAAAGAATTTGTGATATACATATATATATATACAATGGAATATTGCTCAGTCATAAAAAGGAACACATTTGAGTCAGTTCTAGTGACATTATACAGAGTGAAGTAAGTCAGAAAGACAAGAACAAATATTGCATATTAATGCATACATATGGAACCTAGAAAAATGGTACTGATGAACCTATATTCAGGGCAGGAATAGAGACTCAGACAGAGAGAACAGACTTACGGACACAGTGGGGGCAGGAGAAGGTGGGACAAATTGAGAGAGTAGCATGGAGATATGTACATTACCATGTGTAAAATAGATAGCCAGTGGGAAGTTGCTATACGACACAGGGAGTTCCGTCTAGTGCTCTGTGACAACCTAGAGGGGTGGGATGGGGTGGGGGGTGGGAGGGAGGTTCAGGAGGAAGGGGACACGTGTATATATACCCATGGCTGACTCTTGTTGACGTATGGCAGAAACCAACACAATACTGTAAAGTAATTCAGATCAGATCAGACCAGTCGCTCAGTCGTGTCTGACTCTTTGCGACCCCATGAACTGCAGCACGCCAGGCCTCCCTGTCCATCACCAGCTCCCGGAGGTCACCCAGACTCGCATCCATCGAGTCAGTGATGCCATCCAGCCATCTCATCCTCTGTCGTCACCTTCTCCTCCTGCCCTCAATCCCTCCCAGCATCAGAGTCTTCTCCAATGAGTCAGCTCTTCGCATGAGGTGGCCAAAATACTGGAGTTTCAGCTTCAGCATCATTCCATCCAAAGATTCCAGGGCTGATCTCCTTCAGAATGGACTGGTTGGATCTCCTTGCAGTCCAAGGGACTCTCAAGAGTCTTCTCCAACACCACAGTTCAAAAGCATCAATTCTTCGGCGCTCAGCCTTCTTCACAGTCCAGCTCTCACATCCATACATGACCACAGGAAAGACCATAGCCTTGACTAGGCGAACCTTTGTTGGCAAAGTAATGTCTCTGCTTTTGAATATGCTATCTAGGTTGGTCATAACTTTCCTTCCAAGGAGTAAGCGTCTTTAATTTCATGGCTGCAGTCACCATCTGCAGTGATTTTGGAGCCCAGAAAAACAAAGTCTGACACTGTTTCCACTGTTTCCCCATCTATTTCCCATGCAGTGATGGGACTAGATGCCATGATCTTCGTTTTCTGAATGTTGAGCTTTAAGCCAACCTTTTCACTTTCCACTTTCACCTTCATCAAGAGGCTTTTTAGCCCCTCTTCACTTTCTGCCATAAGGGTGGTGTCATCTGCATATCTGAGGTTATTGATATTTCTCCCGGCAATCTTGATTCCAGCTTGTGTTTCTTCCAGTCCAGCATTTCTCATGATGTACTCTGCATATAAGTTAAATAAACATGGTGACAATATGCAGCCTTGACGTACTCCTTTTCCTATTTGGAACCAGTCTGTTGTTCCATGACCAGTTCTAACTGTTGCTTCCTGACCTACATACAGATTTCTTAAGAGGCAGATCAGGTGGTCTGGTATTCCCATCTCTTTCAGAATTTTCCATAGTTTATTGTGATCCACACAGTCAAAGGCTTTGGCATAGTCAATAAAGCAGAAATAGATGTTTTTCTGGAACTCTCTTGCTTTTTCCATGATCCAGCGGATGTTAGCAATTTGATCTCTGGTTCCTCTGCCTTTTCTAAAACCAGCTTGAACATCAGGAAGTTCACGGTTCACATATTGCTGAAGCCTGGCTTGGAGAATTTTGAGCATTACTTTACTAGCGTGTGAGATGAGTGCAATTGTTCGGTAGTTTGAGCACTCCTTGGCATTGCCTTTCTTTGGGATTGGGATGAAAACTGACCTTTTCCAGTCTTGTGGCCACTGCTGAGTTTTCCAAATTTGCTGGCATATTGAGTGCAGCACTTTCACAGCATCATCTTTCCGGACTTGGAATAGCTCCACTGGAATTCCATATCCTCCCATTAAAAATAAATAAAAATTTTTAAAAGGGGAAGGCATTCAGTCTTTCGCCGTCAAGTGTGATGTTGTGAACACTCTTGTACAAGCCTTTTTAAGAACTAAGATCTTGCACAAATACCTAGATATAGAATTCCTGGATCATAGGGTACATATACGTTCAACTTTACAACTGTCAAGGTATTTTCTAAAGTGGTTTTTGTATCCAACCATCTTTTAAATTTCTCTTATTACATCCCAGTGAGTTTTGGAAAACAGAAAGGCCCCCAAACTGTAGACTTATGTTGCACCTTAATTGGAAGTCTTCTCTGTGATAGACTCAACGTGTCTGTAACCTTCAAGAAGCTTCCAAAAGATGATTTTTTTATTTTCAGCTTAAATCCATTCCCTCATAAGCTCGCTCTTTGTCAACTGTGCAACCCTTCTCAAACTCCTTCTCAGTCCTTCCCCCAAGAGAAGCCCAGCTAGACCACAAAATCCACCACTCGTACCACCATTCACTTTATTTGCATGTGATGTTTTTGTAGCGATGTCATTACAATTAGGAGGAATCCCTCAAACCAAGGCAGCCAGGGAGAGGTGGCCGTACAGTCCAGTGCTGGTGCAGAGCTCTTTCCTGCCTGGCGGGGCTCCAGGCATAGCCTTGGCTTATCTCCTGTGAGATCAAAAGAGTGCAGACATTCTGCAGGTTCCCACAAGTTATCTTGTAACCATCTCATATGCAAACCCTGCTTCCCATCCCACGACTGACATCAGCATCTTCTTCAAAGTAGCCATCTCCGTAGGCAAGTATCATACCGGCATGAGCAACCACCTGCTCACCTCACCTGGGAGCCCTACTTTTGAGATTCTCTCTGCGGTTCATTAGTCAACTGTCCCCAATCACAAGGCCTCCCTCTTTTTATTTTTCTAAAATGGGGAGATCCTGATTGTTTTGGTAGGTTGGGAAAATAAGGCATGTTTGTTTAAAGAAATAAAGAAGCCTAGAAATTGTAAAGTGGTATAATTCTTCCTTCTATAAAAATGGATAAAAGACGTCCTGGTGGTTCAGTGGTTGAGAATCCCCTGCCAAAGCCAATACAGGGGACGCAGTTTTGACCCCTGGTCTGGGAAGTTTTCGCAGGCCACAGGGTAGCTGAGCCAGCGTGCCAGAACTGGAGAAAGCCCACGCGCGGCAGTGAAGACCCAGTGTAGCCAAAAGCAAGTACATACATACTTTCAAACTGTATAAAATTTTTTAACTAAAAATAATTTTAAGAAATGGCTAACATCAATAATATCTCAACAAATCCAGAAAAATTTTAAATGAATAAGAGTTTGGGGTTTAAGTTTTAGGTCCATCATTCCAGATTTTTATAATGAACTTACAGGAATTCCTTGGGAGTCCAGGGGTTAAGACTAGACACTTTGAGTGCCAGGGCCTGCATTCACAAAAAGCCGCATGGCCAAACAAACAAAAAAAACCTTAATGTATATCATGAACTTTTGTGCATAGTAGTAAGTTTATAGCTGGAAGCCATTCTTTTTTTTTTAATGGCATATTCCATAATATACATTAATTAATTTTTTATTAAATGGCTTAACCATATAGAAAAGTATTGAGAATAATGTAAGAAACATCCTTTTGCCATTTAGCAGTCAGAAAAAAAGTTCAATTGCATATACATATTTTCTCCAGTTTGTCACTGTCTTCTGAGTTTTATTTTGGTGATGTTTCATCATGCACATTTTTGTATTCACATGGTTGAATTTATTACTCATTTCTTTTATGGCTTTTGAATTTTGAGAATATTCTTCCCTGTGCCAAAATTACGAAGAAATTCTTCCACGTTTCCATTTAGAACTTATATTGTTCCAATTTTTACGTTTAAATTTTCATCTATCTGCCACTTAACCATGTACATATGATGAATGAATCAAGCTTAATTTTTTCCCAGATAACAGTCCAACTTGGCCTACTCCTTAAGTAAACCTGTTGTGTCCCTCCTTTGATTTTATGATGCCATTTTTATTTTTTTATTAAAGTATAGTTATTTACAATTTTGTGTTAGTTTCAGGTATATAGCAAAGTGATTCATGTATATATGTATAAATATTCTTTTTTAGAAGATTTAGATATAGATACAGGTAGAGATGGGCTTCCTTGGTGGTTCAGATGGTAAAGAATCTACCTGCAATATAGGAGATCTGGGTTCGATGCCTGGGTCAGAAGGTCCCCTGAAGAAGGGAATGGCTACTCACTCCAGTATTCTTGCATGGAGAATTCCATAGGCAAACAGTCCATGGGGTCACAAAGAGTTGAACACGACTGAGTAACACTTTCACTTGTTCACAGGTTAAGATATGCAAACAATGTAATATTACTCAGCCATACTAAAGAATGAAATCTTGCCATTTGTGACAACATGGGTGGAAGAAATGGTATGGACCTAACAGAAGCAGAAGATATTAGAAAGAGGTGGCAAGAATACACAGAAGAACTGTACAAAAAGATCTTCACAACCCAGATAATCACGATGGTGTGATCACTCACCTAGAGCCAGACATCCTGGAATGTGAAGTCAAGTGGGCCTTAGGAAGCATCACTACAACCAAAGCTAGTGGAGGTGATGGAATTCCAGTGGAGCTATTTCAAATCCTAAAAGGTGAAGCTGTGAAAGTGCTGCACTCAATATGTCAGGAAATTTGGAAAACTCAGCAGTGGCCACAAGATTGGAAAAGGTCAGTTTTTTTTTCCAATCCCAAAGAAAGGCAATGCCAAGGAACGCTCAAACTACTGCACAATTGCACTCATCTCACATGCTAGCAAAATAATGCTCAAGACTCTCCAAGCCAGGCTTCAGCAATATGTGAACCGTGAACTTCCAGATGTTCAAGCTGGATTTAGAAAAGGCAGAGGAACAAGAGATCAAATTGCCAACATCTGCTGGATCATCGAAAAAGCAAGAAAGTTCCAGAAAAACATCTACTTCTTTATTGACTATGCCAAAGCCTTTGACTGTGTGGATCACAACAAACTGGAAAATTCTAAAAGAGATGGGAATACCAGACCACCTGACCTGTGTCCTGAGAAATCTGTATGCAGGTCAGGAAGCAACATTTAGAACTGGACTTGGAACAACAGACTGGTTCCAAATTGGGAAAGGAGTACTCCAAGACTGTATATTGTCACTCTGCTTATTTAACTTATATGCAGAGTACATCATGAGAAACACTGGGCTGGATGAAGCACAAGCCGGAATCAAGATTTCTGGGAGAAATATCAATAACCTCGGATATGCAGATGACACCACCCTTATCACAGAAAGCAAAGAATAACTAAAGAGCCTCTTGATGAAAGTGAAAGAGGAGAGTGAAAGTGTTGGCTTAAAACTCAACATTCAAAAAACTAAGATCATGGCATTTGGCCCCATCACTGCATGGCAAATAGATGGGGAAGCAATGGAAACAGTGAGAGACTTTATTTTGGGGGCTCCAAAATCACTGCAGATGGTAACTGCAGACATGAAATTAAAAGATGCTTGCTCCTTGGAAGAAAAGTTATGACCAACCTAGACAGCATATTAAAAAGCAGAGACATTATTTTGCCAACAAAGGTCCGTCGAGTCAAAGCTATGGTTTTTCCAATAGCCATGTATGGATGTGAGAACAAATGAATAAAAACAAAACAAATGAACAAATATAAAAAGATAGAAACAGAAGGGAGGGTGTGGGGGATGAGTGAACCAGGTGAAGCAGTTTAAGGGGTACAGGTTTCCAGTTACAAAATATGAGTAACAAGTATAAAATGGACAGTGTGGGCGATTATATGCAATAATTATGTAATATCTTTGGTATCCTTTTTTTAACTTCATATCTCTATAAGTTGATGGATAGTCCCTAAACTTACATGGTAATCATTTCACGATATAGGTAAGTCAAATCATTATGCCAGGGACTTCCCTAGTGGTCCAGTGGCTAATATTCCATGCTCCCAATGTAGGAGTCCAGGTTTGACCCCTGGTCAAGGAACCAGATCCTACGTGCAGCAACTAAGAGTTCACATGCTGCAGCTAAGATCTGGGACAGCCAAATAAACAAATAAATACTTTAGAAATCATCACGCTGCACACCTTAAACTTATACAGTATCTATCTCACTCCATCGTGTCTGACTCTTTGAGACCCCATGGACTGTAGCCCACCAGGCTCCTCTGTCCATGGGATTCTCCAGGCAAGAATACTGGAGTAAGTTGCCATGCCCTCTTCCAGAGGATCTTCCCGACCCAGGGATCAAACCCAGGTCTCCCGCATTGCAAGTGGATTCTTTACCTTCTGAGCCACCAGGAAGCCCAAGAATACTGGAATGGATAGTCTATCCCTTCTCCAGGGGAACTTCTTGTCCCAGGAATCAAACCAGGGTCTCCTGCATTGCAGGCAAATTCTTTACCAGCTGAGATGCCTGGGAAGCCCAAATGTATATGATGCTGTATGTCAATTATATCTCATTGAAACTGGAAGAATAAAAGAAAATTATGAAGAAAGTAGAGTGTTCTCATATACCCCATGCCCCATTTTCCCTATTACTAACATCTTACATTAGCGTGATATATTTGTTATACTGAATGAACCAATCTTGATGCATTATTATCAGCTAATGTCCAAACTTTATTGAGATGGCCTTAGTTTTTAGCTGATGTTTCTTTTCTGTTCCACAACTACATTTTATCATCATGTCTCTTCAGACTCCTCTAATCTGGGACAATTTCTCAGACTTTCTTTGTTTTTACTGATCTTAACAGTTTTGAAAGATCTTGGTCAGATATTTTGTAGAATATCCCTCTTTCCCAATTTTTACACCTCTAATTTATCCCTAAATAGGAAGGAGCTGGTATCTCAAAGCCTGATATTGTGTAGCAGCAGTGACAGCAGGCGTTGTTGTCTTCTGTTTCGAGCTAAAATATCTCAGGAGTGCCCTGTTAAGCATTTTAGGAAAGTGAAAGTGAAAGTCTCTCAGTCGTGTCCAGCTCTTTGTGACTCCATGGACTATACTATACAGTCCATGAAGTTCTGCAGGCCAGAATACTGGAGTGGGTAGCCTTTCCCTTCTCCAGGGGATCTTTCCAACCCAGGGATCAAACCCAGGTTTCCCTCTTTGCAAGCGGATTCTTTACCAGCTGAGCCACAAGGGAAGCTGGGGACAAATATATTTGATGATAGTAATAAAATATTATCTTCCTATACTTCTATAGTATTCCTATCCTGACTGTAGTCAGTATTATTTTCCTGAGTGTCGATCTTTGAATTGTTAAGTTTGAGTATGCGTGTGTTTGTGGCAGGGTGTCTACTCTTTTCCAGGAGGCAAGCTGTTTTCACAATCCAATGACAGCCACAGAGACAGACTGCACCCTGCGGATCTGAAACTGAGCAAATCTGCCTCCTCTGAACCAGACTGGTCCTCAGAGGGCTTCTGATTCCAGCTCTGCTCCTGCCAGCCCCTGCCCCTGGCGGTAAACCTCTCCCTATGGGAATGGGTTCCTGCAGAGACTGTGAGCTCTGTCACTACCATACACTTCCTCTACATCTCTGCCTGGCTTCGGCCGCTTTTGGTAGGCCTTTCACATATATTTTAGACTCTGAAAAGTATTTCTCTCTCCAAGTTTGATTGAAAATGGAGTTTGTGGGGTTTTTTCATTCTTCTTGCTGATATTTTATAATTTCCCAGAGAAGACGAAAATGCAGATTTCTGCAACTCTGTTCATACCAAAAGTCATAATGAAGTCATTTTTGACCCAAAGACCACCCACTAATTTCTGGAACTAGGAGGCAAGTCAATCAATCTTTGAACTCTGTCACACAAAGTTTTATTAGAAACATATTGGGGATTTTGGAGAACAGACTGGTGAACTTTGTGTAGTGAAATAGAAACTTGAGTTGCCAGCATAGAGTACTTAATTAAGAGATAAGGAAATTCACTCATTCACTAAAAAAATAATTGAACAACTGCTCTGTGCTAGGCATTTTACTAAGCAGTTAGGTGATGATATTGTTGGTGGAGCTGGTTTACTTCATTATTAAAATGTTGTTTCCCCTGAACTCAATTGCTTGGGGATAATAAAACCAACCTTATCTACTTAAAGAGAAGGCTGAAATGAGTTTCGAAAATAGTTAGTGGAGTTCTGATATTCTGAAAGGGGAATTTGAAGCCATTAGAAGCTTTTAAGGAGTAAAGTATTTTTAAAAAAATTTTATTGAAATATAGTTGATTTGAAATGTTGTCTTAGTTTCGGGTGTAGAGCAAAGTGATTCAGTTATACATATATATATATATATATATATATTCTTTTTCTGATGCTTTTCCATTACAGGTTTTTACAGGACATTGAACATAGTTGCCTATGCTATAGACTAGATCCTTGTTGGTTACCTGTTTTATGTATAGTAGTCTGTGTATTTTGATCCCAAACTCCTAATTTATCCCTCCCCCTTCCCATCCCCCTTTGTTAACCATAAGTTTGTTTTCTACATCTGTGAGTCTATTCCTGTTTTGTAAATAAGTTCATTTGTATCTTTTTAGATTCCACATGTGAGTAACATCATATGATATTTGTCTTTCTCTGTCTGATCTACTTAGTAAAATAATCTCTAGTTCCGTCCATGTTGCTGCCAATGGCATTAGTTGCTTCTTTTCACTGCTAATATTCTATCGTGTGTATATATATACACTACATCGTCATCCATTCGTCTGTAGCACCTAAGCTGCTTCCATGTCTTGGCTATTGTGAATGGTGCTGCTATGAACGTTGGGCTGCATGTATCCTTTCGAGTGGGAGTTTTCTCCAGGTATATGCCCAGGATTGGGATTGCTAGATTATGGCAGCTCTATTATTCATTTTTTGAGGAACCTCCGTACAGTTTTTCATAGTGGCTGCACCAATTTACATTACCACCGACAGTGTAGGAGGGTTCCCTTTTCTCCACACTCTCTCTAGCCTTATTTTTTTCCCATTTTTGTTGTTGTTGGTCATACCCCTTGGCTTGTGGGATCTTAGTTCCCCAACCAGGGATGGAACCCAGACCTTGGCATTGAAAGCAGCGAAGGTGGAAGTCCTGACCACTGGACCATAAGGGAACTCCCTCCAGCGTTTACTATTTACAGACTTTTTGATAACAGCCATTCAGGAGTGAAGTATCACGACCCCAGAAATGAATGGAACTTGTGTCTGGTTCATTTGAATCCAGGAAGCCACAGACCAGTGCAGAATACAGGACCTCATGGCCAAGGGTAGAGTTGAGCTGTTACCATAACAGAAAGAGAGTGGTGGAGGCATGGCTCAGGGTTTGAGGCAGGTGAATTATGACAACAAAGACGAGGCTGACTCAAGCAAGCACATGAATCAAGAGTCAAATGGGGTTGCTAGCCAGAGGGTGATGAATGGACAGCCTGCTGCAAACTCTATGCATCCTCATTTTCCCACACCTGGGGTCATTCCTATTTATCTTAGGCGATGATCCAGAATTCCCACTTTAGACTTGAGTTCCTGGGAGCAGACGCTGAGACTCTGAGATGAGCATACAGGAAATTTACTGGGGAGGCCTCTTGGGAACAACATCTGTAGGGGCATGAAGGAAGCAGCACTGGGCTTACCACAAAGTAGCTGCAACAGAGGCTCAGCTAATCTTACGGGCAGCTCTGCGGTTGGAATGGCCTATCAGCATGTCCCAGTTGAAAGCAAGGGAGCAAGTGTTTCTTTCCCCTCAAGACTCAGGCACGGGAAGTGAGCTGCTCCCCTGGGAGGACAGTCCTGAAGAGACCAGCAGAGAGCCCCAAGTGTCAGCGCTCCTGGAGCAGATGGGGTGAGTACTCATTCAGCACAGGGTGTGTGGACAGCACCCCACAACCCCAGCAGTCTCCTCCAGCCTGATGCACTGTCTCCTTCTGGCCACTGTCCCAGGAGCTCAAAACTGCCGCCAAAAATGAGGTCCCTAAGTTTTCCTTTGTCTCAGCTTTTCCTCTTTTGCTCCTCTCCCCACCCAACCCCTCTTCACTTTAACTACAAAAACCTGCTCACCCCTCCCTGACCACAAGGGGCAGTCTTGACACAGCATCTGCCTTTTCATGTGCAATTTCACCAGCTTAGAATGTACCTCCCTTCCGAAGTTCACCAAAATCAGGCTCCTCTTATAAGGCCAACTTCGAAAGCTAGTCGAAGTTTGACATTTGACATTGATTCCTTCTTCGTCTGGGGTCCTGAAGCATTTTGTCTGTGACTCTGATTGTGTCTGTCCTGCTTGCTTCGTGGTTGATCTTGTACTTGTGTATTCCCGTCACAAGTTACAATCCATGCAGAGCCCACTCCTTTATCCTATCCTCCTCTCTGTCACCTACCATCCTGCATGGTACAAGTCAGACTCCCAACAAATCAGAAATCATTGCATAAAATGTCCCAGAGTGTTATAAGAGTTTCTTTTGAAAAGTCTCCATAAAGGTCTATACATCACCCAGTATTCTTCCTTCTCTTGGGAAGCAGGTGACACTTTTTTATTTAAAAGAGTTTGAGTGCCTATTAGGACAGATACTGATAGGGCTATTTCTTATTATTCTTTTGGTTGTTGTTGAGGTAAAATTCACACACTATAAAACCAATCATTTAAAACTGTACCTACCATTCAGGACTTCTCTGGCCATCCAGAGGTTAAAACTCCAGGCTTCCACTGCAGGGGATTTGATCCAAGGATTTGATCCTTTGTCAGGGAACTAAGCGGAGAAGGCAATGGCACCCCACTCTAGTACTCTTGCCTGGAAAATCCCATAGATGGAGGAAACTGGTAGGCTGCAGTCCATGGGGTCGCTAAGAGTCGGACACGACTTCACTTTCACTTTCACTTTTCACTTTCTTGTATTGAAGAAGGAAATGGCAACCTACTCCAGTGTTCTTGCTTGGAGAACCCCAGGAACGGGGGAGCCTGGTGGGCTGCTGTTTATGGGGTTGCACAGAGTCGGACATGACTGAAGCAACTTAGCAGCAGCAGCAGCAGAGAACTAAGATCCCACATGTTGCATCAGATCAGATCAGATCAGTCGCTCAGTCGTGTCCAACTCTTTGCGACCCCATGAACTGCAGCACGCCAGGCCTCCCTGTCCATTACCAACTCCCGGAGGTCACTCAGACTCATATTCATCGAGTCAGTGATGCCATCCAGCCATCTCATCCTCTGTCGTCCCCTTCTCCTCCTGCCCCCAATCCCTCCCAGCATCAGAGTCATCTCCAATGAGTCAACTCTTGGCATGAGGTGGCCAAAATACTGGAGTTTCAGCTTTAGCATCATTCCTTCCAAAGAAATCCCAGGGTTGCATAGTGTGATCAAAAAAAAAAAAAAATCTAAAAATTTTTTAATGCACAATTCTTTTTTATTTTAATTGGAGGCTAATTACTTTACAATACTGTATTGGTTTTGCCATACATTAACATGAATCTGCCACGGATGTACACATGTTCCCCACCCTGAACCCCACTCCCACCTCCCTCCCCGTACCATCCCTCTGGGTATTCCCAGTGCACCAGCCCCAATCACCCTGTATCATGCATCGAACCTGGACCGGCGATTCGTTTCATGTATGATATTATACATGTTTCAATGCCATTCTACCAAATCATCCCCCCTTCCCTCTCCCACAGAGTCCAAAAGACTCTTCTATACATCTGTGTCTCTTTTGCTCTCTCGCATACAGGGTTATCATTACCATCTTTCTAAATTCCATATATATGTGTTAGTATACTGTATTGGTGTTTTTCTTTCTGGCTTACTTCACTCTGTATAATCAGCTCCAGTTTCATCCACCTCAGTAGAACTGATTCAAATGTATTCTTTTTAATGGCTGAGTAATACTCCATTGTGTATATGTACCACAGCTTTCTTATCCATTCATCTGCTGATGGACATCTAGGTTGCTTCCATGTCCTGGCTATTATAAACAGTGCTGTGATTAACATTGGGGTACACGTGTCTCTTTCAATTCTGGTTTCCTCAGTGTGTACGCCCAGCAGTGGGATTGCTGGGTCTCCTTGGAAAGTTATGACCAACCTAGATAGCATATTCAAAAGCAGAGACATTACTTTGCTAACAAAGGTTCGTCTAGTCAGATCAGATCAGATCAGATCAGTCGCTCAGTCGTGTCCGACTCTTCACGACCCCATGAATTGCAGCACACCAGGCCTCCCTGTCCATCACCAGCTCTCCGAGGTCACTCAGACTCACATCCATCGAGTCAGTGATGCCATCCGGCCATCTCATCCTCTGTCGTCCTCTTCTCCTCCTGCCCCCAATCCCTCCCAGCATCAGAGTCTTCTCCAATGAATCAACTCTTCGCATGAGGTGGCCAAAATATTGGAGTTTGAGCTTTAGCATCATTCCTTCCAAAGAAATCCCAGGGCTGATCTCCTTCAGAATGGACTGGTTGGATCTCCTTGCAGTCCAAGGGACTCTCAAGAGTCTTCTCCAACACCACATTTCAAAAGCATCGTCTAGTCAAGGCTATGGTTTTTCCTGTGGTCATGTATGGATGTGAAAGTTGGACTGTGAAGAAGGCTGAGTGCCGAAGAATTGATGCTTTTGAACTGTGGTGTTGGAGAAGACTCTTGAGAGTCCCTTGGACTGCAAGGAGATCCAACCAGTCCATTCTGAAGGAGATCAGCCCTGGAATCTTTGGATGGAATGATGCTGAAGCTGAAACTCCAGTACTTTGGCCACCTCATGCGAAGAGTTGACTCATTGGAGAAGACTCTGATGCTGGGAGGGATTGGGGGCAAGAGGAGAAGGGGATGACAGAGGATGAGATGGCCAGATGGTATCACTGACTCGATGGACGTGAGTCTCAGTGAACTCCGGAAGTTGGTGATGGACAGGGAGGCCTGGCGTGCTGCAATTCATGGGGTCCCGAAGAGTCGGACACGACTGAGCAACTGATCTGATCTGATGGCAGTTCTATTTCCAGTTTTTTAAGGAATCTCCACACTGTTCTCCATAGTGGCTGTACTAGTTTGCATTCCCACCAACAGTGTAAGAGGGTTCCATTTTCTCCACACTCTCTCCAGCATTTATTTCTTGTAGACTTTTGGATAGCAGCCATTCTGACTGGTGTGAAATGGTACCTCATAGTGGTTTTGATTTGCATTTCTCTGATAATGAGTGATGTTGATCATCTTTTCATGTGTTTGTTAGCCATCTGTATGTCTTCTTTGGAGAAATGTCTATTTAGTTCTTTGGCCCATTTTTTGATTGGGTTGTTTATTTTTCTGGAATTGAGCTGCAGGAGTTGCTTGTATATTTTTGAGATTAGTTGTTTGTCAGTTGCTTCATTTGCTACTATTTTCTCCCATTCTGAAGGCTGTCTTTTCACCTTGCTTATAGTTTCTTTTGTTGTGCAGAAGCTTTTAATTTTAATTAGATCCAATTTGTTTATTTTTGCTTTTATTTCCAATATTCTGGGAGGTGGGTCATAGAGGATCCTGCTGTGATTTATGTCGGAGAGTGTTTAATGTACAATTTAGTGGCATTTAGTACATTCACAATGCTGTGCAGCCATAACTTTTATCTTATTCCAAAACAATGACATCATCTGAAAAGCAAACCTCTTTCTTTTGTTCTTAAAGAAATTACACCTAGTCTGTGACTAATTTGAAAAGACCCTGATGCTGGGAAAGATCGAGGGCAGGAGGAGAAAGGGACAACAGAGGATGAGATAGTTGGATGGCATCACTGACTCGATGGACATGAGTTTGGGTGAACTCTGGGAGTTGGTGGTGGACAGCAAGGCGGGGCATGCCGTGGTCCATGGGGTCTCAAAGAGTCGGACGTGACTGAGCGACTGAACTGAACTGAACTGAACTGTGTTCCCCAGAAGCTAGACATGGTGCAGCAAGAGAAGAATGGTCCTAATGAAAACATGCAGTTAAACCCACCTTATTTTTTTTTATTTAAATTTATTTATTTTAATTAGAGGCTAATTACTTTACAACATTGTATTGGTTTTGCCATACATCAACATGAATCCGCCACGGATGTACACGTGTTCCCCATCCTGAACCCCACTCCCACCTCCCTCCCCATACCATCCCTCTGGGTCATCCCAGTGCACCAGCCCCAAGCATCCTGTATCCTGCATCAAACCTGGACTGGTGATTCGTTTCTTGTATGACATTATACATGTTTCAATGCCATTCTACCAAATCATCCCCCCTTCCCTCTCCCACAGAGTCCAAAAGACTCTTCTATACATCTGTGTCTCTTTTGCTCTCTCACATATAGCGTTATCATTACCATCTTTCTAAATTCCATATATATGCTTTAGTATACTGTATTAGTGTTTTTCTTTCTGGCTTACTTCACTCTGTATAATCCGCTCCAGTTTCATCCACCTCATTAGAACTGATTCAAATGTATTCTTTTTAATGGCTGCATAATACTCCATTGTGTATATGTACCACAGCTTTCTTATCCATTCATCTGCTGATGGACATCTAGGTTGCTTCCATGTCTTGGCTATTACAAACAGTGCTGCGATGAATATTGGGGTACATGTGTCTCTTTCAATTCTGTAAACCCACCTTAAAAAGGGTTTCTGTCACAAGAGGCACATGTAGGACAACTCTTGTTCTTTGCAGAATCAACGTCAGGAGATTTTGAAAGTATAATTTTTTGGTTCTTGGGTAGCTGGTGATTGTTGGTCTTGGCACCCTTTAAAAAAAAAAAAAAAAAAAAAAAAAACCAAACTTTGTGTACAAATCAAGCTGGGGTTTCTGTGTTTGTTACTGAAGGGGAAAGAACTTTCTTTCCAGTGAGCTAAGAGGGTTATGTTTGGGTATCAGAGGTTCTAAATTCCCATCCTGAGGGGACAGCTCCCAACTTTGGAGCAAGGGAGGCCCTGAGGTCCTGGAGGTGATCGGTGACCCCGTCCTCGGATGGGGCGCAGGAGCTGCGTGGTCTGCAGCCTCGGTGAGCATCAGACGTGATGGACACTAAAGCGACAGTAAACCCCGGTGTTAGTGTCTGTCTTTTGGTGTCCTTACACTTCTGCCTCCTACTGATTCAATGAACGAAACTGCAAGCTCTAAGAGGAAAGGGGAGGCAGCCACTGGCTGGGAAGTTCAAAACCACACTTTATGACCAAGGAACATAGATATTTTGAGTAGTCATCTCGTTTTCCAATCACTCTGAACTCCATTCTGCTTTACAGATAAGAGGAAACCAAGGCTAAGAGAGAAAAGTAACGGCTCAGATGCACAAGGAAACACACACGTATAATTTGCACACCCTGCTGTGTCGTGTGGGGTTTTCTGAGGACTGCCCAGGAACCCCGCCTGTCCCCACTCCTCATCCACTCTCACTCCCAAGCACTTTTGTGACGATGAGTAGTGACTCCTTTCTCCATCCCAAGTGGTTATCTTAACACTGAAGCCTTTAATTCTTCCTCTTGGGAACGTGGATCTCTTCTGTAACGTGTAGCAAAGATGTTCAAGCCAGACAACGGGAACATTGGCGGCTCAGATGCTCATCCCCAGTGGGAGACCAAACATACACATAACCAGGAAAAAGTATACACAGGTTTATCTGTTGTCTTTTATTGTATTTCTAGAAAGGCAATATCAACTTACCCTGTTAAAATCACCTTCTGAAAATAAATTTTCTGGAAATGCATTCTTTATAAATGGAAAGCATGCAATAATGTGTAAATTTACAGAAGCATTTTAAACTGGTTAGCTCAGGTAATAGTTTGCAAAATAGGTTTTGTTTTTGGAGCAATTACAGATATCCTTAGACTTTATAAGTCTTAATTCTGATTAAGGCTGTAAGAATGGAGAGTTCTCTTAATGATTAATTACATTATTAAAATGACTTGTAAGAAGTGACTGATTGAAATTTTGAATCATCCAAAAGTTAAAAAGCAGGGCCAACATTTTAAAAGATAACACTTTTCACAATTCCACATTTTTTGGAAGTCATTTTTATGCCATATCAGCATTAACTTTTAGTGGACTATTTTTGCCTTACTTTACAGCAGGCACTTGAAGTGATTAAGGAAGCACTGTCTTCTTACTTGATTAGTCCTTGTTATTTTTTGGTTTTGAAGGAAATGTTTGTAAATGAGTAAAAGATCCCAGATAAATGTATCTGGGCCTATGTATTATTTCTTAAATTTGAATATTCATGTATTAATGAAAATAAAACACACCACAAGCATATGAAACTGTGTTTGAATTTCCACAGGTTAGGTTTAGATTTGTTAATGCCTTGCAATTCATGTTTAGAAATCAGACCATTCTAATGCCTTCTTAAGCTTATACTTGTTATCAGCATTGGAAGTTTGGCTTTCATTAACAAATAATCCTTCACAATCAAAGAATCCAGATCTAATTTCATTCCTTTACTATTTGTTTCTGCAGACACCTGGCTTCATGGCGTACACTGTGCTTCAGATATATATGATTAGGAAAACACCGGGACAGTATGCCGAAGTTTTTCTATATTGTTTCACAGAAGCTAGTAGAAGTTTAAAGGCCTCATTTTCACAGCAAGAATTAGCGCTTTACTCCCCCAGTCAATTCTCTACAAACCCCTCCAGAGAATCCCATGAGTTCAGGTTGGAAGGGAATGGTCTTCCTGTTCCCAAATCATTTATCTCCTCACTGAAGCATGCTCAGAAGCCTCCTCAGGTTTACTCATCCCTGCAGGAAAGCCTGGCACAGCAAAGAAGGATGCCTCGGTCCAGGTGAACTCGGGTCACGCTGAACTTGTACTTGGCAGGAAGAAAACGTGATTGCTGGGTGAGAAGCCCTACTTTTTGCAGTGGATATAATTCTTCTTCTCCCCTGTACTTGTTCAGGAAACTGTCACTTTGATACAATTTTAAATAAGCTCTCAACTTGGGACGCTTATTAACTGTTTCTTGCGTTTTCAGTTTTTACAGAGCATCGCGGAGATCATGGTCCACCGTGGACTGCGTGTAGGATGAGCTCGGGGTGTCAGTGTACATTGGGAGGAGTCGACAGTATTGGCAGAGCACCAGAGTGCCCCGGCAGGTTTTGAAAAGCTGTACGATGTACTTGCGAAATTTCTCCCCCAGGAAGAAGTAGATGACAGGATTGAGGCAGCAGTGAACAAAAGCCAGGGTCTCTGTGGTCTGGATGGCATAGTCCAGGTGTCGCTCAAATGTGCAATCCTGAAGGACCTCCAGCTCCACCAGGGTCTCCAGGAAGAGCACCACATTGTAAGGGGTCCAGAACCCCAGGAAGAGGACCACCACGGCAAAGATCATCTTCACCGCCTTGTTCTTCTTCTCATTTTTGCAGTGCTGCAAGGTCCTGATGATCATGGAGTAGCAGAAGAGCATGATGCCCAAGGGGATCACCAGCCCCAGAATGTTGATCTCCAGGGAGCTCAGGACCTTCCACCGCGTGGAGTTGAAAGAGTACTTGGTTTTGCAGTAGGTGTGGTTGCGCTCAGTATAACACGTGCTGAACAGGAGGCCTGGGAGGGAGGCGAGCACGGCCACCGACCATGTGGCCACACTGGTGATGACCCCGTAAGTCAAGGTCCTGGCTCTCAGGGAGAAGACGGCGTGCACGATGGCCAGGTACCTGTCGATGCTCATGAGTGTAATGAAGAAGATGCCGCTGTAGAAGCCCACCAGGTATATCCAAGAAATCAGCTTGCAGAGGCCAAGCCCAAACACCCACTGGTCTGCAGCATAGTAGCCCCAGAAAGGCAGTGAGAGCACGAAGAGCAGGTCCGAGATGGCGAGGTTGAGCAGATACACGTCAGTCATGGACTTGAGCCGCTTGTACTTGAACAGGACCAAGACCACCACAGAGTTCCCAAGCAGGCCAAAGAGAAAGACCAAGGAGTAGAGTGGGGGCAGGAAGAGCTCCCCAAATGCCCGGATGCCATCCTTGCTGCAAGGCTTGGGGAGGTTTTCATAGAGATAATAACTGTTATAGATGCTCTCATCCACGGTGGTGTCTGCTGTATCCGTGGGGTTCATTTTCAGATTTACAGGCTCCTCGAGGCAGGTCTGAGCCCAACCAGAAGAACCTAATGAGGGGAAGAGCCAACAGATTTCTATCAGAACAGAAACAAATCAGAACAGTGCTGTGTGCAGAGCACAGCTGCTTTGCCCCGATCATCAGACACTCTTCCCAAGCATCCGGCACTGAGGGCCTCAGGTCCTTGAACTGAAGGGCAGTTGGCCACAGTGCAGGAATCCTGCCCTTTGGCGGCAGACAGACACCAAACTCCAGCTCTGCCCTTCTTCCTGCCCCTCTGCTGGGAGCGTTGGTTCTCCCATTTGTAAGTGGGACAAGTAAAAACTTCTTTCAATGAGCTCTTTCTCAAGGATGTATTTCTGAAAGCTAGTCTGGCATTTACTGAAATCACTCACAGAAATGACAAGACCAGATGACCTGCCCAACAGTACCGCACCCAGGGCCTTTCTGACATGAAAGCCAAAAAAAAAAAAAATCTATGCATGTTTCCCCTTCAGATTGTAATGCCCCAAATTCAGAGATGACTTGGGTAAATCATCAGGCTAGAAAGGAACCAGGTTGACCGCCTGCTTTTGTATAAAAATTCTAATTCCTTCCGTGTGCTTTGCACTTTACAGATTTCAGAACATGCTCACTGGTATTGTGCATTCAATCCCAGTCCTGTGTTCCTGTTCTCACACCCCTTCCAATAAAAACCTGGTATTCTAAGCCAAATAACCATACTGAGCCGTGGTGTAGATGACTCACGAAAGTCTCAAGAGAAGTTAAATGTCTTCCGAAAACCACACAGCCACACAGAGAATGTATTCTTTGGGCCCCAAGTCCCAGTGACGTGCTGCAGGTGAACCAGGTCTGAGGGTGAGGAGGTGGGGCTGGGGGGCTCTGATGTGTGGCTCTTGGCGGTTTCCATGGTGTAAACATTCCCACCACATGTGTGCACTAAGTCATTTCAGTCATGTCCTACTCTTTGCAACCCCCTGGACTGTAGCCCACCAGGCTCCTCTGTCCATGGGATTCTCCAGGCAAGAATACTGGAGTGGGCTGCCAAGCCCTCCTCCAGGGGATCTTCCCGACCCAGGGATCAAACCTACATCTCCTGCATTGAAGGCAGATTCTTTACCATCGAGCCACTTGGGAAGCCCAAACACTCCCACCATGGCCAAGGTCAAATCACCAACTGCCCCACAAAATTTCTGAAGATTTAACAATCAGCTCCTGAGCGCTGGTACAGATGGGCCCCAGCACACCACACCCAAGTGCTATGTTTGCTCTGGAGCGCTGTCTTACTTGGAACGCACCTGGACTCCCCGGCTGGGTGACTGGCCACTCCTGGGCCAGTCTGACACGAAAGCAGCAAATGTGTTTTTCCAGGCCCTATGGAAGGTGGCAGTATTCAGTTGGGTAAGTTGAGGGAAATTTTTGGTCTTTTCATCAGAACTGCATATAAAGATCAATTTTATGCACGAATCCTATCAGAGTGTCAATTAGCAGGATAGATCTAGAAAAGGCACATCATAGCCAGAAATAAAATCTCTACCTTCCCAATCACCCTCATTTCTTATCTAAACTGGCAGATGAGGTTACCGTCTTAACCTTACCCATACGCTCACAACCACCCTCATTTCCTGTCTAAATTAACAGATGAAGAGGTTAAAATCTTCCGAAAGTTACACACATGTCCACATGTGAGTCAGAGCAAAGCAGGTGGCCTTCTGCCTCAAGGCCACCTCTCCTTGCATCCTTCTTAGTGGCGCCCTGGTATTCTTGATCAAAACCCTATCACGTTGCTCAGCAATTCCACATTCCCCATCTCCCACTCTGGCCACCACACACCCAAACACCCAAAGTATGTGTTTCTCAGAGAGGTTTTGATTTATTCCTCCAAAGGGATGCTGAAGACCTGGGGCATCACAGGTTCTCAAAAAAAAAAAAAAAAAAAAATCATGTTACATGATTATTAATTCCAATTAAACAAATAACAATTCTGGTCTATCGCTATCATTTTACCAGTGAAAAGGAAAGGAATAAGAGAGGCTGAGGAGGTGTTAGGAAATTGTCAGGAGAAGAAACAGAAGTCAACACAGCTGGTAAATATCTGGGATTATGCTGCAGCCGTTATTTGGCTGGTGTTTCTTGAGCCAGGAGTCTTGATAGAAGCCAGAAATGGAAAAGTATATATAGTGAATGAAAATTAACTGTGTGTTCTGAGCACATAGTTTAAGCCAGATGTGTGCGAGAGGAAGGCGCTGTTAAGTATGTGAGAGCCAGTCAGATGAGGGCTGCGAGGGCTGTGTGTGAGCAGTAAGGACAGGTGCCAACGGGGATGAACCAGCAGAATGACCGGGCTGACCGAGTAATCGGCTGGCTGCCTAGTGGGGCAGCTTTCAGCGCTTCCCGAACCCACACACCTGTGGGCCGAGCAGCACGGGGTCCGAGGACCTAAGCACCCCACACTGTCTGCCCCCTTACCTTGCTTTTCTGAAAGTGGCTCCAAGGCAGGTCTGCGAGGCAGTGCCCGACTTGCTCGAGAAGCAGTGCACTAAGAAAGACAGGTGCCTCTGAAGGGCGCGTGGCTTCCTGTGAACACCAGCTCTCTTCCTCACCCATCTACGCACGCTGAGTTCAAGTGGGGTTTTTTGATAGAAGTAAGAAGTAGAAAATGAGTGACTCTCCGCTTGGGTTCAAGTTACTCACTCATTTCCCCAAACTGAAAGCTGGGAAGCTTTGCGCTCTGCTAGATGAGGGAAGTCAGATTTTCAAGGGAGAAACTTTTTAATGTTTTAAAATTTGTTGGATTTTTAATTTACCTTTTCTTCCAGTTTAGCTGGCTATGTGCAGTAGAGTTGACCTTTATATTGTGGATCAACGAGCTGTTTGTTATTTCCCCATCCTGGATGCGCCGTGACCAGCAATCAAGATATGCCACGATATGTCCTCTGAACAGTGGGATCTGAGGAGGTCAGAGTGAGAAGCCAGATTTATTTAAGAATAATAGTTAGGGGCAGGCAAGTGTATCCAGATGTGTGTGTCTGGCAGTGACATGGAGGCTGTGGTCAACCATAGTCAATCAATGTCCTCAGTCTGGTGTAAGTGACATGACAACACAGTTCCAAGCCCCCCATACCCCAGGAAGACCCTTCCCCCAAGCCTCTTCTACTTAGAAACGGCAGAGCTTCCCCTGGACAGTGATCCTGGCTGAGGATTTCTTTGGGTTCACCTGCCAGTCACAGCCAAGGGGCTGACATCGGCCCTGAGTTTTTTCCGTATGGCATCCTTGGCCCCTGCCAGCTCTCAGTTATTTCCTTCTGAGTATCTACAGTTGCTTGGCTCCTTGGTTCAACTTTTTTTTAAAGAGCCACGAATGCCATTTTTCCTGAGGAAGTTGCATGAATAAGAACTGAAAAATTGAACTAGAGTGGTGTTTATCAACCTTTTTTTATCACTCCATCCCAAAGAGTCTTTTCAGACATTTTTTTCGTTATCACCTCCCCATGATATATTTGGGGTTTTTTGTTTTTTGCCACGTCACGTGGCATGTGGAATCTCAGTTCCCCAAGGCAGTCTTAACCACTGGACCACCATGGAAATCCTCCACAAAATATTTTAACACCACACATAATATACACATATAGGGGAGTTCCCTGGTGGTCTAGTGGTTATTGCTTTCTATTGCTTTCTCTGCTGTGGCCCAGGTTCAATCCCTGGTTGGGGAACCGATATCCACCAAGATGCGTGGCAGGGCCAAAATAAATAATAATACCACAGATAAATAGTAAATATGCTTGTTTTATATTTTTATATATATATACTTCATGTATAAAAGAGGAATATTTATTTAGGGTGGGGGAGTTGCTTCTGGCTTCTAATGGGAAGAGACTGGAAACGCTGCTTAAAATCCTACCGCACGCAGGGCAGCCCTCCAGGATCGAGTCACCCAGCCCGGAAGACCGGCAGTACTGAGGTTGAGGACTCCTAAGCTAGAGCAATGTTCCCACGGGTAAACTGCAGATCCAGATGCACAGAGATTTTGTAAAAGGAAATGGACAAAGAAGCTTGGGGGAATGTTTGGCTTGGGCTCAGGTTAAATGCTGAGCATGGTACAGTTCCTTATTGTTGTGCTTTTCCAGTGCTAATATTACCACAAACTCTGGAAGCAGATAGAGAGTAAAAATGTCTCAGGTATGTTATTGCCAGAGCTGACACCAGACCCATGGACAGGAGCTAATGCATATCTTTAAGTCACAGAGTCCAGAGACAAAGAAGGGAATCTATAGAAAAACAAAAACCCATATGGAATCAGTTGGAACCAAGACGAATCTGACGTCCAGCAGCCCTTGAGTCTCATTCTACGCTGATTTTACTACATCAGCTACTAAATGACACCCTTGCCCCAGCCATGGCCCAAAGTTGTGCCATGTTGGGAAGAAGCTCCTCTAAAACACAGTTCCCACTTCTCCATTCTCGGGCCATTGAATAAAGCTTGTGCTGCATCAGCCTCAGCTTTGGTTTAGTCTTTGGCTGCATGAACCTGAAAGGAGTGAGAACCTTTCCTGTTGAGGTGGGGGCCTCAGCCGGGCCAAGGCCCCAGCAGGGGTCCATATGGGCTGACTGGGTAACAATTTGACAAATCCATCGACACCCATTATACTGAGTAACCTATAAAATGGACATATTTTTAGACATGCAGAGCCTTAGGAAGGTTCCACCATGGAATTAGAAGCCTTGAGTGACGAGTTGCCCTGGGCAAGGCCATCTGAGTGTGTTGTCTCTGTGGACCCCTCCAGGGAGGGGGAGAAGTGATGAAGTTCTAGAAGAACTGGTGCTACCTGTATGTCCAAATCGTCATCAGTGGTGGTCGGTCATTATGGGTCTGGAGATGGTCCCTTAAAGCCAGTCGGTGCCTCCTTGACTGACTGGCCATGTGACAGGCCCCTGGGCCCATGTGTGAGTAAGTCAGAGGTCTGAGTCTGTGCTGGCTAGGGCATATGTCTGCTCAGTCTGGGTTTTGATTTCAGGGCCACCGTGTATGCTATATGAACCTCAATTTTCTTTTCTGTAAAAATGGGGGTGATAATGCATGAAGATTTTGAGAGGACAAATAAGCCAAAGTTTGTAAAACACTTGGCATGGTGTCTGGTCCAGATAGGTGCTCAAAATGGCACCAGCTGTGAAAATTAGTAGGTTGCATAAAACACACAGGAATATACTAGCTTCTTCTCTTGAAATGGCTGAGCCTGGCATGTTCCCCTTCGGCATCATTAGGAATCCAGAAAATATTTCGATTTAGACTTAGAGGGCCACAATCAATTTTCACAATCACAGTCAGTATTCAGGTTAAAAGCAGGTTTCAGGTTTCCAAGTTGCAAAAGTTACTGTTCTGGAGAAAGTCATTCTTCAGGTGTGCAAAGTAATAATGATACTGTCCTGAAGAAACACAAAATAGGTTTTCCCTCCAGTAAGGGTTTCAAAACTAAACAATATTCTCACCCCCCTCCACATATACCAAAAAAGGATCACATTTTAAGAACCCATAGAGGGGAGGTGGTGCATTCAAGGCAACACAGCCAGAGACACAGTGCATTTCATGGACAAAATCTTTTGATTTTGAGCTGAGTTTCTGAAACCTGACCAGAGAGGTGACCAACAAACCCTTCTCCAAAGGCAAACCCTTCTCCAAAGCAAGGAGATAAGCCTCATCACCTTCACTAGGACGCAAAGCAATAGCATGAGACTACTGTGCCCCCTGGTGGACCAAACCCTACTTCAAGACCAAAGACTGCAGAGTACAATCCCCATAGCCACCTACGGGACCTGCAAGTCTGACACTGGAAGCTAAAAACTCCCAAGGCCTTCAGGAAGAGCTCCATGAAACTCTGCTGCAGAGCAGTGGTGATAAAACATCCAGGATCTGATGTCAGACCTGTAACTCACAGCTTAAAATGAGAGAAGGCTGCCAGGCAGGGCCACACAGCAGGTGGACCCAAGGACAGAGTTGTAGGGGGCAGGTTATATACGGCAAGCAGGTTGGGATTAGTTTTCAAGAGTTCGCTGTTGACCAAGCGGAGATACTTTGTAGGCTTGAGACAGAAGGGTTGTCCCTAGTCATCTGGTTCCCAAGCCGCACGACAATTAGGGCTGGTTCCTAAGGATTCCAGAGTATTATACAAGAGGTTGATAGGGGAAGTGACTGCAGAATAGTATAAATGACATGATCATAAAATACCACTTACCCAAAATTGTGGTCAGAGGTTTCCCTGGCAGTCCCGTGGTTAAGACTCCAAGCTTTCACTAGGAGTGCAGGTTCAATCCCTGCTGAGGGAACTAAAATTCCACATGGTGCAAAGCGCCACCAAAAAGCAAAAAACATGACTTCCCTGGTGGTACAGTGGACAAGAATCCACCTGCCAATGAAGGGAAAACAGGCTCCATCCCTGGTCTGTGAAGATTCCACATGCCTCAGAGCCACTGAGCCCATGCACCACAACCACGGAGCCTGTGCGCTGGAGTCCTCAGGCCACAGCTACTGAAGCCTGCGCGCTCCAGGGCCTGGAAGCCACACTGCGGGACCCACGTGCTGCAAGTACTGAAGCTCGGCGTGCCGCAACTCAGACCCAGAATGGCCAAATGAATCGGTATTGTTTAAAAAATAAAAATTAAAAAAACCCTCTGGACAGATGGTTTTGTAGAACAAGCCTACCCAACATGTAAGGATTTTGTTTCGTTGTTAACTACACATCTCTAGCACCTAAAACAATGTCACACATGGGATTATGCTTAATATTATTTGCTGAATGAATATCTTACACAAATTACTTTATATGAAATAACAAAGGCATTTAAATCAACTAAACTTCAATAAAAATTCATTAGAAAAGAAATTTAGGACTTCAGTAGTAGGCAAAAGATATAAAAGTTCACCAACTAGAAAATATAATTAGTAATAAATGATAACAGAATAATGCACAATCTTCCTAGCAAACAACAATAGCAACAAAAAAACCAAGGGATTTTTTCCCTAAGTATTTAAGCTATGACCAATTCTCCTAGGTGAAAATTTATTCAATGATTAAGATTTCCTGAACATCTCCTACATAATGAACAATGAGGATTTCAAGAGGAAATACCCATGTTTCAGGGCACCAGTTCACAGTCCCATGGAGAAGATGACAATGTGAGAAGATAATTATGACAGATGTGTTATATAAAATAAGATTTGAGGCCTTCTGTGGTGATACAGTGGATAAGAATCAGCCTGCCAATACAGGAAACTTGAGTTCGACCCCTTGGTTCGGGAAGATTCCACACGCCACAGAGCAACTAAGCCCGTGCACCACTACTGAGCCAATGATATAGAGCCCGCAAGCTGCAACTGCTGAAGCCCGTGGGCCTGGAGTCTGTGCTGTATAACAAGGGAAGCCACTGCAGTGAGAAGCCCAAACCGGAGAGCAGCCCCCGCTCACCGCAACTAGACAAAGCAAGGCAGACCCAGCACAACCGAACATAAAATAAATAACAAAAAAGATTTGGACAGAAGCATGCAATGAAGTAGAGAGATACTTTTATAAAGTGTAATACTGAATAAGTGAGATTTGAGCACAATTCTGTAACAGAACAGAAATCATACCTGGCTCTGCTTGTTGGAATAGAGGAAGGCTCCTGAAAATAGCTGGTCTTTGCCAATCGTATTTGCCAAATGAAGGCACATAAGGACTGAATGGCAAGGCTAAGGGAACAGTGGGGTCACAGGCAAGGAATGGAGAAAGGGCAGGAAATGTTTGCGACAGAGATGCTCAGGGCAGGAGGCGGGGATGGACACTGATCACAACTGAGATCCGACAAAGGCTGGAGAAAGGCTGGAGTCATCACTGACATCGGCCTTCTTAGAAATAAGAGAAACCATAACCTCATCAATGCTTTTCTTTTCCAGCTGAATGTTAGCTCCACCTGTGAGCACAGTGATGCAAATGTATTGAAGGCTCCATCTAGTGGAAGCTCTGGGGAACACCCCATGGGGTAGACAACTTCCACTTGAGTGTTTTCTTTTGAGCTCCTGATGGTTTTCTTCTGCCCCAGAGCAAACCAGGGCTGGCTTAGAGCTGGTGTGCAGCATGCCTCCTTTGAATTCAACCCTGACAGTTCTTCCTTCCCATCAGGCAATGACAGACAACAGCTAATTCCCTCTTGGGATTCAAGGAACTATATGTAACACCCAAGTACTGTCAAATTCTGAAAACAAAACCAGCATTATTCTATTATGAACAAATGTATCCCTGAGAAGGCGGGAGGCCAGTGTTCATCAAGAAACAAATCCTATCATCTCAGAGAGACAGACAGAGCAGCCTTACTCCTTTCAGAAGCAACCGCTGACACCAGAAGAGCCTGGAGCATTCCCACACAAGCGGTCCCCATGTTACAGTCAGAGACCCACTGAGGGGAAGACACCGCCGCCCAGGATTGTCGGCCAGAGGCCATTTCTACTTTGAGGTGGATTTGTTTCTGGGTGAGGCTCGGACACCCCCACGGTCTGCGCCTCCCCTCCCCCCCACCTCCGTGTACCCTCTGGTGCTCTAGGCAGAGTAGGACTCAGCCCTCCCACCAAGCTGAGCTCCTGAGCCCTGGCGTCTGACATCCCCACCCACCAGTGGCCCGGAGAGGAGAAAGAAAGGAAGAAGAGGGTCAGGAGCAGAGAACAATTCAAAGGCTTTGCTCCAGCCTGGCTCAGTTTCACAAAGGTCTTGTCTGAAGGACAGGTGGCAGGGTGGTGGCTTGCAGTTCTCCAGTCAAGGCAATACTATGGGGCTTCAGGGAGCTGCTCATGGCTAACTGCCTCCTACTGCTCAACACTGACCAGCAGGAGGTGCCAAACACCTACCCGCACTCCCGGCAGCCACCTCTGCAGCACAGCTCCTCAGCCAGTTCCTTCTGCTGCTGCTGGGCAGTCTGGAAGAAGCTGTTGATCTCAGAACATTCCTCATCTCTTTCTTCAAATTCACCCAATAAAGAAAGCCAAACACTGGAACAGGCTGGGGAGACACTCCTGCCTTTTCATCTTTGCTATACCTAGTCAGTAGAAATATATCTGTAATCATTTATGAGTCTGTTGAACCATTCCTCAGTATGGAGGCCAATTTCAATGACTTTCTTTCAGAGATAGACTTTTTACAATATTAGGAAGCCCCCCAAATATTGTCTACCAATTCCCAGCCCCACCCCCGGCAACTCTACGCACACTGGTGATTTTATAGTTGTCTGACCCTGAGAACTAGCATAATCACACAATGGGACACTGTTGATGGGCTGCGGAGTCTTCATGGAGCAGCCTACAAAGAGGCCCCTTCCATACTGGTAGACACCGACACATTCCATCAGTTCCTCAGGACATACTATATACTCCTTTCCTCCTCCAGAGCAACTACCACCCAACACACATTGTCGTTTTTCGGTCACTAAGTCGTGTCTGACTCTGTGACCCCATGGACTGTAGCATACCAGACTCCTTTGTCCTTCACTATCTCCCGGAGTTTGCTCAAATTCATGTTCACTGAGCCGGTGATGCTATCTAACCATCTTTTTTTTTTTAATATTTTATTTTTTAACTTTACAATATTGTATTGGTTTTGCCATATATATCAACATGTATCTAACCATCTTTTATCCTCTGCCGCCTCCTTCTCCTTTTGCCCTCAATCTTTCCCAGCATCAGGGTCTTTTCCAATGAGTCTGCTCTTCACATCAGGTGGCCAAAGTATTGGAGCTTCAGCTTCAGCAACACTTCTTCCAATAGCATTTCCCAGGCAAGAATACTGGAGTGGTTTGCCCTTTCCTTCTCCAGGAGATCTTCATGACCCAGGGATTGAACTCGAGTCTCCTACACTGGCAAACAGATTCTTTTCTACTGAGCCACCAGGGCAGCCCCCCCAGTGCACATACAACCCACAAATCCTGTCTCTGGAATAGCCAATTCCCTCCAACCCTGACTTTCTACTTGTAAGTCACCCCTGTGAGGTTCTTCCTCTCTCAACTCAAAGTTCGATCCCTCCTTGTTAAATACAGTTGGGATACAAAATATAAAATACAGGTTTGCATATTCAAAGAGAATATTTTTATTTGACCATGTGAAGAATTTTGGAAATGACAGTACATTCAATATAAGCAATTCTAATACTGCCATCTTACATTTCAAAGAGGCAGTAGAGAAAAGAGTATCATGGGTATTTTTATTATAGAGAAATGGTTTACCACAGCCCTCAAGAAACTGCATGGGGAGTCATCATGAGGATAAAAGTTGAAAAAACTCTCATTCCTGCAGCTCTGAGAATCCTTAGGTGGGGCCTGTGGAGGCAGGTAGTGGCTGTGGAGACTGGAAAACAGTGCAGACATGTTCCATGGTCTGTTGCTGCCATCTTCTTTTGGTCTAGTGTAAAAAGAGAAGGTGAAAAATCTGTCAAAAATTAATGGCTCCGTGCTGTGCTAAATAGTGGCGCCTTGAGCTGCAAAACCCAGAGCTTTCAATAAAGAGAAACAAAACTGCTTAGAAGCAGTTAGGAGAAACACTGGGCCATATTCCCTTAGGGCTACACCCTCCTCAGTGTTCCCAGATGTCAAAACACTATCTCGCCCATCTCTTAGGAACAGATATCCCTGTCCTCCTGCTTCTCTCTCCTCTGCCGTCCTTGAGCCCTGCCATTCCCACATGGACACTCAGTTCCAGAGTCTGCTTACACATTAGCGCCACAGGGCTAAGCGCCGGGATGCGCCGCGCCTTCCTAAGTGCCAGGAGTCAGTGTGGACAAGGAGACGAAACAGAAAAGACTGAGTGTGCGCATGTGTGCGTGCTCAGTCTCCCAGTCATGTTCGACTCTATAACCCGATGGACTGCAGCCCGCCAGGCTCCTCTGTCCACGGGATTCTCCAGGCAAGAATACTGGAGGGGGCTGCCATGCCCTCCAGGGGATCCTCCCCACCCAGGGACTGACTGAACCCAGGTCTCATGTTTTCTGCATTGGCAGGCAGATTCTTTACCACTGCATCACCTGGGAAAGACTGAGTATTGACCTTATATCCACAAAGCCTCCATGGTTCTCTTGTGCTATGACATTTGAGAACATTTCAAGATAAGAAGTGATTCCTAGTATAAAGTAAAATGTATTTTTAATCAGAAAACATTTTCATACATTATTTATGGTACTTAAAAATGTCATGTCAAAAATTAACTTTTGCTCTTTTCTGAAAATATTTAAACATTATATAACACAAAATGATACTTTAAATACTTTGATACTTCATCTGTTATCAAACTAGATGTGTGTGTGAGGTTGTGTGTGTGAGGTTGTGTGCGTTCCTGTTTACATATGCTTTTGGGTGCAAATATTATATAAGCAGCACTCACACCTACACAATGCATAATGCAATAAAAAGCTCATGTAATACCCACAGAACAACACTGTATCTGCATCATAAAAGCCCTCCTCCTGCATACTTTTTTTTTAAATGGGGCTCATTTTACATTATGAGATATGCACATATTGTTAGCAGTTCTCATATATACTTACCTGAGTGTCTTGGTTTATTTAAGGAAAAAAAAAAGACATGTTGTGATCAATAACACAGTGCTTGAAAATGATCACTCGTATATAATTGAGAAGTGGGACTGATTTGGTCAAAAGTGTCAGTCAAGCTATATTAAACATATTTTAACATACGAAACTGTTTTAGAATTGTGAGAGTGAAACAAAGAAATGCATTTTCTACGTTGAGCATAACTTAAACCATTTATTCATGAGCACAATCTTCTAACCAACTATATTGCAAATAAGGAAATAACTAGAATATTTAAACTCACCCATTTAATATGTTTTTAAATACTTTAGCTTCTTTCAGCTTCTCTAAGTTTCTGTTTTGTGCTTCAGTTTCTTCTGTTCCCCCAAAGTTGAAGGCAACTCCAAACTCACTGTCACATCCTCATCTGCAAACTAGGGCTTCTCGTGGGTTATGTGCTATGAAGTAATGTAATCAGCTTTTCAGTTCAAATTTATTTTATATCTAACATTTAAATTCAGTTTAGAATTAATTTGGGGAATCCAAAGAATATTATCATTCTTAAATATGTGAAAAATTTACATGTGAAGAAATATTCCTTCTCATGAAGTTTCAAAATTCTTACCCAGTGATGCGCTTAAGACAATCACCAACAGTATCGCTCCCTCCCAGCTCACGGTTTAGCAGTCACAGCTTATTATTACAGAGTTTGGAATGTTTGGGGAGAAATATTACTGTAGGTTAAAACCTAGAAAAATTCACGTAAGTAGTTGAATGGTAAAGATTTTACCCTAGCTGTTGTGTCCAGAGGACAGATCCTGACTAATATTTTTGCACCCAAGCTAGAATTCAGCGGTTCATTCTGGCAGTTATTTTAAGGGCCACACTCTGACGATATGCATGTACAGTCTTTTCATCACAGAATTTAGAAAAGTTAAAAACAGATATAATGTACTAATTTAAAATATACTGTCTTAGAGGAGCCTGGTCCATGGGGTCGCAGTCAGTCACGACTGATCACACATGCATACACAAAGAATCACATATTTCATACATATGATGGAATATATGATTCTATATAATATAGAGCTGAAATATGTAAAGATTATTCAGGAAACTGGATGTGTTGTATTTATACATATAGTAACAAATGCAAATATGATCACATATAATAAAGTGATACATAGTAATTAAAAATTAAAATATACTGTCTTTCATGTATCAGTTCAGTTCATTCACTCAGTCGTGTCTGACTCTTTGCGATCCCATGGACCTGAAGCACACCAGGCTTCCCTGTCCATCACCAACTCTCGGAGCTTGTTCAGACTTACGTCCATTGAGTCGGAGATGCCATCCAATCGTCTCATCCTCTGTCGTCCTGCCTTCAACCTTTGCCAGCATCAGGGTCTTTTCCAATGAGTCAGTTCTCTGCATCAGGTGGCCAAAAGACTGGATTTTCAGCTTCAGCATCAGTCCTTCCAATGAATATTCAGGACTGATTTACTTTAGGATTGACTGGTTTGATCTCTCTTTCATATATACTGAAAATCATATATGAACACTAAATTAAATATTGATATTTAGCCTCTTACCTTCTGAGGTGGTCCACACTCTGTGGAGTGTCTCTCCCCCAGGGCTGCTCTCAATCTTTTGAGATGGATCACATTCTATCTATGGAATGTACACCTCTCTAAATAAATCCCTTTCTTACCTATCACTTTGTCTCTCACTGAATTCTTTCTGTGACAAGGCATAAAGAACTTGAGCTTCACTCAATTGACCCAGTTCTGGTTCTGGAGGAACTAAAGCCCTTACCCAGGTGGAGGATGGAATGATGACACCGACCCTCCTGACTTCAGTCAACTAAAGCTTGCACTCTGTTGGCCTTTGCCCCAATTCTATGCTGAATTCTCCTCTGCTCAAGCCCCTTCATGAATATGCACATACTCCTGGTTTAAAAATTATCCCCCTCAAAAAAATTAGCCAATTTTACAGTTCAGGGAGTAACTCCTTTGGAAAAAGATCCTTGTTCTCCTTACTTGGGGCAAGTAATAAATCCTTCCTTCTCCCCACTGCCCTCCCACAAATATGTATTTCTTTACATCAAAGATTCCTCAATATATAAGTGATACTGGTAGAAATTTAAAGTGCACTTCAAATAATTCTTCTATCAAGGGATCTATTTTGGCAGTGCAGCGGTTCTTGGAATATGGTCCGTGGGCCCCTAGAAGGGCTCCAGGATTGTTTCAAGTGGCCCATGAGGTCAAAACTATTTTTATACTGCTACTACTAATATCAGATTAAATAATTTTAACTTCTAAATTCTAAAGAATTTGTAGAATTACTATTGACCCTTGAACAACATTTAGGTTAGAGGTGCCCATCGTCTGTGCAGTCAAAAATCCAAGTATAAATTAAGTTGGCCCTTGACATAAGCAGTTCCGCATCCATGGATTCAACCACCTTTGGATCCAATTGTGTAGTACTGTTGTATTTACTATTGAAAAAATCCACCTGTAAGTGGACCCACATGGTTCAGTCATGTTGTTCAAGGGTCAACTGTATACGTGTTTTTAATTTTTTTCTTCTACATTCTAAACAATGTACAATGCAATTTTCCAGAAGCTACAGGTGGTGACGCTGCCAAGTGGTTTTACCTGCCAATACTTTTGCACCATTAGTGCAAATATCAACATAGTGAAAAGGACAAAGAACATCTCATTATTGTGGACTTAGTTTTGGACTTGCAAATGCTCTAAAAGACTCTCTGGTTCCCACCAGAGGGCTCCACATTCCACACTTTGAAAACTGCAGTTTTAGGGTAATGAATCTTACCAGCAGGTGACAGAAAGTACAATTTAGCATCTTCAAATTAATCCTGGTCATAATTTAAGATATTTTGAGTTATAAAATATAATCCTGGATTAGGCAAAACCTTCTCAGACATATTACAAAACTACAAGCAACAAGAGAAAAAAATAAATTGGAATTCAAAAAACTTTTATGCTTCAAAGGTTCAGTTCAGATCAGTTGTTCAGTCATGTCAGACTCTTTGCAATCCCATGCAGTGCAGCACACCAGGCTTCCCTGTCCATCATTAACTCCTGGAGCCTGCTCAAACTCATGTCCATTGAGTTGGTGATGCCATCCAACCATCTCATCCTGTCGTCCCCTTCTCCTCCTGCCTTCAATCTTTACCAGCATCACAGGGTCTTTTCCAATTAGTCAGTTCTTTGCATCAAGTATTGGAGTTTCAGCGTCAGCATCAGTCCTTCTAATGAATATTCAGGACTGATTTACTTTAGGATGGACTGGTTGGATTTCCTTGCAATCCAAGGGACTCTCAAGTCTTCTCCAACACCCCAGTTCAAAAGCATCAATTCTTCAGTACTCAGCTTTCTTTATGGTCCAACTTTCACATCCATCCATGACTACTGGAAAAACCATAGCTTTGACTACATGGACCTTCAAAGGTTACCATCAAGTAAAAAGATAACCCACAGAATGGGAAAAAATACATATGTCTGATAAGCGACCTGTATCCAGAATATATAAAAACTCTTAAATTAAGACAAATAATCAAACTTGAAATGAGTAAAAGAACTGAACAGACATTTCTTCAAAGAAGAGATACAGTTAATAAGCACAAGAAAAAATAGTGAATATCATGAACCATCAGGGAAATGTAAATTAAAACCCCAATGACATACAATTTCATATCCATTAGGATGGTTATAACTGAAAAGACAGATAACAAGTATTGACAAGGTTGTGAAGAAATTGGAAACCTCACACATTACTGTGGGAATGTAAAATAGTACAGTCACTTTGGAAAGGAGTGTGGGATTTCCTCAAACAAAAGGAGTTGCCATATGACCTAGCAATTCCACTCCTAGATAAATACCCAAGAGAAATAAAAACATATATCCACACAAAGACCTATAAATGAAGGCTCAAACAGTCAGATGATGGAAACAATGCAAATCTCTATCAACTGATGACTGGATAAAAAAATGTATCACCATAATTGAATATTATTCAGCTATAAAAAGGAATGAAGTACTAGTATATGCTACATCATAGATAAGCCTCGAAAACATCATGGTAAGTGAAGGAAGCCAGTCACAAAAGACCAAATATTATTTCATTTATATGAGATGAGATGTTCTGAATAGGTGGATCTATAAAGAAAGTAGATTGTTACATAGGGTTGAGGCAGAGGAGAGTGAGAGAATGCTGAGTGACTACTAATGAGCATGGGGTTTCTTTTGGGAGTGATGAAAACGTTCTAAAACTGATGATAACAATGGTTGCAAAACTCTTTGAACATGCAAAAAGCCACTGAATAGTACATTTTTTTAGAAAGATTTACTTACTTTATATTTTGGCTGTGGGGAGTCTTCATTGCTGCGTGTGGGCTCTCTCTAGTTGGGATGAGAGGGGGCTACTCTTCATTGAGATGCAAAGGCTTCTCACTGCACTGGTTTCTCTTGTGGAGTGTGGGCCCTAGGGCACAGGCCCTCAGTAGCTCCAGCTCCCGGGCTCTAGAGCATAGGATCAGTAGTTGTGGTGCGTGGGCTCTGCTGCTCCGTGGCATATGGGATCTTCCCAGAGCAGGGATTGAACCCATGTCCCCTGCACTGGCAGGCAGATTCTTAACCAGTGGACCATCAGGGAAACCCTAAATTGTACATTTTTTTAAAAAGCAATACAATATTGTAAAGTTAAGCAATATAAAATTTAAAAAAAATAAAAAATAAAACAAACAAACAAACAAAAGACTGATGAGGCCAAAAATAAATAAATAAATAAAAGTGACTTACCGTGTGTGAATTATACCTAAATGAAACTGTTATATGCACACACAAGTCAGTGCCCTTATTATGACTTTAAGACTCTACATGACCTACCCCTAACATTCTAACCTCATTTCCTACTATCAACCCCTTCCTTTCTCCACACTAACCTTTGCCTCAAAGATGCTATCAGGCATGTTGTCACCTCTGGTCTTTTGCATTTGGTTTTTCCTCTGCTTCAAATGTTCTTCTCTCAGATATGTAAATTCTCCCATTCCTTTCAAGCTTTTACCAAAAAATTACTTTCCAAATGAGATCTTCAGCTCTTATCGAAATGAAAATTTCAACCCTCTCTGACATACCTTATCAATCTCCATTCTGCTTTTTTCTCTCTAGCATTTCCTATTATCTAAAATGCCAGATACTCTATTTATTTCTTGTCTTATTATTTTTATTGAATATAAAGCTCACTTACAGTACTATATTAGTTTCAGGTATCAGTTCAGTTCAGTTGCTCAGTCATGTCCAACTCTTTGCAACCTGAAGGACTTCAGCATGCCACACTTCCCTGTCCATCACCAACACCCAGAGCCTGCTCAAACTCACATCCATCCAAAAATCGCATCTTCTGTCATCCCTTTTTCCTTCTGCCTTCAATCTTTCCCAGATTTTGGGTCTTTTCCAATGAGGCAGTTCTTTGTATCAGGAGTCCAAAGTATTGGAGTTAAAGCTTCAGCATCAGTCCTTCCAATGAATATTCAGGTCTGATTTCCTGTAGGATTGGCTGGTTTGATCTTCTTGCAATCCAAGGGACTTTCAAAACTCTTCTCCAATATCACAGTTCAAAAGTATCAATTCTTTGGTGCTCAGCTTTTTTTATAGTCCAACTACTGGAAAAAAAAACCATAGCTTTGACTAGACAGACCTTTGTCGGCAAAGTAATGTCTCTTTTTAATATGCTGTCTAGGTTTCTCATAGTTCTTCCTTGAAGAAGCAAGCATCTTTTAATTTCATGGCTGCAATCACCATCTGCAGTGATTGTGGAGCTGAAAAAATGTCTGTCACTGTTTGCGTTGTTTCCCCAGCTATTTGCCATGAAGTGACGGGACGAGATGCCATGATCTTAGTTTTCTGAATGTTGAGTTTTTTAATGTGGAGTTCTGAATGTGGAGTGAAAAAGCCAACTTTTTCACTCTCCTCTTTCATTTTGATCAAGAGGCTCTTTAGTTCTTCAAGTTCTGCCATAAAAGAGTGGTGTCATCTGCATATCTGAGGTTATTGATATTTCTCCCAGCAATTTTGATTCCAGCTTGTGCATCATCCAGCCCGGCATTTCGCATGATCTACTCTGCATATAAGTTAAATAAGCAGAGTGACAATATACGGCCTTGATGTACTCCTTTTCCTATTTGGAACCAGTCTGTTGTTCCATGTCCAGTTCTACCTGTTGCTTCCTGACCTGCATACAGATTTCTCAAGAGGCAGGTCAGGTGGTCTGGTATTCCCATCTCTTGAAGAATTTTCCACAGTTTCTTGTGATCCACACAGGCAAAGGCTTTGGCATAGTCAATAAAGCAGAAATAGATGTTTTTCTGGAACTCTCTTGCCTTTTTTGATGATCCAGCACATGCTGGCAATTTGATCTCTGGTTCCTCTGCCTTTTCTAAATCCAGCTTGAACATCTGGAAGTTCACAGTTCACATATTGCTGAAGCCTGGCTTGGAGAATTTTGAGCACTGCTTTGCTAGCGTGTGAGATGAATGCAATTGTGTGGGAGTTTCAGCATTCTTTGGCATTGCCTTTCTTTGGGATTGGAATGAAAACTGACCTTTTCCAGTCCTGTGGCCACTGCTGAGTTTTCCAAATTTGCTGGCATACTGAGTACAGCACTTTCACAGCATCATCTTTCAGGATTTGGAATAGCTCAACTGGAATTCCATCACCTCCATTAGCTTTGTTCATAGTGATGCTTTCTAAGGCCCACTTGACTTCACATTCCAGGATGTCTGGCTTTAGGTGAGTGATTACACCATCGTGATTATCTGTCATGAGATCTTTTTTGTACAATTCTTCTGTGTATTCTTGCCACTTCTTCTGAATATCTTCTGCTTCTGTTAGGTCCCTACCATTTCTTTCCTTTATTGAGCCCATCTTTGCATGACATGTTCCCTTGGTATCTCTAATTTTCTTGAAGAGATTTCTAGTCTTTCCCATTCTATTGTTTCCCTCTATTTCTTTGCACTGGAAGACAGTATGGAGATCCCCAAAAAACTAAAAGTAGAACTGACATACAACCTAGCAATCCCATTCCTGGCCTTGTACCCAAAGAAAACCATAATTCAAAAAGATACATGTTCCCCAATGTTCAGAGCTGAACCATTTACAATAGCCAAGACCTGCAGGCAATCCAAGTGCCCATTAACAAATGATTGGTTTAGGAAGATGTGGCATATATATACAGAATGGAATATTACTCAGTCATAAAATAGAATGAAATTCTGCCATTTGCAGCTGTGTGGATGGACCTAGAGAATATTATGCTTAGTGAAATAAGTCAGAGAAAGACAAATACCATATGATACTACTTTTTTTGTGGAATCTAAAAAATACAAATGAATGTATGTGCAAAACAGAAATAGACTCACAGAGAAAACAAACTTGTGGTTACCAATGGGGAGAGGGAAGTGGGGAAGGATAAACTGGGGGTATGGGATTAACCGATACAAACTACTGTGTATAAAATAAACAGCAAAGATACACTGTATAGCAGGGGAATTATACCCATTATCTTCTAATTACAGTGTAGTATACCCCTTCTGGACATGGAACAACAACTGGTTCCAAATAGGAAAAGGAGTGCATCAAGGCTGTATTTGTCACCGTGCTTATTTAACTTATATGCAGAGTACATCATGAGAAATGCTGGGCTGGAGGAAGCACAAGCTGGAATCAAGATTGCCAGGAGACATATCAATAGCCTCAGATATGCAGATGACACCACCCTTATGGCAAAAAATGAAAAAGAACTAAAGAGCCTCTTAATGAAAGTGAAAGAAGAAAGTGAAAAGGTTGGCTTAAAGCTCAGCATTCAGAAAACTAAGATCATGGCATCTGGTCCCATCACTTTATGACAAATAGATGGGGAAACAGTGGCTGACTTTATTTTTCTGGGCTCCAAACTCACTGCAGATGGTAATTGCAGCCATGAAATTAAAAGACACTTAACTTCTTGGAAAGAGTTTATGACCAACCTAGATAGCATATTAAAAAGCAGAGACATTACTTTGCCAACAAAGGTCCATCTAGTCAAGGCTATGGTTTTCCCAGTGGTCATGTATGGATGTGAGAGTTGGACTACAAAGAAAGCTGCGTGCCAAAGAATTGATGCTTTAGAACTGTGGTGTTGGAGAAGACTCTTGAAAGTCCCTTGGACTGCAAGGAGATCCAACCAGTCCGTTCTGAAGGAAATCAGTCCTGGGTGTTCATTGGAAGGACTCATGTTGAAGCTGAAACTCCAATACCTTGGCCACCTGATGTGAAGAGCTGACTCGTTGGAAGAGACTGATGCTGGGAAAGACTTGAGGGCAGGAGGAGAAGGGGACAACAAAGGATCAGATGGTTGGATGGCATCAGCGACTCAGTGGACATGAGTTTGAGTAAACTCCGGGAGTTGGTGACGGACAGGGAGGCCTGGCATGCTGAAGTCCACGGAGTCATAAAGAGTGGGACACTACTTTGCAACTCAGTAACAACAAACACTGTTTTCCAGTGGCTGCAACAATTTACATTTCTACCAGTAGTATATAAACGTTCTCTTTTCTCCACATCCTCCCCAATATTTATTTGTAGACTTTTGATGATAGCCATTCTCACAGGTGTGAAGTGACACCTCATTGTGGTTTTGATTTGCATTTCTCTCATGATTAGCAAAGTTGAGCATGTTTTCATGTACCTGTTAGCCATCTGTATGACTTCTCAGGAAAAATGTTAATTTAAGTCTTTTCATTTTTGATTGGTTTGTTTGCTCTTTGAATTGTATAAGCTGTTAATATATTTAAAATATTAACTCCTCTCACATCATTTGCAAATATTTTCTCATACTCCATAGTTTTTTTCATTTTGTCAATAGTTTTCTTTGCTGTGCAAAAGCTTTTTAAGTTTAAATAGGTCTAATTCACTTATTTTTGCTTTTATGTCTTTTGCCTTAGGAGACTAACCAAAAAAAAAAATTGCTATGATTTATGTCAGTTTTTTTTTTTTTCTTTAGGAGTTTTATGGATTCTGGTCTTACATGTAGGTCTTTAAAGCATTTTGAGTTTATTTTGCATGTGGTATGAGGGAATATTCCAACCTCACTATTTTAAATGTAGCTTTCGTTTTCCCAGTACCACTTGTTGAAGAGACTGTCTTTTCTCCATTATATATTTTTGATACCTTTGTTGTAGGTGATTGACCATAGGTGTATGGATTCATTTCTGGGCACAGCATTGATCTATAACTCTGCTTTTTTCCTAGTATCACACTGCTTTGATTACTGGAGCTTAGGAGTATAGTCTAAAGTCTAAGAGGGTTATATGACTAGTTTGAAGATGGTTTTAGTATGGTAGATCATAGTAATGATGGTAATGAAGATTAGACATAGACTGAGCTTATTGTTGGCCTTTTTAAAGATGAAAAGCCATAAATTAATCAATCTTATTCTCTCACATTGACATGAGTAAAATGGATTAATAACAGAACTCTAAAAGATAAACTATGGAATGTTTATAATATATACTCTACTGAGTACATATGTACTATCCTTTTCAATCCTCACAATAACTCTATAAGGTAGGTTTCTTCATTATTTTCCATATGTTGATAAGGAAATTGAGATACAAACATATTAGTAGCCATGGCAACATCATAAAGTTGCTAAGTGATGGACCCTAGATTAATATCCAATGCCTGAGCTCTGAGCTATCTTTTCTTGACATCAGATTTGGCTAAGAGGGATCAGCTTCAAGGTCTACAGTGGTCCTCAACGTACCCCAATCTCCCCTAAAAACAAGTGTCAAGTTACACACAAGAACTTGGAAGGACAGAAAAGTAATTACGCTATACAAAAAATGCCAATCTTAAAACGTTACAAACTGTATGATTTTAATTTTTATAACCTTCATGACAAAATTATACAGATTGAGAACAGATTAGGTGTTGAATGCAAGGGTTTATCTCATCAGATAAGAATACCCTCAAGTGAGAAAGTGAAGTCGCTCAGTCGTGTCCGACTCTGCGGCCCGTGGACTGTAGCCCACCAAGCTCCTCCGTCCATGGGATTCTCCAGGCAAGAATACTGGAGTGGGTTGCCATTTCCTTCTCCAGGGAAGAATACCCTCATGAGGCATTCAACTCCCATCTCCTTGCTTTGAGCCAAAAGACCATTCTTCCTTTCTTCGAAGGTCACTATTACAACCCCTACAGCTCCTTCTTGAGGCTTAGTCCTGACAATTCTTCCTTCCAACCAAGTGAGGATTGGAGCCAAAGGTAGTTTTCTCGTTGCTACCAGAGATATATACACTATATACAATTTTCTACCAATTCCAAAGAACGAAATATGCATTACTTTCTAATTATAAATAAATGTATCAGTGTGGACTCAAGAAGACAGCAATGTGTTCATCAAAGAGCAGATCCAGTCACCTCAAGGGGATCGACGGTTGATGAATCATTTTCGTACCCCTAGCCCCTAAGCGACCCTTCGACACCAAGTAAGACCTGGGCCCCAGAGGCCTGTCCTCACCCCTAGTTCGTCCCCATATCACACTCAGAGACTCCCTGAGGGGAGGAAATGGCCCAGGTTCACAGACCATGTGAACTGCCACGCCCTGAGCCAGATTCCAGGGGAGATGGGGCCTGGTCCTCACTTGATCTGCTCCGTAGCCTTCCAGAGCTCCGAAGTGAGTAAGAGCCGCCACTAGGACCCCACAGCCTCCCCTTCCCCACCTCCTGATGGTTGGTCCTTCCCCTGCTTCCCAGTTGAGTTACCTGTCACAGACCAGCAAGTCTGTAAATAAACCACATAACGACTCCGAGCAGTTAATAGCCGTTCTAGCTCTAAGCTTGCCGCTCCTGGTGTGTCTGAGCATGCGCTTCTCTCAGCCAATCAGAAGCAAGGGGGAACTGGCGGTCGCCTCTGAGTGGCTAACCTGAAGGCGCGTCTTGCAGCCAATCAGAGCCAAATTGGCTCAGAGGCAGCGGCTCGGTGGGAATGTATCCTTTCGTTTGAGGCTGGAAGTTTATCCAGAGCTCCCCAGGGGTGACTTGTGTAGGAGCGGCCGCCTTTTGGCCAGTGAAGGTCAACAAAGAGAGGCATGTCTTAGGGATTCATGTGGGGCAAGGGCTACAGGAACATCTAGGCATCTCACCATTCTGCTGTCAGGCTCAGCGCTGTGAGTAAAAGGAGGCTGAATATCCAATCCTGAATTCACACTGATTCCTCTGCCATAAATGCCCTTCTCGCTTTCCTTTGCAGTTACTCCAGCTCTTCTTTCAAAGGCCGAAGCAGTGCCATCTTGTCCTTCTCCTCTAAGCCTCCTCCAACCTGGTAGCCTCTGATCTCAGGTATACCGACCTTAGTCATCCTGCATGGAGACTGCCCTGCTATTGTGCCACTCCCTACCACACAACACTAGGGGCTTGTCACACAGCCAGGAAGTGAAGGGAGGTTGTGTAATAACAGCTTGTAAGGAAGGGCTCTGGAGACCGAGACCAAGCCTCACTCAGAGCCAGGTTTCACAGCCATCAAGCTTCGTGGCCTCGGAGGAGAATTAACCCCTCTGAGTTCAGCTTGCTCATCTGCACAAGGGAGGAAGATGGAAAAGCCTCCATCTGAATTGTTGGGCGACTTCAACTGTAACAGGACAGATAAACGCATCCCAGGCTCTTGTCAGTTCCCTAACTGTCTGAAGAATGGGAGGAGTTCAGGGCTGAGGAGTGGGAAAGGGATCAGTAGCATCGTCTGATACCTAAAGGCTTCTTTGTTGTTGTTTAGTTGCTAAGTCGTGTCCAACTCACTGGGACCCCATGGTCTGTAGCCCGCCAGGCTCAGCTGTCCATGGGATTTTTCTGGACAGGGTTGCCATTTCCTTCTCTAGGGGATCTTCCTGATCCAGGGATCAAACCCGCGTCTCCTGCATTGGCAGATGAATTCTTTACTCCTGAGCCACTGGGGAAGCTCAAAGGTTTCTTTCAATTCAGTTAAATTCAGTCCTTCAGTCGTGTCCAACTCTTTGCGACCCTATGAACTTCAGCACGCCAGGCCTGCTTGTCCATCACCAACTCCCGAAGTTCACCCAAATTCATGTCCATTGAGTTGGTGATGCCATCCAACCAGCTCATCCTCTGTCATCCTCTTCTCCTCCTGCCCTCAATCTTTCCCAGCATCAAGGTTTTTTCAAATGAGTTATCTCTTCGCATCAGGTGGCCAAAGTATTGGAGTTTCAGCTTCAACATGAGTCCTTCCAATGAACACCCAGAACTGATCTCCTTTAGGATGGACTGGTTGGATGTCCTTGCAGTCCAAGGGACTCTCAAGACTCTTCAACACCACAGTTCAAAAGCATCAATTCTTCGGTGCTCAGCTTTCTTTATAGTCTAACTCTCACATCCATACATGACTCCTGGAAAAACCAAAGCCTTGACTAGACGGACCTTTTTGGCAAAGTAATGTCTCTGCTTTTTAATAAGCTATCTAGGTCGGACATAACTTTCCTTCCAAGGAGTAAGCGTCTTTTAATTTCATGGCTGCAGTCACTATCTGCAGTGATTTTGGAGCCCCAAAAATAAAGTCTGACACTGTTTCCACTGTTTCCCCATCTATTTGCCATGAAGTGATGGGACCAGATGCAATGATCTTAGTTTTCTGAATGTTGAGCTTTAAGTCAACTTTTTCACTCTCCTCTTTCACTTTCATCAAGAGGCTCTTCCGTTCTGCTTCACTTTCTGCCATAAGGGTGATGTCATCTGTATCTGAGGTTATTGATATTTCTCCTGGCAATCTTGATTCCAGCTTGTGCTTCATCCAGCCAGACATTTCGCATGATGTACTCTGCATATAAGTTAAATAAGCATATAAGTTAAATATACAGCCTTGATGTACTCCTTTTCCTATTTGGAACCAGTCTGTTGTTCCATGTCCAGTTCTAACTGTTGCTTTCTGACCTGCATACAGATTTCTCAAGAGGCAGGTCAGGTGGTCTGGTATTCCCATCTCTTTCAGAATTTTCCAGTTTCTTGTGATCCACACAGTCAAAGGCTTTGGCATAGTCAATATGGCAGAAATAGATGTTTTTCTGGAACTCCCTTGCTTTTTTGATGATCCAGCGGATGTTGGAAATTTGATCTGTGGTTCCTCTGCCTTTTCTAAAACCAACTTGAACATCTAGAAGTTCATGGTTCATGCATTGCTGAAGCCTGGCTTGGAGAATTTTGAGCATTACTTTGCTAGCATGTGAGATGAGTGCAATTGTGTGGGAGTTTGAGCATTCTTTGGGATTGGTATGAAAACTGACTTTTTCCAGTCCTGTGGCCACTGCAGAGTTTTCTAAATTTCCTGACATACTGAGTGCAGCACTTTCACACCATCATCTGTTGGGATTTGAAATACTTCAACTGGAATTCCATCACCTCCATTAGCTTGTTTGTAGTGATGCTTCTTAAGGCCCACTTGACTTCTCATTCCAGGATGTCTAGCTCTAGGTGAGTGATCACACCATCGTGATTATCTGGGTCATGAAGATCTTTTTCTGTATAGTTCTTCTGTGTATTCTTGCCACCTTTTCTTAATATCTTCTCCTTCTGTTAGGTCCATACCATTTCTGTCCTTTATTGAGCCCATCTTTGCATGACATGTTCCCATGGTATCTCTAATTTTCATGAAGAGATCTCTAGTCTTTCCCATTCTATTGTTTTCCTCTATTTCTTTGCACTGATCACTGAGGAAGGCTTTCTTATCTCTCATTGTTATTCCTGGAACGCTGTATTTAAATGGGTATATCTTTCCTTTTCTCCTTTGCTGTTCACTTCTCTTCTTTTCACAGCTATTTGTAAGGCCTCCTCAGACAGCCATTTTACTTTTTTGCATTTCTTTTTCTTGGGGATGGTCTTGATCCCTGTCTCCTGTACAATGTCACAAACCTCCGTCCATAGTTCATCAGGCACTCTGTCTATCAGATCTAGTCCCTTAAATGTATTTCTCCCTTCCACTGTATAATCATAAGGGGTTGATTTAGGTCATACCTGAATGGTCTAGTGTTTTTCTTCACTTTCTTCAATTTAAGTCTGAATTTGGTATTAAGGAGTTCATTATCTGAGCCACAGTCAGCTCCTGGTCTTGTTTTTGCTGACTGTATAGAGCTTCTCCATCTTTGGCTGCAAAGCATATAATCAATCTGATTTTGGTGTTGGCCATCTGGTGATGTCCATGTGTAGAGTTTTCTCTTGTGTTGTTGGAAGAGGGTGTTTGCTATGACCAGTGTGTTCTCTTGGCAAAGCTCTATTAGCCTCTGCCCTGCTTCACTCTGTACTCCAAGGCCAAATTTGCCTGTTACCCCAGGTGTTTCTTGACTTCCTACTTTTGCATTCCAGTCCCCTATAATGTAAAGGACATCTTATTTGGGTGTTAGTTCTAACAGGTCTTGCAGATCTTCATAGAACCATTCAACTTCAGCTTCTGCAGCGTCACTTGTCGGGGCATAGATTTGGATTACCGTGATACTGAATGGTTTGCCTTGGGAACGAACAGAGATCATTCTGTCGTTTTTGACATTGCATCCAAGTATTGCATTTTGGACTCTTTTGTTGACTATGAGGGCTACTCCATTTCTTCTAAGGGACTCTTGCCCACAGTAGTAGATATAATGGTCATCTGAGTTAAATTCACCCATTTCAGTCCATTTTAGTTCACTGAGTCATAGAACGTCGATGTTCACTCGTGTCATCTCCTGTTTGACCACTTCCCATTTGCCTTGATTCACGGACCTAACATTCCAGGTTCCTATGTAATATTAATCTTCGCAGCATCTGACCTTGCTTCTATCACCAGTCACATCCACAACTGAGTGTTGTTTTTGCTTTGGCTCCATCCTTCATACTTTCTGGAGTTATTTCTCCACTGATCTCCAGTAGCATATTGGGCACCTACCGACCTGAGGAGTTCATCTTTCAGTGTCCTATCTTTTTGCCTTTTTATACTATTCATGGGGTTCTCAAGGCAAGAATACTGAAGTGGTTTGCCATTCCCTTCTCCAGTGGACCACATTCTGTCAGAACTCTCCACCATGACCCGTCCATCTTGGGTGGCCCCACATGGCATGGCTTAGTTTCATTGAGTTCGACAAGGCTGTGGTCCATGTTATCAGATTGGCTAGTTTTCTGTGATTGTGGTTTCAGTCTGTCTGCCCTCTGATGCCCTCTTGCAACACCTACAGTCCTACTGGGGTTTCTCTTACCTTGGACATGGAGTATCTCTTCACGGCTGTTCCAGAAAAGCACAGCCACGGCTCCTTACCTTGGATGTGGGGAATCTCCTCTAGGCTGCCGCTCCTGACCTTGGACGTGGGGTATCTCCTTTCAGCGCCACACAAGATTTCTTTAGGAAAAGACATTTCCAGATTGCGGGCAGCTCAAGATGGCATCAGTAGAACTGGGCCAGCAGATGGAAGTCCCAGGAAAATGGCTTGCCTCAGGGGTGAAGTCCCCATACCAGGAGCGTTCCAATAGGAAAAGGCTATGCCTGGAGCTGACAAAAAAAACCCACAGGGGACTTCCCTGGTGGTCCAGTGGTTGGTTAAGACTCTGTGCTTAACTAGGGGGCACAGGTTCTATCCTGGTCAGGGAACCAAGATCCCTGCTGCATGGCCACCCCCCCCCCCAAAAAAAAAAGACCCTTTAGACTTTATCCTAGACTCAGAACCTGTGACTGAGAAAGGAAGACATTCTGCAGCATTTTCCCTTCTGAACCCAAACCTCATTGCATTTAAAATGAGAGTACTGGGCTGAACATCTTTAGTGGGGCAACTGGTCTAGGAAGGGCGGTACAACCTTGGGAAAAAACCCAACACCCCCAAACCCTTCCACTGTACATCCGTGACCTCATGTCCATTCATCAGGAACGCCTTCTCCCATCCCACCCCAATATCCTCTATCATGTCTCTCAGTGTTTCCTCCACGTTCAACATACTAAGTACTAAATACTAAAATCTGGCTATTTCCTGATTTTTCTCTAACCTTCTCTCCAGCGACTGTTGTTTCTCAAACACTGCTGCTGGTGGTGCTGCTGCTGCTACGTCTCAAACACTACTGGTTCTAAAATATTTAGAGGAGAAAAAGATCAGAAAGGTGCAATGTCTGAGCAGGGAGGAGATGAGAACTGTGAGCCCCAAGGTAAACAGCTTCACTTATGAGAAGGCAGCAGCATCTGAATTAGGGGGTCTCTGAAAGTTGGGGTTTCTGGCTTGGGGTCCACAGAGGTCTTTTCCCCAGGGCTCAATGATGAAATCTAGGGCAGAAGAGATGGAAGCTTGATTCCTTGGTTCACCAGAACCAAAATATAGAAAGGTTTTCGAGCCCAGGTTGGAACCACACCCTTGGGTTTGGGCTCCTGTCTGACACATAGGGAAAGTCACTCAACCTCTGGATGAACTTCCAGCCCCACCTATCACCAAGCCTTTTGGGTCTCCACTAACATGTTTTCCCTCAGATTTTCTTAGCTTCATCTCTTTCCAACTATTCCCAGTCCCCCGACTTTGGGTCTGTCTCCTGCTTCTCATCCCTGGCCCTGGCCTCCTGCACCTGCCATAGAACCAGTCCCCCAACTCTGGGCAATTCTTACACCCTTATCATCCCAGCCACCCAAGCCAAACCACTGAGCTGAGATCCAAGGCACCTGTCCCTTCTGGGCAGTGTGGTGAAAGGATACAGGAGGGACTAGACAGCATGATGGTGAGGCTAGGAGAGGAGAGACAGCAGAGAGCGAGGGTTTTGTAGTTCTGCATGTAACAGGAGAAGCACAGTAAGAGAGGAAATACAGAGGAATGGGACTGGGACTTCCCTGGTGGTCGAGTGGCTAAGACTCTGCGCTTCGAATATAAGGGACCCAGGTTTGACCCCTGATTGGGGGACTAGATCCCACATGCCGCGACTAGGAGTCTGAATGCTATAACTCAAAGGTCCAGCATGCAGCAAATACATACATAAACATTACAAAACAGAAAGAGACTTGAGATGTTTGAATGTTTGACTACAGAATGAACAAAGGGGCATTGCCAAATCTCTAGTCGGAAAGTGTGACAAGGGAATTTCCCCTGGCAGGTGTGAGGTTGCTAAAGGAAGCCAGCTGGCAGGGAGGAGAGAAGATGTGCTCAGTTTCACAACGTGTTATGGGTGGTGTTGGCAGAGATTCCTGGAGAACTGACAAATATGAAAATGAACTCTTCGGTTCATAGTCGTACCTGAACACATACACACACACACACACACACACACACACACACGTAGACCTGCATATCTGGCATGATCAACAATAAAAATATATAAGAAAAAAAACATAAAGAATAAAAGAATATACATATTTAGGGGAAAATTTATACAAAAAGTAGTAAAACAGAATAAAATTTTAAAAGCAGAAAGGAACCCAAAGTAGTAAGCAGTAGTAAGCAGTGCCTCTTTCTAAAAAAAAAAAAGTTTTTAATTTTTATTGAAGAATGGTTGATTTTTTCCAGTAGTCATGTATGGACGTGAGAGTTGGACCATAATGAAAGGCTGAGTGCCAAAAAATTGATGCTTTTGAACTATGGTGCTGGAAAAGACTCTTGAGAGTCCCTTGGATGGCAAGGAGATCAAACCAGTCAATCCTAAAGGAAATCAGTCCTGAATATTCATTAGAAGGACTGAGGCTGAGACTGAGGCTCCAATATTTTGGCCACGTGATGTGAAGAGCTGACTCATTAGAAAAAGCTCTGATGCTGGGAAAGATTAAAGGCAGGAGAAAGGGACGACAGAGGATGAGATGGTTTGATAGTATCACTGACTCAATGGTGTTAGCTTTTTTTTGGAGTTTGAGTAAGCTCCAAGAGATGGTGAAAGACAGGGAAGCCTGTCATGCTGCAATCCATTGGGGTTGCCAAGAGTCAGACATGGCCGAACCACTGAACAACAATAGTTGATTTACAATGATAGTTTCAGGTATGAATCAGCAAAGTGAATCAGTTATACCCATGCATGTGTCCAATCTTTATCAGATTTTTTTCCCATGTAAGTTGTTACAGAATATTTAGAGTTCCTTGTGCTATACAGTAGGTCCCTATATATTTTATATATATATATATATATACACATATTGTATATATACAATGGATTCATTGTACATATAGATACGCAATATACAGATTGTATATATACAAACACAATATACTCATTGTGTATGCTGCTGCTGCTAAGTCACTTCAGTCATGTCCAACTCTGTGCGACCCCATAGACGGCAGCCCACTAGGCTCCTCTGTCCCTGGGATTCTCCAGGCAAGTACACTGGAGTGGGTTGCCATTTCCTTCTCCAATGCATGAAAGTGAAAAGTGAAAGGGAAGTCGCTCAGTCATGTCTGACTCTTCGAGACCCCATGGACTGCAGCCCACGAGGCTCCTCTATCCATGCTATTTTCCAAGCAAGAGTACTGGAGTGGGGTGCCATTGCCTTCTCCTCATTGTGTATACACAATATACTCATTGGAAAAGACCCTGGTGCTGGGAAGGATCAAAGGAAGGAGGAGAAGGGGATGACAGAGGATGAGACGGTTGGATGGCATCCCTGACTATATGGACATGAGTTTGAGCAAGCTTCAGGAGTTGGTGATGGACAGAGAAGTGGTGCCTACCAAGTTATTTCTTTTGTTTTTGCTTACAAAGTGCTTTGATAGAGGCAAGCAGTCAGCGATTTCACCAAAAAAACAGTGCTCTATAGGGCTTCTGTCTGTGGGGTCACACAGTCGGACATGACTGAAGTGACTTAGCAGCAGCAGCAGCAGCATAGCAAGTACCCTCACCTCCAGGATCTAATTCCTGATGACCTGAGGTGGCTGTTGTTTAGTCATGAAGTAATGTCTGACTCTTTGCGACCCCATGGTCTAGTCCACCAGGCTCCTCTGTCCATGGGATTCTCCAGGCAAGAACACTAGAAGTGGGTTGCCATTTCTTCCCAGGGGATCTTCCTGATCCAGGGATCGAACCTGTGTCTTCTGCACTGATAGGCTGAGCCACCAGGGAAGCCTATACTCTTCCAAGGTGGGCTTTTGCCTATATCTTGGTCTCATTTGCTTTAGGAAAACTGTCCTGGAGGGGGATCTAGTTGGGAGAGTACGTTGCCATGTGGAAGGTGCAGTGAATACCGGTGGTGGTGGAGTCACAACAGAGCTTGTTTTTCGGGGATTCTGCTGGAACTGGCTGGGAACCTTGACGTGCTGGCACCTGCCCAGCCCTCCCGGCTGGGGGACAGTATGTTCTGGGCGGATCCCTCCTCCTTTCTCTCCTCATTCCCACCCCAGACCTTAACATTATAGGCACATTCCTAAACTAAGTTCCCAAACCTGATGAGATCTCTCAGTCCAGATTAGAGCGTGTGCCAGCCCCTCCCAGCTGACCCCAACTCATCTGGCAGATGGCGTTCCAGGCTGCTGTTGAACTCTCCTCAAGCAGTAGGGTCTGTCCATGCCCAGAACACACTGTAAAAACTTAAAAAGCGTTGGGAATTCCTTGGAAGTCCAGTGGTTATGACTCCACAATTCCATTGCATGGGGCACCGGTTCAATCCTGGGTCAGGGAACTAAGATCCCACAAGACACGTGACTCAACCAAAAAAAGAGAACAGTTACAAGTTTCAGATTCAATGATAGCTTGGTCCAGTGAAAATACTATCTGTAGCCTTTTGCAGCAAGGATAGCACATATTACTAGAAATAGAATTGTGTTACCTGTAATAGCCATTTTAAAACAAGTTATCAACTCTACTTCAATAACATTTTTTTTTAATGTTGGGAATGCTTGACTGTGAAAGTTGCCAAGATAAGCCTCCAATCACTGAAATCAAAGTTGACATCTTCTGAGTCGAACAGTAGGAAATTACCCCATCCAAGAAAATAGAATTATTGTTAGGCCACCTGTTCCAGCAAGCCCTATGGAAGGGCTTGGTTGAGCAGAAAGTACATTCACATCACGAATCCGCCAAGCAAAAGAGAGCGAAGAGTGAGTGAACACCAGCCAAAATAACATCTGTATGATTTTGGATTAACAAGGTCATGTTCACATTTGTCAATGTTGCAGGAATATCTGCCTCCAAACCTAGCTCAAAACCCACACATCTTCCCCACCGAAAGGCAACCTTCCCCGCCTCCTTTCTGCTAGGAATGCCCTCACTCTGGCATTAGGCTGGGCCTGCGGGATCAAGAGTAAGCCTATGCTGGCAATCCCCTGGTGGTCGGTCCAGTGGTTAGGATTCTGCACTTCCACTGCAGGGGAGATGGGTTTGATCCCTGGTCTGGGAAGGAAGAACCTGAGTGCCCTGTGTACCCCACCTACCCACCCCCCCAAAAAAACCCATGAAACAAAAACCCACAAATATGTAGTATTGTTTTGAGCTTTTTTCAAACATGTAAAAGTCTTACTGTATGGAGAAGGAAATGGCAACCCACTCCAGCATTTTTGCCTGGGAAATCCCATGGACAGAGGAGCCTGGTGGGCTACGTCCATGGGGTCACAAAAGAATTGGACACGACTTAGTGATTAAACAAGACCATGCTAAAAATACTTTTAAGAGTAAAGCATATTTTCTTACCTCCATTGTTGCTTTAAAAATAGCATTAAAAATATAAAATTAATATGCCGAAACATTGTTAATAAAAGACAAAGTAACTAAAAGTTATTACAGATCCAGCACTTCTCTGAGACAAACATATACTGGCTTCTAATTTGAAATTGTTAATTTCATCAAACATGATTTGACTTTGGTTGGCCTTTTATAGTTTGCATAAAACAAAGTTGATTTTCTTCAATTCTGTGATTTAGGTATTTTCCATATTGAGCTAATAATTATATTTGAACTTATATTTCAAAAAAGGTATGCCGTCAAGTCCCCCTGCAACTAGCTCCTCCGACTTCTAAGTGTGCCCACAGTTAGCTCCGGGTCATTCATTTTATAGTCCAGTGAATAAATGTATCACATGGACTCTTCTTCTATCTTGTGCTAGAGTCTCTCCAAAGGCCACTCTAGGAGGTTAAAGGCCTGACCTCAGTGCATACCCACATCTTCCGTTTACTAGGTATTGACAAAGCCCTGCCAACGGTTGTACACTCCCGCCAGCTGTGTATGACAGTTCTAGCACTTGCTATAATGAGACTTTACCATTTTGGTCAAACTTTTGAGTATAAGATGGTATCTTATTTTTGTTATTTCCCTGAGCTCTAGTGCAGCTGAGCTCTATAAATTACCTAACTGATCCTTTGCTTTATTTTTTTTTAAAATTGGACTATATTTTCCTTATTGATTTGTATTTCTTTTAAATATTCTGGACTATTACTTGCTGTTACTTATACCTTTATAAGGGGCTTTCCTGGTAGCTCTGTGGTAAAGAAGCTGCCTGCAATGCAGGAGACACAGGAGACTTGGGATGGATCCCTGGGTCAAGAAGATCCCCTGGAGATGGGAAGGGCAACCACTCCAGTATTCTTGCCTGGAGAATTCCATAGACCGAGGAGCTTGGTGGGCTACAGTCCACAGGGTGCAAAGGGTTGGACATGACTGACTTTTAGGTTTTCATAACTTTATAGGTATCTTCTCCAAGGCCAAGCCTTCTCTTTCCACTTTTTAATGATGTCCATTGGACTGATTTTTTAAGATTTTGCAAGTAACAAATATTTTGATCACATGTACACCTCTGGTTGGCTGGATACGTTTGTCTCATTCCTAAATCCGGGCTGGTGATACTGCCTTCCTTAGAATACTGCCTGAGGTCCTGGAAGAGGGATCAGAACTCAGCAAGGGCTCTCCAGGCCTAAGAAATAGCCCTGCTGGGAAGTGGCACCATATCACTACCACCTACAACTTTCCGGGTAGGCTAGCCATGTGGCCCTCCCAATACAAGTCCAGAAAAAACAATCAAACCTTTTCATTTAAGCATTAATTTTTAATATAACCTGATGTACTGGTTTGTATACTGTGCCTTTTCATATTGAGATTATTCATAGAACATAGAATTCACCCACTTACTTGTAAAAAACCATCACCACTGCCTAGTTCTAGATCATTGCATCATTTGAGAGAAATCCCAGGATGTGGATCGCAGGGGAAGGTTATGCATGTGTGAGGGTAGGAGGCCTCTGGGAAATCTTTGTGCCTTCGTCTCAACTTCTGCTATGAACCTAAAACTGTTGTTTAAAATAAAAATTGCCTCCCCCTCCGCCAAAAAAAAGTAAAGTTGGGGACTTCCCTGGTGGTCCAGTGGTTAGTTAGGCAGTTTCACTGCTGGGACCTGGCTTCCATCCCTGGTCGGAGAAAGAGCCTACACATTGCAGGACATGGCCAAAAATAAAATTTAAAAACTAAAGGTGTTTTAGGCACTTCCCTGGTGGTCCAGCGGCTAGGCTAGGGCTCTGTGCTCCCAACACAGGGGATACCTACCTGGGTTTGATCCCTGGTAGGGGAACTAGACCCCACATGCTACAATTAAGATGCAGTACAGCCAAATTAAAAAAAATGTATTTTTTTGAATGTTAAAAAAAAGTCTTGGTATCCACCTGTTTTGCAAACACTGCATGGACCCAATCTGACCCACTGACCAGCGTATTAGCTCTGGATCCTCCATCACAGACGTCCCTTTCATGATGGCAGTGTACACACCCTTCTTTATTCTCGAATCAAGGACCACACAGACACAGCCTTTCCATGGAAAAAACCCTCTTGTTTATTTGATTAAACAAAAATAAAATAAGCTGCATAGGAACAATTTTAAAGTCCAAAGAGACACCAACTTTGTTTTAAGGCTGCAGTAGCTGATACATCATCTCCTTGCTACCTTGTCCAGCCTCCTCTGTGGACCACAGCGATACATTCAGAAGCCTGTTAGCTAACAGGAGTTTTTGAACACTTTCCTATCGGTTCTTCACCTGCTCATTGCCTGTCATGCCTGAGGCCTGCAGTGTATCATTTAAAAGTAAAACTCCAGAAGGGAGGAGGGAAAGAAAAAAAAAAAAAACCCACCCCAAACAAGAACCCACCTTAAAGGTCTGGGGAAAACCCTTCACTTCCCCAGTTCTCCACTTAATGGACAGGATCCACACCACCGCTGCAATGCCCATTTTGAAAAGTGTCAAGAGGCAGTCAGCAACCAGGAGGGCTTGCAGCATAGGTTTCTGTGGCCCAGGCAGTTAGTCTGGTGGTGCACTCATTCCTTACACCATATCTGCCTTGAACAAATTAAAAAAAAAAAAAAAAGACTTATCTTAGTCATTCTAATCTCAGGCAACATGCCCGTATTAATTTCCCCAACTCTGTATTTGCTTTTCTCACAAAAACAAAAAAAACAACCCCTCAACCAAGCTGTGTGTTCTACACTCTCAAATTTAAAGCATTTTGTTGACCGGGCATGACAGCTAATGGACAGTATTAAGCAAGATTCATTTAAAAAAAAAAAAAAAAAACCAACAAACACTAACCACCCTCCCACCCACCCGAATATACCTAACATGCTAGTTAAAAACAACAACATCCCTTGCCCACCCACCCTCTCGCCTGCATTGAATTGAAGAAGAAAAAAAGAAAGAAATCTTACCGCCCTAAAAACAAGAACATCCCAGAAATGTGAAAAATCTTCCTCTTGAAAAAGACAACTATACAGACTGCTAGAAACACAAAGAACTATTCCAGAGCTGGTTATTTAAAGAAGGTAAACACTGTGCTACACACATTAACATTCAGTCAGTGTGCTCTGGGATAGAGCCTTAAGAAAAATACTACCTGAGCTTGCAAGTTAATACAATCATTAAAAGGAGGTCTACGACCATGTGGATACACAAAACTTTTAGAACCATTACTGGTTAAATGATGATGGAAAAACATCCCACCAGGCTGGCTTGTTAACCCGTAAGATCAGTTTTTAAAATAGGCATCATTGAGGTATTTCTTCACCATGACATCTTTAAAGCAAATGCACGATGCCGACAGTGGTCTTCAGGACCCTCTCTTCCAAACTTATAACAAAAACTGAAGCGAGGGGAGAGGAAGAGAGGTGGAGTGGCAATACAGTATTATCATGGTAATGTGCTTCTCAACTTTATCAAGTATTTAATCAACAAGCAAAGGAAAAGAACAACCCATCAAAGAATGTGTTACCTTTGGTAGGGGGGAAAAAATCAAACACAGAACAAGAGTGACACACCCTTCACCATCACTGCTCAGACAGACAGTGATTGTTGCAATGTCATGGTGAGGCATGCCTAGCTGAGTCCAGAAAGGGTATAAATACAATCACGAGGTCTAAAGGATGCTCATTCCCTTCCAATAGGTGATGTTTTCAACAACCAGACCCTTAGAATTGCTCCTAAAAGGCTGTATTTGTAGACATTCAAAATACAGATAAAATTTTTTTTCTCTTGAAGAGAAAAAAAAAAAAAAAGAAGAAAGACCTAAAGGTCTTCATTTGCAGTTAAGTCCTCAAACAGGTCAGATGTATTTGTGGTTTCAGAACACTGAGCAACGTGCTAACGGTGTGCGTTGTTAACTCCTGGTGGGGGAAAAAAGCCAGATTGGTAAGAAATATTTGGGTTTACGGACTCTGTTCTGCATGAGTATAGGAAGATTTGGTTTCCAGGTTTCTTTTTCTAAGTTGGTCCAATGTTTCTCCTGGGGGAAGTCAGTTCTGGGATTAATGAAAGCATTTTCTTCTCGAGGTAGCTCCCTGCTCCCACCCACTCCTGGTGGATTAATACTATTCAGAGACCCCGTCAGATGCTAGTGTGAGGTAGATGACTTTTTGCCAAAATTGAGGTAGAAAGGAAACAAAAGCAGACGGTGTGGAGTGGAGTGGGCGGGCGTGTGTGTTTTTGTGTTTGTCTGTTTTATGCCCCGGCCTGCAAACAGCCAGAGAAGATTGGGAGGGCCAGGTTCTGCGATTCCACGACATGCAAGTATTAAGACTTTTTATACAGCCCCAGACTGTTGGAAACTCAGTAAGAGTGATGTCTTAAATAAATACTTTTTGGCACCATCGGATTTTTTTCTTTTTTTAACAGGAAAAAAAAAAAAAAAAAAAACAACAAAACACACAAAACCAGCCTATAACTTTGGCATATCTTTCACTATCTACCAGGACACAGCAGTCTTAAGATCTTCAGAGAGGAAGACGATACACAGAAGGCAGTAAGACTTCCCTCCTCTAATCATTAAGCTTTGGCTTAACTAGAATAAAGCAGATGGAGCCAATCTCACGGTCTTCTCTTACAACCGCATTTCAAAGTGCCTTCGATTCTGGCAACTTGTTTTTGGCCCAGCGTGTAATTCAGATTTTGTTTATGGTACCCTAGTCTTGTGATTCCCCAAATTAAGTTAGACTTAAAAGGGTTCTGTCAATCAAAGAGTCAGTGGACTTGGGGTCCTGTCTGGGCCACTGGGCTCCAGCTAACTTGAGTGCCACCTGCCAGCCACCACACAGAACAGGCTGAAATAGTACTGCTTCTCGTGACCAAATTCACACAGGAATTACTAACTTGGCCAAAAAGTTTGTTTGGGTTTTTCCATCACACCTTATGGAAAAACCCCAGCAAACTTTTTGGCCAACCCAGTATTCAAAAAAAAAAAAAAAAAAAAAAATACAAAAACAAACCCAAACACCAATGTCAAGTTGGTGTCAACCAAAAGTGGTTTGCCTCTGAGTTGTTTAGATTTCCTTTAGCCATTGCAATATTTAAACCTGTACATCTAAGTCCAATTGGCATCTCAAACTATATATTGACCCCATCCCATCCCCTGACCAGATCGGACACACACGGGGATTACTGTCTCAGCATCACATTCCTGAACAGAAACATTTTTATCCTCCTCCCCCACAGTACCAAGGAACCTATTTTCACACCACGTTAAGGACTCCTGCTCTGACCCAATTCTTGCTGCCCTGGTGTCATACCTCCTAAGGGGCGGGAGACCTGCACTGGTAAACACTTATTGTGAACAGCCTCACCCATTCTAGGGAGCTCCAAAGGCCTTTCTCATGACTCTTTGATCTGGAGCATTCCACACTGTCCAAGAAGCACACTCTGAGTGCTTTGCACCAATCTCTTGTGGGTCAGGAGTCAATTGGGAGCAGCTGCTGATGGCAGTGTTTTACAAACAAAAGCTTCCCAAGTGTGAGCATGTTTCTCGAATGGCGGTGACGCACAATCCTAGGCACAGGCAAGGTAAGGAGATGTATCTTTTACAAAGAGTAAAGAGGCTGCATCACCTCCCCTCCATGCTCGATTCAAGGAGGGGGCCTGTTTGCTTTAAGCCTGCACACTGGACAGTAGATTAATGAAGCCCTGATCACTTCAGCCACGTGTGGAAACCCTGGATTCACAACCAGATCCACAGACAAACTTTGAAGAAGCAGCCTTAGTTACTGCTACTCTCTCACTCAGGTCCCAATATTTCCTCACAAATGGGGAAACTGGGAAGCAAAAGTGAGAGTGAAGATGATGAAGCCAAAGACAGACTAACTGAAGGTAGTGACTACCTCCAACAACTCAGCTTAACCATAATCACGACCTGAGTTTCAGAGAACATTTGAAAGAATTTTCAAGATCCACTCCCCGCCCAGCTAAAAAAAAAATTTAAGCATTTAAAATCAGTTGTCTTTGGTGATTATTTGGGGGAGCAGAAGGACTAAGAGGAGGAGGATCAGCACCAACTTATTCCAAAATTTAAAAAAAAAAAAAAAAGCTTAATTACATGTGCTCTTTATCAGTCAAAGAACGGAGAAGTTAGGGACAACATAAAAGACAACTGAATAGGAATCAGAGGGGAATTCACTATTAGGGAATCACTATTAAATTCTTCAATAAAAGAAGAGGCGCTTTTACCGAACAAAGTCTCCTGACACCTCCCTACGCAGCAACACTGCATCCAAGTGACGGCAGTTTGAAGCTGCTTTCCAGTTTGGGGATCTTTCATTGCATGTGGTTCTCCTTTATGGAACGAGGTTTCCCCCATTTTGGTCACTTAGAAACCCTAGAGCTAAAGCAATGGGAAGAGGCGGGGGACCGCAACATGGTGAGTGTCCCAAAAAGCTGGATGGGAAAAGCGATCTGATTGGCTGGCTACACCGTTTCCCATCATCTCCTTTTCTTCAAGAGTTGTTCCGTTAGTTTATTCTGTTCGTTAAAAACCCTAACCATACTGCAAGAGGAATTTCTCTTCAATACAAGGCCAGACACTGATCTGTTAGGGGACAGATCCTATTCAACACTGCCATCCAGGTGCACCTCCCTCTCTGGTGCCCTTCGGAATTTGGTTCTCACTTCACTTATTTCCAAGACAGCCAAGGCTCAGAAGTGTGAGGCTCTGCACCCTAGTCCAGCTCCTGACAAACCCACCTGTAAAGTGACAGGTGCCATCTCCTGGTTTGCAGCTGGGGAGACTGGCTTCCTACATCTTCCTTCTTTGGTTGAACAAGAGGTATTCTGTCCTATACGTTGTTCAGGTTGGGGTGATTTTGGCTTACAAACCCTTTACATTCGAAGGCCTTTGCGGGGAAAACAAACCACGCCCCGTGGCTCAGGAGCAGACTGCTCCGTGCAGGTGAGCTGAGGAGAGGGCGTGGGAGCGGGCTGTTCCTATTGACTCGCAAACATCCCACCTGCCTGAACTTCCAAAGCAGGAAAAAATTGTGCTTTCAAAACAAATGTTGATTCCTTTGCCTACTCATCTTAGGAGGAGAAACGCCTAGTGTTTAGAGAACCACAATCAACCGCAGTCTGGGGGTCCCTCGCCTGTGTCTCACGCTCTCTGCTGACCGATTCAGCACATGCATGCCACCCACTCATGTCCACGCTCCAGTTCATGCCTGAAAATCCTCATTCTGAGAAGGAGGTGGCTTTTCTTTTTCCTTCAAACGAATTCTTTACAACCAACAGCAAACGAAAAATCACTGAACTTCTGAGAATACTTTTAATCAAAAAGCTTGAACTACATCTATTTATCAGAAACCAAAGTGTGAGAAGAACGTTCTTTGGGAGGTGGTATAGCATTTTCAGCTTTGCTATTTTGGTGTAAGGTGGTTACACTCTCTCTCTCTCTCTCACACACATACACACACCCCCTCCCTCAGAAGAAAAAAAGACTGCATACCCTAAAATAGGAATGGTCAGCTTTTCTCGGCTAGCAAGCCACAGCCACATCTTCTAGGAGTAAGAAAACATGCGGATGTTGAACAGGATGAGAAACACACTGAGGTATAAAAGGAGAACACAAGAAAGTTCTCTGTTGCAGCATTAAAAAAAAAAAAAAAAAAAAAAAAAGATTTTTCCCATAAAGATCAAGATCACACAACATAACCTAACCCCATAAACACAGTATTCTTAAGAACACAAATACTCTACAATTAAGAATCTTAAATCCTATTTTTCCATGTTTTATAGTTTTTTTTTGTTTTTTTCTTTTCACTTAGTAGTTTTCTCATGTTTCCTTGGCTCAATCTACAGAATGCACCCCACTGCACATATCCAGTGCCCTCCCCGACCAGCCACAGAGATGCTAGGCTTGTGCGTGTCACACCTCATGGAGAGGGGAGGGAAACCCTACTGAGCAAGTGTGGGAGGAGGCAGAGGGCCTGTCGGAGAAGGAAATGTAAAAGGTTTCTGAGGTAGATAGAGATATCACTTCACAGGCTCAATCCCTGCAGAAAAGATAAGTACATTCATCTGTAAAAAAATAAAGATGAGGTAGGACGTAAGCAATGTTGTACTTTTCTTGTTGTCTTTCAAACAAAAGCAAAAAAAAAAAAATTTTTTTTCCCTGAGACAGTTTCCTCTTTGAAATTCAAAAGGGGGGGGGAAGAGACAGAGAGGAGAGATGGATACACGCGCACCCCAAACACGGAAGCCCAGGAAACGTGATTAGAAGATGAGGATTCGATTGTTGCCGAAGTCCACCACGACGATCATCCCGTCCGGCGTGACTGCGATGCCGGAGGGCCGGTCCATCTGCCCGAAGCCACTGCCCTGGGCGCCGAACTTGCACAGGAAGCTGCCATTGGACTCGAACATCTGCACTCGGTGGTTCCTGGAGTCGGCCACGATGATGCGACCCTCCTGATCCACAGCCACACCCTGCGGCCGCAGGAACTGCCCATTGCCCGTGCCCTCGGAGCCCAGGAAGCGGGCTGACTGGCAGTCCGGGTGGATGACCAGGAGCCGGTGGTTGTTGAAGTCGGTGACCACCAAGTGGCCCTCGTGGTTGAAAGCCACGCCCCGCGGGGAGTCAAAGTGCTTCCAGAGAGCCCCCTCGAAGCCGTACTTATTCAGGAAGACCCCGTCGGGCCCGAACAGCTGGATGCGGTGGTTCCGCGTGTCTGAGACCAAGATCTTGCCCTCGGAATTCACCGCCACGTCCCAAGGGTAGTTGAACTGCCCGTTCTTGGTGCCCTTCTCCCCGAACTTGAGGAGGAACTGGCCCTCGAAGGTGAAGATCTGGATACGATGATTGTCCTTGTCGGCCACCACGATCCTGCGGGAGGCATCGCAGGCCACCCCGGCAGGCCGGTCGAACTGCCCCGGCCGGGAGCCCAGCGTGCCGAACTTGTGGTGGAAGGCGCCGCAGGGCTTGAACACCTGGATGCGGTTGTTGCTGCGGTCGGCCACCACGATGTAGCCCTCCTTGTCCACGCTCACGCCCCACGGGCGGCAGAGCTTGCCGTCGCTGTCGCCCTCGCTGCCGAAGCTCAGGCCCGGGAGCCCGATGCCCACGTAGCTGCGGCCAGACTTGACCACCACCTTGAAGGGGCTGTTCTCGATGTGCTGGTTGCACAGAGTGACCGACACCAAGTGCTCCCCCTCCAGCTGCGGCCTATAGCTCACCACGTATGTCCCGTTCTGCTGGTCGCTCACCTCCGCGCCAAACAGGTTGCCATCGGGGCCCAGGACCACGACCGACATGAGGTCACCCCCCCGACAGCCGTGGCTCCCCGTCGTGGTCGTAGCCGATGACGGTGAAGGAGGCCACCTTTCCCTGCAGGGCCCGCTTGAGGCCATCGCCCGTGGCCTTGGTGAGTGGCGCGAAGGCCCCGCTGCTGACGAAGCCGAAGGACTTGATGGCAAGATACAGGGCCTGGTCGGGGGGTGTGAACATGACCCGATCGTCCTCCTGGGGCTGCAGGAGACTGCGGACGGTCTTGAGCTCCTGTACCTGGGCCAGCATGCGGTCCCGGGCCAGCAGGATGTCCAGCGCCCGACCCTCCTCCAGGACCTGCTGGACGGCGCTGATGGTGCTCTCCAGCTTGTTCAAGTTCTGCCGCAGCTTCTCCACCTGCAGGTACAGTGACTTGGCCTTCACCTGGCGGATCTTCTCTACCTGGAGGGAAAGGTGAAAGCCAGAAGAGAGGACATGGAGGCTTAGAAGACAGACAGAAAGCAACTCATCGGCTGACAGACTCACATACCGAGGGAAACCTCAGACTGAGGTTTGAGTCTGCAGAAATGACTGGTCTCCACGCCCCCAGCATAGCAAAATGCAAAGACAGAGAAAGGCAGGGGAACTTCCCCTGGTCACAGGCGATGCCTACAGAAACCTGCTGGCTAAATGCAATGACTAATCCTGGACTGAGGAAATGCTGCTACTGAACCCATTACAGGTGGGACTTCCCTGGTGGTCCAGTGGTTACGACTCTGCGCTTCCATCGCAGAGGGTGCAGGTTCCATCCCTGGTCAGGGAACTAAGATCCCACATGCCTGGTGGTGTGGCTGAAAAACACCAGTAACAAAAAAACTACTATTGGTGAAATATGACTGCGGACTAGACTCAAGATTTGAAACTAGTGTCGTATCAAGACTCAACTTCCTGGTTTTGATTAAGAGAATGTCCTTGCTCACAGGAAATGAATATTTAGTTGTAAAGGTGTGCTGAGTTGCCAACGTTCCAACTTACTCTCAAACTTCAGGCATGTGCATGCAGCTCATACACGCACGTGTACACACACACACACACACACACATAATGAAAACGGAACAAGATGTAAACCACTGGTGAATCTGGATCAAGCATACATGGTGTTCTTTTATTATCTCTGCAACTTTTCGCTAAGCTAGAAATTAGGGACTTCCCCCTGGTGGTCCAGTGGCTAAGGCTCCACGCTCCCAGTGCAGGAGGCCCAGGTTCAATTCCTAGTCAGGGAACTGGATTACACATGCTGCACCCAAGAGTTCACATGCCACAGCTCAAGATCCCATGTGCTCTAACGAAGGCCAGTGCAACCGAATAAACAAAATATTAAAAAAAAAAATTTGATGTGAGAGTTGCTCAGTCGTGTCTGACTTGTTGCAACCCTGTGGACTACACAGTCCATGGAATTCTCCAGGCCAGAATACTAGAGTGGGTAGACTTTCCCTTCTCCAGGGGATCTTCCCAACCCAGGGATTGAAGCCAGGTCTCCCGCAATGCAGGGAGATTCTTTACCAACCGAGCTATCAGGGAAGTCTTTTAAAAATTAAAATTAAAAACAGCCACGTGACAGATGTGGAGGTGCTCAGCAAACACCTCCGCTGCACCAGGTGCTAGATACACGTGGCCAACAGAAAACACGCGCCTCACCCCACTGAGCTTATAATTTGCAAAGACAGATACTAAGCAGGCAACGAAAGACAGAAAGAGTAATTCAGACAGTGCTGGGGCTTAGAGGGTGGACACAAAGTGTGATGGAGACTCACGAGGCAGGTCTGACTTAAGAGGGTTTTCAGGGACATATAGCCTTGAAGGTGGAGAGTAAAGTGGCAGACATGGGACCAGAGGCCGGCCAGACTGCCCAACGGACTGGAGTGCAAAGCTGAATCCCAACAGACTGAATCTTCTACACAAGGGCCGGAAGTCTCTTGAAAGTTATTTCTCTCTGTCTCTTTCTCAGTATACATACACACACAATCAGCGGGAGAACACATGTGTGTGGAGGGAATATAAGGAAGGATTTGGTGAGTGTCTAATTCCAGATTACAAACTAATCCTCGCTCTGTCCCCTATCTTCACTGTTTTCTCTGTTCACAGGTTTTAGAGATTTTCAACAGGGAGCCTAAGAGGCCTCACACCCCAAATCTGGAGACACCACCTTTTTTGGCAACCACTGGCCTGGATTATCTCCAAAGGGGCCTCTAACCCTAAAATGCTGCAGGATGTAAAAACACGGCTTCTGTCCTGTTTCTGAGGGTCCCAAACAACACTATTAGGGAACATGGGATTTGTGTTTGATGAAACAGCCCTCTCTCCATTCTTTCGCATGAAATAACTTGAGATTCCTCTAAGTTTAAGTGTTTTGCTCCATGAAGAGAACAAACCAGCTGCCCAGCTAGTCTGCATTGTTCTGCAGAGAGGACCGTGACTTCTGAGTGCCTAACTGATCTGAAAGCCCCAGAGTATCTATTTTAGAATAAGGGTTCACTGGTAGAAGGGCTGGATTTAATCCGATTTTCCCTTGTGGGGTGGATAACATCATTCTGAACCCGATTCCTGCACATTCATCTGTCCACTCTGGAAGGATGTGCGTGCAGAGAGGCCCAGGTGGGGACCAAAGAGAAGCCATATCGTCTTGTTGTCGCTCTGGACCATATCTCTGGGCCTCGGTTCTGATCCTTCAACTGTGTGGCTGGAAATGTGTAAGCCACAAGAAAGGAGGTGCATCCAGACATGTAAAACTGGGTCACCCAGCACTCAAGTATTTTCAATAACCAAGATGCACAAAAAGAAAACGTTATACAAAGGTGCCCAGGAGGGAGCAGAAAACTTAGTAATTAGTGGAGAAGGCAGACTTTCCCAGGATCTGGGGCAAGGCACTCCAGCAGAGAGCAAAGATGAATGGGACTGCTCTGTGTCCAGAATGAGCAAGCTGATTTTGGGTCACCCAAGAGTGAGTTTTTATGCAAGTAAACAAGAAGCTGCTTACATGAAGAAGAAACGGACTCTGCTTCCCAATCTGCTTCTCTTACGGTAAAGCGTGTGCTCTCTAGTGCTCCTGAAAGAGCACTGCCCTGCGAGGGAGGAGGATGCGAGTTGGGCCCACCAGAGGGAGGGGAACTAAGGTGAGGTCTGCAGAAACCCCCGCACACAAAGGCCTTTTCATCCACAAATCCAGAAGAGCAAGTTTGTGGCAGAGTTCACCACAGAGCTCTCAGGTTGCAAGAAGGGGGCCTCTTTCGGTTATAATTAACATTCGTGGGTGGCATGGGACCAGCAGACTGGGGGGACATCAGAGTGTCTGAAAACTGTGGCAAGCCCACAGAGGTGCCCAAATAAACCGTGTGAATGAACTCTTGGCCCGTTTCTACCCAAGGACTCTCCTGCCAAGAGCCATATTCCTTGAGACCCGAGAAGGCAGAAAGCAGACAGGAAGGGGCAATGCAGAAGCCAACGCAGCCTTCCAAAAGGCCGGCACAATTCACTGTTTTAGGGCATAGGAAATTGACGAGGATCATTTTCAGAAATCAAGATGCTGTCAGACTGTCCTAGTGGCCCAGCGGATAGGGATCAGCCTGCCAATGCAGGGGACATGGGTTCAATCCCTGACCCAGGATGATCTCACATGCCTTGGGGCAACTAAGCCCATGCACCACCACTACTCAGCCCAGGTCTAGAGCCCACGAGCTCCAACTACTGAATTCAGACCATGTGCCTAGAAACTGTACTCCGTAACAAAAGAAACCCCCAAACTGCAGAGAACAGTAGCACCCCCCCCACACACACACAACTAGAGGAAGCCCCTGAGCAGCAACAAAGATCAAGTGCAACCAAAAACAAATAATTTTAAAAAGAAAATCAAGATGCAATGAGCCAAACAAGCACCACACACCCAAGTACACCCATTTACATAAGCTCTGTACAGTCTTTGCTGGCATCTTTTTTCAATTTTTTTCTGGCTGTGCCAAATGACACGTGGGATCTTAGTTCCCCAACCAGGAATGGACCCCGAGCCCCGTGCACTGGAAGCACAATCTTAACCAGTGGACCGCGTAGTAGTCGTTTTGTGTTCTGAGATGGTGACTGATTCCAGTTGAACTGGCGTGAGGCACTGGACCCTCTCAGGCCTCCTGCCCTTTTCTTCCTGGGCAAGGGTGGAAGATCTGACAAGAAAATGCTGCTGGGGAACGCGGGCAAGGCGAGTCATCTCTCTAGCTGATGTTATCTGAACAGCACACCAGCGGGCTCTGCACTCCTTCCCGCTCCAACAGGAAGAAAGGGCACACGCGTTCACTGCCTCCACACGGAAAACTGGCTTTCCACAAGGGGTCAGGAAATCCCACCAGCCAGGGCACCACAACTAAGGATGTGTCCAAGCAGCCTGCTTTCCTGATGGCAGCCTCCACTGTACTCTCTTTCTGGCTAGAATTTTCTGTTGTGTCTGCAAGAGAAAACTCGAGCCTCCTGGGACTCCCCCTGGTGGTCCAGTGGTTAGGACTTGCACTCCCAGGGCTACCCCTGTAGGGGGCGCAGCTTCCATCCCTGGTTGGGGAATTAGGTTCCCACATGCAAAAAAAAAAGTGTCAAGAAAACCCAAGACTCCATCCAATCTCAGGGACCTGACTACTTCTGAAAGGAGTCTTTCTGCTCGGAGGGCACCAGCAATGTCTAGACACGCCTGCATCTTTCTGTGAGAAAGAAATGGCAACCCACTCCAGTGTTCTTGCCTGGAGAATCCCAGGGATGGGGGAGCCTGGTGGGCTGCCATCTATGGGGTCGCACAGAGTTGGACACGACTGAAGCGACTTAGCAGCAGCAGCATCATCTTTCTGCAGACTATTAGAAAGTCGGAGCCAGGGTCCAGGGGACGATATCAGAACACTCACTGTCCTGCTGTGGCTCACAGAGGACGTGGGGCCGCCGAGCTGGCCCAGGGTGGGCTGGGGCGCCCCCAGTTACCTTCCACAGCAGCTCACACTCCCGCTCCTCCAGGGCCTTCTTATGTCTCGCAGTCACAGCTTTGACCTCCGACTGCACCACCTTTGCCTTCATCTCCACCTGTTCTGCCACCGTCTGGGCCTGCTCGATGCTCAGCTGGAAAACGAAAAACAATCTCAGAGCACGACAAAGACCTTCACTCCCCACAGGCAACACTTAAGGCTGCTTCTCTTCAGCCCTGAAAAATGAATGTCATGGGCCCCCACCCAGGCCTCATGGTCCCCATCCTTGGAAAGAGAGCGGGCGTTGGGAGAAAGAAAGGATTCTGTCTGACATGTAACTGGAGGAGCTGCTGGGCAAGGGCTGGGCTTCTTTGTATGAGAAATGGCACCTCCACAGTGAATGTCAGGATTGTTAAAGAGATACTCCGACACAGTGAAACCACTGTAGCTGGGTCCCAGCCCAAAACTGGGGACTGAGGGTCAGATGTGAAATATACAACTCCAGGCACGTGAGTGACTTCCCGCAGGCTTTCCGGCCCTGGTCCCTACCTGGAGGAAACCCTGAAGGCCAAGAATATCTCTGGAGGGTGGCATGCCACAGGCTGCAGCCTAGCTCAGAAGCAATGCCAAGTGCGATCTGAGAACGGTGTCACACCCACCTGAGAAGCCATACCTGTGGCCAGGCACAGCTTGCTAGAGCCCATCCCTGCCCCCGCCACGCCCCTACCGTGTACCACCAGCCCCCAGTCAATCAGCCCGTTTAATCAGACGTAGTATTGCTCATAAAAAATTAATCCAGACAGAAGGCCTGGTGTTTTCATGAATATTACATGATGTGTGTTGAGAAGCCACAAGGATTGGAGATACTGAGGTATTAAATCAGGGATTCCAAACTGACTGCTGATATTCCAACTGGCTTTAGAGCAGGTGGCCCAGATCAGGAGGAACCCAGGGAGGCCGTAAAGGTGTGGGTCCTGCCTAGGCTCAGCAATCAGCTGCACGTGAGCAGTCAACCGTGTGCTTGGCACAGCAGACTTTCTGGGACGTGGAACACATCCATGGCTGGCTCCCGTCCTGGTAAGCCAGCCTGGATAGCTGTCCTGGGGCTCAGAAACTCAGGTTCATTCAGATCCCAACCCCACCTCCCACTAGTTTCTAAGGTCTCAGACGTGTTCCTGGCCTTCTCCAACTTTGGGGTGAACGTGAGAAAAATGCAGAACAATACATGGCAAGAGCTGGGTCTAGACCCTGGCCTCGAGTCAAATATGGCTATTATTAACAGTGCCTAGCTGATAAGCCCCTGCAACCATCCTCTCCCTTCAGCCCACTTAGCCACATCGTATAAGTAAGTAGGCCTATTCATACCTCCTCGAGATGTGATCCCACAAGTGACACTCAGCACATGCAACATGGTGCGGTCACCACCATCTGGCTCCAGAGCACCATCTTCACCCAAAAGGAAACATCCATGCCCATGAAGCAGTCGTTCGCCATCCCTCCCTCTCTCCCATGGCATCCAACACCTACTGTCTCTATAGATCTGTTTATTCTGAGTATTTCAGACAAATGGAATCAAACAATACATGACCACCCTTATTTTCAGGACCAGGCTCTCAGATAATCAGTTGTGACAAGGGCTTCCCTGGTGACTTAGCAGTAAAGAATCTGCAGGGGACGTGGGTTCAATCCCTGGGTCAAGAAGATCCCCGGAAGAAGGGGATGGAAACCCACTCTAGTAGTATTCTTGCCAGGGAATTCCCTGGTGGAGTACAGTCCATGGGGTCGAAAAACAACCAGACAACAACTTAAGAAACTAAACAACAATCAGCTACAATTCATTCACTCACTTATAATTGAGACCCCTAACTGACCACCCTTCATGCTCAGTTGGAAGACATATTGATGGCATGGGAACACCATGCAGCTGCCCCCAAACCAGACATAGTGAACATCCCCAGGAGGCCTAAGGACCCACTGAGTGGATCGGAGCTGGTACCTGGCTGATCTGAATGCCTCACAGGCTATCCATGGCCTGGGATGGCTTTCACCTCCAAAGTCACCCCAAGATTCCAAAACTCAGGTCAGATGTCACTTCCTTCACTAAAATTGGAAGTAAAGAATACCCACCCATGACTGCAGTGGGTTAAACACTGTCCTGCCAAAATTCAGATGTGCCTCAAACTGCAGGAAATGACTTAACTTGGAAATAAGGTCTTTGCAAATGTTACTGTTTAAGATGAGGTCACAGCGGACTAGCCTTAGTCTGAAATCCAATGACTCTTACCATCCAGGGCTAGGGGAAAGTGAAAAGTCAAAGAGTCAGTCGCTCAGTCGTGCCCAACTCTTTGTAACCCCACAGACTGTAGCCCGCCAGGCTCCTGTCAATGGAATTCTGCAGGCAAGAATAATGGAGTGGGTTGCCATTGCCTTCTCCAGGGGATCTTTCCAACCCAGGGATCGAACTCAGGTCTCCACCTTTGCGGGCAGATTCTTTACCATCTGAGCCACCAGGGAGGCTCAGAGGGCCATGGGCAGACACAGGCAGAAACTGGAAGTGATGTAGGTACAAGTCAAGGCAGGAAGAAGCAAGACAAGGTTCTTCCCTCAAGTCTTTACAAGGAGCACAGCCTTAGTGATACCTTGGTTTATGACTTATATCCGCCAGAACCACGAAAAAATAAACTCCTATTGCTGTAAGTCACCGGGTTTATAGCAGCGCAAGGAAACTAATACAGCAGCCGACAAGTTGAAATAGATGGATGTATCCAAATTATCCCAAAGAGAAAAAGTTAAGACTGATCAATCAAGTGAGTGTGTGTATGAGCAGAGATATAACAGAGTCATTAGCTTTCAAAACATCTCAGGTTTGTCAGTCGGGACTGATTCAGAAAAAGAGAAACCTCACTAGACAGTTAAACAGAGACGATTTAATGCAGGGAATTCGTTTGTACAGGAAGTGGAGGCCTGCTAGGGCAAAGGGCACCCTGAGGATTGAGAGAGTAACTTCGGTCACCAGCTACCATCCCTTGCTGTCTGAGAACGAAGAAAAGTAGGGGTTACTGGGACCCAGAAGTGTGGGGAGGGACATCCCAGGGCCCAGCTCACTCTGGGAGTGGCAACAGCTGGGAACTGGAACCAACTTCTGCTACCAGGAGGGGAAAAGAGCTGCTGATGAGAACGGGAAGTCAAAAGGAAGAGACAAGGTCCTTCCCCCACTTCTAGAAATGCTGTTTGAAACACTGCAGCCCTGGCCTCAGATGGCACGACCACGAAAGGGCGGGCTGGCACACCAATAATGGGTATGCCCTGTTTCCAGAGGTGCTGGGTATTAATTAGCACAGAGCTGATGTCCTCGTCTATATTACTGAGCCAACCAGGCCTATGTCTGTAACATTTTAAAATGCTTCCCCAGTGGTAAGCCTACCCTACCCTATGGTAAGAAATATTTCTTCCATTTTCCAAACAGGTAACATTGAAGTGAAGTGGAAGTTGCTCAGTCGTGCCTGACTCTTTGTGACCCCGTGGACTATACAGTCCATGGAATTCTCCAGGCCAGAATACTGGAGTGGGTAGCCTTTCCCTTCTCCAGGGGATCCTCCCAACCCAGGGACTGAACCTAGGTCTCCTGTACTGCAGGTGGATTCTTCACCAGCCGAGCCACCAGGGAAGCCCAAAACAGGCAGAAGGGGAGCAAAGCTCTGGTTGTAATTTGAGTCGTCCCCATTCCCAAAGTCATAAAAGCTAGGTATGAAGAGACCAAATGGATCTTTCTTCTCCAAATCCTACACAACTTTCAGGCAAGCACTGCACTCCAAGGTGTGCAGACAAGGACCTGCTTAACTAGTTCCCATTATCTACGCAGAGCATTTGAAGGACGCAAGAGGCAGATGGGTGAAAGGGTTGGGGAAGCTTGGAAAACAGAAACACATACTTTATATAAAAAAAGAAAGTGCACTGTGGCTGATTCATGTCGATGTACAGAGCAAAAACCACAATATTGTAAAGTAATCCTCCAACTAAAATAAATTAATTAATTTTTTAAAAAAGAAGAAGAGGGACTTCCCTGGTGGTCCAACAGCTGGACTTTGTGCTCCTGATGCAGGGTGCCTGGTTTGACCTCTGGTCGGGGAACTAGATTCCACGCCAAAACTAAAGATCCTGTGTGCTGCAACTAAGACCCGGCACAACCAAAAATAAGTATTTTTAAAATAAATAAATAAGAAGGAAGGAAAGAAAAAGGGGGGCAGGGGAGGGAGAAAAGAAGGATCACCAAACAAGCATGGCACTTGAGAAAAAAAAAGGCTGTCTTCAAAATGTTAACAGTTTCAATTAAACACTTGAAGTTGAGGATCCCAATCTGGGCAGGGAAGTCAGTGATGCCAGCTGACTGTTGAGTGGGGGCCACTTAGTACCGAGGAGAGTCTGAGGCCAAACCTGGGTTTCACTGAGAAAAGTGCCGAAAGCGATTAGTGATGTCTGCATAGAGGACAGTGGTGACCTGATGACAGGTATTTAAAGTGGCCTGATAGTCAGAAGATAAGAGAGAAGCAAGTGTCACTGATACAGGCTGCCACAGCAGATATGAGAATTACTGCTGTATCTTTATCACATTGAGTATCTTTGAAAACTATGATTCATCGTAACATTGTCAGTGGGCTTTTTTCCTTTCTTGGTTGTATGCAAAATAAATGTGTATCTTACAATTAATGGCATCTTACATGTGATGAAAAAGTAAGTAAAGAATCAAGGGTGTCTTATGTGGAAAGCAACTATATTCCTGATCCAAACTATGGTTGGCCCCAGGGAAAACCTTTATGAAATTCACATTACATTTGTTGTTGTTCAGTTGCTAAGTTGTGTCTGACTCTTTGCAATCTCACAGACTGCAGCCTGCCAGGCTTCCCTGTCCTTCACCATCTCCCAGAGTTTGCTCAAGCTCATGTCCATCAAGTGGGGGAGGCCATCCAACCATCTCACTCTGTCATTCCCTTCTCCTCCTGCCCTCAATCTTTCCCAGCATGTGGCTATCAGATAACCTGACTCAGCAGAAAGAATACTTCCGTATCATGCATATAAGTGTTGACAGTTGCTGAGAAACTTACTAAAATCCTAAACCATCCTTCTTCCCTAGAGCATGATCAATTCTTTTCCGTCTCCCTTCAAAAATCTTATTTTAGAAAATAACTCACATTCTAAACAGTTTCCTATTCAATTTCTGCTCAAGGATTAGTAATGTTTGACTTTCGAGCTTATCTTACCAGACAAGGAAAACAATCTGATTTTTTCATTTTCCTAAAACCCTGTCAACCTTGATCAGGCTACACTATTATTACCTATGTAAGCGAACTTCCTTGTATCCCAAAGTTACACGTATCCCTTCCTACATGACCCTATTTAGCTCCTGGAGAAGTTTGAGACTCTGAACCTTATATAAAATTTCCCATGCTCACTTATTTCTCACCTGTAAACCAATGTGGGTAGCAAGATGAGGACAGTCTTCCTACAGTTCTGACTGAAGCAGGCTGATGTCCACTGGATTGGGGCGGGGGGTGGGGGAAAGGCGGGAGAGGAACTTGGATGGGAAACTTGCCCTGAGCAGCTAGTAACTCAAGCCACATCACTGTCATCTTCACGAGACTGTGAGGTCTCCATGCCCTGCCCCCTCCGCCCTCATGTGACTGCCGCGGCCTGTCACGTGGGCTCATCGGGGTCACTGTCCCATGGCACACCCAAACATCTGTACACATCTGAAAGGGGGGTGGAAAAGGTTTTCTGTGCCAGGAAGAACCAGGGAGACGGGAGAAGGGTGGGGAGGGACTGACCTGGATGGCCTGGCGGCCTTGCTGGGCGTCGGCCAGCAGCTGGATGGTGAGGGCCCGCGAGTCCTGCAGCGCCTCCTGGAGGTAGACGAAGCTGTGGCCGCCGTGCCGGCCCACCGTACACTCGCGGCAGATGGGCACGGAGCACGTGTCGCAGTACAGGTGCAGCACCTGGGGACCAGAGAGACGCAGGCATTAGCCACATGCGGGACGCTCTGCGCGCAGACCCCCACGACAAACACGCACCCCCCACCGGAGGGGGGCGCGCCACAGTCCACCCCGAGGACAACCTGCTCCCCTCCACCCCCGACACAGAGAAAAACCAACCAGCTCCCCAGTTCTGCTCCAGTTTCATTCACAGCCATGACTGAGCCGCTTGGAAGGCCAAGAAACAAAACGATCCTCTTGCCATCAGAGACTTCCCCAATCCTAATCTAACCAGAGGAAGTTCCAAGAGTATGTCTCTGCGGTCTGAGACGGGTGGCCGGAATGAACGAATACACGAAGTTTCTCTCGTCATCCCAGGCTCTGGGCTGGGAAGCCAGGCAGGGGGCCAGGATCAAACACCCACCCACCACAGCCCGCTGCCACCTTCCCCATCAAGAAGCACTTAAGCAAGGTGAGGGGTTCCGTTTCTGGAACGAGGGCCAGGGGCTCATGATAAAGCCAGCCAGCTTCTTGTCTTTCTCTTTCCCGCCAAGTTGTTCCCAGGAGCTGACTCTGGGAGGCAGTTGGTGCTTGACAGAGCTGCTTTATGCCAAGCTCTGTGCTGCCCTGGGGCTCCCCCAGTGCTGGGAGGCGCAGGAGGCTTGGCACCGCCTCCACCTGCTGATAAACGCCCAACTCTCAACAGCAAAGGCTCCTTGGCACAGGGCCAGCCCCATCACATCCCTCCCCGGAGCTGGCCCTCGGCACCACCGTCTGTAAATGTTTGCTGGCTTGCTTACAAGAGCAGGGCTTCAGTCTGCCTCTGTTACACCAGGGGGTGAGGGGAAGCCAGCCAACAGGCAGGGAAGCAGTCTGTGTTTGGTGGGGGGGTGTGCTTTCACATCCACAGCACTCAATGCCCAGAAGAACGGGCCACACAGGTAGCAAGGGCTGCTCCCAACACACATGGTTCTGGCTATCCCATCCAGGGCACAAAGCACTTGCCAAGGTGTCACCGAGGAGGAAAGACCCAGGACCGGGAGATTCCAGAAGCAGAGTGTTGTGAGATGGAAGAAGAGATGGGGGTTGCTCTGAGACCCAGGAAGTTCCTATTACACTGCTCGTCCCATACTCCAAGGCCCCAGGTCAGCTCGCATTATTTATTGTGGGTGGAGCATGTCCATTAGGAAATGATGCCCCCAAGCGGCTGTCAGGCAAACTGGCCACTCCATTCAGAGGAGCACGTGACCCAGTGGAGGTTAGGGTGCTTCTTCTGTCTGGGATCCAAGACCGGGAAAAAGGAAAGACTAAGGATATCAAATTCCTGCTTGGAAGACGTGGTTGTGATCCAGCAAGTTTTCCAGACCCCCTTTCTCAGGCAGGAAACGTGATCAGGTTTGTAACTTGTTGAGTGCAGCACTTCTCCAGAAGTCGAGTCCACAAGGCACTTGCCTCCGTGAAAGCCAATTGCTTTTTGAAAAAGGCCTGCCATTTAGAGATGTAATCTCTCTCATTTGATAAATTTAAAATTCTCAAGCCAGCCTGAGATCTAAACCAAAAAACACTAAATAAATGTAGGGAAATTCCTGGATGCTCTCTTTTTTTACGAAGTTCTGCTAAAGCATTTCTCTGGCCTGAACAACATCCCTCCCCTCTGCTCTTTCCATTTGTCACGGGAATAAAGGGATCACTCCTGCTAATGTGAAGTGTGAAAACCTCCCAGCAGAAGGCTCCCTCCTCTTACCAAACAGCTAAGCAATCTTTTCTTCACCTCTGCTCAGGATCCACTATTTGGCCGGGGGCGCGCAGATGACTGGTGTCTTCTGCCTGCTTTCTTAGATCTGTGAGCTCTTGCCAAGTGGGGAAGAACGTTAGGCTATCAGGCTGAGCCTGGCACTACGACCCGCCTGCCAGGACACCTGCTATCCAGTCACCTGTCTTGGCTTCAGTTCCTTGTGTGGAGCACGTGGTGTCTGCCCAGGGACCTCAGGAAACCCCTTCTACTCCAGAACTCCCAGGAACCCTATCTCTGGGGACTCAATGCCACAAACCACAGAATTCTGGGCTGAGCCGGAAGCCAGCCTCCAGATGCCAGTTGTTCAAATGCAAGTTGTTCAAATGCAAGGCATTAAGGTGATTTTTCTGGGCTTTTAAGTTTGCAAACTCTAGAGTATACATGAATGATACTGTCCGAGGGAAGAGATCCCACAAATGGTGGGTTTCAAAGGATCTTGCAGGGACTTCTCTGGTGGTCTCGTGGTTAAGACTCGTGAGCTTCAACTACAGTGGGCTTGAGTTCAATCCCTGGTTGGGGAACCAAGAGCCCATGTGCTACAAAGTGCAGCCAGAAATAAGCAAATAAATGGGATCCTCCAAGGAGGATCCTCCAAGGGAGGCCAGCAAAGAGATCCTAGGCAGAGAGGGGAGGCCTGAAGCCGGAGGCCAGAAGCACTTCGGGCAAACGGGGGTCCTGGGGCATGACCCCACCTGACAGCGTTTCACATGGGATCAGTGTAGCTCTAACATACTCTGCTTTTCCAAGTGCCAGTGCTTCTGCAGTTCCAGGCTGACTACCAGTCACAGGGCTGCGGGTGACATGAACACTGGGGAGGCCTTCCCTGGTGCTCCACTGGCGAAGACTTCTGCTTCCAAAGCAGGGATGCAGGTCGTGGGTTTGATAACCTGGAGGGGGAACTAGGGTCCCATATGCTGTCTGGCATGGAAAAAAAATTTTTTTTAAAAAAAGGGAAGGTAAAAGCAGAGCCCCAGCAATGCTTTCATTCAACTGTTGATTTTTTAATTTATTAATTGAAAGATAACTGCTTTACAATATTGTGCTGGTCTCTGTCATACACTGACACAAGTCTGCTATAGGTAAACATATGTCCCCTCCCTCTTGAAACTCCCTTTCACTCCCACCCCATCCCACTCCTCTAGGTTGTCACAGAGCCCCAGCCAACTATTGATTTTTTCCAAGAACACACTATCTAAAACCAAAAAACACGATGATCACATACTGTAAACTTTATCTATCAAACTTTGGAGGGACGTCACTCCATTCAGAAGCTGCACAACTCACTCGCCGAACAGGTTCTAAGGTCAAAACCCAACACTTTTAGACCCCGTGAGACTCAGTGAACAGGCAGGGTGTACGTGGGTGTGCACGGGTGCAACTCTCTCTGAACCAGCTTATTTAAGGTTATTTTGAAAGAATAAACTGGAGGGCTGTTCAGAGGGGCCACAGGCAGAAAGAAATGTGGCAGAGGCCATGAACTGTGGCTCGGGGAGGAGGGAGGGAGCAGGCCTCTGGCGGCAGGAATTCCAGGGCCTGAGCTGCCCCTTCGGGGCTTCCCGGGCAGATGCTCGGACACGCCCCCTCCCCCCACATGGCGACAATCTGGCTGCCCCAGCTGAAAGGAGCAGGCCTGACCTCTGACCCTGCAAGTGACCACCCTCTTCCCTGCCCCCAGCTTCCAGAACGCCCCACCCACTGCCTTCCTCTCCCAAAATTTCTAAAATACCAGGCGGAGACAAAGACCTAGGAATGTGAGCCCAGCAGGAGAGGAAGGGGGAGGTGGGGGGAGGTTAGAGAAAAAATAAATAAAAATACCAAGCAGGCAGGTTTACCTTAGGCAGGGCTTAAATTAAGTGCTCTGTTAATGAACAAGACAGCGTGCACACAGAATCTACCGTTTTATACAACGTGTGATCCAACAAGGAACACACATACACACACACAAACACACATACTCTGTGGAACTCCAGGTTAAAACACAACTACCCACATCAATGAGAAGTATACATGGAAAGGATGAAGGGGGCCTCTCATTGTCCAGATGCCCCGACTGAAATAACAACAACTTATTTTTGGATATTTTTTGGCAGCCCTTAAAATGAACTGAGGACACGCGGCCTCCCACAAACTCAGGAGTAGACAGAAGGAGGTCTCCACCCGCCCCTCCAGACACTGGGAGGCTACAGGGGGAGGCGGGCTGGTGACAACCAGAAGCCTTATCTGTTCGTGACACTCAGCAGCCTCTCCTATTAAAAAATGGTAAACCACATTCAAGGAGTCAAGTCAAGTCACGAAACCAAGTCTCTTCAACAACACGGAAACCAAGCTTTACTTGACTGAGGGGAAAACAGACTGGAAACCAGGGTTCTCAAATTCACACAAGCTGTCCCGCATCTCCAACCACGTGCGGCCAGCCGCAAAGCTGTGGCCTCAGGGAGCCTGGAAGTGAAGAAAGGAATCTTGGACCCTCCTTCGGACACCATCACCACTGGCTCAGCGTCCAGTGGAGGACAAGCTACCCTCTTACTGGGGGAAAGGAGTCGGAAAGTTTTCAAAATATGTGCATTTTTAATGCAAAAATATACAAACTTTTTTTTTTTTTTTAAATCTGCCCCAACAGCTCGGTTGTTCCTGCATTTTTATGTAATCATCCAAAAACCTGCTATATTCTAAGACACAAATAGGAGATTATAGCAGACTTTTTCACTTAAGTGTATTAACCCGGAGGCTGCTCTGGGCCCAGCTGCCCATTTTACTGCTGTGTTACGTTGTCTGTGGATATACCTTGACTTATTTAATTAGTACCTGCTGATAGGATTTTAATGCTGTTTCCTGATTTTGGAAAACTCGCAAGCAATGCTGCAGCAAATATCCTTCATATTGCTCTTTTACAAAGCCCAGAATTTTCCATTTGGTAATAGATTCAATTGCTACTTTGACGTATCAGAAGGGGAAAAAAAAAAACCCTACCTGCAAGTGTGGATAGTAGGCCTTCTTGAGTTTAATAACTTGATGTCAGAGTCAGCCTTTCACTCATGTGAAGAACAAAGGTGGTTCAAGTGCTAGTTTGTGTCCCCAAGAAGACCAAACCTCTTATTTGCAAAACAGAAATACACATACAGAGTACAGAACAAATGCAAGGACTCTGAGAGGGGTGGGGGTGGGATGAGTGGGGACTGACACATATACACTATTGATACTGTGAATAAAACAGATAACTAACGAGAAGCTACTGTACTGGCGCAGCAACCCAACATTCTGAGGTGCCCTAAATGAGAGGGAAATCCACAAACAGGGGAATATATACAAACACGCAGCCAATCCACTTGGCTGTACAGCAGAAACTGTAAAACAGGTGTACTCCAGTGAAATTAAAAAACAAACACACACACCAAACCTACACGGAAGGCCAGTGTGGGGATGGACACCAGTGAGCCGGGCGACATGGGGCTGGCAGTACAGGTCCACTCTGCTGCAGGGAGGCAAGGCTGGGGTTTCGAGTGCTCGGCAGTGGTTGCCAGATTTTCCAAGGGTGGAGGGGAGTGAGGCTACTTGTGATGACGCCGGAGGCGGACAGTGGGAAAGGTCTTGGGTGGCATAAAGAGGAGGGATTGCCAGAGGTGCCATTCAAACACCAGTGAAATGAACAAAGGGAGTCCCCATACAAGCCCAGAATCCCATTCTGCAGTCCCCCCAAATCCCACAGACTCTGGAAACCAAAAGTTTCTATGTATGCTGTGTGGCAGCAAAAACTGAACCGGCGTGAAAATGATTTCTAATTTTTATCTATACTATTTAGGGTGAGTTTTCATATAGCTCACCAAAGAATTGCTAATATTCATTATTTTGTGGTACTGTTTCACAGTATAAACTTTCCAAAATCAGAAACATTGAACTTCAAGGCACATCTAATCCCAAGAGCAAGAAGGAATGCCACCAGCTCTAACAACCCTATTTTTTTTTTTTTTGGTTGTGCTGCACTGCTTGCAGGATCTTAGTTCCCCAATCAGGAATTGAACTTAGGCCTTAGCAGTGACAGCACAGAGTCCTAACCACTGGACCACCAGGGAACTCCCAGCTGCCAACTTTAGACCCAATGTGGTTGCTGGTGCCAAGGGAAACCATAGTTCAAGGATCACAGAACATCCCGTGTGGCTCATTTGAGGTTTCTGTGCCATTTCAAAAGCCACATCAAAATCTTGTTTCTATTTTTTTTTAGAACAAAAGAAAATTTTTCCCACTCCCAATGACCGTTTGCTACCCTCTTCCTTCCTAACACCACCCAACCACCACCTATCACCCAGCAAGACTCAGCTTCCCACCCACAAGGCTTCCTCCAGATTTCTCTTGCTCCTCTTCACCTACTCTCCTGCTTGTGGGATCAGGGCCCAACACCCCAGAGTCAGGCACATCGGATCTCCACTTTATATCCCGGTAATATTTGTATTTTATACTTTTTACTTCCTATCTCAGGGTTCAACCCCAGGAAGAACCCTCCCTGGACACACAGCTTCTACTATCAACACATACAACAGCAGGACCATTACCTTTTTATGAAAAGCCACTGGTAACTAGAGAAGTAAGTTCTGTTTCTACAGCTGAATGGCTGGATTTGGCTGGGTTAACCTGCAGATTGCTAACAGGAGGAAGAACTCAATTTGGGGCTCATAGAACTGTGTCAGAATTATTTTAAAAAGAATGAAAATGAGTTCATCCTGGAAGGAAATCAGTTTTCCTCTAGCACTGCGGCCCCCAGAAAACAAGGACACTCTATGTGGTAAGCAGACAACAGCTTCACCCAGAGTCACAAGGAGCCTTACAAATATTCCCTATCACAGCCCCCTCCCAAAACTAAGGTTCCAACAGCAAATCTGACTCCTAGAGGCGGCAGGAAAGACATATAACCCACGTGTGTGTTTTTCTAGGATCCTGATGATACTTGAAGACTGCAGGTTTTGAGAGCAGGAGAAAACCCCCAAGAAAGGTCTAAGGGCAGATCTCGAGATGCCAAGGAAGGAAGGGAAAAAAGCAAGCAGAAGACAGAAATTCCCACGTGGAGCTCCAGGTAGAATTTCTCAGCGCTTTTGTGAAGTCCAAGAAGAAACATGAAATTTATAAATGTATAATTAGGATGTCACAGAATACTCAGTGTGGGACGATACATAAGGGAACTCCAGAGATGAACTATGACTCTTGTGTCTGTTCACTTGTGATACACGAGTACTCAACCCTCCCTATGCCCGCCCAGCTGTACTCAGGCCCTGCCCCGGGTAGGGGGCGTCACTGGGCGCCTCCTTGGGGGCCTGCAGCCACCCAAACCCTGACTACCTCTGGGAGTGCCCAACCTACAACAGCTCCTTTGCTCCTGGGTCGGATTCTGGTTTTCAGGCTGGAGTCTTGCCCAAAGCAACCAGCCTGAGGCACCTTCATGGCCAGCCATGCCCGCCAAGGCCAGCAGGGTCGACTGCCCACAGTTCTGCAGTCTTCCTCACTCCTGCAAGACTCCAACAGTGGCCTCTGGTCAAAGAGCACGTGACACTCCTGGGACCGTGGTTTCTTCCACGAGACCCAACTTACATCGAGTGACACTCTCGAACATGTCAGAACTGTGGGGCTGCTGCTTACCAAACGGTTTTTTAGCAAATAAACTTCTTTACTTACGTGAAAAGCGGGTTATTCAGAAATTCTTCCAGTTCAAAAATGAAAACAAAACTTCCCTATCAACAGAGAAACAGTATTGTCCAAACAATATAATACTTTTAGCAGTGAGGGTCAATTACTGATTTGTGCCATCACACAGATGCTTAGTGGAAAGAGCTAGAATTTAAAAAAAAAAAAAAAGCATATACTGTGTTATCCTACTTCTTTGAAGGCAAAACTAAAGTGAAAAACATTAAAGAAGTTACAGGTGAAAACGGGTGCGGTTGGAAGAAACTCGAGGGAGAGATGTTCTGGAGTGATGGATGTTCCTATTATCTTGCAGGAAGGACTGGGTATCCCTATAGAACGGTCAAAATGGGGACTTCCCTGGTGGTTCAGTGGTTAAGACTCCCTTGTGTCCACTGCAGGGGGCACAGGTTCGATACCTGATCCAGGAACTAAGGATCCCACATGCTGCTGAGCCAAAAAATTAAATTATCAACATGTATGATTTTACTCATGTCCATACAATACAACACAATACAATGAAGATTGGAGCCCAGGCTCTGTACGGACTCCTCAGAGCTAAAGACCTAATAAATACTCCTTGAGCCCATAAATGAGTTACTCCAATGGCCCCACATAATTTACTTCTAATAGGTCGCTACCATTCTCCCCACAATGTTCCCATTAGGTATTATTTTTCCTTTGCCCTCCACTATAAATATTATCTTAAGTTTAATCTCACAAGAGGCAAGGCGGACCAACTCCCTGGAGGCTTTGATAAAATTAGAACCCCGAGTCCGATTTACAGCCCCACAGGCGGCCGGCGGTCACACAAAGCCGCACGAAATCATTAGTGTCCCAGCTGCTGCCCTGGCGCGCACCTGACCTCTGATGCGCTAATGAGTGGCCCAGGCAGCTTCCCGCAGCAAATAAAAGAGATCGGTCCCAACAACGGAGATCACTGCCCGTGGACAGATTTTCAAGCCAGGCACAAGAAGATAGATTCTGACACAGATACACGGTTTTCCTGTTTGTCTCTGAGGTCGAAAAATCAAGGTCCAATTTTAATCCGCTGTGTTCTGGACCAGATTCAGGGAGGCAGAGGGGCTGACTTTAAGAAATGGCCAGACTCTGTAGGTGGCCGTGTAACTCAGCCCTCACCTCTTAAAAAAAGTGTGTGACACTGTGCACCTGAGCGTTTCCCCCTTGAAGCTGCTTAAGGGGTCTCAGTGGCCGCTGTGGCTGAGACCACGTGGACAGGTGGATGTAAAAAGCAAGGGAAAAGCACTCATCTCCAGAAAGGAAGCAGAAACTAAGACTCAAGTAAGGGGCCTCTCCCTGGTGGTCCATCGGTGAAGAGTACACGTTGCAATGCAGGGGAGGTGGGTTTGATCCCTGGTGAGGGAATCAAGATCCCATGTGGCTGCAGGGCAACTAAGCCCACTGGCCACAACTAGAGAAGCCCGGGGCTGCACTGAAGACCCAGTGCAACCAAAAAAAGTAAAAGGCTCAGATAAGAAAAAAAAATTCAAGATGAAGAAGGTTTTAAATTCTTCCTAGTAAGCCGTATCTCGGGGCTTCCCTAGGCTCAGGGTAAAGAAATCGCCTGACGATGCAGGAAACTTGGGTTTGATCAGGAGGAAGAAACGGCAACCCACACTCTACGATTCTTGCCTGGGAGCTCCCAGGGCCAGAGGAGCCTGGCGGGCTACAGTCGATGGGGTCACAGAGAGTCGGACTCCACTGAGCACACACGCACACAAGGCGTATCTCATCCCTCCAACACAACCAACAAAAACGTTCCTTCCTCTCTCCCCAGCTGGACAAGTTCTGTTACTTTGAACTGAACGCCTTCTGGACTTGGTTGTCTGCTGCCTTGAGCAAGACAAGACAGGTCCAACACTGGCCTTCCCAGTGGCTCACTGTGACAGTCACACCTGCTGACGATTCTAAGGGCCAGCTAACCTTATCAAGCACTGCCTCCAAATCAAGAGGATTTATTGCTCTAAGAACCTTGTTCATAGGCAGGAATGATTTAAACTGCCAAGTGGGGACAGGGCGGGGGAATGTTCCTGTAGGGGGCCCAGATTTGATTCCTGGTCAGAGAAATAAGATCTCACACACTGAGTGTCCAAATGAATTAAAAAAAAAAAAAAAAAATCAAATAGGGGAAGGAAGCCAATCAAAGAAGCAGCAGATGGGACTTCCCTGGCATTCTAGTGGTTAAGACTCCATGCCTCTACTGCAGGGGCACAGGTTCAATCCCTGGTCGGCAAACTTAAGATCTGGCATTAAAAAAAAAAAAAAAAAGGTTCAAGGAAGCACTGGATGGCCTCTGTGAATTCTCTCAAGGCCAGTGGCGCAGGACTGGGGCCAGGCTCCCGTGCATCTGTAGAGTCCCAAGCCTCACGTTTTGATGACACTCCTTAAAACCACCCCCCATCAAGGAAAGCATCAACTAGAGATGGACAGACACACTCCTCGACCCCTGTGACACCTCAGGAATCACCGCTCTGTGACCAAGAGCAGAGGGACTTCAAACCGCAGCTCCAGCGCAGCAGCAGGAGGTGACAGGAAAGGCCTCTGTCTTATCAAGATGTGGATTTCTTTCTAAAACACTTTTCAAGTCAGCACTTTTAGACAATTTAAAAATCGCACTCTACTTAAGACTCCAGCAACAGGAAACTTAATCTCACCATATGTTAGTCATTCAGTTGTGTTTGACTCTTTGTAACCTCATGGACTATAGCCCGCCAGGTTGTTCTGTCCATGGAATTATCCAGACAAGAATACTGGAGTGGGTTGCTATTTACTTCTCCAGGGGATCTTCCCAACCCAGGGACTGAACCCAGGTCTCCTGCATTACAGGATTCTTTACCATCTGAGCCACCAGAGAAGCCCCACAGACATCCCTACAAACCCAACAGGGCCAGGCCAAGCCAGGAGACCAGCTTTATTTCAAGAGTCACCTGTCACCCATGCGGGGCTGGGAGACACGAATAGGACCCTGATTCTGTGATCCAGGCAGTTTACAAGGGTGGGTATTACCCCCCGCCCCCCATTCCAAGGGGAAAATCCAAACCACAGTGAGCAATGGAGTGAGCCAGCAGGAATGCCGAGGCCTTGGAGTTCACCCACCTCCTCTATTCCCCCAGTGTGCATGGATCCTGTTGGCTGTGGTCCGAAAGCAGCACTGACTACAGCAGGGTTTGACAAGGAGTGGGGGAACTCCAGCACAGGCCAGCGGGATTTCAGGCAAGGAAATGTCAACAGAAACAAGATGCAATCAGAAAAAAAGGTCATCCACTGGGACCCTGCAGGTAGAACCATTAGAGTCCAGCTCCTGTTTGCTGCTGCTGCTGCTAAGTCGCTTCAGTCATGTCCGACTCTGAGCGACCCCCAGGCTCCCCTGCCCCTGGGATTCTCCAGGCAAGAACACTGGAGTGGGTTGCCATTTCCTTCTCCAATGCAGGAAAGTGAAAAGTGAAAGTGAAGTCGCTCAGTCGTGTCCGACTCTCAGCGACACCATGGACTGGAGCCTACCAGGCTCCTCCGTCCATGGGATTTTCCAGGCAAAAGTACTGGGGTGGGGTGCCATTGCCTTCCCCGTTTAGAAGCCTAAATTCCCAGGATCACTCATCATGCGTGAATGAAGGTCTAATGAGACAGTAACGATAATGAGAAATAATTCTAGCCTCAGAAATGGATGGCACTTCCTCAGAAACTCCACTTCATCCCAACAAAGGAGGCCTGCGCTTCACCTCTTTGCACTGCACCTGTGTGCTGTTCAATAGAATATAATGGATGGCCCCACTGACCCTGACCCAGCAGGTAATGCAACCAAGAGGTACAGGAGGGGAGGGGCTGCGCCTCCCCAGCATCCCCTCCCCACGCAGATACTCAAGAATAAACTCCAGTTCAAAGGCCAGACTTGACAGGGTGGAGGAAAGACAAAATGCACTTGCTCCAAGCTGGGAAACAATCAGGTGGAGTGTTACATAATCCAAAGTTCAAGGCAGACAATAAAGGAACAGTCCTTCAAGAGGTCTCTCCTTGGGTTTTTAAACTGCTGACTTGCTTAGTTAGTCTGACTCTGTGCTGAGACTGCCGGGAGGGAGTCACCCTTACTTTGGCTGGCACCTAACCAGCTGAGATGCAAGGCCAGGGAGATGCAGGAGGCATTTGTCTGTGATGGATCTTCAAACTGGTGTCTCTGTTTTTAATTTTGGCCACACTGTGCGACACGTGGGATCTTCGTTTCCTGACTAGGGATCGAACCATCACCCTTCTCAGTGAAGTGCAGAGTCTTAACCACCGGACTGCCAGGGAAGCCCCAAACTGGTGTATTTTGAACTTCCGGCCCCGGGTGGTTCTTCCTCAGCCCTTCGACAGAAGAACCCGCTGCACCTAATACTCCTAGGGCCTTCCCCAAGTAACAGGCCCAACGGGATGTCTCAGGCTGGCCTGTCCACACTTATCCCCCTGCTCTCCCTACAGTTGTCTCCCGGAGTGAACGTCACTGTTTCACAAACAGCACTAATACAGGTGGTTTGTAGTCTCTGAGGCCATGATGTCTGCATTAAGTGTGCAGTGTTTGCATACTTAATTTAAAAAAAAAAAAAAAAAAAAAACCATTTACACTGGATTTCAGGCTCTGAGCTAAGAGCCTTGTGAGATTAAAAAAAAAAAAAAAAAAAAAAAATCAACTCATGAAGCTTCCAGTCTCCTAGAAGTCTTGGGTGGTCAGCCTGGGGAGGTCGTGGTCATGTTGTCTAAGTGTGATTATTAACAACGGCCTCTTTCACTCTCAAAAATGGCCCAGTATGAAAACCTACTGGACAGGATCAGTAAGACAAATGGGGAATTAACCAAAATACACGAGGGCAGAGAAGACAGACTGCCATCCAGAGAAGTACAAAATCCCTTAGGATTTACTGGGGTCACATGGCCTAAGGGTGAGGCAGGTAAGTCAGAAATGACTTTTTATGGGGCTTCCCCAGTAACCCAGCGCTTAGGACTCTGTGCTTCCATTGCACAGGGTGCGAGTTCAATCCCTGGTGGGAGAACTAAAATCACACACAAGCCACCAAGAGAGAAAAGCAGGGACTGAGACGCAAGATTTACAAATCCAATTAAAAAGAACACTATGAGCAGAAGCACACTTTTCTTGGCCTAGGTGCAGGGAAGACCCTGAAGCAAACTGAGGGAGAAGTTAGCTGGGAGCTCAAGCACCAGAGGGGACTACAAGCAAGGAGGCCAAGGCACAGCCTGGGGCCACTTTTTTGTTGAGAAGTCCGAAAACCTGGGTTCAAATGTTGATGTGGTCCTTCCTTCTCCAGCTCTTTTGGTTAAGCGGGCTCACTGAGCGTTTTCCATCACTCCAAGGCGGGGAAAGTACACTTCGTCTCACAGTTGGTAGTGAAGAGTTCGCAAGTGCATGAAACCCAGATGCTAGCAGTTCTAGCAGGGAGGAAAGGGATAGTGGCCTGCCTTGAAGGCTGCAGTTAGGTCAGTGAAGAAAGAGGCAAGGTAAATCCAGCTCCAGAATCCTGTCTGCAAGGCTGGCTGTGTTTGCAAGGCAGGGCTGATACGGGCTGCCAAGCCCCTCCCACGGTCAATGACCTTTCTCCAGGGCTGTGACTTTCTTTGCCCACTGAAGGGAATATTTACACAGCCCATAAATACAACCGGAAAAAGCAGACTGGGGACTTCTCTGGTGGTCCAGTGGTTAATGCTCCAAATGCTGGGGACCCAGGTTCTATCACTGGTCAGGGAACGAGATCCCCCATGCTGCAACTAAGACTGGGGCAGCCAAATCAATTCAAAAAGATAAATGTCTCCAACTTCCTATGCGGCCACGGTGCTGCCCCGCCACTCTCAGACCAGCCCCATTCGGTCCCCACCAACAGAGGTCATGTGTTCAACAGGAATCCCCAAGGCAGGCATGCTCCCTCACTACACCTGCTCCTGGGACCATGCCCTTTCCTTCCCCTCAGAGAGGGGGCAGCCCACCAGGAGAGGCAATGAACAAGGCCCGCAAGATCAGGAATGGGGGAAGAAATTGAACACTGGGCTGCCTCTGGTAATCTCAGCAGACTTCCAGGAGGAAGGGGAAGCTAAGTCTCAAAAGGTCCGCACCAGGGGGACGCTGCTAGAGAAACGCAAGGTACGTTCTCACTCCACTGCCCACCCTTCCACCACTGCTCCCCTGCGTCTCCTCACGCAGAGGGTACCCTTCTGCATATTTTTAAAATCTTTTCCCCCCCCCCATTTACTTTTCCCTGACCAGGAATCAAACCTGCAGTGGAAGCTCGGAGTCTTAATCCCTGGACTGCTAGAAGTCCCAGAGCGCCTCTTAGAGTCAGAGGCAGTGCCCCCTCCTTGAAGCCCTCCGTGGTTCCCACTGCACGCCTGAGCCCCCTCGGCCTGCGGGGTTTCACTGGGCTGTCCTGGACTCCTGGCTGCTCCACACAAGCTCCACCTGCTTCCCCCTGCTTGAAAACCCTACCCCTCGCACCACCATCGCCCAGCCACCCCTGTCCGTCCTCAGTTCCTGCCAGTCAGTATCGCTTCCTCAGACAGATCCTTCCCCTGACTACTAGCACTAAGGTCCTGGGTTCCTGGCTTCTTCTGAATTCTTTTTTAAAAATTATTTATTTACTTCTGGCTGTGCTGGGTCTTCCTTGCGGCTCTTCTCCAGTTGCAGAGTGGGGACTGCTCTCTGGCTGCAGGGTGCAGGCTTCTCATTTCGGCGGCTTCCCCGGCGGCAGAGCGTGGGCTCTAGGGCACAGGTTCAGTAGTTGCAGCGCCCAGGCTTAGCTGCTCCGCAGCATGTGGGATCTTCCTGGATCGGGGATCGAACCCGTGTCCCCTGCACTGGCAGGCAGACTCTTTAACCGCTGAGCCACCAGGAAAGACAGCCAGAGATCAGTTTTAAAGAGACTCCTTCCTAGGTGGTGCCGTGTACTCTCTGAGCCACCAGGGAAGCCCGCTCCTGAATTTTCTCGGTTTAACGCTTTCCACTGCTTGTTCTGTGCTTCCTTTCACGTGTCTGGCACATGAAAGCTCAATAAACATTTGAGTGACTACTCGGGTGGGAGACTGGCGCTGTAACCAGCAGAATACACAGGAAAGGGGCAATGCGTCTGGCAGCAGGTCCCCAGATGAACTGACAAGTTCTTGGCCACCTGTTGGATCTTGTCTAGCCATCCCTCTAACTGCTGATGAAAAACACCCCATATCACGATGAAAACAAAACAGAAAACAAGGAGAGGGGAAGGACACAGGCTGGGAGGTATGACAGAGCAGCAGGTTCCACGGTGTGAAGGTTTAATTAAAATGTGGACAGAAATCGAAGACGCGATGGGGAAGTCCAGCTCTCATCACTGGCGGGGAGCACCGGGGTGCCCTTCTGCACTTTTCAAGGAAAAGCCACTCGCGCAATCGAAGACAGCGGCACGTGTTTTGCTATTCCTCTCATCAAAATATAAGATCTGGGACTTCCCTGGTGATCCAGTGGCTAAGACTATGTGCTCCCAATGCAGAGGGCCTTGGTTAGATCCCTGGATCAGGGAACTAGATCCCACATGCTACAGCTAAGACCCAGGGCAGCCAAAGAGATAGATCAATAAATATTTAAAACACACACATACACCATCTACTCCCCCTCTGCTTGAATCAGAGCTGGTCGTGCAACTTCCCTTGCCCAGTCAAATGTGTGGTGGCCATTCTATAAACCCTGATGTGCCTGGCTGAAGCCCTCACTCTCTGAGTCCAGCAGCAGCACCCTGAGAAACCCAGGCCAGGAAGAAACCAGGAGCCCTGGCCACCAGCCCCAGCTGATCACCAGCCAGGGGAACGCACCTTCTTCAACCTTCCAGGCCAGCTAGCCTTCCACCTCTAACGACAAGGTAAAAAGGCAGGCTCCGCTGCCGACTCATGAGAAACAATCAATAATTAAAACACCATTTCAATCTTATCCATTAGAAAAGAAGAAGTTTTTCACTGAGAGATAACGCCTTCTTTCATTCTTGAGTAAGACCTACAGGCATGCGTGCATGCTCAGTCCTTTCAGCTGTGTCTCTTTGCGACCCCATGGACTGTAGCCCGCCAGGCTCCTCTGTCCATGGGATTCTCCAGGCAAGACTACTGGAGTGGGTTGCCATGCCCTCCTCCAGGGGATCTTCCAGACCCAAGGATTGAATCCACGTCTCCAGCCACTGCAGGTCGTTTCTTTACCATCTGAGTCACCAGGGAAGCTGAGTAAGGCCTAGGGATTAAATAAGATAGTCATGGATCCTTCCCAGCTCTGCCCATACTGGTTCCATCAAAATTCAGTTCACAGATTCCATTCCAGACCCTGAGCAGGCAGCAGCCACAGAGGGAGAGCCCAAAGAAAATGCAGATTCCCCAAACCCCAAGAGCTGGCCACGACCTCTCAGAACCTCAATAGCCTACTCAGTCCAACCAGAAGCACCTTTCTGTGTCTGAGGCCAAGTCTCTGAATAGGTGGTTCTCTAGAAGAAGCTACCTAGAAGAATGCAGTAGAAAACCATTAAAATGGGGAAAAGTGAAAGTGTTAGTCGCTTGGTTGAGTCCAACTCTTTGTGACTCCATGGACTGTATCTGCCAGGCTCCTCTATCCATGAAATTCTCCAGGCAACAATACTGGACTGGGTTGCCATTTCCCTCCTCCAGGGATCTTCCGGACCCAGAGATTGAACCCGGCTCTCCTGCACTGCAAGCGCATTCCTTGCCATCTGAGCTACCAGGGAAGCCCAAAATGGGGAAAGGGAGAGTTTAAATCCCCAGGGAGCTTCCAAAAGGGTCAACCCTAAGATGTCTTCCCAGGGTCTCCCCTAAGCCATCGTCTCCCACACACTTTTGACAAACTAGATCTGACACATGAGGAGTCCAGAGCTCTGATTTGTATTTCCCAACACAGCCGACTGCGATCCCAGGAAAAGCCTTAACCTCCATTTCTTCCCAGGGAAGAAGAGAGGGCATATTATTTCTCCAGTAAACAAGAACTTCTATGATGTATATGTTCAGGCCATCCAGCTAGGAAGTTGGCACTTCCTTGGGGGAAAAAAAAAAACCGAGATGGTCTGTGGCACCACATCTGAGATTAGATGCAACCTAAATGTCCATCAATAGGGGACTGGTTACAGTTATTAAATAGACTGATTACTGGCCAACCATAAAAAAGAATATGAGCAACAGAATAAACTCCAAAATACATAATTGCGGGAAAAATAAGGAAGGAGTGGTGTACACAGCATGCTATTTGTGTGAAGGAAGAAAACAGGTACCGGAATTCCTTGCTAACTCATTCTACAGTGAGGGGCACATGAACGTGCTTAGAAGCCATAGGATACTAGTCTGTAATATTTTTCACTCCACGCCCAAATGGGGCATGATTATACAGTTATTTAGAACCTCATGAAACTGTAAATACTTTCTGCTATTCCCTTCACATTCCTAAAATATTTGCTAAGATAAGCTACATGTTTAATTACTGTTTACACTAAACTAAAAGCAGATATTATCGTGATGTAATGTGCAGTGAAAAACAGAATATGAACAGTACATACGATATGTTCTAAAGAGGGGAATGGAGTTGCTCGTAAGCCACAAAATCTAGAATGTTATCAAGCCAGGGAAATGCCTGGTGGTCCAGTGGTTGAGATTCAGTGCTTTCACTGCCAGGGGCCCAGGTTCGATCCCTGGCTGGGGAAGTAAGATGCCACAAACCACGAGGAACAATAAAAAAAAAAAAAAAAGAATGATATAAACCAAATTATTAATTCTGGGTTAGGATGACCAGCATCTTCTTTCTATATATATATATTTTGTTGTTGTTGTTCCCCCATAGGGCTTGAAGGTTCATTTACCCAAACAGCCTCAGCTGCTGCTGCTGCTGCTGCTAAGTCGCTTCAGTCGTGTCCGACTCCGTGCGATCCCATAGACGGCTGTCCCTGGGATTCTCCAGGCAAGAACACTGGAGTGGGTTGCTATTTCCTTCTCCAATGCATGAAAGTGAAAAGTCAAAGTGAAGTCGCTCAGTCGTGTCCGACTCTTAGCGACCCCATGGACTGGAGCTTACCATGCTCCTCCGTCCATGGGATTTTCCAGGCAAGAGTACTGGGGTGGGGTGCCATTGCCTTCCCCCGAACAGCCTCAGAGCCAACAGGAATTTCATATTGGCAAACATTTCTCGGAAGTGTTTACTGAGGTCAGGCCCTAGACCAGACACTCGACACAGATTAACTTGTTTAATCCTCCTCACAGTCTTATGGGGTATAGCTACTATTATTATCCATTTTACAGGTGAAGAAATGGAGGAATGCACAGTAACTTGCCCAGGCACACAAGTAAGGTGTCAGAGCCATAAGGTTCGCTGGCTCTACTAAAAGTAACAACAGTCCCTGTCCCACTGCCTTGGAAAACTCAGCTCTGTAATTTCCCATGGATACATGTGCCTGTGATACAGGCAACCTGCACTGTGTGCCAACAACCACTGCTAACACCAATCCTCCAATTTTTTTTCATGACTCCCAAACTCAACAACCCTCGATGCCTCCCCACTACCTATGGGTCAAAAATAAAATCCTCAAGTTAAACATGTCTTATCTTAAAAGCACATTCCCCAGGCACTCGGATATGAGTTTAGCATGATGCCCAAAGCTTTCTGTCTTGCTCTGGCCTCTCTGCTCCTAAGTGTGCAGTGTGGAGAGCCCCACCCTCCCCCTAACTCTTATGGAGACCCTTCCCCTATACAGAGCATTCATCCCAACCACTGGGCGGACACAGGGTAAATCTGGAAAACACACACCCCTCTAGCAGTCAGAGGGAAGAACACAGCTCTCAATGTCCTGCTCCAGGATGTGCCCCAGGGCTCCAGTTTTAACCCCCTCCCCAGGGGCTCTGTGATCAATTTGGCGCAAGGCTTAGTCAATCATAAAATATTGATAGGTGGGTCCAAGATGGCGGCCGGTCCAATACAGAGCCTTTGTTCTTACAAGCTTCCTCCAGTTCACACTCTCCCTCCCGCCCTGCAAGAGGGAAGCTGACGGAAAATCCCTTCCCCAACCCCCAAGAGATAACCATGGATGCCCGCAAGATGTTGAAACGAGGTTTCCTTTTTTTTTTAAAAAAATTTCCTTCTCCCTTGTCACTTTAATACTTGCCACCCTGAAATCATTAAGCTCCAAAAAGTAAATTTCTATGACTGTCACACAGGAGGTCGTTACTCTAAACCCAATGGCCCCATCCCTCTCAAAGCTGCCAGCTCTAATATCATTACCAATCGGAAGAAAAGGTGTGGATAATGGCGACCAAGAGACTTCAAACAACTTTATATTAGCTGCGCGAACTCAGTGGAGGAGGAGGAAGGCTTATAATCAGAGTCAACTCTGCAGACGCTTGTTATGGACACAGCTCTTTTGCTAATTGTCCGCACTGGGCTATTACCAACTGTATTCATCTATTCGCTCCCTGTAGGCTGAAATGTCAATTTCAGGATTTGCAGAATTTTCAAGTGGAGGGGTGGGGTGGGGATGGAATTAAAACCAACGCTTCTCAAAAAAGAACAAACTTTTCTTGTTCTCCTGACGAAACACTGCCGAACAGGTTTTAAAATGCAGGGGCTGGGCTAGTGATACTTCCAGTCGTATTTGGGGAAAGGGGCTTTTTTAAAGGCCTGTTCACAGAAGCCCAAAAGACAACAGGAAGGTGGAGAAGGTTGTTTTTTTTTAAAGTCATACTGTTTTCCATTTTGCGTATTTTGACAAATCACGTTTTCCAGTCAAACCCCTCCCCCACTCTCACCCTTAGGTTTTCTAATGTGAATGGGGTGGCTGGTGGGGGTGGAGAAATGACTTGAGATTTCGGGATTTGATCAATGCAACATGTTAGGGGCAGAGCACAAGGTCAAAAGGAAATGATTAATCCCACAAGAGAAACAGGCGGATGGGGCAGGGACTGGCTCCCCTACAAAAGCCTCACTAATAAATAGGTCAGAAGATTAAAAAAAAAAAAAAAGATACTTGGTGCGCAAGAGTTTCTCCCCAACCCAGACTCAGTAGTTCATCCTAAAATAGTTTTTCGAATCCAAAGAACATTAGTCCACACAAGCTAGTCTTCCTTAGGGTTATTTTTATTGGCCAGTTGCATTCCAGCTGTTGCCGGAGGGGGTCCAAAATGGGGGGAGAATGACCTCAGTCATCTGGATGACTAGACACTCTATGACAATTTCCATTACTGGAGGGAACCATGCTGTCATTAATGGAGACAGGGATATTTCAGGCCTACTTAAAAGAAGTTAGCAGTCCAGACATACAATATCCCTTTGAAACGCTATGACATCAACGCTCTGAAAATACATAAATAGGTCAAACACGAGGAGGGGGAGGGAAAGGCCTTACAAAAATCCTCTGGGAGACAATCTTCCTCTTAGCTTTTCTCACCCTGCCTAATACTTACATGCTTTTAGAGCATCACACGCAAAAAATTCATATTTCTAATGAATGACGCACAACTCCCCCGCCTCTAATCACCACATTCTCCTGCACAAACACAAGCCAGATTGGCCCACCGGGCTGTCATTGCACCCTTCTGCCCTTTACCCAGCTCATCCCCCCTAATAAAGCATGAGCCCAGAGACAGAACGGCTTCCTCAGGAGGCTCAATCCTGACACCATCCAAGCTGGGTGGAGTTCCGTTCCACTTGTAAAAATTCATGGTTAACAGATGACGATCTAGATTGAAAGGCACTCAAGACATCCCCCAAGAATGCTTTCAACCACAAAAATCTTACACGCTACAGGGGAGCAGCCCTCAACTGTGAGAGTGCATGTTGCTTTGGGGCACACAGGTATTACGTTCTCGTAAGTCTCTGCCTATTAAAAAGAAAACGGTGAAGAATCCAGTGTGCTCAACTCTGCCCCTTCCATCAGACAAAACAGTGGAGCCAAAGGAGGGCTGTTTGTTCGGGTAAAACAAGCATGGTGTGTGCAGGAGTAAGGATCAAAACTCAGTCCTCCAGGGCCCCTCTACAGGCTCCTTCCTCCAGCCAGGCTGTTTACAAATCCATCCTAGGAGGGGATCCCGATGCCAGGTTTATAGTCTAAGGCCTTTGGAGGGGGGAGACTCAGCTCAACCCCAAAGAAAAGATCTGCTTCCGTCTGACCTTGTGCGGCCTATTTTCCAAAGCATTGCTTTTAACTTTAAATTGCAATTATCCTGCCCATCCCCCCAGCTCTCTGCTTAAGGCCCCCCTGACCTCCCAGGGCCAGCATCCCCAGGATCCCATTTCCTAAAACAAGAGAGTCCTTGAAAATTTTAAAATAGTGTCTTAACCCTCCCCCACCCCCCAGACACTGAGGCTGCAAGGAGCTGGCTCGCTGATGTGGAGGTGGGGGCTTCTGGGGCTGCAGGTCCCCTGTGGCAGGGTCCAGGCTCCTCCAGGGGAGGTTGGTGTGACTGGCGGGGGTCGGGGCAGGAGGGTCAACCCCCTACCACCACCACCACCACCACCACCTTGAGCTGCAGCCACAGGAGGTTTGCTTGGCTCTCTGGATTTTCTTGCCACCTTGAGTCCCAGCTGCTCTTCTTGAGTCCCTGGCACCCTAGCTGCTGGCCTGGGCTTTACTCAGCTGCCACGAGTGGTGGCCAAAGGGCAAAGATGAAGAACACACAGCATGGTTAAAAACACCTGGCAGGGACTTCCCTGGTGGTCCAGTGGCTGAGATTTCTTGCTCGCAATGCAAGGGGCCCGGGTTCAATCCCTGGTCGGGGAACTAGATCCCATATGCTGCAACTAAAGATCCCATGTGCTGCAGTGAAGACCAGGAACAGCCAAATAAATAAATATCTTTTAAAAAATAGTAAGATAAAAACGCTTGACAAGGGGAAAGTAACCTCATCCTCTTGTTCTCGGATGCAGTATAGTGTGTTTTTGAGCTTCGTTCCCCAAAAGGAGCATGAAATGAAGCAATCCTTAGAAATATGAGAGCTTCCTGGGCAGTGCAGTGGTAAAGAATCTGCCTGCCAATGCAAATGACACAAGAGATGTGGGTTCAATCCCTGGGCAGGGAAGATCCCTGGGAGGAGGGCAGAGCGACCCACTCCAGTATTCTTGCCTGGAGAAGCCCATGGACGGAGGAGCCTGGCGGGCTGCAGACCACTGGGTTGCAGAGAGCTGGACACGACTGTGCAGAGCAACAAAGCAAGTCACGTTGCCATTAGACACACGAAATGAGGAACAGGGCAAAGAATCAGCAAATACCATCTCCCTGTGTCTTCAGACAGACGTTTCCAACAACCTGATGCCCTGTGACTCAGGCCCCCGGGCCAGAGGGCTGGCCCCAGATAGCAGGGAGGAAAGCTGCTGACTGGTGCAGAAGCCGATGGATAGGCCAGACCCGTGGAACTCCCTGGGCAGGATTCCTCACCCCAAAAGAACAAGAGGGAGGGCAGAGAGAAACGCACCCTACCCTGAGGTGTACAACTGTCAGAACTCAACACAGATCAGATTGTGGGTACAGGAATGTAGCTACCCTGATCCCTAGGCAACACATAAGGAAAACCAGAGCAAAGGGAGAGAGGAACGGCCCTGCTCGAGGTCACAGGGTAGTCAGTAGCGCTTCGGTCCTGGCTGATTTCGCAGAGAGACACACAAACATTCCTTCCAAAATGTGTCTTAAAAGGCAACTCAAAAGGAAAAAGAGCCCTGGACAAAGAGCCACCTGAGCCGAGACTCAGAGGCTGTGGGGAGGCGGCAGACCCTTGCAGATCTGCCTGGTTGTCGGGACCTTCATTCGCCAACATGAGGAAGGGGCTGCGTTTAACTGAGCACAGATACTCAATGGATGCTTGGCAACTGGATGGACACAGAAAGTCAGGCACTGGGCTGGATGCTGCCCCGCATCATCACGTTTAAAAAAGCACACCGGGGACTTCCTGGAGGTCCGGCTCCTAAGACTCTGCGTTTCCACTGCAGGGGGCGCGGGTTCCATCCCTGGTCAAGGAACTAAGATCCCACCACACCTAGTGCCACGTGGCCAAAGACAGATTAATGAAAATTTTAGAAATAAATAGAAAGCACAATTAACGAGCCATAGCCCCATCTCCATTTTTACAGATGGTGGAAACTGACGTCTGGCCCGGGTCAGATGGCTGGTACGCAACCTGACCCAGAAACCCCGTGGAAGATATCAAGGTGCTTTGTTCCCTCAAGGGACTGGGCAGGTTAATGTTATTAAGCCGCAGCACGCACAACTGGTTTGTGATGGTATGTAATGCTCAGTTACCTGGTGCCTCTGCTTGGAGGTTTGTAACCCTAAACAACTCCCTGCAGCCGTGCTGAAGTGCGCCAAAGACACAAAATCATGGCTTATAAAAGAGCTAACTGCTCTGCAGGTAAGACAGAAAAGAACGATGGAAGGATGAAGGAAGGAGAGAGGGAGGGAGCAAGAAAAGAAGCCAGCCACCCCTGGAGCTGCCATCTCCTGTCCTCCTGGTCCCAAGGGCATGCTACATTTTTCACAAGGTCTTTTTATAAGTCTAGTTCTGTATCAGGAGCAGGGTAGGCCAGTCTGGATCAGAGCAGGTCACTAAATCCCAGTCTCCACCCAAGTAGTGGAATTCACCCTGGGCGGTAAATGGCAGCCCTGGGGGTGGGTCTGGGGGAGTCACAACCCTCAGCTCACCTTTTCAGCCCTATCTTTCCATCGAAGTGGCGGCTTTAATACAATCTTCAAATGAAAGGGACACTCAGGAAGATGTGTTCAGAACATTCGTCCTTGCACCTGTCAGAGTCCCTCTCCTAGGGTGGGGCAGTGGATGGATTCCACGTGGGCTCTGCCACTCTAAAGTTTGGATGAAACAACAGAGGACTTAGAGGGGGGTGAAAAAGAAAAGCTTTATTTACTGACTTAAGTCTTTCAAGGAAACATGGAGGTTTAGGGGGTAAAAAAAAAGAAAAACTGGGATAGACAATATCAATAGATCAATTTCTCAAGGAAGAGAAATGTAGCTATACAAGAATTATTTCTCGGGAATTCCCTCGTGGTCCAGTGGTTAGGACACTGAGCTTCCAGTGCAGGGGGTATGAGTTCAATCCCTGGTGGGGGGATTAAGATCCTGAAAGTTTCGTGGCGCAGTCAAAAAGAAAAAATGTATTATTTCTTAAGTGTTAGTCGCTCAGTCATGTCTGACTCTTTGCAACCTCATGGACTCTACCCCAGCTAGCACCTGTGTCCATGGGACTCTCGAAGCAAGAATACTGGAGTGGATAGCCATTTCCTTCTCCAGGGGATCTTCCCGACCCAGGGATGAAACCTGGGTCTCCCACGCTGCAGGCAGATTCTTTACCATCTGAGCCACCAGTGAAGCTCCAATATTTCTCAAGCCAAATTCAAGCTGAATGTGCCCAGCACCCCTGGGGAGGAGAGCCCGGACTTCATAGGCAGTGCTACAATCGTGTCCCCCATAAGCCATCCTGAGATGCTCCTGTGGCCGCAGTGCCTGCCAGGCCCGCCCGTGCCCTGCAGACAGGTCCCTGGAAGGCCTCCAGGGAGCTCCCGCGTGGCTCTGTTTAGACAGAGACGGTGCCAACTGGCAGCAGGAGCAGCGGCTGAAGACTTGGCAACAGCCTTTGGCAGCTGTGTAGACTCGGACTCTGGCCCCGGCGCCCAGTCCCAGAGGGGCTAACCTAGTTCCAGCTGCTTTTGGTCTGCGGCGACGGCAGAGGTCTGCAGACTGCTACTGTGGGACGTCTCACTCCAACACAGGCCAGAATGCTGTCTTCTGGACTTAAGTCGGATTGTCATCGCCACGTCAGTAAGACAAGAGAACTTTGGAGGATATGAACTAATGGGCCCCTTGACCCTCTTCAAAGTGGCGCACGGTGGTTAAGAATCCATCGGCCTGCTAACACAGACAGGTTCGATCCCTGGTCCTGGAAGATTCCACGTGCCTTGGGGCAACTAAGCCCACATGCCACAACTTTTGAGTCTGTGCTGTAAGGGCCGCGGCGAGCAACTGCTGAAGCCCTGCACATCCTAAAGCCTGTGCTAAGCAACAAGAGAAACCCCTGCAGTGCAACTGGAGAGCAGCCCACACTCCATAGCCAGAGAAAGCCTGCACACCAGAGCACTGGTGTCTTTTTAAAGCAAACAAACAATCACAAAGTGGCTCAGAGCAAAAGACTGCCTTCAAATCCGATGTTATGGCTTAAAGCTAAACACCAAACAGTATGTTAAAGCATCATATTTTTTATCAAGGGCCACTGAAACCAGGGCAGCTGACTATAGGTTAGGACTCAGGTGCAATCACTTAGATGGGATACATGATATAATTAATGATTGGTAATTGGGGATTAAAACACTAATACAAAAAAATACCAAGCTTCGGCTCTGCAGTAACCTTAAATCTCCTCTCCTGGGTTACCGCTTAAAACCTCTCTCTCTCAAAGGAACCGTCGGCACTAGAACCCCATTTTTAAAAATGCAAACTGAGACCTTCCCTAGTGGTCCAGAGGTTAAGAATCTGCCTTGCAATGCAGGAGATGTGGGTTTGATCCCTGGTGGGGGAACTAAGTAAGATTCCACATGCCACAGGGCAACTAAACCCAGGCACTGCAAGTACTGAGTCTGCAAGCCACAACTAGAGTCAGTACACCGCAACAGAAGACCCCACAGGACACCAAGACCCAACACAGAAATATTTAAAAATGCAAATTGGAACCCCACCCTGGTTTTAAACAATCAGAATCTCTGTGGGGTTGGGAGCCCTGGGGTTAATCAATGAACTCCAACAACAACTTCAGTTGTTAAACTGGAAAAGGCTGATTGAAACAAGAAGCCCTTAAACAAGAAAACACAAGCTCAAAATGGGCAGTCACAAAATATGTTCTTTGCATAAAATATTTTATTTTTCTGTTCTAACAGCTTAGGATGTTTTTTTTGTTCTTTGTTTCACCTCCAGGCACCTTAACAGAAAAAGTGCATTGTCTGATGTTATTTGCATAACATTCAATCCAGGAGTTCCTGCACAAAGACGGGCTGGTGCTGTGTGTTTCAAGCACAGAGCCCACAGGCCCACATCCAGGCTGCCTTCAGGTTTGGCTCTGCACTTTCCCTGGAGGCAGCAAGACAGAGGTGTTTTCAGGGAGGTTCTAATAGCCCTTGGGCCATAAGACTCCCTCCCAGAATGCTACTCATCTCTGGAACAGAAAATCCAGCAGCTATTGGGATTAAGCATGGAGAGGAAGATTAAACAGTTAATTAAAATCCTGCAGAATGGGAGGCAGAGGATTAGCTCACAGGAGGAAAGGAGGGACCTGCTAGCAGGAGGGGTAGGGCCTGCCTAACCCAGTGATCTCTCCCTCAACAAGATCCAATCCAGCCATCACTCCACTGGACAAGTCCCAGCATCCCTTACTGAAAGGCCACTCGGTAAAGCCCGTCCCAAGAGCTGGGCCACCCCAAGTGCTTTCTTCATCAAAAATGTAAAATGAGTTACTGCTGTATCTTAAAATGCTGACGAGTGATAAAAAAAAAAGGGAACTGGGTGGGAAGGGATCCTCCGAAGTACACTAATCTCTCAGCCCTTCTCATCTCTCCTTGCTCCACCCTGTCCAACCTGCCAGGATTCCCCAGCTGTCCCCACCCAGCCCCACCTGGCTACAGCACCCAGGGGGCCCTTGCTCTGTCACAATCTCTCCAGCCCAGGCCCTGCTGGGAAGGGCTCAAGCCACCACCCCAGTAATCCTACAAGGCTTCCCACTCCACCTCCCAATTACAGAAAACCAAAGGCACCTTGACCAAAAAACCATGTATTCAAGCACCTAACTGCTTAAAGATTCAGAGGGGCCTGGCCCCTGCCCTGGGAGAGGGTCATTTATGACCATTACGGCCAGAGTAAGGCAGGCTCCCAGAGGCCCATAAAACTCCCAGCGAAGGAAGTGGGGATTAACCACTTCCTCCCACTCCTCAAGAAGGGGTTTCAAGCTCCACCAAATTGCAGAAGGGCTTCCTGGGTGGGGGAAATGGGGGACAGGGGTCCAACGATACGACACCCAGCCATGGCCTCTTCCAGGGGACATGACTCACCCTGGCATCTTTCAGGATGCTTTGATTTTTACAGGTGGGTGCTTTTTGGGTTCTGTTGCCCCCTTAGGTTCATGCGGACACTCTACCAAGTCTCCTTGCCCCTCAGCGTGGGGCTGGACCCTGTCCAGGGAGGGGACTGGCGTACATGAGGATCATGTGTTTATCTGACAAGTGCTACGCTCGTACAGTGGCTTGCTTCTTTTACGTACTCATCAGCCTGATTTATCGGACTGAAACGGCCCCGTTCCTGTGCAGTTTACAACACCCTCATCTTTCACTCGATTTTTATTGAAACTGATTTCAGTAACTCTTTACACAGATCTAAGAAGAGTAGCTTACAAAGAAAAGCCAGTAACATACATGTAAACCAAGTTTGAGCCAACTCATTAGAAAAGGCCCTGATGCTGGCAAAGACTGAAAGCAGGAAAAGAAGGGGACAACAGAGGACGAGATGGTTGGATGGTATCAACATCTCAATGGACATGAGTTTGAATAAGCTTTGGGAGATGGTGAAAGACAGGGAAGCCTGGAGTGCTGCAGTCCGTGGGGTCTCAAAGAGTCAGACATGACTGAGCAACTGAACAACAAGTTGGCTAAGGAGCAGCAAGTCAGCGAATCTCCCTACATTGAAATCAGGAGCTGGGCTCCGAGCTTCCTGGCAGTCAGAACAAAATGCGCAATTCGCCACAACTGTGTCACTGTCAAACCATCCACTGGAGAGGACCACGAGCTCTCTGGGCAGCAGACGGAGACACAGCAGTGAGCCTGGAAGCCCCCTTCTCCGCACTCCCAAACACACACTCGCTCCCGCAACCTGCTCACTGGGCTTCTCCTCCCCGAGGGACAGAAATTCCTGCTGAAATCCTGAAGAGACCATCTTTCTCTCTCTTGCTAGAGAAAAGCAGGAGATACAAGTGCCCAGAAGCCCTATGGTATGTGGGACGAGCTTCCCCTAAAATCCTCTTGTAGAAATCCCCAAACTGCTCTTCCTACACTACTGCCCAAACGCTTCAGACAGGAGGGTGCCTCCCCACCCCCCATGATGGCTGGGGTCTTCGGCAGCAACAGACCAGGAGTGCAGTCGAGAGCTAAGCTTCCTCCCACCTCTGAGCTGGCATTTGGTTTACAAGCGGAGCCTCCATCTCTCTGCCACCATTTTCAGCAAGGATCCCCCGTGGCTGGGGTGGGGGTGAGGAGGTCAGAGGGCTCCTGTTCTGGGCATTCTGTCCTGTGACTAACTGCTATCACCTATGAGAACTCTTCACCAAGAGTCTGTAGCAGCCCCCAACCTTTTAGGCACCAGGGACCCAGACTGGTTTCGTGGAAGACATTTTTTTCCAAAAACCAGGAATGGTTTCAGGATGATTCAAGCGCATCCCATTTATCATGCGCTTTACTTCTATTATTATTACATCAGCTCCATCTCAGAGCATCAGGCATTAGCTCCCAGAGGCTGAGGACCCCTGGTCTGTAGGGCCCAAAGGCACAGTGGGGGAGGGGTGGGTCCTGCCAGGGAGCTGGGTGGTGGGGGAGCCTTTCACTGGATTTCAGCCCCTGCAGTAGCTTTAAGGAGTGTTTGGAGAAGACTCATACAAACTACAGCACAGCCCAGTTAAATTTTAATTTCCAACAGACAACAATGTTTGGCCAAGTGTGTCCCAAACACTGCACCGGACATACTAAAAAAATTGCTTACTATTTACAAACTATGCATTGGGGGGGGGGGGGGGTGCTAGAGCCTGCAATCTTGGTCAGGAGGCTTCCTGGTGATTTGAGGGGGGTCCCAGCTGGGTGAGGTGACTCCCTGAGAAGGGGAGCCTGGAATTTTGAGGTTACTCATTAGCACAGCAACCAGGGTTTTTTTAGTTTTGTTTTTAATGGGCGGAGGGGCGTTTCGTGTGACTGTGGTAAGCACTAAAACGGGTCCACTTAATCCAGTCCAGGGGTGACTGAGCTGGTCTGACGCATCACCCCCCAACCGCCCCCGCCGGAGCCCTAAGAGCCGCCCCAGGAGCAGACACCAGGCTTCAATGGTGCTGGCCACTCAGGCCAGGGCATCCACATTCCAGGAGGCCGCCATTCCCGCCCTCAGGAGGAACAAAGGGCCTGGGGAGGAACTCCTGCTGCCCCAAGCATGGGGGTGGGGTGGTATCCAAACAAAACTGGGCAGAAAAAAGCGCCCCCAGCCAGAGGCCCTGGGAAGAAGCCCACTCCCCTCTGCGCCCCTCACACAGACAGGAAGGCCCAAGGAAGAACTCCAGCTCAGACGCTAAAATCCAACCTTCCCAACACGGAATGCAGTTTGGGGGGGCAGGGTCCCGAGCTGTGACGGAGTAAAGTTCAAGAGAGAAAACTCTCTAAAGGAAGCAGGCCAAAAGCTCCAAATGTAATCATTAACTTTATCTTGAGGGTCTTCTTTGTATTCTCGCCAGGGGCTGGCTTTTACAGTAACCCTACGCAAACATTTCACTGTCCTTCAAAACGAGAGGGTGGGATTCGCGGGCTGGTTTTTTAAAACAACAGCTCCTGCATCACCACAGATGATGCCAGACAGGTTCCCCTCAGGGATCCCCAGCACCAAAGACATTTGGAAGGAGGGGTGCAGCTGGGGTGGGCTCTGGCCTGTGTGCTGGGGTGGGCTCTGGCCTGTGTGCTGGGGCACCCACTTTTGGGGACCACAGTGGACAGAACCTGCAGACAACTTGAGGGGAGATGAGAGACTCCAGGGCCTCAGTGAAGAAGACGGGACAGGCTGACACAACTGCAGGGTTCCCTTTTTGAGGGCGGAGGTGGTTCCAAGCAAGGGTGACTCCATTCCCATGAAAGACCCCTTTCAGCATCCCCATGCCACAGGTTTGCAAGGGGGCCCAACCGCTCCCTGGAGCCTGTTTGAATTAACTCCGCAAACACTGGTTGAACATTTGCTTTTTTGCAGATAATGTTCTAATCGCCACAGGGTACCCAGCAAAGTGCTTCCCAGTTTTGCAGACACCCTCAAAGACTCCCAAGCCTTTCTTCCTGGAGGCCAGGAACGGTCCTAGCCCTCTACCTGGGTGGGTCCCACCTCACTCTCACCCCTCTCCCCTTGCAAGAAAAAAAAAATTTTTTTTTCTTTCAGGCCTTGTATCCGGTTCTCACAGTATCCAACCCTGATTCCGTCCCAGCTTCAGCTCAGCAAAATACTACTTCCTTTGCAGGCAGACCCAGGTTTCGCTGGGGGCGGACGCCAAACCTCAGGAAAGAGGAAAAGGGCAGAAACCAACTCTGGATCCCGACAGTGCCTGGGGGTTAAGGACTCCTCCCCTGCAACAGCACTCAATGATCAATTACTAAAGAAGCTCCTCGGGTCTGTACATGCTAAGTGGCCTAAAACCAGCGGAAGGTGGCTGTGAATGACACAGCACAGCCTGTTTTGGGGCAGGGAACTGCCCCCACCCCAAAGTGCAGTGAGTGTCCTCGGTAACAACTCAAGACTTTTCCAAGAAGTTCAAAACCAAACTTTTCTGAACAGGGAATCTTCAGGAATGGAAGTTACCAACTGGTCACCCCAATTAACTTGGCAGGCCTGGAAAGCTATGAGTTTTCTCAGAAATGTTTGGGACCACATGGGCCTATATTCAATGATAAGAACCCTCTAAAGCAGCGGTCCCCAACCTTTTCAGAACCAGGGACCAGTTTCGTGGAAGACGATTTTTCCATGGATGGGGTGGGGGTGGTTTGGGATGATCCAAGGGCATTGCATTTACTGTGCACTTTATTTCTATTATTATTACATCAGCTTCACCTCAGATTGCCAGGCACCAGATCCCAGAGGCTGGGAGCCCCTGCTCTAAGGACAGACAGGACTCCAGCACTCTGCTGGGGGGACTTCATCTCCTCTACTGCATTACCCCTTCCTGAGCCCTGGAACAGTTTGTTTTTTAAACACATGAGCATGTAACATCTCATCAACAACAATTTTAATGCTTTTACACGCACATGACTCACCAGAATACCCCAAATCCCCGGTTGTTCTAGTTCCCTGTGTGGTGATGTAAGTAAGGGTCCCCAGAAGGCAACCTCCGTTCTAGTCCTTTGTGTCTTCAAACACCCGGAGAGGGCAGACACACCGCCGGGGTTCAGTGAGAAGTGTGTTGATTGAACGGAATTTACTTCCACATTTTCCAAGCAATCCTTGAGGAATTTGCCTCCCAGCAGGCAACTGCTTGCTGGAAAACAATGTTCCCTGACCATTTGCATTGTGGCCCTGAAATGGCAAATGTTTAAGACAGGAAAAAAAAGAGAGAGAATCTGGGCCTTTGCAGAGGATAAAATGCCTCTCAAGGGTCAAGATTTTAGGGTGTTTTACAGCTCCCCCCACCTCAGCAATAAACCAGGACATGAGACCTGGCAACGCGGCCATCAGTCTAATTCACATCCAAAGGCCTGTGTCCCGCTCTCGTCTCCATAAATCCACCCAAGACCAGAGCAGCAGGCCAAATTCTCCAGACCAGAGCTCTGAAAGATTCCTGCAGCAACAGAACCTTCTAAGGTGGTAGAAATGTTGTGTCATGATTGTGGTGGTGGTACCACAGATGTATAAATTTGCCCAAACTCACCACCAAAATGTATGCTTACAATGTGTGTGTTTGGGACTTCCCTGGTGGTCCAGTGTGGCTAAGACTCCACAATCCCAAAGCAGAGGACCAACTTTCGGTCTCTGGTCAGGGAACTAGGTTCCCCAACTCAGAATTTGCATGCTGCAACTAAAAATCCCTCATACAGCAACTAAGGCCTGGCGAAGCCAAATAATAATAAACAAATGCTTTAAAATGGGAGCATTTGATTACACCTACAGTACACCTCAGCAAAGACGATGACGGATGGCTACCAGGTCTCAAAGACAAAGCAAGATGTAGAACTACAGGTGCATTACAAATGATGCTTTCCAAGTGTGCCCGATTAAAGATTAAATGACAAATAGAGTCATGAAGATAATGGTGCAAAAGCACAGGAAAGGAGACCAACGACAGAGTCCAGCCTGCTACCAGGAGCTACATTTGGGCAGTGGAATTAGCAAATTGTATATTTTTGGCTACTTAGCACTTGCCTGGATTAAAATGACTACTTGCTTCTCTTCCAGTTAAAAAACCCAATGAAGATTAAAAACTCAGGGAAGAAAAGGCAGGTCTGCAGGACCCTGCGCACTCACTGGCACACAGTAGGCAAGAGAACAACATGTGCTTAATCACTGATGGGCTTCCCTGGTGGTCCAGTGGTTAAGACTCTGCCTGCCAAAGCCGGGGACACAGGTTCTGTCCCTGGTCCAGCAAGATCCCACATGCCACAAGGCAACTAAGCCCGTGCTTTACAGCAAGAGAAGCCATCTCAAGAGAAAGCCCGTGGGGAGCAACAAAGACCTAGTGCAGCTAAAAATAAAATTTTAAAAACATAATAACAAACAAAAGCCCACTGACTGATGTCTAATGGACCTACACCAAACCAAGCATTACCATTTACCTGCTGTCTATTTCCTTAATAGCCACCCAACACCAAAGAGATTTTTAAGAGATCACTGGTATACAACCACAGAGCATGAACATCCAATATACATAACAGTAAACTGCAACCCAGTTCGCATCACTGAGCAAAGGTCTTAATACTCCCTTCTCTTCGCCCCCTGCGGACAGCTATATTCACAACTGTTTCCCAGAAATTTAAGGGTTCAGAGAAAAAGGGGAAATGAGACCGACCGCTCACTCACAGTCAGGACCTCAGGATCATTGTTCATTCCAGATAAAATTAGATCCCACTTCCTAAGATACACTACGAAAATATTCTAAGATATGATTAAAGACACAGTATGCAGAGACAATGAAAGACAATCATCATTAACACTGAAATTTAAAATGTATCCCAAGTTAAATTAAACTGAGGCTAGCCAAGGACTCTGAAAAATCTGCTGGAAGAAAAAGAAGTATTTATCCAAAATCCCAAAGAATTGATTTTTTTTTTTTTTAAACCCAGAAGAGAGGCCCAGGAACCAAGGCAATTTGGGGAGGGAATCCAAATGGTCAATAAACAAAAAGACACCCGCCTCACAGCAATCACAGAAATGCAAAGTCAGTCAACGGGACGAGCCATTTTTCTCCCATTAGATTGATGGCAACAGGGCCGGATTGGGTGGGAGGAAATGTGGCTGGCAGGAAGGCAAATTAACATTTCAAATGTGCCTTGCTAGTATCTGAGTAAGTCCCTGGCTGGGGGGCTCTTCCCTCCAGAAGTCACAGGGACACAAATAAGAGGCAGTGACCAATGCAGAGAAAAATCCCACAAAAAGGAACAGCTAAATAAATTCCACAGCATGAACACCAAGCCTGGAGCAGTAATCACTAGCAAAGTACGTACAGGAAAATGTCTACATTAAGAGTGTATTTCTGTACTCCGTGTGTGTGTGTGTGTCTGTGTGTGTCTGTGTGTGTGTATTTCTGTACTCTGTGTGTGTGTGTGTGTGTCTGTGTGGGTGTATTTCTGTACTCCGTGTGTGTGTGTGTGTGTGTGTGTGTGTGTGTGTGAATAGCTGTAAAGGTTTGGTAGGAAACACACCCAGATTACACACTTTGGGAAGAACTAGGTCTGGGGGTATACTTAAAGTTTCTTACAGATCATCCTAACAAAGATATTTATGTGTTCCTTGCATAATTAAATAAGGATTAAAGTTAAGTGGGCCAAATCAAGTATTCCTGGGAGGGAACACAAAGTAGCTCTGAGAAAACTCTCCATTTTTCATTCATCCAGCAACTACAAGCTGAGCATGCTGAAGGAAGGAAGGAAAGGTCAAATAAATAACAGCCACAGACATATACATATTCAGAAAAATCACCACCCGGAATGACAAGTGCTGCCAAGTCTTAAGCACAACTCAGGTAAGGGAAACGCAAAACAAAACTCAGTTAAGGGGAAAAGACCCAAGTCCGTTAAGAAAGAAAGGAAAAAAATTTCTCAATGTTGTTAAAAGAACACAAATTTAAAACAAAACTGTTACCTCTTCCCCCTTTCATGGACCCTATCAAATGTTTGCAAATGTTGAAAGGTTTTTATTAAGCACGCACTCATCCGGGTTCCTCTTTTGAGTTCACTGTGGCAAACCTGTGTGCCTTTACGCCCAAGATGGGGTGAGACCTTCCCACCGTGAGTGGCAACATGTCCAAGTGCCAACTGAAAGTCAAGGAACCAAAATGAGAAGAGCTTGGCAGCAGGACAGAGATACCGCCCCAGTTATTTTTTTAGACTCCTGTTTTCTTAACCTGTTGGAACCTCAGAATACTGTGGGCATCCCCCCCATGCAAAACCCAGCCTCACCAAGTTATACAAGCCAACATCAGGGCTTGTGTTGTATTGAGTTGGAAACGCTAATCCTTTCTCCCAAACTAAGGCCAAATATCCCCTCCTCATCCTCATCGTTCCATCTTACACATTTCTTAGGTTTTATTCCTATATATTTATCTGCTGCTTTCCACTTTTTTTTTTTCCTTTGGTGGAGAAGAAGAGAAGTGATTTTGCATCCCAACAGGCAAACCATCGGAAAAAACCTTGAAAATAAGTTCCAGGGGGCTAGAACAAATAGACACGGATGAACATTACATTCAGAAAAATTCTGGGCTTGGTTCTGCAGTAGACCCCGTACAACCAAAGCAGAGGGAGGAAACACATATATGAATGCTGGAAACAGTCCGTGTGAACACCATCCCTCCTTTTATAAGGGAAAAATAGTTACTTTCCAAATTCTAAACAAGCTGCATTTTCACAGTCTGAGATGCCCAGATACAGAGTGCGGTTCTTCGCCTGTTCCTGTGTGTTACTAAGATTTCAATGTAATTAACAACTTCACCTCAGTTCTTAGATCTCAAGGCACACCTGTCTTTTTACTGTACAGCATACTTAAGGGTGAATAACAAGATTAGAGACTTAGCAGCTGCTGTGAACCTCAAATGTTGCCTACAACAAACTGCTATCTCGGGCTTGGAAAGGATTCTGCTAGGCCCTTGTAACTTGGTTCTTCACCACCATAAATATCAACAACCTCAATATGAAATGCCCCTTTCCCCTATTAATCTTCCATTTAAAATGGAGACACTTTTCCATCTATACTCCATGGAGGTGATTCTTTCCAGAATTCCCCTAAAAGCTCCAGATATTTGGGGTGGTCCATCACTGATCAGAGTTATATTTATTTCTTACGTGCACCCATGTGGCTTTTAAAAAATCTGGTTAAACTGGTAAAGACAAATTTTCCTCTTTGTATATGCCTCCTGAAAGCTCTGGTAAAGTTAATAATAAAATGGAAATAAAAACCAAAGAGAATTGTTCTGAAAAGTTATTAATAAAGGGCAGAGGGGGAAAAAAAAAAAAAAAATCAACAAAGAGCAAGGCTAATGGGGGCAGACAGGTGCTTCCCCTGCAGCACAGCCTCCAAAGCAGTTCCTGCAACTTTGAATTTCTGTCTTGACTTATATTATTTTTAAATCTTGTATTTAAAAAAAAAGAAAAGATAATTTACAGTATCATGTTAGTGTCAGGTGTATGGCACAAGGATTCAGTTTCACACATACATGAAAGTATATATTCCTTCCTTTTCAGATTCTTTCCCCTTATAGGTTAATACAAAATACTGAGTACAGATCACCCACTGTGATCTACAGTGAGTCCTTGTTGTTCACTTAAATATGTTTGCAGTGTACTCTGCACTTTTTCATCAGGAAACACCCCATCTGATCCTCAAACAGAAAAGACAGCCCTGAGCAGACAAATGCAACCGTTAGCATCCTATAGAGTGATGTGGGAACTAGAGTCTCAGAGCCACTCAACTTTGCTGACAAATGTTCCCGGATGAAAATGGGGGCTCCAGCTGGTGACAGTGTCCACCAAGACTCAGCACAGCACTGCTCCTATGTCAGGCATCAACAGTCACTATCGCTGAAACAGGAAACACAAGCACCCTTCAGCTGGGGAATGTGAAAACTATGGTACATTCATACAGTGGAAAACTACTCAGCAAGAAATAGGGAGGAACCACTGACACCAGCCACCTGCCACCTGCAAGGACTTGTGAAGCCTGGCAAGTGGAAAACGCCCAGATTCGAGGATCCAACACTCCCAGATTCCATTTCATGACCTTTTGGGGAAGACCAGACCAGAGGACTGGAGAAGAGGTGGGAGGCTGCCTGAGGCTCTGAGACGGGTATTGTTGGGTGACGAGGTGCTCTTTAGAGCCTGGAGTGATGGCACTCTCCGCTCTTGTCAAAAGGTGCAGAAGGGTACGCTAAAAAAGAAAGACCAATTTCACGATGTGTATGTTTACCTCAATACGCAAAAACCAATGCCAAAAACACTAAAGAAGAAATCACTGAACTTAGTCAGAAGTGAGGTTTTCCCTCTCAGCCTTGGGCTCTGCAGCTGAAATTGCCCCCTCAACTGTAGGACAAAGCCGGGGGGCAGGTCATCCCAAAGGCGGAGGAGAGGAAGGGGAAGCAGGGACCCGAGCTCCTTCCTGCAGGGCCAAGGCTCCTCCCCTCCATGAGGTCAGAGCCCTGATGGGCTGGAAGGGTCTAGAGTGCAGTCAGGGAGGTTCCCACAGCAGTCTCTGTGCATCAGAGCTGTTGGCCCAGAGCACTGCCTTTGAGGAAAAAGGGCGAGTCCCCCAGTAGCAAGCTGGCTGGATAAACAGGCCCCATGAAGAAAAGGGATTCAAGGCTGTTCTGCTCACTGCTCTGTCCGCAGGGCCTCCTACTTTACACCAAAGCTGAGTTCATAGGCATACAGGTCTGCTTACACAGAAATTTTCTGCACTCATTTCGTTTTTACTTAAAACTGTGTAATTTATACAAACAAGTACGGAGGACACAGGGCTTCCCAGGTGGCTCAGCGGTAAAGAATCTGCCTACGATGCAAGAGCCACAGGAGATGTGGGTTCAATCCCTGGGACAGGAAGATCCTCTGGAGAAGGAAACAGGGCTACAGCCCTTTGGGTCAAAAAAGAGTCAGACACGACGGAAAGCCTGACCACACACACACAGGAGGACACACACAGGTCTGGGAACAACAGAGGCTGTGTCCCCCCTGTAAGTAAGCACAGGGCGCAGCTGAGTGCTGCCTGCTAGCAAGTAAATAGCAAGCTGGGTTAGCACGAGTGTGACCGCACCGACGGGACTGGGCACTGCTAACTCCAGCTACGTTCTAGTCCCCCTCAGCCCAGGGTCTCCCCCATGTTTTCATGAAATTTTCAAATTCAATCAGGCACCAAGGGGGAGTCCATCTTCCACGAAGTGCTGCTTGCCGAGCTGACTGCGTCTTAGCTTAAACCCACCCCATGAGTGGGCCACACCTCTGCTTTGCCAGCTGCATCCCTCTGACTTCGACACTAGGGAACTTGAAGGGGAGAAAGGCTTTGCTCTAGGAGTTCTGCTTCCTGGGTGGGCACTTCCTTCAACAGACTTCTCTAATCCAGCGTCACGAGTCATTCCAGTGGCACCACCTGATTCCAGGTTTCTAACACTGACCGGACCCACAGGAGTATTAACAACTCCAACTTTTTCCTCTTCTCATCTCCCAACCCAAGGAGGGGAGCTGCTTCCCACAGCTGCTACCCGCCAGCCAGGCATGCAAGGAGTGTCTCTCCTTGCATTTCAATTTCCCAGCTAAAAACTCACGAAGAACTCAAATAACAGTCAATAATGCTCTACATTAAATTACCTGTTAAAGTAACTAAATGTGGCTCCAGCTCCAGACTGATAAGCTATTTCCTTTACTTATCAATAGCCACCCTCCTGAAAAGGGTAAAAAAGGGAATTCCCGGGCAGTCCAGGGGTTAGGGCTCAGTGCTTTCACTGCAGCTGTTGAGTCTGATCCCTGGTCAGGGAAGGGAGATCACGCAAGGTGTGCAGATGGCAGGAGGAAAAAAAAAAAGGAATGGACGCCTAAAACTACCGTAATTTCACTCCTGGATAGGTATCTGGAAAAATTAAAAATTTCAAAAAGATACCTGCACCCAATGTTCATAGCAGGACTATTTACCACAGCTAAGACAAGACAGCAACCGAAGTGTCCATCGACAGATGAAGGGATAAAAGAGATACTACTCAGCCACAAAAAGAAACTTTGCCACTTACAGCAATGTAAATGGACCCAGAGAATATAACATGCTTAGTGAAAAAAGTCGGACAAAAAGCATGACATTACTTATTTGCGGAATCTAAAAAATGAAACACAGGAAACACCAAAACAGAAACACGCACAGACACAGAAAACAAACTCCTGGTTACCAGTGGGGAGGCGCAAGATCCGGGCATGGGATTAACAGGGGCAAAGTACTGTGTATAAAATGGACAAGCAACAAGGGTATACTCTACAGCAGAGGAAATCATACTCATTATTTAGTAATAACTTTTAACAGAGTATAATCCATAAAAACACTGACTCACTATGCCGTACACCTGAAATTAATACACTACTGTATCAACTATACTTCAATTTCACAAGATGGGGAGGGGGAGCCAAACACCTTTCTTAGGGAAGTTGAAAGGCAAAATCAGGTAAAAGATCACAAACACTCTATAGTCAAACCAATGCAGGCAGCTAGAAGCCAAAAACCACTCCTGCCTTCTTTCTATCTTCTACCTTAATCCCATCATTCTCCAAGATTCCTGTCTTTCAGCCCAAACTCACCTCCCTATCAGAACCTGTTCAGATGCCATGAGAGCTTGCTTTAACATCTAGATTTCCTCTAGTAATGTAAAAGACCACACAGGAAGCCAAGAAGCCCTCTGCCCCATTCAAACAACTTTCTTCCAGTTCCATCCTCCCAGAGGCTTGGTTGGCAAAGAGCACAATTCTAAGCAGCAGACATCCAAGTGTTTTGATGACAAATCTTAACCCATCAAGTTCTCTGTCAGCAATAAGGAACTGCCCGAATTACTTCATGGTATCAAATATCATTAGGTCATCAACCAGAAAAACATTTTTTAAGACAGATAAGCAGCTTACTGAATTTCATGAAGAAGGAATTTTACCCGTTTGACTGCAACTTGCAGGAAACGTTGAAGCCAAATTTTTTTCACGATACTGAAAACATTTTCTAGCTCCTTCTTCAAAGCATCTTCATGTAAATCATAACTTCCCTCCATAAACAGTTCTCAAAAACTACTTCAACCATTTCCATCTGAAAGGTCAGAAATCAAGGATAAGTGACTTGTCCAAGGTCTTACAGTTACTTCAGGGTGACACTGGCCTGTGAGCCCAGGTCTTCTTACCAAAAAGCTACAAGCATCTTCCCCGTTCCCTGGCTTGAAAAAGAAGTCTCTTATGTTTCTGAGAAGAAAATAAAGGCAGCACCACCATTTTCCATCACCACTGGGAACCGGCAATCCAGAAATCATCTTTCTCAATTTGGTCCTTAAGGCCACCAACATCAACCAAGGCCAGATCGGGCATAAGAGCCCCAAACCCACTAATGTTAGAATGTTTGCTCTGACGTGCTGGGGCCTCAGGGGGAGCCTGTGTTAGAGATGGTTGGCAGAGGAAGCATCCTTCTCACTTTGATACTGAGAGACCTCCTATGAGGCTTATGCATCATTTCAAGAGATTAAACTCAAGGCCTCTTCCTCGCTAAATGACTGCTCTGACAACACATTAACCCTAGAAGGAGAAGCAGAAGCAGCCACAGTAAAGATGCTCACGCTCGCTTTTGCCAAGCTGTACTTGTGCGTGCATTCTCAGTCACAAAGTCGTGTTTGACTCTTTGTGATCCCATGGACTGTAGCCCACCAGGCTCCTCTGTCCACAGAATTCTCCAGGCAAGAATACTGGAGTGGGTTGCCCTTTCCTTCTCCAGGGGATCTTCCCAACTCAGGGACTGACTCCATGTTTCCTGCACTGGCAGGTGGCATCTTTACCACTGAACCTAGAAAGGCTCCAGCTTTAAATTACTTTTATGTTATTTAATTTTCTCCTTAATAATTAAAAAAAAAAAAGACCAAAACCAAAATAAAACACAAGAAGCTAAAGATTCAAACAATAAATTTAGCATTAAATTTCAGACTTTTAAGGACCACTTTCAAAAATATAATTCCGGACTTCCCTGGCTAAGACTGCACTCCCAATGCAGAGTCCAGGTTCCATCCCTGGTCAGGGAACTAAGTTACACATGCTGCAACTAAGAGATCCTATGCGGCTGCTACGACGCCGTGCAGCCAAATAAATAAATATTTTAAGACATAATAATGATATATTTGCCAAATATTGTACATAAATGATCAGAGTGAAGAGTGCTGGACCAGGCAAGTTCCTGCTAACGTCACTTCACCACCCCAGCCTGTCTAACCATTTGTAAAGCAGCAGTTTTTCTATAATGATTTAAGGCCTTTCTTGTGATAACTGAAGTTTCCTCTTCGTGAACACCTAAACACACAACTGACCACACCGTGAAATTAGAGCTTATAAAATATTCCACTCTCTGAAATCAAACTGTTCCCTTGAGCAAGTTGATCTCTTTCCTTGAAATGTCACGGTCCCCCCAAAGATCAAGACTTTAAAGATTAATGATTCTCAACACATCATATAAAATGTAAACACAAACACTGGCGTTCCACCAAAAAAAAAAAAAAAAAAAAAGCCACAGGCATTGATGTAGCCTGTAAAGACACTTGTGCCCATCTTTCCGCTGGGCTCAGGGAGCCCTGTAACCCAAAGACAGTCTAGACCAGAAGCTAAAGTTGAGGGCCAGTTTTTCTAGAGTGAAATGAAGTTTATGCAGTTTCTCCAGTTCACCTTCCATCACTTGAAACAATCACTGCATCTTTCCAATTAGCCAATTTCCAACATCGACAAATAATTTTCTTCTACAACATCCTCTTTGGAGGCAAAAGGATGGGGTGAGGAGTCTGCTTCAAAACTCAGCACCTTATTAATTATAAACAGCAAGGTCCTATTATTGTACAGCACAGGGAACCATTATTCAGCATCCTAAGATAAACCATAATGGAAAACAAATACTAAAAAAAAGAATAATGTATATATGTATAACTGAATTACTTAGCTATATAACAAAAATTAATATTGTAAATAAACCACACATCAAATTAAAAAAAAATTTTTTTTTAATTAAAAAAAAAATGTTTACAGGGACTTCCCTGGTGGTCCAGTGGTTAAGAATCTGGCTTACCAAGGCAGGTGAAGCAGATTCCATCCCTGGTTGGGGAACTAAGATCCCACATGCCAGGGAGCAACTTTAAGACCCAACACAAATAAGTAAATAAATAATTTTTAAAATATTTACAATTGCCTTCTAGTGTGCTATAAGACACTTTAAACACATTAATTGGAATGCTTACAACACTGCAAAGTGTTACAGATGAGAAAACCAAGGCAGCACAAGAATGTCAAAACCACAGTGTCTACGAGTGGTTAAGTAAAAATACACCTAAAGAAACATCACAAAAACATTCTCCCAACTTCCACCAAAATTTCCTCTACTATATCCACTTTTCTGCTCAGTACTGATCCAATACAAGCCTAGAGAGGATCCTCAGAAAAAGATCTTCCTCTGACACTTATCTTAAAGAGAGGTAGAGGATACTGCCCAAACACACCATCCTCATGACTGCTGATGCCACCTCTTCACCATTCTGGTTTTTTAAAACACCTGTGCTGAAGATGTTCTATCAGATCCTTGTGCAGCAAAATCTCCATGTCCAGACTTTTTCTTAGAAGAATACCTTTAGAATTACGTCGGTTGGTCAAAGATATGAAAGGAGTTTGCAAAAACCCATTGTCATTTCAAGAAAAGAAAACACACACACATCTTCAATTGCAAACAGTTAAGGCTAGATGGAAGGAAATGGCTGACTGAACTTTTCAGGAGTGACAACTAAAGGATACAGTTGCTGACCTCTGACAGAGGCTCAGGGGTTCCAGAACCAACTCAGGGACCCTCAAAATTCACAGGGTGTGGGAGCCAGGAAGGGAGCCCCCGGTCTACACAACTGACCTGATCCACTTCCTTGTCCCGTGCACACTGCTCTGCTTCGTGCAAGTCGGCAGAATGTGCAATTTGCACAAGTTTGTCAGATAAGCAACCACAGTCAAGAATTAAGCCCTGGCAGTCCAGGGGTTAAGACTCCCGCACTTCCACTGCAGGGAGCGTGGGGTTGATACCTGGTTGGGGAACTAAGACACCACATGCCCCCTGGTGTAGCCAAAAAAAATTTTAAATAAATTATGCCCTTATTCATGATCAGGACTCCTCTTCCCAGTATTTACAACTTCAACTTGTAGTCTGTATATTATTGAAAGCAGTATCACTAAAGAATACCACTTCCTTCTGTAAAGCAATTATCCTTCAATAAAAAATTAATTAAAAAAAAAAAAAAAAAGAACATCACTTCCTTAGGGCAACTGTGTGGAATGGTTTTTTTTTAACAAATTGCTAATTTCTCATGTCTACTGATCCTTAAACTGGGATCATTATACAGATGTACTAAAAACAGGACTCACTTGGTAGGAACTGACACTCGAGTAAGAAAAATCTACATGAAAGAGGACAAAACAAAACATTGGTCTGATAGCTTCAGATTAAACCAGAATCTCCCCAAATTTCAGCTGGTTTTGAGTGGGAGATGAAAGCCAGGAGTTAGGGGTCTTCCCCTGTTTCATTCCACCCTACCTTCAAAGCCAATCGCAAGCAAAGTAAAACACGAAGGAAGCGGAAGATGCCCTCTGAGGAGGCAAAGAATTACGCTGGAATAGGGTTTAAGCCAAAGTTTCAGATGTAAATTGCCTACGCTCAACCCCCCCACACCCCTCCCAATTTTTCTGTTAACAAGTCAGAGCCTTGTCAATCAAAACAGTCAATCTGGTTTCAGTCAACTAGGTTTGTGGGTACAGACAAAACCTCAAAGGGAGGAGAATAATTTAGGACTGAAGAAGCGGGAGGTCGCATCAGATGAAGAGGAAAGATGGCTCAGGCTTCCTCCTCCAAGTCACAAAACTTGAAAGCTCAAGGGAAGCCGGAACAGAGTGGGCTGTGAGGGTGGCGTCTTGCTCCCTTTGGGCGACTGTAATTCTTATCAGTACCTTTTCCCTCCCTTCCAAAATAACAGAGGTGGCACAAACAGCCTCAGTGAGTCAAGCCCTGAACTCTTTGTTAGTGTTATGGGGAAAGGCAGGAGGAAATCGCCTGCGTGGTAGAATTCTTCTCAATCTTTCGTTCAAGTGTCATGAAGAATGACATCGAAACAGTCCTTTATTCCCTAAGAATGAATACATCTGAAATAAACCTTGCCCTGTGAGAGGAACTGGTGAGAATAAGCAACCCATGTGATTTCAGTAAGCAGCAAAGGAAATAAAATTTGGAGGGGGTTAAATGTGAGAGCTATATAGAATTATCAAGTAAGTTAAAATTCTTCATAAGCAGAAAAAGTTTATAAACCCTTTCTTCTCCTGGCAAACTACTTCAACAACAAAAGAATTTTAACCATTTCACCTCATTTACGGCTTCCTCCAAAGCTAACTCCCTTTCTACATATGCGAAGTTGGGTTTTTTTTTTAAATGAAAACTTAAGAAGCAAAACAGTTGTGCTCAAAATTTTACATACGCAGAGAAAAATTAGGAAACTCTACATTTTAATGTTGGTTTTAGTGCCCTGAAATCTGAAAAGGACTCCCTGGAATTAGCATTTATATGTAGCTAAAATGGGAAGGAAAGCTGGGATGGAAAAAGGCAATTTTACTCAGTCTTTAAACACTTTCAGACTGCTTTAGTCCTACAACTATTTAACTTGTAAACACTGAATCATAAAGAATGTATAGTGCTATCAAACGAACTGAAAGTATCCGTTTTCTTCCTAAAATATTTTCATTGTTTGCAAAATATATATTCGTAGCATTGGAAATAAAGATTCTGTAGACCAAAACTAAGTCTATGCAACTCTCAAACTAGTGTTTACTCCTTAGCAAAAAAAACTGGTCCTAAGTCTCCAGAGACAGCGCTTATTCCACAACAGCCTCAGTATCACCAGCATCCTTTTTGACTCTCGGCTGTGCCTGTGAGGCAACCTCACCAGCACAGCTTGCCAAACCAGCCACTTGCTTGGGAGCCATGTTGGTGAAACTCATCTTTGTGCAGTTTATGGAAGACCAGGCACATTCCTCCGATCACATGTGAACATTTTTTTAAAGTTCACAGTGTAGAGATTATATTCAAAATTAACATATTTAGAAGTCAATAGTGAACATTTCTCTCCCAGATGTTTTCCTCAAGCATTTTCGTAATTCAACAGATTTCAATCTACAAACGTCCACCTGCTGAACTGCATTCAAAGCAGGAATCTTCCAACTATTTCCAAGGTATGGAAGGTCTGATTTTCTGGTAAATAGGTGAGATGTGTGTGCCAAGTCCTATTGAACTGGTAGAGGATGCAGAGCAAAAACAACTAGAATGCACATTTTTACTCATTTTTTACTCGTCCTTAAACAAAAAAACCTCTTACTATAAATTTTACAATTTACAAGGTACACACATGTAATTTTAAAACATAAAGGGATGCACGCCTGAGGAAACTTAGCCTCTGCAAATACAGAATAAAATATATCGATGCCAATTCGGGTAAAGTCCCCATTCACAGGAACTTATTCAAAATAAGATACAAGAGTTCATTCCACAATCAATTATTTTAGTCAGCAAACCTTCCTCCAGGTTGTTTGGGGCTGATTTTTGGAGAGTGGTTTCCTCAATATTTGGGGTCAACATTTAGGATCATATTGAATTGGAATTCTAGAACCTATCTTCCAGGGAGTTTGTTACACACACACACACACACACACACACACAGAAATAAACTGCATTAGTCCCTTCATCTCACTTTCCATCCAGCAGACTCAGGAAAATCCAGCTCCACTCCCATCTTCCTAACTGGGAACCAACATTGCCATCTTCGGGGTCTACAAAGAAACCCTCAGCTCAAGATGGCAACTAGGTCACCCCTGCCCTACTGCCAAGTGACAGGGCCTTTCCGGGGACCGGAACAGGCTCAGACCCCACTTAGCTTCTCCCGTTTACAGAGCGCTGCCGCCCGGCCCTGAACACACACACACACACCCTTTCTGCTCCAGTGTCGCCTCCGAGGCAGCCAAGGAAGAGCTTGCTTCCCACGTGCAAGCAACACAACGTTAAAGGGCACCTCGTGACGACGGAGCTCCGCGCTCCGGTCCAGATCAGCGCCCCAGCTCTCCCCGCAGATGCCTGCCGACCCTGTCTCGGCCCCGCCGCGTCCGGCTGGCGGAGACCGGCTCGGGACTGGTCTAGCCGCCTCCGCCCGCCACTCCCAGGCCCCGTGGGAGGCGCGCGGCCAGCGGTCCCGGGGGGCCGACCACCCACCCCCGGCTCTATTCCCAGCCAGGCCGCCCGCCAGCAGGCCTTTTGCACTGACCGCCACCGAAGCGAAAAATCCAAACTCTCCTTTTTTGCCTGGACCAAATACAGAGTAGGAGGAAGCAACCTTCATTCTGTTGGAAAACCCAGCTCCTTTCTTTTAGTTTTCCGGTTAATGTTTTAAACCTACGCTCAGAGAACTATCTTGTCACGCTGGCAGGGATGCTTAAGGAACGCAGTTTGGGGGAAGAGATCCCACCGGTTACCCTCCTCGATGCCAACTGTTGGACGCACTCTCCCTAAAATTAAAGGGGAAGAGCCAGGTATGGGGGTCCCCTTGCCCAAGGTCAGGTGGCATCAGTCACCATAAGACAAGGGCAAGCTGAATTATTTCATAGAGCCTGTTGACACTGGAGCAACCCAAAGAACAGCACATTTCAAAAATCGAAGCAGACTGTACTCATTGAAAATCACACGGATTTAGGCATTCCTTTCTTCACTATCAGAGGACAAGGCGGTCATCTCACATAGTGACCTCAGGCTCTTTTCTCAATCGGAAAAGGGGCTTTCTAAAGGCACATCATTCCGAAACTATTAAGGATCACTCCCTTGGAAGGAGAGAAAGAATTTAGGCCGGGGCTGGGACCCCCTGGGTGAACCAGGTGCTTTTCCTCTGAACATCTGACTTTCCCATTCACAGCCCTGGTCTGTCCCTGTAAACTTAAATTCGGTAACATTCCAAACCCAGAAAATATTAAAAAGGTCTAAAAGTGAAAATTAAGTTTTCTTCTTTAAAACCAATAGGGGGGGCAGGAGTAGAGTTTGCTCAAAAATGACAAAATTTCGTGTTTTTAAAGGTTAGTTGGTCCAACAGTGGAGTATCTTAATGCCTCTGCCCAACAACTTCACCAGAACAGCACACGTTAAAAAATAGAAATGTTCAGGGCATCCAGGTACCTCCCAGGGTGAGGGGAACACCGCTAACTTCACACACTCCCATACCATTTGAATGGTTTTATAATTTGAAAAGTATATAAACCTTTTACAAGTCTGGCAACACTGAGCATGTACTGTTTTAACCCAAATAAAACGTATACGGATCTTTAACTGGGAATATAAATAAAACCTGACATTTAAACTCAACTGCTGAGAGGGAGGGTTCCATCTACACCCCTGCCAGGAGGGAAACGGGGGCGGATTCGAGGCGCCCTCTCCCGCCTCCTCCCCGTTGACACTAAACTTCCCAGTGAGTTGGTTCCCTCTTTCCATTCCCGAGATTGGGATTCACATCTTTTACCTCTATCCATTTTTTGAAAGAATCGGCTAGAAACATTCAGCCCTGATTGTGGGAAAACTTTCAGAAGAGTCCATTCAAAGCTTTAAAAAAGGAAGGCAAAGAATAACGGCCTGCCTAGGCTTCGTACCTAGAAAGAAACTTTGAAAATGAGGGGTCTACAACAAGTAGATTAGAATTTCAACTTTTTTCCAATAGGAGAAGCCGGCTTAAGGCCAGCAGGCAATAGCTCCGCCCTCCTCCCTAAATAACAGGTTAGAAGTGGAAAAGGCTGCGCGGGGCAAGCCTCAGCCGCGCTCGCAGCCAGCACGCCCACCCCACCTCGCAGGCAGCGACTCCCACAAGGACTCCTGTTCCCCTGCAAGGCGAGGCTGTAGCATCACGTCTCCCCGAGGGACTACAGGTAGATCGCATCAGGGCACCGACCCTCCCAGCAGAGGCTGAGCCTCAAAACGTTCGGCCCCTTCCACTCATGGGCTCCAATAGCTTTCAAGTGATACACGAGGTGAAAAATATACAAGAAAGGTTTATTCAACCAAGAGCCAAGTGAGCCCAAAGGCTGCCCTTCAGCCACCGGGCTCTGCGTGCCCGGTTCGAACCGCGTGCAGCCGGGATCGGCTTGTTCCCCGGGGGCAGTGGAGCCTCAGGCTGAACGGGGTGGGGACACCTCCCAACCTGGGAAACCGGTTCCCGGAGAGACCGAGGCCGGGGCAGGCGGGGGCGGCCCGAGGACTTCCAGCTGGGTGAGGGCAACCGGCAAGGTCCCCCCCGCCCCCAACCTGCAGCTCTGGGCGCAGCGGTGGCCCACGAGGCTCAAGTCCACACAAGGGAGGTTCAGGGGCCAAAACGCGCTTTTTCTCCACGTTACGGAAACGGAACGTCGGGAGCTGGAGGTTGAAGACCCGAGGCCCTCACAGATCCACAACTGCCCGCTTATCCCACACAAGGAGGTATCTCAACTACAAGTATAGTCCGCCCTCCTGATCCCGCACGTGGAAAACGAGGGCATTCCGGGCACGTGTACCCCACACTCACCCACTGGATCCCCTAACTCCTGGCCAACGCCTTACTTAAAAGCAACCATCGATGAACTTTAAACAAACAAAACCAAAGTGGGGGAAAAACCTAAACAGGAGCTCTCAGTATGCCGGGAGGCCTCTAGGGTACCCCTACAAGACCACATCTACGCACACAGACACACACACGCCTCCATCCCGTGTCTTACTTATAACAATAGCCTACCCGTTTTGTCAAACAGAAATGAGGAAACCTAAGCCTCTAAAGAGGGGGGTATCTCCAACCTCGCGAGCTGTCTGGGGGAGCAGAGTAGGGACCCTCGGCCACGGAGGCCAGGTCTACACAGTCATACACATCTGTTACCCCAGCTCCTGCCTATAACTGGAGACAGCGGTTATCACGTTTGGCCAGCAAGAAAATTAGATACGGAAGCGAGAGGAGAAGTTCGCGTTCTGGGACCCTCTGCGGCCCGCACACAGAAGCCAGCTCTTCTCCGAACACACAGGGTCGTCGGCTCAATGGCAGTGACTGCCACGTAGTCAAAAAGAAAAACGGAAAAATCCGGAAGGGGGATTAGACTCCCTCCCTCAGTCGGGGACCTGCCCGGAGACCCCTGAGAACACCCGCGCAGCTCCCCTGGGGCCCAGACCCGCTGCCCAAGTCGCCGGGCCGCAGTCCACCGCGGGAGCGGTCCCCACTCACCTCGTCGTCGTGGTGCTGGCAGAAGCCGAGGCGCTCCGGGAAGACGGAGAGGAGGGAGAAGGGAGCGCCTGAGAAGGGCGGCCCGAGCCCGAGCTGTTGCGCCGCCGCCGCTGCTGCGGCTGCGGCGGGGCCGGGCGGGCCGCGTTCGATGTAGTGGTCCTTGGTGAGGCGCACGCGCTGGTGCGCGCGGACGCAGTTGTCGCACAGGTGCTCCTGGCAGTCGAGGCAACGCGACGAGGCCGCGTTGCCCTCGTCGCAGGAGCTGCAGCCATGGGGCCGGCGCAGCAGCAGCGCCGACGGGGAGCCTGCGGGGCCGCCAGGCGCCGAGCGGGGCGGCGCAGGCGGCGGCGGCGCGGGAGGGAGCGGCGGCGGCGGCGCCGAGGCGGCCGCGCGCGGGTGCGCGTGGTGCGCGTGGTGCCGGTGGTTGCTGCCGTGGCCGCCCGCGCCCGCTGCGGCGCCGGCCCGCCCGTTCTTCGGCGGCGGCTCGTCGGCCGTGGCCACCACGGCGTCGAGCAGGTTGCTAAGCAGGAAGGCGGACGAGGGCAGCGCGTCCATGCCCGCCGCCTCGGCCAAAACGACCTTCTGGTCGCACACGGGGCAGCGCAGCTTGAGCGGCTCTCCCGGCGCGCCGCCGCCGCCCGCCGCCGGCAGCCGGTGCGCCTCGAGGCACGGGCGGCAGAAGGCGTGCAGGCAGGGCAGGACGTGCAGGCGGCGCGCCGCGGCCCCGGGGCCCCCGCCGCCGCCCCCCGACGACGTGGACGTCTGCGAGGATGACGACGACGCCGACGAGTTGGAGGAGAGCGGCGCCGGCGAGCCGCACATCTCCTTGCACAGCAGGCAGATCTGGAAGTCGGTCTCAGGGAACGAAGCCATTTGCAACCAGGCCCGGAGGAGGGAGGAGACCAGAGAGGAAGAGGAGGAGGAGAGCGCCGACGAGGTGGGTGGGGGAGCCGCCGACTCACTCAGAAAAAAGGCATCGATTAGGCCTACGCACGGGAGCCGGCACCAGAGCGGCGCGGCCGGCTCGGCCTCGCCGCGTCCGGCCCGCGCGCTGCCACCCGCGACGCAGCGGGCATTAAATGCCACTTTCCAGAGGCGACAAGTATTTCTCCCGGACAAGGACGCGGGAGCCGTGCGCCTTCCGAGGCGGGAGCGCCGGAACAAGTCCCGACACGCGAGGGGCGAGCGGGGGCAGGGAGGTCAGAGGACTCCTGGAGCAGCTGCAGCTTAGCTTCTCGCCAGCCGAGGGGAATTGTCCCCCACCCCCAAGTCAAGTCCGCTGTGCAATCGCAGTCCCGGCTTGAAAGGCAGAATTTGGTTCGACGAGTATTTGGTGCGTGGGCTTTTCTTTAAATGGATTTAGTCTCTTCTTGGGCTAGGAAGGCTCCCCAAACTAGTAAAGGCGGGAGCGGCGCGACGCCGAGCCCGTGTCCCCCCACGCGACGCCAGCCGCCCCACCGCATGACGCGGCGGCCAGGGGCTCCTGGGTGGCCCGGCGTGCTGCGCTCCGGGCTTGCGCACGGCCGGGCGCGGCCTCTCTGCAAGGGCGGTGAGCCCCGCCGCAGCTGCAGCTAGTGGGGCCCGCCGCGGCCGCACGCGGGTAGTACGCACGCGCGCCCCACGCGCCTCGAGTCTCCCGCGCGCCTGCCGAGCCCCGCCGAGCTGCCGGCGCTTAACACGCACGCGCGCCCCACGCGGCCCGGGGCCCTTTCGCCCCGGCCTTGCAGGGCCTGGGCGCCTCCCACGCGCTCCTTCTCCTCCGGTTTAGCCGCTCCGCTGCGCGGGGCCGCAGGTCCCCGAGGGCCGTCGTGAATTATTCATCGGCAGGAAGATATTAGATGTACCCGCTGCCCGCTCCGCGCGAGCCGTCGTGCAATGCTATCCGAGCTCTGCGCGCGCCCCGCGCCCCTCCTCCTCCTCCTCCCTCGCGTCCGTCCTCTCTGAAACCTTGGCAGCGAAGGGGGATCACATTTCCTTTGTCATCGGGCCATTTCGCCCTCGCCTTTGGTCCCCCCCTCCGATCCCGAGCTGCGGGGACGGAACCTCCACCGAGGCGCGCCGGAATCAGTGGAACCGGCAACGGCCCAGCGCGGTTGGGAGATCAGGAGCCGCGTGGTCAACGCCGCTGGCCCGCGCCCGCGTCATCTTCTTTCTGAAAATGAGTCGCCGAGAGAGACTCGGGTGGCCCCGGCAGCGTTGCGCCTACCGGGCTTGGCTCGCGCTGCGCCCCCTGACCGCCTGGGGCTTTGAACAACTCCGCAATTCGGGCTGCGTGCGTGCACGCGCGCGCGTCCCCCCTTTCTCAGCTTTGCCGCCTCTTCCTCCTCCTCCTCCTCCTCCTCTCAGTACATTGGTTATTGGGACTGATCGGAATTCGAATCCTTTTAATCTCCAAAGGAGCAAACTCACTTCCGCCCGAGTGCTGGGAGGGGGCTGGGGGAGGGGACACAGAGGAGGGGGTTCCAGGCAAACAGGAAACATTAGCCCTCTCTGCACGGCCCGCTTTTGTGTGCTCCCTCCCTCCTCCTTCCAACCTCCTCCCTTCTCCCGGCCGCTGGGGAGATGAACGCCCCCGGGCTTCAGTGTGACGACCTTTGAAACCCTCTGAGCGCGGAATGGAGAGCGACTCTTCCGTTTATTTAAAAAAGAAAAGATTTCATTCTGAATCCTGGTTCTGCAGAGGCTGATATCCACTGCCAGTGAGATCTGACCCCCACCCCCGCCCCAGCCACCGGTTTCTTTCTTTTTTTTTTTTTTTTCGTTTTCTTAAGGACTCTGCATATCTGTGATCAACAGCAGAACATCACGCAATTTGGAATTAAGCGAATCTGAATTTTGACCTGCTGGAGGGCCAGTTTCTTTTGGCGTTTTAGTGGGGCGGGGTGGGGGGGGGGGGGGATGGAGATAGGGGGCAGAGGGCAGCTGTTCGGGGGAGGGCCCCGGTGATGGCCCCGCGGCCATCTGGGTGCTACCCAAGGCTGCCTGGGCCGTTCTGGTAGAGGAACTCGCTGGGCCCTGGAGAGAGACTGACTTGGCAGAGTGGAGAGGGCCAAATAGCAGGATTTAGAGGGTATATAGTGAGGCCATCGGGTGGAGAGATTGTCCCAGTCTTACCAGCATCAAGCTTGGGTCCCATTTCTATAAACAACCTGGATGAATCTCAAAAACATCACGTTAGAAGAAAAGAACCAAACACAAAATTCATACTGTGTGATTCCATTTACGGAAAATTCTAGAACAGGCATAACTAAGCTTTGAGATAGGAAAAGAACCCTCGAGGGTGAGGGAGTAGTGACTGGGAAAGGGGATAGGAGAGAACCTTCTAGGGAAATGAAGTCAAAGGGATATTTGTGTGTACATTTGTCAAAACTTCTAGATATGCCATTTAAGATCTGTGCAAAATTACACTGGCTGTAAACTAAGTTCAAAAAAAACTTGGTGACCAAGCTAAGCAACCATGCTTGTATCATAAATGTGAAATATAAAAGAAAAAACTACATACACATTTGCAGCTCACCAGATTTCACAGAGATTTGCAGGGAACTCTTAACGTGCTGAAGGCCCCATGCTGCAGAAACACCACCCTAGTGGGACAAAGCCATCATGGGGCCTGGTGCTACCTTGAGATGGGAAGAACTCTAGGACAAGCCAGCCAGCAGTCTTCTGCTGCCGTCTCCTTGGCACCTAGAGCAAATCTGAACTGAGTGAACAGGCACCCAAATGTGGGAGGAGTGCAAAAATTACTATGGAATAAACCCAGAACGCATCAGTTATATCTCAATAAAACGGGGCTGGGGGTGATGGGGGGGTGGGTACAGATTTCCTTCTTTGACCAATGAAAGAGAAGTTAACATTTTATGCTTTGAATATTAGAAATAACATTGTATATCAGCTACACTCCAGTATAAAAATTTAATACATACTAGGAGTTTTTCATGCCAACACAAGTTTCTTCCACAGTTTGAGACCTGTGAATAAGCATGTACATGCTGGCACATGAATTTTCCTACAGAATTTTGTACCACACTGGCCTTGCTTCAACAGAGGTGTGGATGTGTTCTGTGGTTTTTGTTTCTTTTCCTTTCTTTGATTGTTTTTAATTTCTTTCTTTTTTTTTTTTTTTTTAAACAAAAACAAGAGGAAAACAGATGGGGGAAGAGAATTGCCAGAAGGAAGATGGCCCCAGAGGGTCAGAAAAGGGATGGGCCAGACCTGCTGTCTCCCTCTTGGTTGGCCCCACCCACCAGCATCTAAAAAGGTTTTTTAAAAAAAGATGACCAGAGAGGGGGAGGGGAGAATTAGCAGCTCTTCTGGTCCTATGACTCTAAATATCTTGCAAGTGGATGGCAGAGATGGAAAGTCAGCTGAGACATCTCTGAGGAGCAGGAAGACTGTAACTCCAGAAAGAGGAATCAAACTCCACAGCAGGGGGTGGGTTAGTTTCCTGGGGACAATTGCTCAGAATAAGGCAAAAAGAAAGAGAAGGAGGAAAAAGATGTTGATTTCTCTTCATGAAGTAGCTTCCCTTTCTTTCCTTTCCTGAATTGACAGGACATTGCCAGGAAGCAGGGCTGCAGTGTAAATTGTTAAATTAGGGCAATGGCACCCCACCCCAGTACTTTTGCCTGGAAAATCCCATGGACAGAGGATCCTGGTAGGCTCCAGTCCATGGGGTCGCTAAGAGTCTGACACGACTGAGCGACTTCACTTTCACTTTTCACTTTCATGCATTGGAGAAGGAAATGGCAACCCACTCCAGTATTCTTGCCTGGAGAATCCCAGGGACGGGGGAGCCTGGTGAGCTTCCGTCTATGGGGTCGCACAGAGTCGGACACGACTGAAGCGACTTAGCATAGCATAGCATAGCATAGCACTTTTCTAATTTCCATTAAAACTTAATTCACCATACCTTGGGAAAGAGGGAAATTTTTAAAGCAACTCATCCAATCCCAATTGTAGAGAAATACAGTTATGATTTTTTAAATATGGTGTAGTGATGAAGACCAAACTAGGAAGAGATTTTAATAAGGCTCTAGCTTATCCATGAGATGAACGGGAGCTGTATATCCAGATGAAAGGTCAAAGACAGTCCCCTGCTATAAACTAGTATTAAATTTTTCATTGCCATCCTAGCTAATAAACACCCTTTCTTAGCAAGAGAGGAAGAAGCAGCCTTCCAATTTTGCCTAAATTAGAAAGAGAATATGTAAACGTCTTTCTGAAAAGCAATCATTTGTATTTTAATAAGAAACTACTTCTTTAAAAAAAAAAACAAAACTAGCCCTAAAATTATGTAGGCAGTAAATTTACATTCTTTCTGGAATTCATCTGTAAACGTATTTTCTTTTCAAAGAGGACACTGGCCCCTGCTGCTCTCTCAGGCCTGGGCTTGGGGTTCCACCATATTTCCATCCATCAGAGCGACTGCAGCCGTTTTTTGCATCTGATTCTTTCATTAAATATTTGATGTACCAGCTTGTTTTGGTGTAAAACTGCATCTTTCACCATCATCCTCAGGGTACATTCACATAATTTTAAAATACATGAATCACTAAAATATTCTTTTTGAATATTAAAAAAATACTTTATATCATAATAACTCTTTAAAACCCCTGGGCGCAGGGGGAGGTATTACCAGCCAAAGAGACTACCCTTGATTCCTTGACTGTATCCTGCCAGTTGAAGGGAAATAGAGTTCAACACACCTGGCCAACTCATCTCTGCCCTGACTCTGGCCTTGGAGTCATTATAATGAGGAGGGCATGGCAACCCACTCCAGTATTCTCACCTGGAGGATCCCCACCGGCTGAGGAACCTGGTGGGCTATGAGTCCATAGGGTCGCCAAGAGTAAGTGAAGTGGCTTAGCATGCATCAGCTGCTTTTAACAGCCCAGAGTCCAGAATAGCAACAAGTCAGAGAATATATAAGCTCTAGTCACTTAGACCTTTATAGACTACAGTAAAGAAGCTTGAAAAGTCAATGTCCAGCTTGAATGGTTAAAAGTACTCCAGAGCTCAGTCAGGCTTCACTCCCAGCTCAGCACTCTGTGTGATCTTGGGCAAGTTACTTAATCTCTCTGTGCCTCTGATGACTCATGCTTATAGCAGGACTGGGCCAAGCACTTAGCCCATCAGGGTTAAATGAGCTGCTTAGATGTACAGTGCTTAGTATAATACCAAATACATGTAAGTGCTCAAGCACACAGTTAAACATTACCTTTTTGTTTTCATTATGTTTATTCAGTGGAGGGGTTTACAAACTGCCTGCCTACCCCTTTAACTTTGTCATTGCCTATTCACTACCCTCCCCTGGATCTCAGCATTTCAGATCACCAGTCATGTCCTTCTTCCCCTCCATAATGGAGAGATGTGATCTTGCCTCCTGTCACTCACAGCTCAAGACCCCTCAGTAGCTGCGTGTGGCCCACCAGGTTATGAAATGAAATGTGTGTCTTTCTTAGTTGGGGGGCAAAAACTATAAAAGTTGTCTTTTAAATAAACATAGCAGTAAATATTTTTTTTAAAGGTAGAAATACTTTGTTACTGTAACTAAAACAATTCTTAATCAAAATTTCTGAAATTCTTGTAATTTTTTTTTCATACTTACCTGAAGTTGTTTACCGACTTAGTTTTGTTTGAAGTGTGATTCCCAGCCTCTCTCGCAAAAAAACTGGGTTTCTGCTAATGAATTGAGCAGACATTTAATATTTTATGTACCTTTTGAGCTGTGTAACTTAATATTTGGATACTTGACAATTTGTTTTATTATGTAATTGATAAAATGGTGATGTGTATTAACGTTAGCTCAACCATATATTTATACTGTCCAGGAACAAGTGGTTATAGTTCTGTGGGAGAAATAATTTGTCAGTGTTCACCAGCTTGTAAAAATATACTGCAAGAGCTTAAATAGTAAATAAATGATGATATGCGTTTATCGTCAAAAATAAAAATAAAAAAAATAAACATAGCAGAAAATCAAAAGATACGTAAATCAATACATACTGTTAAGCCTGACCGGCCTCTTATTCCAGGGTCTCCGATTTTGTATCCGCAAGGGCTCCCTTTTACCTAAAGAAGTCAGACTGCTCACCCTGACGACCAAGGACCTCTCTGTTGTTCAGCCACTAAGTCACGTCCCACTCTTTTACAACCCCACGGACTGTAAGCCGGCCAGGGTGGGCTGCCATTTCCTTCTCCAGGGGATCTTCCTGACCCAGGGATCCAATCCGAGTCTCCTGTGTTGGCAGGCACATTCTTTACCACTGAGGCACCAGGGAAGCCTAAGGACCTCTCTGCCCTGTCTCAAATCTCCCTTTCTGTAAGCCTTCCACACAAGCGCCTCCCACTACCCATAGATACCCAACTCAACTGCTTAGCACCCAGTAAGTCTCCAGCCTGGCCTGACTGTACCAACTCAAGGCTCTCCCTGAGAGGTGGGGTCTGTTGCCCTTCTCCTAGAGTCTGGGCTGGCGCCTGGCTACTTCAGCCAGTACAGAGTATGGCAGAAGGGATGCTCTGCCTCTTCCTGGCTCAGTCTCTGAAAGACCTGACAGCTTCCACCTTGGTCTCCATAGGGGCTCAGGGTACAGGAAGTCAAGAGGGAAGTCAAGAGGGACCCACATGGAGGGTCCCTAAATCAGCATGGACAGAGGAGGGGGCCGTTTGAGCCCAGCCTCCCTGCCATCCCCCACAGGCGCCAGGCATGTAGCAGAAGCCATCTTGGATCGCCCAGACCATCCCAGTCTGAATACCACCCAGTTGGTGCCACAGGGCTTCTCTCCACTTAGCCCATCTGAATTCCAGATTCACAAAATTGTGAAATATAATAATGTGGTTGTTGAAAGCCACTAAATTTGGGGGGTCATTTGTTACACAGCAGGAGACGAATGGATACTGCCTTTCCCTCCTGCCCCACATTTTCTGCCAGATTAACATCCCTAAGTTTCTTCTTTCTTCCTTCCTCTCGCCCTGCCTCCTTCCCTTCCCTCCTTTCTTTCTTTCTTCCTCCTTTCCTTCCTCTCTCTTTCTTTCTTTCAAAACAGCTTTACACAGCTTTTTTTTTCAAACAGCTTCAGGAAATTCCCTGGAACTCCAGTGGTTCGCTGCCGAGGGCCCAGCCTCTCTCCCTGGTCAGGGAACTAAGATCCCACAAGCTGCATGACCAAAAAATAAATAAAACGGTTTAATTGAGGTATAATTGACATACAGTAAATGAACTACACACTTTGCCAGGCTTCAGCAATATGTGAACTGTGAACTACCTGATGTTCAAGCTGGTTTTAGAAAAGGCAGAGGAACCAGAGATCAAATTGCCAACATCCGCTGGATCATGGAAAAAGCAAGAGAGTTCCAGAAAAACATCTATTTCTGCTTTATTGACTATACCAAAGCCTTTGACTGTGTAAATTACAAGAAACTGTGGAAAATTCTGAAAGAGATGGGAATACTAGACCATCTGACCTGCCTCTTGAGAAATTTGTATGCAGGTCAGGAAGCAACAGTTAGAACTAGACATGGAACAACAGACTGGTTCCAAATAGGAAAAGGAGTACGTCAAGGCTATATATTGTCACCCTGCTTATTTAACTTATATGCAGAGTACATCATGAGAAACACTGGGCTGGAAGAAGCACAAACTGGAATCAAGATTGCCGGGAGAAATATCAATAACCTCAGACATGCAGATGACACCACCCTTATGGCAGAAAGTGAAGAGGAACTAAAAAGCCTTTTGATGAAAGTGAAAGAGGAGAGTGAAAAAGTTGGCTTAAAGCTCGACATTCAGAAAATGAAGATCATGGCATCTGGTCCCATCACTTCATGGGAAATAGATGGGGTAACAGTGCAAACAGTGTCAGACTTTCTTTTTCTGGGCTCCAAAATCACTGCAGATGGTGACTGCAGCCATGAAATTATAAGACACTCCTTGGAAGGAAAGTTATGACCAATCTAGATAGCATATTGAAAAGCAGACACATTACTTTGCCAACAAAGGTCTATCTAGTCAAGGCTATGGTTTTTCCTGTGTTCATGTATGGATGTGAGAGTTGGACTGTGAAGAAGGCTGAGCGCCAAAGAATTGATGCTTTTGAACTGTGATGTTGGAGAAGACTCTTGAGAGTCCCTTGGAGTGCAAGGAGATCCAACCGGTCCATTCTGAAGGAGATCAGCCCTGGGATTTCTTTGGAAGGAATGATGCTAAAGCTGAAATTCCAGTATTGTGGCCACCTCATGCGAAGAGTGGACTCATTGGAGAAGACTCTGATGCTGAGAGGGATTGGGGGCAGGAGGAGAAGGGGACAACAGAGGATGAGATGGCTGGATGGCATCACTGACTCGATGGATGTGAGTCTCTGTGAACTCCGGGAGTTGGTGATGGACAGGGTGACCTGGCGTGCTGTGATTCATGGGGTCGCAAAGAGTCGGACATGACTGAGCGACTGATCTGATCTGATCTGATGGATATCACCACACCAAGAGAACAAATATATCTCACTCCCCCGAAGTTTTCTTGAACCTCTTGATAAACCCTCCATGTAACCTCTCCCCAGGCTACCACCCATTGCTTTCTATAGCTATAGGTTGGTTTGCATCTTCTAGAGTTTTATGTACAAGAAGTGAAGAAGTGAAGTGAAGTTGCTCAGTCGTGTCTGACTCTTTGCGACCCCATGGACACCAGGCTCCTCCGTCCATGGGATTTTCTAGGCAAGAGTACTGGACCGGGTTGCCATTTCCTTCTCCAGGGAACTTCCCAACCCAGGGATCGAACCCAGGTCTCCCACATTGTAGACAGACGCTTTACCGTCTGAGCCACCAGGGAAGTCTTTATGTACATAGAACCCTATAATACATATTCTTTTGTACGGTTTGTACTTTTCTTGGGGGTATGGAGCTCTGGCTTCTTTAACTCAGCATAATTACTTTGCTATTTGTTTTTAATTTTTATTGGAGTATAGTTGATTTACAATATTGTGTTAGTTTCAGGTGTACAGAAAAGTGATTTCATTATACATGTAAATATATCAACTCTTTTTGAGATTCTTTTCCCATATAGGTCATTACAGAGTATTGAGTAGAGTTCCCTGTACTATACAGTAGGTCCTTATCAGCTATCTATTATATATATAAAAGTGTGTATGCGTCATTCCCAATCTTCCGATTTATCAGCATAATTACTTTGTGATTAATTCATAATGATGTGTGGATAAGTACTCCCTTTCTTCTCAGTGATAGTATTGCCGAGTAGTATTCCATGGTATAGATGCTCTGCAATGTGCAAATTACCAGTTTGCTTGATCATTTTGGTTTATGGGTCATTTGGGTTTGTTTTCAAGCTTTGGCTATTACACATAAAATTGCTATAAATATTCATACAGAAATCTTTCTTTGGACTACTATATATTTTCTCTTTGGAAAAATACATGTGTGTGGAATGGCTGGATCACATGGCAGGTGTGTATTAATTTTTCAAGGAACCACAAAGTGGTTTTAAATAGTGCTTGTACCAGTTTACATTTCTACCCACAGAATATGAGTTCAGTCTTGTCCACATCCTCACCAAGCTTTGTGCAGTCAGTTATGTGTTTTGTTTCATTTTAGCCATTCTTAAAGGTGAATGGTGGTAGCTCACTGTGGTTTTAATTTGTGTTTCCCTGATGTCTAATGATATTGAGCCTTTTCTCATGTGTTTTATTTAAAAATCATAGATCTTTTGTGCAGTGTCTGTTTACAGGTTTTGCTTTTTAAAAATTGGGTTTTTTTGCTTCCTTATTAATTGAGTGTTCTTTATGCATTTTGGCTATGAATCCTTTATCAGATATATGCTTTGCAGAGATTTTTCTCCCAGTCTGTGTTTTCATTCTCTTTTGCACGAATTTTACATTTTAATGAAGCTCAATTTATCAGTTTTTTTTTTTAAGTTTTCACAACAAAATTTATTGGAAGAGTGGTTTTGAAAAGTCTAGCATCCGATGAGAACTACTGTAGACAACATTACCTCTGGGAATGTTTCCCAAAATGTCATTGTCAAGTCACACAGATCAGCTCAGATCAGTCGCTCAGTCATGTCCGACTCTTTGCGACCCCATGAATCACAGCACGCCAGGCCTCCCTGTCCATCACCAACTCCCGGAGTTCACAGAGACTCACGTCCATCGAGTCAGTGATGCCATCCAGCCATCTCATCCTCTGTCGTCCTCTTCTCCTCTTGCCCCCAATCCCTCCCAGCATCAGAGTCTTTTCCAATGAGTCAACTCTTTGCATGAGGTGGCCAAAGTACTGGAGTTTCAGCTTTATCATCATTCCTTCCAAAGAAATCCCAGGGCTGATCTTCAGAATGGACTGGTTGGATCTCCTTGCAGTCCCAGGGACTCTCAAGAGTCTTCTCCAACACCACAGTTCAAAAGCATCAATTCTTTGGCGCTCAGCCTTCTTCACAGTCCAACTCTCACATCCATACATGAACACAGGAAAAACCATAGCCTTGACTAGACAGACCTTTGTTGGCAAAGTAATGTGTCTGCTTTTCAATATGCTATCTAGATTGGTCATAACTTTCCTTCCAAGGAGTAAGTGTCTTTTAATTTCATGGCTGCAGTCACCATCTGCAGTGATTTTGGAGCCCAGAAAAAGAAAGTCTGACACTGTTTGCACTGTTACCCCATCTATTTCCCATGAAGTGATGGGACCAGATGCCATGATCTTCATTTTCTGAATGTTGAGCTTTACTCTCCTCTTTCACTTTCATCAAGAGGCTTTTTAGTTTCTCTTCACTTTCTGCCATAAGGGTGGTGTCATCTGCATGTCTGAGGTTATTGATATTTCTCCCGGCAATCTTGATTCCAATTTGTGTTTCTTCCAGCCCAGTGTTTCTCATGATGTTCTCTGCATATAAGTTAAATAAGCAGGGTGACAATATACAGCCTTGACGTACTCTTTTTCCTATTTGGAACCAGTCTGTTGTTCCATGTCCAGTTCTAACTGTTGCTTCCTGACCTGCATACAAATTTCTCAAGAGGCAGGTCAGGTGGTCTGGTAGTCCCATCTCTTGAAGAATTTTCCAGTTTCTTGTGATCCACACAGTCAAAGGCTTTGGTGCAGTCAATAAAGCAGAAATAGATGTTTTTCTGGAACTCTCTTGCTTTTTCCATGATCCAGCGGATGTTGGCAATTTGATCTCTGGTTCCTCTGCCTTTTCTAAAACCAGCTTGAACATCAGGAAGTTCACAGTTCACATATTGCTGAAGCCTGGCTTGGAGAATTTTGAGCATTACTTTACTAGTGTGTGCTATGCTAAGTCACTTCAGTCGTGTCCGACTCTGTGTGACTGCACAGACAGCAGCCCACCAGGCTCCGCCGTCCCCGGGTTTCTCCAGGCAAGAATACTGGAGTGGGTTGCCATTTCCTTCTCCAATGCATGAAAGAGCAAAGTGAAAGTGAAGTCGCTCAGTCGTGTCTGACTCTTAGCGACCCCATGGACTGCAGCCCACCAGGCTCCTCTGTCCATGGATTTTCCAGGCAAGAGTACTGGAGTGGGTACCATTGCCTACTAGCGTGTGAGATAAGTGCAATTGTGTGGTAGTTTGAGCATTCTTTGGCATTGCCTTTCTTTGGGATCCAAATGAAAACTGACATTTTCCAGTCCTGTGGCCACTGCTGAGTTTTCCAAATTTGCTGGCATATTGAGTGCAGCATTTTCACAGCATCATCTTTCAGGATTTGGAATAGCTCAATTGGAATTCCATCACCTCCACTAGCTTTGTTCGTAGTGATGCTTTCTAAGGCCCCCTTGACTTCACATTCTAGGATGTCTGGCTTTAGGTCAGTGATCACACCATCGTGATTATCTGGGTCGTGAAGATCTTTTTTGTACAGTTCTTCTGTGTATTCTTGCCATCTCTTCTTAATATCTTCTGCTTCTGTTAGGTCCATGCCATTTCTGTCCTTTGGAACTATTAAATCTTACACACACAGCCAAGAACTAGTGCATTTGATATACAGAGCCAAAAAAGAGAACCTCATGGATTAAAGTTTTACATGTTTATCACATACATTAAGACATGGCTTATTTCAGTCCAGTCCAAAATCAGGACTTCCCTGGTGGTCCAGTGGCTAACAGTCTGTACTCGCAGTGCAGGGGGCTCAGATTCAACCCCTGATCAGGAACTAGATCCCACATGCTGCCAAGCAGTAGTTCACACGCCACAACTAAAGATCCCACTCGCCACAGTGAAGATCCAAGATCCCAAGTGCAACAAGTAAGACCCGATGCAGCCAAATAAATATTTTTTAAAAATCAGAACATGCATTAAACAATTTAATGTAGTGCAAATGCAATCAAACCAAAAGTTTAATTCAATCATAAGTGCTCTCCTACATATGTGTGAATCATAGCAAGGAAGAAAAATTTTAAATCACGCGATTTGAAAAATATCTGTATTATATTTATCTGCAAATAACTATAAACTACAGAACAAGAGAAATCTTAGATTATACATTCTGTCAAACTGTAAATGGTATATTGAAATGAGGTCCATAAGAGAAACAGGGGTTCCTGCTTTGTTGCATGACACTTAAACTTCTAGAAATCTGAAAGATGTCATTTTCCATAATCTTCAGAGAGTATGGGGTTTATGTATGGAGAATTCCCTTTAGATGTCAACTATCAAATATTGAAGCAGAGGAAGAATCTTTTTTGTTAACCACAGATAGTATTGAAAACAAAAGGTGTTTTTTTTTTTCTAATTTACCATTTTAATAACTTTAAAAACTATATATGTATTTTATTTGGCTGCGCAGGGTCTTAGTTGCAGCTTGTTGAATCTAGTTCCCTGACCAGCGATGGAACCCAGGCCCCCTGCCTGCCTTGGGAGTCTTAGCCACTGGACCACCAGAGAAGTTCCTCAAAAAGAGTTTTAAAGAATAAAGACCTCTAGCAGACAAGTCTTAACATTAAAGATACAAAGGATTAAAACCCTAGAATTAGAACACATCAGAAGAACTTGTCACTGACGACTTTAAGGCTGCAAAATATAATGACACAACAGACAAAATTGTCTGCTGATATATGGACCACTACTACTGCTGCTAAGTCACTTCAGTCGTGTCCGACTCTGTGCGACCCCAGAGACGGCAGCCCACCAGGCTCCCCCGTCCCTGGGATTCTCCAGGCAAGAGCACCGGAGTGGGCTGCCACTTCCTTCTCCAATGCATGAAAGTGAAAAGTGAAAGTGAAGTCGCTCAGTCGTGTCCGACTCTTAGCAATCCCATGGATTGCAGCCTAACAGGCTCCTCTGCCCATGGGATTTTCCAGGCAAGAGCACTGGAGTGGGGTGCCACTGCCTTCTCCGATATATGGGCCAAGACCTCTGCTAATTTTTGACATTTACATATTCATGTTACATCAACTTTGGCAGAATCACTACTACTAAACCTAGAGCACTTCTGGCCCCACGGTTCCATCACAGTGGCCAGTGCACAGAATTCTCTGAAGACGCTGCATAAACTAGAACGTCAAGGTCAAATACCCAAAGACCAGCGCTTGAATTTAGTAGTAAAAGGTGAAGCGTCTAGGACCATGTCAATTTATTCTTTTAGGGATTGTGAATTTTTTACTGTATGTAAAAATCTTTCTCTACGTCTCGTTTCCCTTTTCTATAAAATTGGGATAAAATACATGTTAGTAAATTGGGAATTTGGTATTAACAGATATGTACAACTTTATATAAAATAAATAAACAAGGAGGATTCCCTGGCAGTCCAGTGGTTAAGACTCCATGCTTCCAATGCAAAATGTGTGAGTTCAGTCCCTGGTCGGTGAACTAAGATCCCACATGCCTCGTGGCCAAAACTAAAAATAATAAAACAGATAAACAGCAAGGTCCTACTGTATAGTACAGAGACTTATATCCAATATGTTGTAAGTAAGTAAGTGTTAGTCACTCAATTGTGCCCGACTCTTTGCGACCCCATGGACTGCAGACCACCAGGCTCCTCTGTCCATGAGATTTTCCAGGCAAGGATACTGGAGTGGGTTGCCATTTCCTTCTCCAGGGGATCTTCCCAACACAGGGATTGAACCCGGGTCTCCTGCACTGCAGGCAGATTCTTTACCGACTGAGCTACAAGGGAAGCCCCCCCTCAATATCTTGTAATAACCTATAATGGGAAAGTCTGAAAAAGAATATATATATGTGAATCACTTTGCTGTACACCTAATAGTTTGAGGTTGTGTTAGGACACAACGTTGTAACAAGACTGGTCAGTGAGGCACTCATCTTGAAAACCCTAAGCTACCATAATAAAGGGGCCATGTGGAGAGGTTCTTAACATTTATAATGATGGATGGAGAGATGGGCAGGTAGAGAGATGATAGATTATCAGATAGATTTTGATGGATGAATAGATTTCCAGGGAGCCCCAACTATTCATGGCTTCCCAGCTATGAAGTTAGGTATGTGTATGAAGTCACCTCTAGATGATTCTAGTCTCAAACCCTTAGAATCACCCCAGCTGTTCAAGTCTTCCCAGCTGAGATTTCAGGCACTATGAAGCTGACACCAGCCCGCACCTCTGCTGTGCCTTGTCTCAATTCCAGACCCACACAATCTGTGAGCATAGTAAAATGGTGATTGTTTATGCAACTACGTTTTGGAATGGTTTATAAGGCAGGCAATGGATAACACACATATACCATGATTACCATATGGAAAAATGTGCCTACTCAAGGTAATGAAATACACTGCAGTTTGAAAGTTGAGTTAGTAAGATGAGCTGATAGCTTGGATGAAAAAAGATAGCAATCAAGAAGTGGGAAAGGGGATGACTCCAAAGTTTTTCGCCTGAATAGTTGGATATTTGGATACATTTCCCAGGTTACGGACTGTTGGGGAATTGAGTGAGTTTGGCTTGATCATGTTACTAAAAGGACTGTGCAACCTATGTGTAGGACAGAAAGCAATTCCCGGAGACGTCCTGGCTAGGCTGCTTCTGGTCCTGTATGCCCTCAGATTTGTTCTCTGTCCAACTCTGTTCTGAGAATCAGAGGGCTGATAACTCCTAGTCCTGCTCCCAGGTTCCTGAGTCAGATTCTGGCTGGGTTTGGCCAATAGGAAGCCAGTAGTTGATTAGAGGGGGCTTCCTGGTGACTTAGATGGTAAAGAATCTGCCTGCAATGCAAGGGACCGGGGTTCAATTCCTGGGTTGAGAAGATCCCATGGAGAAGGAAATAGCAATAGCAACCTACACCAGTATACTTGCTTGAGAAATCCCATGAACAGAGGAGCCTGGTGGGCTTCAGTCCATGGGGTCGCAGAGTCTGACACACTGAGCGATTAACACCCACTTTCCAGGTGGCTCTAGTGGGAAAGAATTCGCCTGCCAATGCAGAAGACACAAGAAACGCAGGTTCGATCCCTGGGTCAGGAAGACCCCCTGGGAAGGGGCATGGCCACCCACTCTAGTATTCTTTACTGGAAAACCCCATGGACAGAGGAGTCTGGCAGGTGATAGTCCATGGAATCACAAAGAGTGGGACACGGCTGGGCACAGCATACACACACACAGTTGTGCCTTGGGTAGCAGCTCTAGTCTCCAGCCATGGTTCAGCCCTTCCTGGTTCCATCTCCAGGCCTGCTGTGAATCTGGCTTCAGGACGTCCATCCCCTCCTTTGGCCTTCCAGCCAGCTGAAGTGGCCGCGGCTTCCGGCTGTAGCTCAGGGCGGCAGACCGGTACCTCCTGTCCTATTAGTTGGGACATTTGATTAGAAATTAAGTGCACAATGAATGTAGTGCTCTTGAGTCAGCCTCAAACCAGCCCGCCAATTCTGGGTATGTGGAACAATCATCTTCCACAAAACCGGTGCTTGGTGCCAAAAAAGTTGGAGGCCATGGCTCTGCCTGACCTCTGGGTTCTATCTCCTGAACAGCCAAGCCTCTCCATTCAATTGTCTCTCTTATAAATATGTAAAGTCATTTGTTTTGCCGCCTTGCCCCTGACCATAGTAATCTAGGCTGAAGCTTCAAGTGTACATGTGCAGGCTCAGGGGAGAAGCGAAGCAGCCCAGCCCCACCTGGGGCAGACTCCCAGGCTCCAAGGTGTTTACCAGACCTTCACCTTGGGATTTGCTCATTCCCGACCTCTGCACCTTTGTACCTGACATTCTCTCTGTCTGTGTGCAAAATGTGATATCTGTGCATCCAAGGCAACCTCCCCTCACCCGCTTTCAACCCCAGCTCAGAACCCGTGACCTCCTGTATGCCTGTCACCAATGGCTCACCTGTCCAGCCCCCAGCCTGTGGCCTTGGCTCAATGAAAAACCACTTGCTGACAAATGGCTCAGTATTGCATCCTGTCTTCCACCTCTGTGCTTGGCAGACGGTCCCCTTTACTATTGCTCACAATGTCCCTTTACCGGAAAACTCCTACTCAGCCTTCAAAACCTACTTCAAGCGTTCCACCTGGGGAGGAAGACATTTCTGGCAGGTTTCCTTCCACATTCCTGCTTCCGTCCTGTTTCCCGGCAAATCACATTGCAGTTACTTTACACATCCCTCTCCCGTACGCAACTGCCAGCTCCTTGGAGGCGGGGCTAAGTCATCAGCTGGGGTCTGGGCTTCAGTGGCCTTCAGGAACTCTTGATTGAACTCTAGACACATGGATGACCATGCATTTTCAGCGATTGCAGGCAGGTGACTTTGGTCTTCCCAGTCTGCTTACAAATCTCTCTTAGGGGGATTCCTAATTTTTGTGCAGTTCGTTGGTACCTATTTTAGGGCAGGAGGAAACCAATAAATGTGTCATCAGACATGAACACTGTCTATTTCCTTTAGTGCCATAAACTTTTCTTCCTTCTTTGTTCCTTTGTTCCTTCCTACCTCTTTCTTTCTTAGCTTTTTTTTTTTTTTGGCCTATGCCCAGTCTTAATTGTCACACTTAGGATCCTCGATCTTCATTGTAGCATGTGGGCTGTCTTAGTAGGGGCATGCAAACTCTTAGTTGAGGCATATGAGGTCTAGTTCCCTGACTAGGGATGGAACCTGGGCCCCCTGCATTGGGAGCACAGAGTCTTAGCCACTGGACCACCAGGGAAGTCCCCTTTCCTAGCTTTTATCTCTTCTTAATTTATTAGTTTTACTGATTTTTATTTTTTCTGACTTTGTATTTCAAAATCATTTTAGATGGAGAGAAAACTTACAATGACAATACAAAGAATTCCCATCTATCCTTCACCCAGAATTCTTAAAGATTAACCTTTTCCCCATATCCATGGCCACACCCTCTCTCTCTCTCTCTCTCCATATATACATGTGTATTATAATTATTTTAGTTAATTAATTCAGTTTTGGCTAGGGATCCAAGTTCCCTGACCAGGGATCAAACTCGGGGCCCCTGCATTGAAAGTATAGAGTCCTAACCACTGGACCACTAGAGAAGTCCTATACATGCGTATTATTATATACATATAATATGTAGATAGCACATAATATATATGTATTGTACATGTATATATGTTAAATGTGTAGCTATGTATAAAATACAGATAGATGTAAAGTAAAATACCTATAGCTATAGATTAAAAATTGTTTTTGTGAACCATTTGGGAGGGAGTACGATGACCTTCTCTGTTCTTAATCACTTCCTGTGCCTTTCCTAAGAATACAAACATTATCTTATGTAACCAAAGTACAGTGTCTAAATCAGGAAATTTAGCATTGCTACAAGACTACTATCTCATCCACAGACTGTATTCACATTTCACCAGTTGTCTCAATCAGCTCCTTTCCGGACGAGTTTGTTTTTCCCTTCCTAGGGTCCAGTCCAGGACCACAGGCCACAGTCCGAGGTCCTGTCTCTCCAATCCTCTTTTATTTTATTATTATTTTTATATGTGTCTCTATTTCTTTCAGCAGTAAAATACACACTTTTAAATTTTTTTTATTTTTTAACTTTTTATTTTATATTGGAAAATAGCTGATTAAAAATGTTTGATAGTTACAGGTGGACAGCAAAAGACTCAGTCATACATATACATGAATCCATTCTCTTCCAAACCCTCCTGCCACCCAGGCTGGCACATAACATTGAGCAGAGTTTCCTGTGTTATACAGTAGGACAATCCTCTTTAATCAGGGCAGACCCTCGGCCCTCCTGTGTCTTTTAGGACCTTACTTTTTTTTTTTTGGCTGCCCCACGAGGCATGAGGGAATTATAGTTCCCTGACCAGAGATGGAACCCATGGCCCCTGCTGTGGAAGCCCAGAGTCGGAACCACTGGCCCGCCAGGGAATTCCCAAGACCTGACATTTTTGGAGCATCAAGGCCAGTTGCTTGGTTTCCTCATAGGTCTCACCATGTTGTTACTAAACTCTCTTCTTGTCCAGACTCAGGGGAGGACTCTTTGCAGAGCCTTGTAAAACCTTAAATAAACGACATGGACAAATTCCACTTTGACCACTATCTTGTTAAAATTCCTCAAAAAAGTTAACTCATTGGGCCCAAAGTGTCTTAACAAAAGCCAGGCTGTACTTCTAGTATTCCCCCTTCCTCAAAGGATTTTATGTGCTGTTTAATGATTTTTCACAAATAGTCTTTCTTGCCCTTAAAGTTGGATTAATTGAATTTTAATTCGGTGGGATCACTCTCTAAAAAGAGAGACACTAGTTCTGCAGGTTGGGTCAGGGCTGCTCCACCTAATTAAGGGCTTTCTCCAACAGAGTGGGATTCTGAAGGTGAGAAAGTCCAGCCAAGCAGCACCCTAAACTAATGTCTATTTTGGATCATAATGAAGAAATCCCTTAAGAATTCCTGGGTGGTCCAGTGATTAGGACTCCGATCTTCTCTTGCAGGGGACATGGGTTTAGTCTCTGGTTGGGGAACTAAGATCTTGCATACTGCATGGTGTGGCAAAAAAAAAAAAAAAAAAAAATCCCCCTTTTCTCTCTTTTTAAAAAATATTTAATAATTTATGTATTTGGCTGATTAGTTGCAGCATGGGGGGTCTAGTTCTCTGACCAGGGATGGAACCCAGGCCCCTGCATTAGCAGCATGGAGTCTTAGCTACTGGACCATCAGGGAAGTCCTGAAATGTCCTTTCCCTTCCCAGCAAAGGGAATTCTGGTAGGCCTATGAAGGGAAGCTAGCCACCAGGGTTTTCTAGGCTCCCAAAACTCACCTGTCATATTTAAGGCCCCTGCCTTTGGTGGGTGGGGGTCCTGAGACCATTCTCCTGTTGGCTACTCATATTAGCCTCCCTGTTCTTCCTTTACATATTTTTTTTGAACATCTAAATATAGTTGACTTTTAAACGGTGGTATTGGAGAAGACTCTTGAAAGTCCCTTGGACTGCAAGGAGATCCAACCAGTCCATCCTAAAGGAAATCCGTCCTGAATAATCATTGGAAGGACTGATACTGAAGCTGAAACTCCAATGCTTTCGCATCCAATACTGATGCAAAGAACTGATTCATTGGAAAAGACCCTGATGTTAGGAAAGATTGAGGGCAGGAGGAGAAAGGGATGACAGAGGATGAGATGGTTGGATGGCATCACTGACTCAATGGACATGAGTTTGAGTAAACTCCGGGAGTTGGCGACGGACAGGGAGGCCTGGAGTGCTGCGATTCATGGGGTCGCAAAGAGTCCGACACCACTGAGCGACTGAACTGAACTGAAAAACAGTTGAAATTCCCTAAATTACGAAAGACTATACCAGGGTCGCACAGAGTCGGACACGACTGAAGCGACTTCGCTTCAGTCGTGTCCGACTCTCTGCGACCCCATAGACGGCGGCTCACCAGGCTCCCCTGTCCCTGGGATTCTCCAGGCAAGAACACTGGAGTGGGTTGCCATTTCCTTCTCCAATGCATGAAAGTGAAAAGTCAAAGTGAGGTTGCTCAGTCGTATCCGACTCTTAGCGACCCCATGGACTGGAGCCTACCAGGCTCCTCCGTCCATGGGATTTTCCAGGCAAAAGTACTGGGGTGGGGTGCCATTGCCTTCCCCGGCAGCCACAGCAGCAGCAGCATACCAAGGAAAGCAGACTTTCCCGAATTCTGGCCTCAATCCCACTGTTCAGAGCTGTTTCTGGCCCAGAGGACTTGAACTTAACTGAATGAATTTTACTGAATGAATCCGTGAACCAAAGCTTGTTATTTCCTCCTAGAATCCTGCCCACTATTTTCCTGATCAGCCTGGCCTGGACTAGAGTGATAGATAGATAGATAGATGATAGATAAAGACAACCCATACTGAGAGTTCTAGAAAACGTTTTGACTTCAAGTGAACAGAACAATTATCACACGTGAAGTATCAAACTAGCCACAGCCACCCCACTTCGATGGTGTCTGAGGGACTGACAGGCCAAATGAGGGCTGCTAGTGACCTCGGATTCCTGATCCACAAAGCCACTGTTCGTTTTTCTTTCTTTTTTTGTCATGCCACACAGCTTGCAGGATCTTAGTTTCCTGACCAGGGATCCAGCTCAGGCCACAGCAGTGAAAGGAACGAGTCCTAACCTCTGGACCGCCAGGGAACTCCCAGCCACTGTTGGCTTTCTCAGGGATTTTCACACTGTTCTTAGTGAAGGGCAGAAAGGACGAAAACGCCTATTTCCTTCCCCAAGAGAGGAGGCCTGGAAAACTCAGACTCCAGACAAAGGGCAGCCTTCTGGGCAGGCCTTTTCCCCAAAAGGAAGGTTTTGAAGTGGAGCAGAACTGTGTGGTCCTTGCCTGCCATGTCTTCCTCCTGCCTTTGGTCTGTGGAAAACCTTTAGCCAAAGAATAAGTGTAATCAGACAAGTGAGAAAATGCAGAAATAAAGGAAAACAGTTCAACAAGACTCAATAATTTGCCATGAAGTGATGGGACCGGATGCCATGATCTTAGTTTTCTGAATGGTGTTGAACTTTAACTTAATGACTAATAGTAGATTAGTCATTAAGCAAAGTCAAGGACCTTCAGTTTCTCCTCAAGGGCGATAGATAATATTCTGAACCATATCCTGTGAGCTGTGTGCTAGAGGCTGAAACCCCCACCAGGTGGAAGAAGTTAACTACATGAGAACCAGACTGTAGCCACGTAGCATATGTGTAGCCATACGCTACCACAATTCTGAGAACTGGCATCAAAGAAATGTGGACAAACCAACCCTGGAATTGAAGACTGACTCTACTTAAGACAATCAAGATGATGCTGGACAGACCACGTGTGACCAATTTCAAGATGACTGTTAGAGCTGACCGTGCTGTTTCTGCAAGGAACCTATGAAAGCTTTTGTCCAAGGATTGTGTGGAGTTGCGGGGGAGTTGGCTTTCGGACAGGAGTCCACCCTACTCTCCAGGTTGCATGCATCCAAAATAAAGCTAATTTTCCTTTCCACCAGCCTTGCTTATTTCAGTTCAGTTCAGTTCAGTCACTCAGTGCTGTCTGACTCTTTGCAACCCCATGGACTGCAGCACGCCAGGCCTCCCTGTCCGTCACCAACTCCCAGAGTTCACTCAAATCCATGTCCATTGTGCTGGTGATGCCATCCAACCATCTCATCCTCTGTCGTCCCCTTCTCCTCCTGCCCTCAATCTTTCCCAGCATCAGGGTATTTTCCACTGAGTTAGCTCTTCTCATCAGGTGGCCAAAGTACTGGAGTTTCAGCTTCAGAATCAGTCCTTCCAGTGAACACCCAGGACTGAACTCCTTTAGGATGGACTGGTTGGATCTCCTTGCAGTCCAAGGGATTGCAACACCACAGTCTTCTCCAACACCACAGTTCAAAGGCATCAATTCTTTGGTGCTCAGCTTTCTTTACAGTCCAACTCTCACATCCATACATGACTACTGGAAAAACCATAGCCTTGACTTTTGTTGGCAAAAGACGGACTTTTGTTGGCAAAGTAATGTCTCTGCTTTTTATATGCTGTCTGCTGCTGCTGCTGCTGCTAAGTCGCTTCAGTCGTGTCCGACTGTGCATATGCCATCTAGGTTGGTCATAACTTTCCTTCCAAAGAGTAAAAGTCTTTTAATTTCATGGCTGCAGTCACCATCTGCAGTGATTTTGGAGCCTAGAAAAATAAAGTCAGCCACTGTTTGCACTGTTTCCCCATCTATTTGCCATGAAGTGATGGAACCAGATGCCATGATCTTCGTTTTCTGAATGTTGAGTTTTAAGCCAACTTTTTCACTCTCCTCTTTCACTTTCATTAAGAGGCTTTTTAGTTCCTCTTCACTTTCTGCCATAACGGTGGTGTCATCTGCATATCTGAGGTTACTGATATTTCTCCCGGCAATCTTGATTCCAGCTTGTGCTTCTTCCAGGCCAGCGTTTCTCATGATGTACTCTGCATATAAGTTAAATAAGCAGGGTGACAATATACGGCCTTGATGTACTCCTTTTCCTATTTGGAGCCAGTCTGTTGTTCTACGTCCAGTTCTCACTGTTGCTTCCTGACCTGCATACAGATTTCTCAAGAGGCAGGTCAGGTGGTCTGGTATTTCCATCTCTTTCAGAATTTTTCACAGTTTATTGTGATTCACACAGTCAAAGGCTTTGGCATAGTCAATAAAGCAGAAATGGATGTTTTTTTGAAACTCTTTTGCTTTTTTGATGATCCAGCAGATGTTGGCAATTTGATCTCTGGTTCCTCTGCCTTTTCTAAAACCAGCTTGAACATCAGGAAGTTCACAGTTCACATGTTGCTGAAGCTTGGCTTGGAGAATTTTGAGCATTACTTTGCTAGCATGTGAGATGAGTATAATTGTGTGGTAGTTTGAACATTCTTTGCCATTGCCTTTCTTTGAGATGGGAGTGAAAACTGACCTTTTCCAGTCCTGTGGCCACTGCTAAGTTTTCCAAATTTGCTGGCATATTGAGTGCAGCACTTTCACAGCATCATCTTTCAGGATTTGGAATAGCTCAACTGGAATTCCATCACCATCACTAGCTTTCTTCGTAGTGATGTTTTCTAAGGCCCACTTGATTTCACATTCCAGGATGTCTGGCTCTAGGTCAGTCTTCTGTGTATTCTTGCCACCTCTTCTTAATATCTTCTGCTTCTGTTAGGTCCATACCATTTCTGTCCTTTATTGAGCCCATCTTTGCATGAAATGTTCCCTTGGTATCTCTAATTTTCTTGAAGAGATCTCTAGTCTTTCCCATTCTATTGTTTTCCTCTATTTCTTTGCACTGATCACTGAAGAAGGCTTTCTTATCTCTTCTTGCTATTCTTTGGAACTCTGCATTCAAATGGGTATATCTTTCCTTTTTTCCTTTGCTTTTCACTTCTCTTTTCATAGCTATTTCTTTTTCTTGGGGATGGTCTTGCTCCTTGTCTCCTGTACAATGTCATGAACCTCTGTCCATAGTTCATTGGGCACTCTATCAGATCTAGTCCCTTAAATCTATTTCTCACTTCCACTGTATAATCATAAGGGATTTGATTTAGGTCACACCTGAATGGTCTAGTGTTTTTCTGCACTTTCTTCAATTTAAGTCTGAATTTGGCAATAAGGAGTTCATGATCTGAGCCACAGTCAGCTCCCTGTCTTGTTTTTGCTGACTGTATAGAGCTTCTCCATCTTTGGCTGCAAAGAATATAATCAATCTGATTTTGGTGTTGGTCATCTGGTGATGTCCATGTGTAGAGTCTTCTCTTGTGTTGTTGGAAGAGGGTGTTTGCTATGACCAGTGTGTTCTCTTGGCAAAACTCTATTAGCCTTAGCCCTGCTTCATTCTGTACTCCAAGGCCAAATTTGCCCGTTACTCCAGGTGTTTCTTGCTTGTTTGCTGGCTTTTAAGCTGGGAGCACCTGGACCTACAAACAGATTTTTTTCTTGCTTTCTTTAATCTTATTTTATTGGATTCCAAAGTTTATACTTTTGAAAGGCATTGAACCCATATCTATGTATCTGTGGGCGTCTCTGGTGTCTGAGAGGTTAAAGTGTCTACCTGCAATGCTGGAGACCCAGGTTCAATCCCTGGGTCGGGAAGATCCCCTGGCGAAGAAAATGGCAACCCACTCCAGTATTCTTGCCTGGAGAATCCCATGGACAGAGAATCCTGGTGGGCTACAGTCCATGGGGTCGCAAAGAGTCGGACATGACTGAGCGACTTCACTTACTTACTTACTATATATCTGTATTCTACGGAGCACTGTATTTTGGAGATCTTGCCCTATCTTGGAGTGCCTACTCACTTTTTCTGGCTTCGCTGAGTCTTAGTTGCAGCACTCAGGAGCTTCGTTGCCACATGCGGGATCTTTATAGTTGCAGCACGTGAGATCTAGTTCCCTGACCAGGGATCAAACCCGGGGCCCCTGGATTGGGAATGCAGTCTCAGGCCCTGAACCACCAGGGAAGTCCCGCTAACAGATGTTGGCACCCACTGTGAGGCTGTGTTCTTGCAACATCCGGCTCCAGGGAGGGAGTTGTTCCCGAGCCAAGGCACCACCTTCATGACTGACGTGCTGGGAAGGCTGTGAGGAGCCGCTGGCCCCAGGAGGAGGTTTGAGAGGACGTTCCCAGTGGAAACCATTTGTTTTGGGGATTCTCTCTGTTTCTCCCCTGCTCAGCCCTTATGGCCATACTACGCTTTTCCTTGGTGGGACGAAAAGACACCTCTGAGGAGAGCTGACAAGCTCCAAAACACCTCTAAGTCCACCAGTATGCACCCGGATAACTTCTCTTTTGAGTATGAACTGTGCTGTTTTGGCTTTTTGTAAATTGGTTGTGATTTGTGTCTGATGTGGAGGACGATTTTTATAGCAGAGAAAGCTGGGCTGATAAAATACTGTTTTCAGAATTCTAATTCTGAGAGAACAAAAATGTGCCTAGGAGAAAGCTTGAAGTGAGCTCTTATCGTGTCCTTAAAATACAAACAAAGCCCACTTGGCCTGAGACTTCAGTCTTAGGTTAATCGGTAGAGCTTCAAAAGATGTTTGGGGTTTATTAAACACACTCTCTTGTTCCACATTAAAGAGAAAGGGTGCTATGAGAAAAATTTAAGGTTTTGGAGATTATGGAATATGTTAAGTAAAATGCTGGTATAACAACTCAATTACTTGTTTCTTGGTTTTGTAAAGGCTTTTAAGGGTTAAAAATTGTAAATATGTAGTGAAAGCTACTAGCATGATAAGGAAAGCATTTCAGAGTGTAAAGCAACTATATGCGTTGTGGGTGAGAAAAGGTATACAGAATGGAGATGTTTTTGTTGAGGAAAAATGGTGAAAATTTTGTTCAAGAGCTGTTTCTGGATGGGGAAAAATAAGAGACAGATCATATGGATAAAAAAAGTGGTAAAAGGTTTGTGAGAAAAGGGAACTTTAAGAGAATACTTTTGTGGGTTGTCAGGAGTGATTAAAATTAGAATGGATTTAATTAGGTAAATCAACTTTGTTACGAATAGTAAACTGGTAGAAGATGGGAATTTTTTTCTTCCTGCTCTGCCATGCAGCTTGTGGGATCTTACTTTCAGGACCACGGATTAAACTTGCATCCTTAGCAGTGCGAGCACTGAGTCCTAACCACCGGTCAGCCAGGAAATTCCCCGGAATTTGGTTTTCTTTTTCCCTGTTAAAAGAACAAAAATTTCCTGGAATATGGGGCTTTTTTTGATAACAGACTGTACGTTTCTTTCTCTAGCTAAGTTTGAGTATTCCCAAGGGCCCCGAGGCATCTCAGGAAAAATAGTAAAGTAAATTGGATTATTTGGTATATTAAATTATATTAGAAACACTTGATAACTTTCAGATCATACTGCTGAACTGGGTAAGAAATTTAAATAATATTATGGAAAGCTATTGTTTTGTTGCAAACCATATTTCATTTTATTATTATTTTTTTTTTTACTTTTGGTATTTTAAAAAAACCTTTTGGCTGAACCACTCAGCATGTGGGATTTTAGTTCCCCAACCAGGAATAGAACCTGAGCCCTCTGCAGTGGAAGCACAGAGTCGTAATTGCTGCACCACAAGGGACATCCCTTCAAACCATATATTATTTTAAAAAACAATCATTTTATTTATTTATTTTTGGCTGTGCTGAGTCTTCTTTGCTGTGTGGGCTTTTCTCTAGTTGCAGTGCACAGGCTTTACTTGTATTGGAGCTTGGGCTCTGGGACTGGGAGCTCAGGATTTGCAGCTCCCAGGCTTTAGAGCACAAGCTTAATAGTTGTGCTTGGGCTTACTTGTTCCGCGGCATGTGGGATCTTCCCAGACCAGGGATCGAACCCATGTCTCTTGAATAGACAAGTGGATTCTTTACCACTGAGCCCCCCAGGGAAGCCCCCAAACCATATTTTTTAAAATTATTTTATTTTTAACTTTACAATATTGTATTGGGTTTGCCATATATCAACATGTATCCGCCACAGGTCTACACGTGTTCCGCATACTGAACCCTTCTCCCTCCTCCCCCCAAACCATATTTTTGACCTCAATGTCCAGGGTGGAAAAGACACATTCAGAAAATAATACAAAGATGCATTTTCATTGTTATCCTCATTGTAATGTGTACTAATTGTCAAAATTTTGTCCAGGTGCTATGACAAAATAATCAGAGAGAGGCAGTGTTTTCATAATATAAAATACTGATGCTAAGCTTGGAAATTGAGATTATTTCCAACTCCGTGTCCATTCCTGAAGTTAGGCTGGGCTTCCCTGGTGGCTCAGTGGGTAAAGAATCCAGTTGCCAACGCAGGAGACACAGGTTCAATCCCTGGGTCAGGAAGATAACCTGGAGAAGGAAAAAGCAACCCATTCCAGTATTCTTGTTGGGGAAATGCCATGCACAGAGGGAGGCTGGTAGGCTACAGTTCACAGGGTCACAAAAGAGAAGGAGTTAGCAAGCAAACAACAGCAACAACAACACCCCATTTCAGCAGGAAGTAGTAAGTGGTCGTTGCCCCATTCCCTTGAAGAGTTGGAACAAATTGGAATGGAAATGGAACCAAAACCCAATTCCTCTGCTGAGTTTATGATTAACCTCTGTGTTCAAAACTTTATCCCCTTTCTTGTTCTGTACCCATTCCTCCTCAAGATTGAGGAATATCACAAAAAGGGGCGGGGGGATTGAAACAGAGAAGGACCCTCCTCTGCGGTCCTAGTCGCCAGCAGCCCCCAAGCATTTTGGCACCTGGGACAGGTTTCATAGAAGACAAAGTTTCTAAGGACCAGGAGTAGAGGGGATGGTTTTGGCATGCTTCAAGCACATTACATTTATTGCGTCCTTTATTTCTATTATTATTATTATTATTATATCAGCTCCACCTCATTTTATCAGGCATTAGGCCCCAGAGGTTGGGAACCCCTGATTTCCCCCCATAACCTCAGCTTGCCTTTTGTTGTGGAAAAAGTTTTAGTAACAACTCCAGGCAAAGGGCAGCCAAGAGAGGCTCTTTTCCCCCTAGTTCATGACAGCAGTGCACCTTGGCTTTTAACAAGCAGAAATCAAAAACTCAGGACACCCCTCTTGAAACAGCTAGAGACCATCTGCTGAGCAGCTTTGCTAAGGAAGCACTTCTTGACTCTGCTCTCTGAAGTGAGCATTACTCTCATTTTATAGAGGTGGAAGCTGGGGTCCAGAGAGAGCAAGCAATTTGCACATAGTCACACAGCCAGGAAGTAGCAGAGCAATGCCCAGGACTTTCCCATGAACCCATCCTTCTTTCTTTCCCAGACTGCAGAAGAGAGCCCGACTCGGGATTTCCACAAGGCATTTTATAGTAGCCTCTGCGTTCATTTGTTTAACCTTCACCGAACTGGTACTTACTAGGTGCCAGGCTCTTTTCCTAGAGCTTCACAAATAGCAACTCACTTGAGCTTCATATCAGGCCTATGGGGTTCCTATTACTCTGGTGCCATTTTACAAATGAGGAAACTGCAGCACAGAGGTGCAGTAACTCACCCAAAGTCACACAGGAAGTGGTGAGTGGGACTGGGATCTGGACCCAGGCTGCTGGGTTTCAGAGTGAATGTTCCCTACATTCCCTGAAGCCAGATCCAGGAGGAGAGGGTGGGCAAGGAGATGGTACACCAACAAATGAAAAAGCAGAATGGGACACCTCCCCAGAATTCATGGATTAGAAACCCATCTTTTGCCCAGTTTGAATGACAAGAGCCTCACTGACAGTCATATCTGGGCCGTGCCTTCACCGGGCTTCTTGTCAATCCTGCCATTCCCACGGAGCCCTTTCCTGTGGGAACAGCAGAAATGGTGTTCAAGAAGGACCCTTGGCCCTACTGCTGGCTGTGGCTACAGGAGCCACGGGGTCCAGAACTGGAAGGAAGCTTCTTTCTTTCTAGCCTTCCCAGCCCATGCCAGGCAGTAGATGCCCTGCGTGAGCTTTTGGTTTAGTCCCCAAGTCGTGTCTGACTCTTTGTGGCCCCACGGACTATACCCCGCCAGGCTTCTTTGTCCATGAGGTTCTCCAGGCAAGAATACTGGAGAGGGTTGCCATGCCCCTCCTCCAGGAGATCTTCCTGACTCAGAGATCGAACCTGAACCCAAGTCTCCTGCATTCGCAGGGGGATTCTTCATCACTACACCACCTGGAAAGCCCAAAGCAAATATTAGCAACGTGTTAACTGGTGTATCTAGGGTATAAGCGTGTTCACTAAACCTCTTTTTCATCTTTGCCATAAATTTAATCTTTTTCAGAATAATAAGTTGAGGGAAGATAAGGTGAAAATTCATAAGTGCAATTCACAGTGCTTTCTAGAGAACTGGTAGCAAATAGTGACTCCTGTTTCTCTTCCCCCCAAATAACATAAGACATACACCATATCGCACAAGGTCTTCGGGGAAGTGGGGAGCACTGTGGCACTCAAAGAACCATAGGATCTCAGAGCTGACAGATGAATCCTTACCTACCTCATATTACAGACCACTCTCTCCAGCAGCTAAGACCCACTGCAGTGAGACAAGAAAAACAAAAACGAAACACACCTTAGAACTTCTTTCCTAGTTTAATCTGAAACGTACCCCCTGTGGTCCAGTCACCTGCAGCTGTTTCCTGCTCCCCCCACCTGACCACCTGAAGTGAAACTTCCTCCATGATGCTTTGTTTCAGTTCTTGGGTCCTTGTCTCCCATCCGAATTTTGGCTTGGAGCTCTAGAGGCTGGGAGTCTGTGCCCAGAGCAGATACCTTGATGGAGTTTAAATATCTGATTGATCAAACATGCAGTGTGGGTTTCACATTGTGTCAACTGGAGAAATATTTATTAATGGCTTTTGCTCAACACATGTCCCTGGCCCAATGATGACATCAAATCCTGTTCCCTGCTTTCCAGGTGCTTCTAATTTAGTTGTGGAGATGAGACAAACACTGCAAATAATAAGCTGAAGAGTATTCATTTTCACTATTTCTTAAAACTCAGAGGCAGGAAAATACATACACCTCAGGATAGGATGAAAAAGATATCCATCTTTTCCCTTCAACCACAAATAAATTGATAGACAATAAAAACAAATGAATTAGTGAGATAAAATGAATAAAATAAAAAATAGAATAAACAGAAAATAAAAATAAAAGCAGAACAAATGAAATTAAGTAATGAAATAAAGTTAGTAAAAACAATATAAAATGAAATAAGCCGAGTAAAATAATAGTGGAATAACGAAACAAAAATGAAATAAAAAAATTACTATAACAACTAAAAATAAAGCCAACACAATAAATATAAGAAAATTAGTACAATGAGAAGGAATGCAATTAAAGAAACACTGTAAGGATGGGAGGGAACGGAGTTAGTTTGTTGGGCAGGATCTCGTTGTTTTCCGCCTGCCTTTGGGCCCCCGGGTGTCGGCCAGAACGAAAGCTCGGCGCTGGGAAACGCCGAGTCGCTAATGAGCGGCGCCCTCGGGTGGGATGGCTTTCCGAGCCGGTAAACGTGGAGCCTGGCGGGGAAGGAGGGGCTCCCCGGGCCGGCACCCCCTCGGCTCCTCTGGGCCGGTTCGCCGCGTCGACCCAGCCGCCAGCAGGTGGCGCCCTGAGCCCCGAGCCCGCGCACCGCGCTGGCCGAGCAGGTTCCTCCCCGACCGCGCGCGCCTTCGCCGCGGCCCGCGCTTAATCCTTTGGAGTCTCCCCTGCCCCCGCCACCTGCGGGACCTCGGCTGCTCCTTCTGAGGATGAGCCGCGCGAGTCATGTTGACTTTGGAGCCCCTGGGAGTGGGAGGGTGGGAATGTCACATCAAATGCCAGGTTCTTGCCACAAGACCATCAGTGGGAGACTGGACAGAAGGATGATTCATGCAAACTCTTGATCTGCCTCGATGGACTACACTGTGTCCTAAAAAGTAACTGAACATGTGAAATAAATTTTTTAAACGGAATTAAAAAATAAAAATTCACCTGCCTGCTTCCTCCGGGTAAAGGCTATTCGTCCAGAGTAGCTAGCTACCTGTGGCTTTAGCAGGGATTCAGGGAGGGCAGAGGGCGCTTGCAGGCGGCCGGCGCGCAGTCCCACAAGCCCCAGGAAAGCCGCGCTGGGGGAGGCAGGGGAGCTCAGGGGGTGGGGACGCGGGGACCAGGGGCCGCTGACATGCAAATGCAGCTGGGACAATCCGGCCGGGCGCCTCCGCGCCTCCGGGAGGCCGAGGCTGGGACAAAGCATTAGCATTTTCTACATGTGAAAAGCCCGCATTCCTGGGCGGGGAGGCCGCGAGGGCGCCGCCCCCTCTCCCCATTCACACTCCGGACCACACAGAGCGCCTCTCGCGCCAAATGCTCGAAGGTTCGCTCCAGCTTTTCTTTTGACCAGGGCGATGCATCCGAAATGTAGATATTTCCCTAAACGCCGGCTTTGACATTTAATGTGATCCTAAGTAGCCAGAAATGTGGACTGGATTAGGAGGAGGCTTGGGGCCCACAGGGACACTTGGCCAAATCCGCCTAAATCCTCCTGGACAATTGTTTGTCTCCACACGGATCCCCTTTGCCCCAAATGAGGGGGCTAATGAACTGCGGTGCCTCCTCTCGGGGCACTCCCACTCCCACCCAGGAGCCGGCTCGTCGGCCCGGTTCTTCCCAGGGAGGAAGCCACGCCTAGTGTGCAAACTGCTCTGTGAAGGTATAGGTTTGGTTCCTTTAGGCTGGGCTGGCTGAGTTTGACCAGTAACCCACCCATGCTGGGTCACTATTTAACTGGCTTGATGAGGCTCAGAGGGTCAAGGATGCTGAGGCCCCTCCGCAAACCCTGGGATTATGTTAATAAGCCATCCCCACCTTGGGAGAAGCACTTCCTGTGACACTGCTCGACCTAGAAAGGAAGGCACCCAGAATCTGTGCTGCAGACTTTATTATCTAGAACAGTCCACACACTGTATAAGGCACAGCCCTGTTTTCAAAGTATTCAGGATCCAGGAAGGGGAAGAAAAGATGAAGAAAAGAAGTAGACTCAGCCTGAAAAATCCGCCAGGTTACCAGAGGGCTCCCCTGAAAAGCTTACCATCCCGGAAGTACCTCTGGGTAGCATGTGTGGAATGAATGAAGGCTTGGGACAGAGCAGGTATCTCCCTGGGAGTTAGGGACCAAGGGGGCGAGTGAAAGGGCCAGAGTGTGTACACAGTCAAACAGGAACCAAGTCCTAGGGATGGGAAATGGTGACCACTCTGGGGGACAGCAGATTCCAGTCTGGATGTAACACGCTGGGTGTAAGAGAGGTTCAGTGGGGAGAGGGGAGTGGTTGGTGTGCGGAGACCTCTCTCGGGGGAGTCGAAGCTGTGCTGCAGGTGCAGATGAGAGGAGCAAAGGGTGGGGAAGGGACCTCCTGTCAAAGGAGGAGGGCCTGGGTGAGGCAGGTTAAGAGTAGGATGAGAACATAGGATGATGCCAATATATACTGAACACCCCTCGTGGCCCAGACACTGGACACAGCCGGAGCGCAGGAGGCAGTCATTTACCTGGAAGGGTCCCCTCGCTCTCTACCACCCAATCCCCCAGTTCCAGTGGCTCAGCAGTCTCTGCTTTGATTATCCTTCATATTACACAGTAAAAAATTAAGAATTTCCTTTTGAACATCTGGAGCTCATATCCAGCAACAACAATGTCCAGGGCTTTAAACCTCATCCCAAATCTGTGACAGAGGGACTGTTACTGTTCTCACTTCACAGATGAAGAAAGAAACTGAAGCACAAAGAGGCAAAATACCATGTTGCGTATCAAGTCTGTCCCGGTGAGAGAGCTGAGATTCGAAGCCAGTCCAGCAGTGTGGCTCCAGGGTTCACAATGGCACTGGTCACCTTCCTCCAGGTGGCTTCCAAGTCATCGAGGATGACTGGGCTGAGCAGGTCCTTTGGGCAACAGGAAGGTAAATGCACTCACCTGTAGTGAATGTCTTTGCATTCGGGCATCTCATTTTCACAGGAGGCCCTGAGGAAAGTTAGCTTCATTGTGCAGAGTCAAGAGATCAAGGCACTTGGGTTGAGTAAGGGGCAGAGCTCCCAGCAGACTGGCCCCTAAGGGGTTCTGCATGGTGGGAACACCAAGAATGCTGTTCTGAGAAGGGGGTAGGGGTACGAGTGGGGCAGAAGAGATCCTTGAAGGCACTGGCTCTGTTGGGGGCTGCCCTGCGCAGACTGTGAAGGGACTCATGCCGTGAATTGTGGCCCACTGGGCTGCTGAACAGGTAGTGGGTGGGGCTTGAACAAAAGCTAAGGAGGCCTGTCTCAGAATTCACAACCCCATCAGCTATGACACCACCCTTTGAGAGCCCCCACACCTGTTAAACTGCAGAACATCATCTACCATAGAAGAAAGGCATGATCGAGACACAAAGGGTCGGGCGGGGGGATGGAGAAATTGGGACAGCGAGGAAAAACTTCCAGGACATGGCATCTAAAACCTCTCAGCACAGTTAGGATGACCTCCGTTAGCAGTAAGTGAAAGTTGCTCAGTCGTGTCTGACTCTGTGACCCCATGGACTATATGGAATTCTCCAGGCCAGAATATGGAGCTTCTTTACCAGCTGAGCCACCAGGGAAGCCCAAGGATACTGGAATGGGTAGCCTATCCCTTCTCCAGGGGATCTTCCCAACCCAGGAATTGAGCCAGGGTCTCCTGCATTGCAGGAGGATTCTTTTCTTTTTTTATGGAAGTATAATTGCTTTACAGAATTTTGTTGTTTTCTGCAGGCAGATTCTTTACCAGCTGAGCTACCAGGGAAGCCCCTCCATTAGCAGAGATGGTGGTTCAGACTGTGGTGGAAAAAATGAGTGGGAGCAGCCTTCCTGGCTGATGGACTCAGAAAGACAAGTCACAGAGATGAAGAGCCTACATTTATTGTGCCCAGATCTGCTGCGGGTGGCTGTGGAGGGGAGAGGTGGACTGCTGGGGTCAGAATTTGACAACAGTGCATCAGAACTAGAGTGCTCCAGCTGGGAAAACCCTTCACCAGCCTTCTCATAAGATGTGCAGGGTTGTACCAGCACCTGCAGGTAAGGATGGATACATGATTTGAACTACAGAGATGGAGGCTGAGGTTTGCTGAGGGTTTCTGGAGAAACTTTGTTCCTGATGGTTTCTGATCACGACAGGGTGCCTTTACCCTCTTCTTCTTTTCCAATTTTATTTTTGGCTGTGCTGGGTCTTCGCTGCTTCGAGCGGGCTTTCTCTAGTTGCGGTGAGTGGGGGCTAGTCTTCGCTGTGGAGCTCAGGGCTTGCCTTGTGGTGGTTTCTCTTGCTGTGGAGCATGGGCTTCATTGCCCCGCGGCACATGGAATCTTCCTGGACCAGGGATCCAACCTGTGTTCCCTACATTGGCAAGAGGATTCTTCACCACTGGACCACCAGGGAAGTCTTGCCTGCGTCTTCTTGATTCAGTGCAGATACGATGCTGGAACATCCTGTGACAAAAGTCCAGGGGGACAAAAGTCCAGATGCTCTGTGGGAAAACAGAGCTGCGTCCCTGATAGCATCACTGAGCACCAAAGCCAAGGTCACCAGCTGCCTACGGATTCTCTTCTCAAGTGGGATAGAGACTATCTTCGTTTAAGTCACGGATCCACTTTGTGCTACTCACAGCCAAGGGTATTCTTATTTGACAGCAACCTGGGGCCTCATCTGCCTCTTAGCTCTTCCTGCTTTCCCTCCAACTAATCAGCAAGTGGGGGAAGTTTCAGTTTCTTGAGATGTCTCCAAAGATGTATTGCCTTCGAGTTCAATTATAGGCCTTCTACCACCCACATGCTACCCAAAGCCTGGTGGGCTCACAATTTATGAAGCGTGTGGGCTTTGTCTGGAAAATGCCCTGGTTAAGCTCTAATCCTTTGGCCACCAGATGCGAAAAGCTGACTCAATGCAAAAGACGCTGATGCTGGGACAGATAGAGGGCAGGAGGAGAAGGGGGTGACAGGAGATGTGACATCAGTGACTCAATGGAAGTGAGTTTGAGCAAACTTGGAGAGGTAGTGAAGAATAGGGAAGCCTGGTGTGCTGCGGTCCATGGGGGTCACAAAGAGCTGGAAACAACTGAGTGAGTGAATGGCAACAGGCAAAGCTGCCACCATCCTGCGGCACACATGTGGGTCCCACAGAACCACTGCAGATCTGGGGCTTGGGGAAGCAGCTCCTGCAGATTTGGACCAATACCGGTGCAGCCTACGACTCCCATTTCATTTGCAAAAGGCTTCGAGAGGCCCTGCACCTCTGTTTTCTGTATCCTCCAGGAAGAAATCTACTCTGTATATAAAACAATTTGTTGCTTAATCGCTAAAAAATGTCTGATTCTTTTGCGACCCTGTGGACTGTAGCCCCGCCAGGCTCCTCTGTCCATGGGCTTCTCCAGGCAAGCATACTGGAGTGGGTTGCCATTTCCTTCTCCAGGGAATCTTCCTGACCCAGGGATCGAACCTGCTTCTCCTGCATGGGCAGGCGGACTCTTGACTGCGAAGCCACCAGGGAAAGCAGCTGGCACGTGGCAGAGAGCAGGCGAGCCCTGTGCACACCCACCCCACGCTCAAATGGAAGGGAAACCACACCCCCTTCCCTGTGCACACCCACCCCACATTCAAATGGAAGGGAAACCGCACCCCCTTCTCCGAGTCACTCGTGGGCAGCGTCTGGTCACATCACATTCAGTTCCTATAGATCCCTAACTAAAATGTTTGGTTTCAGCAACAGAATAATTCAGATGCAGTTTCTGATAAACCACGTGCTTCTCTAAATGCTCCCCTCTCCCATTTGTGAAAACTGAGGAACCGTGTACATTCAGCTAGTGTGAACCCGGTCTTCCAGGTCGGGAACTAGAGAGATGCTGGCAGCAGGGACGATCCTGAACGGCCAGCTTTCATGAGGCCACCAAGCCTGATACTGACTGGGCGGGGGGTCACCCAGGTTCTCCAGAGTCAGACTGCAGCGTGTTTTGTTTTTCTTGCTTTTAAGTTTAACATATTGACCCTATCGACAAATTTTGGCCAGGTCAATCCCGCAACACATACCTGTCTCTTATGAGAAAGAAGCTTTTAAGTTCCCATTTGCATCTGCAACGTGATTAGCGATGAGCCTTGAACTCCCTACTCACAGACTCCCTACCTGGTGCTTCTGCCTGACGGTACAGGAGGGTGAACGTGGCCAGTGCCCTGAACGCTGTTTGTTGTCATCTGTAATTTTTAAGCCATAATTGATTCCTATCAGTCATCACTTCTTAACCCAACCTGACTAGCCCTATGGGTCTTACTGTGCATTTTCTGGCCCCTTTAGTCACAACTAGGTCATGCCACGCCAGCCTCCCCTGCCTTCTGCCCTGCACAACTTCTAGCCTGGCTGCTCATCTGCTCACAATGTGGTATCCATTTTTAAAACTTTAACATGAAATCTTGAACGCCAACATACCATAACCATTGCAAAAAAGACAAAATGTATTTAACAAGACTGTTCTGATAAGACTGTTTTAATTGCCTTTGACAGATTTATCACATAATGGCTTAAAATGAATAATCTAGCAAAGATTATATGGAAAACAGATGAAAATGAGTGTGTGAATCCTTAACTGTATTAAGCTTCCAGCCAAAAAAAATTAAAAAAAATAAAATAAAATAAAAATCAGGGGTTAAAATCGTTTCAAAATTGTGTCTTCAAAACTAGCACCCTTCAGCATCTGTCTTTTATTCATTTTGCTGTGAGACAACTAAAAAGGCTTGTAAATATTCCCCTGGGTCTCAGGTAACAGTTTTCCACGAGCAAACTATCACTTTCTCTGCACAGTGAACGCTGGCATTTGGATGGGCTGGATCGGGTGGACGGGCTGGAACACTGGCTTCTTTCTCATTTCAGAGAGTGTTTTCACTGCAGGGAGCAGCTGATTCCTTTTGATGATCTGTAAGGCCAGCTGGGTATTACCTATAAAAACACTTCCCATTACAAAAAAGCATATAACAATAGCACCACCTAACAAAGCAAGCCCATCAAGTCTCAAAAGGGAGGAAAAGATGATGGAGAAGAGCAGTGGTCTGCAACCGCTGCTATACACTAGAATCACGTAATGGCCCCTGCACCATCCTGGGAAATGCTGATTTAAGAAATTTAGTGTGTGAGCTAGGGGACAGAATTGTTAGAAGCTCTGTATTGATTTTAAGGTGGAGCCCACTTTGAGAATTTAAAAGGGCTCTAGACTGTGCACTAACCCTGCCACGCCTTTCAGGAGGACGAGGCCTGCTGGGCGCCTTCTTCAGCAATAAAAAGAGGGGAGGCTTGTAAGGATTTCCACGATCAGTGAGGGGGTATGACGAACAGCTCTTAATGCTTCTGTCCCCCCTCATCTCTCCCATTCAGCTCTCCTTTTCTACTTCACATCATCTCTCATGTAGGACCCACAGCCTTTCTTCTAGGTCATATATGCCCCCAGAGGCATGACCTGGATTTAGGCTTGAATAAAAATCCTCAGCAGGAACTGGCTTACGGCAAAGCTTATTAACGACATCTGTGTTTAAAACACTAAGGTGTACAACCCAAAGCCACTGCATTCTGTCTCAGGTTCTCAATTAAGAGTCATTTGGATGCCTAAGAGAAAGGCTAATTAGTAGAGATGAATTATAATTGTCAGAAGTTATGCTATTCTGCATTTTCACAGATAAAAGGATATACACTTAACTTGCAAGAACTAAGAATTTGCAAGATATCAGAAACTCCCTTGTTTAGAAGAATGTGATGGTTAATATTTCTTCCATTTCTAAGAGAAAAAGCAGACACCAAAAGTCTCTGGCTCTTTGCAGTCAAGAGAAGAACCACTCACCATTCTGTAGCTCAAGGTAGACAGCCAGCAGGATGGCTTCAGGGGGCACCTCTTTGGGATGGATCATTGAGGCCGCCTTCACTCAAACAAAAGAGAGACCCATGAGAAATGGGTAGCTTAAGATACAAACTCCGAGTAATGCCAAAAAAGAAAAAGAAAGTCAACCTACCAATGTCGAGTCAGCAAACTTACTCGAGCTCACTGGACACTACAGTCCTGCTCGGATGGCCCTCAGCTGTCTGTCTTCATCCCTCACAATTAAACTAGACATGTAATTTTCAGTACATATTTATCGTCCCTTGCTTAGTCTGTAACGAGTTCTTAATAAGAGAAAGCGTTCCTTCTCTCTTGGTCTTCTCCTGCTTGGGATTCTTCTAGCTCTTGCCTATGCTTGTTTTTTGCTTTGTTTTGGCCATGCCCTGCGCCTTGGAGGATCTTAGTTCCTCAGCCAGATATTGAACCCATGCCCCCTACTGTGGAAGCGTGAACCTAACCACTGGACCACCAGGAAAGTACTGAATTAACAATGCATCTGAGGATGAGCCCTTCCCAGTTCTGAGAACTTAAAAGGAACTTGGCAGTACCTGTTCCCCTACTACAGGTTGGGTCCCTGCCTGTGACTGGTCCAAGGACGGGTAGGGGACCTAAAGAGCCCCGATCAAAAGTTCCCGAGACTGGCTGATGCAGCCGCTCTGGGTGGGAGAAGTCAGAGGTCTAGTTCAGTTACACGGCGCCGGGGACTTTTACTGTGTGCAGAATTTCTTGGGTACTGACTTTATGAACCCTTCTTTCTAAAAAGGTGTATTTGTAATTTAACTTTTTGAGTGGACAGAGATTCACACAATTCAAAACTAAAAAGCAAACAGGTATCCAGGGAACAGTCTCCCACCTCAGTGCTTCAGCTACACCGCACCTCTCCTGTCACCCCCAGAAGCCAACGTTAGCGGTTTCTGGTGTATTCATCCAGAGATCCTTTAAGCATATACAGGATTACATAAAAAGTGTTGTGCGTTTATTTGTTCTTTTCACTTAAAATATGTCTCAGATATGTTATTGTTTTAGTATGCAAGGTTTACAGCTGCCTTGGGTTCAACTATATGGAACACCATTCATTATTGATTTGACTGAGCACTGATATAGATATGGTTAACAATCTTTTGAAATATTGATGATTAAAAATTTCAGGACAACTCTCCATTAGGTGCTTAAGTTCATCTGCAACAACAGTCAGTTGTGTGCGCTGCAAGAATGTCTGGGGACTTCCTTGGTGGTCCAGTGGCTAAGACTCCACGCTCCCTGTGCAGGGGGCCTGAGTTTGATCCCTGCTCAGGGAACTAGATCCCACAAGCAGCAACTAAAGATCCTGCATCTGCAACTAAGACCCGGCACAGTCAAGTAAATATTTTTTAAAAAAGAGTATGTCCGGAGGAGTCATATTCCAATGTTTAACAAACTGACCAGAAGTCAGAACGCAAACAGGATGAGCCCAGCAATTCCAAGCCCCCTGCCGGCTGCTCCACAAGGCGCCCAGCCCTGGTCCAGCCTCACCTGGTGGAGACACTTTCGGGCTTTGTCATACTCGCTCCGCAGGCAGTAGGCGCTGCCCAGGTTGAAAAGCATCACGGTCCGGGCCGAGTTGACGGAACTGGGGTAGCACTGAGGGGCCCGCTTCCCAGCTGGGGAGAAGAGCAGACCCGCATGAAGAGGCCAGGCCGAGGCACGGAGGCAACCCGTCCACCGCCCACAAAGCTGCCCAGAAGTAAGCCTGGCTGTCCTCCTCGGGCGGCAGAGGAAGGCCATGGAGGCTCGAGGGCGAGTCTCTGGGAAGCAGTCTGGGCTACTGAAGTCTTTACAAAATGTCTTACTTACAGGATTCCATTGCTTCATTTTCACCTTTGTCTGATCCTACAAAGATAAGAACATAAATCTGAGGGGGCCAGACAAAAAGAGTATATTTTCCAAACACTTCATTTTCTTTATGAAATGGAAATCTAATATTAAGGCAATCTGTCACAGTGTTTCCTTTTTTGCGTAGTGGAAGTTCTAGTAACACTGGTGGCTCAGATGGTACAGAATCTGCCTGCAGTGTGGGAGACCTGGGTTCGATCCCTGGCTTAGGAAGATGTCCTGGAGGAGGGCATGGCAACCCACTCCAATATTCTTCCCTGGGGAATCCCCATGGTCAGAGGTGCCTGGAGGGCTACAGTCCACGGGGTTGCAAAGAGTCGACATGACTGAGCGCCTAAGCACACAGGTTCTAATAAAAGACACAAGATGCCACCTGCCACCCACTGGCACCCCAAGTCCGAGAGATAACCTCAAATAAAGGGAATTCTAGTCTTGCTCCCTCAAAAATTTAGCCATGATTTAAAACTGACTTTTGAATGTGTTTTTACCCTCCCTGGGATTGTGGAATCCCTCCACAGAGAAAAACAGTATAAGAATAAAAACAAATCGTTCTGGACTCCTCAGTGGTCCAGTGGTTAAGACTCCGTGCTCCCAAAGGAGGGGGCCCAGGTTCAATCCCCAGTCAGGGAACTAGATCCTACGTGCTGCAATCGAGTTTGTATGCTGCAACTAAGGCTCCAAATAACCAAATAAATAAATTAAAAGAACCCCCCAAAAACGAATAGCTCTAACACCTTCAGTATTTCAAAAGTTAGAATTTAGCAGTTAGTACATAGTAAGTATGGCCTCAACTACAGACTGCTGACCTATAACTCCCTTCCCTTCACAACTGTTCCCTTAAATTTCAATACGTTCTGAGTTACAACGGAAAGGGAGTGGAAATGGTGAAGAGTTCTGATCAAACATGTCTTCCTTAACCTTGGTCCTGCTCGTTTGAAGAGATCCCTAAGGAGACATCAGTGACATTCTCTGGGTTCAAGTGAGTAATAGCATCAGAGATTCTGTCCAGAGAGATGAGGGCTTCTGCAGCATATAAATGACCCAGGAACCTGAAATGAAAAAAAAAACGGGTTTCAAATTGAAATGTAGGTCATCACAAAAATACCCAACGTATAATAAAATCTGGTGTATATGTAAAAATTTCACGTATGTTAAGAATCACTTAAATTTTTCTCTTTAAAAATATCTTAAAATATACAATAGTTGTTATGTTAGCTAAGAAGGATGACACATCAAGACAGCAGTTTAAAAGTGGGCAGTGAATCAACTGTATTTCAATAAAAATTTAAAATACAGTTGACAAATGTATGCTGTTCCATTTATACAGAAAATACCATTGGGAAGTGAAGAAGTTCTAAAGGAAGTGGCAGATCCTAGGGTGTGTGCCCTGGGAGTGGAGGAGCAGAGTTAGGGTTCTCCAGCCTGTGCCGCCACCTGGAAAATCCCATGGGTGGAGGAGCCTGGTAGGCTGCAGTCCATGGGGTCGCTAAGAGTCGGACACGACTGAGCGACTACACTTTCTCTTTTCACCTTCATGCACTGGAGAAGGAAATGGCAACCCACTCCAGTGTTCTTGCCTGGAGAATCCCAGGGACGGGGAGCCTGGTGGGCTGCCGTCTATGGGGTCGCACAGAGTCGGACACGACTGAAGCGACTTAGCAGCAGCAGTAGCAGCAGCCTGTGCTGCCAAATCAGCCAGAAGGCACCGGGACACCAGACTTGATTTGCGTTGGATCAGCTCTATTTCTTTAAACTTATTTATAACTTTGGCTGCACTGGGTCCGTCTACTTTGCTGCATGCTGGCTCTCTCTGGTTGAAGTGAGTGGGGGCTACTCTCTAGCTGCGGGGCGTGAGCTTCTCGCTGTGGTGGCTTTTCTTGTTGGAGAGCACAGGCTCAAGGTACCCGCAGGCTTCAGTGGTTATAGTACATGGGCTTCAGGCTTAGCTGCCCTGCAGCATGTGGGATCTTTCCCGACCAGGGATAGAACCTGTGTCCCCCACATCGGCAGGTGGATTCTTAACCACCAGACCACGAGGGAAGCCTCTGGATCAGCTTCACTTCTATTGCAGAAGTGTCCTCCCCTTCACATCCTCTCTCCCGGGTGCAGCTGCTGCTAGGCAGATGTGTTTCCTCCAGGTTTACAATAGCCTGGTTCTTCCAGTGTTTTGCTTTGAGCCCTTTTCCTCAAGATCATCTGACTGATTTCTCAAAATTAAAACAGCCTTAGACATAATACTCCTTTGCTCAAAATCCTAATGACTATTTCCACTTGAGAACTAAGCTCTTGTAGATTTAAAGCTCTCCACAGCTGGGTTCTGCTTTCCTGTATCCAGTCAACGTCTCACTCCTCCAGAGGTTCCTCTGTTCCCGTCACTGCCCTGGGCGGAAGCCCCACTGCAGCTGCCTGCAGCCTTGCCTCCTGGGGTGCAGAGCCAGGCCAAACCTAACTCCTCTGAAAGGCCAGTTCAGTTCCCAACTCCTTGAGCCAGCTGTCCCAGCTGAGTCTGTCCACATGGACCTCGAGTCCTCAAACCTTAGACTTTCCAATTTGACCGTTTTCTGGAATTTGTGCACACTCAAGAGCAGTTCTCTTTCTTTTCTCTTTTTGGCTCTGCTGTATGGCCTGTGGGATCCATTCGGTGACTGGGGATCAAGTCCAAGCCCTCAGCAGTGAAAGCATGGAGTCCTAACCACTGGACCATCAGGGAATTCCCAAGAGCCATCTCATCTCTCTCTCTCTTTTTTTCCTAAGAGCTATCTCTTTATCGAGCAATTTCTTTCTTCTAACTAGCAGGAGCTGTAATGCCCCCACTTTTTAAAATGAATTTTTAGTGGAGTATATAGTTGATTTCCACTGTTGTGTTAGTTTCTGCTGCACAGCCAAGTATGTCAGTTATACATATACATATATCCACTATTTGTTAGAGTCTATTCTCATGTAGGTCGGCACAGAGCACTGAGTTCCCTGTGCTACAAATTAGGTTCTTATTAATCTATTTTATATGTAATGCTCTTCCATTTTGCTTCCCTACCAGATACCCTATTAGAAATGACAACTTAAAAAATCAGTAACTTTAAATATATTTTGAAATAAGATATTTAAAAAATTGCCTTAAACCAGAATCCATAAGCCAATAATCATTATAAAACACAGACACATTAGACTTCCAGTCATTAGGACTCCATGCTTCCAAGCAGGAGGCACAGATTTGATTCCTGGTCACGGAACTGAGAACCCACATGCCCTGGCAGAGCCAAAAAAATTGAAAAAACCCTCCTCCCACCCATCAGATCAGATCAGTCGCTCAGTCGTGTCCGACTCTTTGCGACCCCATGAACCGCAGCACGCCAGGCCTCCCTGTCCATCACCAGCTCCCGGAGGTCACTCAGACTCACACCCATCGAGTCAGTGATGCCATCCAGCCATCTCATCCTCTGTCGTCCCCTTCTCCTCCTGCCCTCAATCCCTCCCAGCATCAGAGTCTTCTCCAATGAGTCAACTCTTCGCATGAGGTGGCCAAAATACTGGAGTTTCAGCTTTAGCATCATTCCTTCTAAAGAAATCCCAGGACTGATCTCCTTCAGAATGGACTGGTTGGATCTTCTTGCAGTCCAAGGGACTCTCAAGAGTCTTCTCCAACACCACAGTTCAAAAGCATCAATTCTTCGGTGCTCAGCCTTCTTCACAGTCCAGCTCTCACATCCATACATGACCACAGGAAAGACCATAGCCTTGACTAGGCGAACCTTTGTTGGTAAAGTAATGTCTCTGCTTTTGAATATGCTATCTAGGTTGGTCATAACTTTCCTTCCAAGGAGTAAGTGTCTTTTAATTTCAAGAACCACTTCAAATTCTGTGATTTTACTTAAAAAACAAACAAACAATTAAATGCCTTCATTATACTCAAAGCACAGACCTTCGGACAAGGTACACGAAGGTGAAGCCGCTGTGGTACCTGGGCTGTCTAAGGCACAAAGGCTTATCCTCACTGCAGAGATGGGGGTTCTGGCTCGTGATTAGAAACCACAGATGAGGGTAGAATGGTTAAAGAGAATTACAGATGAAATGATCAGATATGGCTTGGCTAATCCCTCAAGAAATCATAAAACCTAAGAATTTTGTTGCTTTGATGTTCAGAGGGAAGAAATTGATAAAGGAGGTTGAAAACCCTGCCACAAATGCCAAGGAAAGAATCTAATTAGGATTATTTGACAACAGTGATGATCATGTCAGTCAGAGAATTAAAAAAAAACCAGCAAGGATCTGCATTTCATTTTTGGTAAAAAGAAACACACACACAAAACTCTGCTCCGCCGATGGCCATGCACAGCACGTGCATGGGTGTCCGGCAGGCACAGGCCAAGGTTCCTGGCTGGTGCTTCTCAGCGCTGGGCCACAGGAAGGTGCCTTAGAGGCAACCCAACTGCCTTGATTTCAAGCCCAGGACCCTCCAGGCCTGGAGTGTAGATGAGATTTTCTCACAGGAGAGCAGGAGCTCTCATACTTGAATTGTGACAAAGTCTCTATGTTCCTGGATGCTCTTTTTTTTTTTTGGGGGGCGGGGGTTGTTGCTCACCGTCAAATCCACGCCCCGCTGTCATGGAAGCATGGGGTGTTAACCACTGGACCGCCAGTGAAGTCCCAATCAATGTTAACTTTAGATGCTTGTATAAAGTAGTACTTTTACGAAAGGCAAAAATAAACATTTACAAAACTGTTCCTCAAAAAAAAAACAAAACAAAAAACTGTTCCTCAGGGTATGACCTCACAGTTCTAGGTGCTGCATGTTATAAACAAAGGCCACTGAAAGGGAAAGGAACGTATTTTGGAAATTGTAACTATGTACATAAAGGAAGAGTGTAAAAACAACTGTCTTGATGTTATACAGAGTACCCATGGTCTTGGATAAAATTTCCAGCATCAGTATCATATGAAGATTCAAAGAATGCTTCATGTTACTTAATTTTCATAAAAGAAAAGATGATGTGCTTTAGAAAATTTTAGAGTGACAATGACATTAATATTGAAGAGGCATCTGAAGAGTTTAAATAAGTCTCATGCTCTCTGGAAATGGTGCAATCGTTTGGGAAAATATTTTAAATTCAAAGCAGATTTATCCTGTTGACCAAACTCCTTTTCATGTGGGTCTTTTCACTGAGGACTCAGCTTGTTTTGGGAGCTAGTACGTGATAATGTGCCCCTTCAGACCCAGAATACAGAGTCCACAGTTTCTGCTTCCTCATGCAGTTGTTTCCAATAAGCCTCGCAGTGCAACAAGTGAAAAAAAGTTTCACTACCAAACACAAAAAAATTAGCAAATTAAGAAACTTCTTTGCTTTCCCTAAGATAATTTACATTCCACTGGGGAAGTCAGAGAGGCAATATGCACCACAGACTCACGGAAACCCTCCAAACAAAACAAACACACGGTGAGTCACACTTACTTCAGAGATCCTGACAGCTTGGGCTGCTGAAGAAGTTTATCTGCGTGATTCAGAGCCATAAGGTTATCACCCAAAGCCAGAGCCACGTAGGCACTGCAGGCGAGTATGGAGCATCTGGAACACAAAAGGCGAGGGCTGAGGAGACCTGAGTCACAGGGCGGCGAGGACGACGCTTGTTACAGTGGAAAGGACGGGCTAGACTGCCAGCGGTGGCAACCTGGACGCCAGGCAAGGGGCGGGGAAGCCACGATGCTAACGGTGAGAGTTAGAAGGATGTACAAACCGCCACCTGAGGCTCAGTTTAGCTGTTTACCTAAATCATCTTTAGCTTCCATCCCATCTCCCACAAAATAACCCTCTGGAGTCAACAATATATGCTTAGCCTGTTAAAAAAATATCGTTATGTGCTTAGTGGGAACTTACTCCCATATAACATTTCTTTTAATATCCTAGAAATAAAGCTATGGAAGTACATTTGCGACTCTGCTAAGAAACACAATTAACTTACCGAAAAATCCATTTTTTCGGATGTAAAAAAAATCCATTTTTTACAGTAAGCTCAGCTTACTGTAAAGCGTTCTTCTCTGAAAGAATTAAGAAGTCTATAGCTTTTGCTAAGCCCCAGTAACAACAGTAACTAAAAGAATTTCATTCACATAGGTACTATTATCCTAAATGAATATTCAAAGCAAAAAAAAAAAAAACAAACTAGGATGAATAAATGTGAAGATAAAAAATGTAAGTTACACTGATTTTGCTAGGTTGGGCTGGAAACGTAAACTTCTACTTAACGGGCAGCTCATTTAAAACGACTCTAGCTAAAGACTTGACACTAATAGATCATTTGAATGTTAAACAACCGCTCCTCAAAGCAACCTTAAAATAAACCCTTGTCAAATAGAAATGAGGGCTGAATGGCCAACCACAAATGACCTGACATTAGATACAGGGTTCTGAGTTATGTTTACAAATTACAATACATATGTATATCAGGAAGTGCACTCTGGGTGTAATTTCAGTCTGGGGAATGTGACCATCCCAGCAGCGCAGTTTTCTCATACTCTGAAATTCTCTGACTAGAAATGCCCCTCTGGTAAAAACCACAGGTGGGCAAATTCAGAAGCAGCCTGTTTACTCCTCACTGCCTCACTCCCAGTTGCTGGAATCTTAGGAAATTGTCCACTAAAGGAAAAGGAGCCCCGAAACCCCTGACAATGCCGAAGAGTAGACTGGCTCAAGGAAACGGAGACTGATGGCCCGAGGCTGTGATGCTAAGGGCTAGAAGACTGCCTAGTGGGGGTCCTGGCTTTGTGAAACTCAGATCCAAAGTGACTACATATATTCTCTAGCTTGGAGTATATGACTAGGGTCAGGACTAACAGTCAACACCGTGGACTCCCCATTCATGGTTCTTCCCAAACTATCACACTGCTTCTTTGTCAGTTCACAAGACTGCCCTAAAAATAAAGTATAAAGAATGGATTACACTACGATTTTTCTAGTGCATACATAACTATGCACACACATGCAACCTATCTTTTTATCATTTATTATTGCTCTTTTTACTTTCTGGCTGTGTCGTGTGGCACGAGGGATCCTAGTTCCCCGACCAGGGATAGAACCTGCGGTCCGAGCATTGGGAGCATGGAGCCTTAATTACTGGACCACCAGGGAAGTCCCATAATCTGCCTTTTTAAACAGGAAGAAAACAGAATTTAATTGAAACGTTACAAGTTTAAATTTTGTTACTGAGCGCCTAATTTAAAATCTGAACCCTGTTCATAGAAGAGAGTACTTAAGAGCAGCAAGCAGTGTCATCACCAAAGGGATTTTCCTGACAAGCCTACAGTCATCCTTATGACTCCAACAGCTGTCTTCACTAACAAGGCCATCCCGTGGCAATGACGCCCAGGGGGGAGTCCTCTGTGATGGAAGACTCCAGGGCCCAAAGGAGGGAGGCACTGGCTGGTTATCTCCTGTTTTCAGGAGCACTTCAGTGGTGAGCTCTGTGTGGTGAGATCAGAGTGACTTAATTTCCCCTTTTGGTTTATTTATAGTTTTATTTTTGAATGGTAATAAACATTCATTCATTACTCAGATATGCAGTGCTTATGAAGAAAAAGAATGACTTTTAAAGGCCAGGGTCTTGGGCTTCCCTGCTGGTCTAGTGGTTAAAAATCTGCCTTGCAATGCAGGGGACACTGGTTTGATCCCACGCCTGGCAAGATCCCACACGCCACGGGGCAACTAAGCCCACGTGCCACGACTACTGAAGCCTGCACACTCCGGAGCTTGCGCTCTGCAACGAGAAGTCCTCCCACCACAACTAGAGCACAGCCCCTGCTTGCAGCAGCTAGGGAAAGCTCGTGCGCAGCAACGAACACCCAGAGCAGTCAAGAATAAATAACTAAACAATAAAAATAAAATAAAGGCCTAGGTCTCTAGAGGCCCTAGGCCATCATCAACTCACGGCCACTTGAATGACAGTCACACAAATGAATATTCGTTTCCATCTGTGACTCTTGCCAAAGGCCAGGGCAGAACACAAGCTCCTTAAAAGCAGAAGCCTGCCTCTCCTGTTTCCTACACAAAGGCTGGAGCGATTTCTCAGCTTCTGCGTAGGTGTTTAACAGGCCAGCGCTGTCAGCTTTCAGCACCGCAGGTCTACTTCTCTGGCACCCAGACGCCCACCTGCCCAGGTGGCAGGCCACCTTGCTGAAGAAGCTGACTCCTCTCTGGCTCCCAGACACAGGCTCCAGGGCCAGAGTCTAGGACAGGCCTCGCCTCAGGCAGGCTTGCTGGGAAAAGCCTGCCCTGGCCTCTCCTGACAGTAGGGGGGCTATTACTGCTCCAGCCCACTGTCAAGCCCACTTTGGGTCCAGAAATCAGTCATGTAAGATTTGCAGCAGGATTCTGCTTCCCAAACTATAATTATGTATGAGGCAAAAACTGGTTTTCCTCAGTTTTTACCTTTTTCCCCCACAAGACACCATGTCAAATTAGAACAGGGTGAAAGATTCTACTATTAAAGCAAGCTCCCTATTAAAAAATACTTGAATACGTGAACGTAAAACTCTCTGCTCAAGAGTCATCACATTCAAGTACGTTTCCTCGCATGAAACTAAAACTAACATTCATACTCCTCTTCTCCGATGGAGTGCCTTCCCATCCACCCTAAGGCATCTCTTACCACCCTTTCGCTCACCCTCTATTTCCTCTTGGGAAACAACACTCCAAGCTGCATAATTCCTGCAAACTGGTCACACCAGAAACATGCTTGGCTCTGGAGAAATCGCTTCACTTCTGATAGCTGCTACTTAAAACACTGACCCCCCCACCGCCCCAACCTGCCCCACCACTTCCTCGAGTCACTGTCCAATCTGCTTGACCAACCGCTCAGTGGATCTGACAGGTCATCAGACCGGAAGAACTATACCTCAGGGGAAGGGACATGCTTGCTTCACCCACCCTGCTGTGCACCCCTCCACTGTGGGGGATCCCATACAACCCTGCCCGCCCCTCCATACGCTGGAGGAGCTGGCTCTAGAGCCACAGAATGCCAACCCCTGGTAAAGAACAGAACAAAAAAGAACAAAGAAAGGAAAGAAACGGGGAAAATTTTTTTCCTTAAAAGACCAAACTACAGCAACAAGCCATTTAAGACTGAGCATTAAAATGTGTCAAGCCATATATTCTGTGGGTACAATGAATCTAAACCAAGTGCCTGAAACAGCAAAGTCAGTTCAGTCGCTCAGTTGTGTCCGACTCTTTGTGATCCCATGGACTGCAGCACGCCAGGCTTCCCTGTCCATCACCAACTCTCGGAGTTTACTCAAACTCATGTCCATCGAGGCGGTGATGCCATCCAACCATCTCATCCTCTGTCATCCCCCTTTTCTCTCGCTTTCAATCTTTCCCAGCATCAGGGTCTTTTCCAATGAGTCAGTTCTTCGCATCAGGTGGCCAAAGTATTGGGAGTTTCGGCTTCAGTATCAGTCCTTCCAATGAATATTCAAGACATTTCCTTCAGGATGCACTGGCTGGATCTCTTTACTGTCCAAGGGACTCTCAAGAGTCTTCTCCAACACCACAGTTCAAAAGCATCAATTCTTTGGCACTCAGCTTTCTTTATAGTCCAACTCTCACATCCATCCATGACTATTGGAAAAACCATAGCTTTGACTAGATGGACCGTTGCTGGCAAACAGCTCAACCCATATCAAGAGAGGCTACACTGGGGGTAAGCCCAGTCAGTCACCATTTGTCAAAGGTAAATAAATTCACAAAGTGACCTCGTGACACACATTATTTGAAAAATTGGCTCAAAACATCCTATAAAGAATTTCTTCTAACAAACTGAATATGGTACTGGATTTAAAATTTTTTAAATGTACATTTCAAAGTGTTTCCATTTATCTACAGAAATCTAGAAAATGTTAAACTTGTCAACTCCAGCTCTTAAAATTTAAAGCTTCATGTCTTCTGTAAACACTTCGCTTTCTAATAACTGTTCTGTTACTAAGAGCCTTACTGATAAACACACCCCAAATCCAATACCAAGAGAGGACCAGCTCAAAAAAGCTGAGGGAGTTTTCCTCTTCAACCAAATCTAGCAACTCAAGGAATCCAGTCCTACCCCAGGCAGCAAATAAAATGCAGCCGTCACAGACACAGCATCTTACGCACGGGCAGGACTGTAAGATCACGCAATCCAACTTGACAGAAGAGGAAAGAAAGGCCCAAATGGGTTAAACGATTTGTCCAATGCCAGCAGGAGCCCTGTGGGGTTTCTCCAGAGTGGGAGACCACTGAAGAATTATCCCACCCCTGGCTTGTGATTAATCCGATCACCATTCATCTAAACGGGGTCCCGGGACTCAGATGTGAATCGTGCTGTGTGAAGACAAGCTGCTGATAAGATGAAGGATGGATCTCACAGGCAGGTTCCCTTTTCTGGAAGAGTTTCCTAGATGAACATGTTTCCGTAGGATCAGACCTGGTTAAAAGAGTGAATCGGGGCTGAGCTCCTAACAAGAGCAATATGAGAGAGTCAGGAGATTATTAGCCACGATACTGTTTTAGGTATGTCTCTCCAACTACAATAGAAGTACTTGGCTAAGACCAAAAGAAATAGGATTCCTTAAGTACACTAAAACTGCCTGTGACATTTATGTTATCCACCATTTGTTTGGCTCATCCTCTTTTATAAACACTGGGCCAGGGAGGTCCCTTTTAAGTGAATGGGAAATAATTCACTGGGTGTCACATCAGAAGTCTATAAGAACCAATTAAGGTTCCATAATTTATACTTGTGGAATAACTGGGCCAAGTTAAATTTGGTCCGAACATTTCCTTTTATCCATTTTGAGCCTCTTACTTAAAAAAAAAAAAAAAGAAAGAAATATTGAAATTAACTGTGTCAGCAAAAAAAAAAAAAAAAGACTAATTTGAAATTTCGTTTTTATTTTGTATGGTCTGATTTTCTCATATGGACACTTCCCATATTGGCCCCAACATTATTTCTTGCCCTTTTCCAGTTCTGTTATACTCTTTTCCAGGTTCTAGAGAAGCCTCTAATTTATCTTTAGAAATTAAAAGTTTGCTAATATCACAATCTCAGAATGAATAACAAAGATGTCCTGTAATATGCAACATATAAGACTTTGTACATACCCATGACAGTTATTAAAATATCATACAACAATGAAATGTTAATGTGACTAACCTTGTGGACTTCTTTCTTTACTATTAATAAGATGTGTTTAGTCGCTCAGTCATGTCCGACTCTGCGACCCTGTGGACTGTAGCCCCGCCAGGCTCCTCTGTCCATGGGATTCTCCAGGCAAGAATACTGGAGTGGGTTGCCATGCTCTCCTCCAGGGGATCTTACCAACCCAAGGATCAAACCCAGGTCTCCCACACTGCAGGCAGATGCTTTACTGTCCGAGCTACCAGGGAAGCCCATTAATAAGATACTTCTATGCAAAAGGATTAATATGTTGAGCCCTTACTTCATATCATATACAAAAATTAACTCAAGATGGATCAAAGACCTAAATGTAGTGCTGAATAAAATTATTTAACTCGTAGATGAAAACATAGGGGTAAATCTCATGACCTTGGATTTGGCAGAGGATTCTTCGATGACACGAGAAGTACAGTCAATAAAAAAATAAAACACAAAATAAAATTTTATCAATATCAAAAATATTTGAGATTCAAAAACACTTGCAAAAAACCTGAAAAGACAACAGACAGAATTGGAGAAAATATTTACAAGTCATATATCTGATAAGGACCCTGGGCCTAGAATATATAAGTAATTCTTACAACTCAACAATAAAAAAGACAACTAACCCCTCTATAAAACAGACAAAGGATTTCAATAAACATTTCTCTAAAGAAAAGGATACAAGTGTCTAATAAGCACGTGAAAAGATGCTCAACATCACTAGGTTTCAGGGAAATGCAAATCAAAGCCATAGTGAGATACCACTTCATACCCACTACAATGTATCAATATAATGAAAAAGATGAATAACAAGTGTTGGTGTGGATGTGAAAAAACTGCAACTCTCATACACTGCTGCACTTCCCTGGTGGCTCAGACAGTAAAGCATCCATCTACAACGCGGGAGACCTGGGTTCGATCCTTGAGTCGGGAAGATCCTCTGGAGAAGGAAATGGCAATCCACTCCAGTACTATTGCCTGGAAAATCCCATGGACAGAGGAGCTTGGTAGGCTACAGTCCATGGGTCACAAAGAGTCAGACATGACTGAGTGACTTCACTTCACTTCATACACTGCTGGTGGGATTGTTAATGGTGCAGCCACTTTACAAAACAGTCTGGTAATTCCTTAAACAATTAAATAGTTACCACGGGGCCCAGCAATTCCACTTCTAGGTAGAAAAATAAACAGCATGTCTACACAAAGACTTGTCCATGAATGTATAGAGCAGCATTATTCCTAGCAGCCTAAAGACAAAAACAATCCAAAATGAATGAGTAAACTACATGTGGTGTATCCATACAACCGAATATTATTCAGAAATGAAAATGAATGAAATACTGATATAGGCTACAACTTGAATGAACCCTGAAAACATTAGTGTAAGTGAAAGAAGCCAGTCATAAAACCCACATATTATATAATCCTATTCACAGGAAAGTGCAAAACGGGTAATCTAGAGAGACAGAAAGTGGACTGATTAAGGCTGGGGAGTAGACCGAAGAGAAAGGGGTCACAGCCAAAGGGTGCAGGGTTCTGAAACTGACTGCGCTGATGACTGCACAGTGTTGTGAACAAACTAACAATCACGGGATGGTACACTTTACACGGGTGAAGTGTATGGTATGTGGATTATATCTCAATACAGCTGTTTTAAAAATACGTGATCAGTTATTTTGTTGTTTAGTTGCTAAGTCCTGTCTGACTCTTTGCAACCCCATGGACTGTAGCCTCCCATGCTCCCCCATCCACGGGATTCTCCAGGCAAGAATAGTGGAGTGGGTTGCCATTTCCTTCTCCAGAGGATTTTCCTGACCCAGGGATTGAACCCTCGACTCCTGCAGGCAGATTCTTTACTGCTAAGCCAATTTATCAGTGATAGTCAATAAATGTTTGACTTAAAAAAAAAAGTCAACCCTTATATTAGGACCTCAGATATGCAGATGACACCACCCTTATGGCAGAAAGTGAAGAGGAACTCAAAAGCCTCTTGATGAAAGTGAAAGTGGAGAGTGAAAAGGTTGGCTTAAAGCTCAACATTCAGAAAACGAAGATCATGGCATCTGGTCCCATCACTATATGGGAAATAGATGGGGAAGCAGTGGAAACAGTGTGAGACTTTATTTTTCTGGGCTCCAAAATCACTGCAGATGGTGACTGCAGCCATGAAATTAAAAGACGCTTACTCCTTGGAAGGAAAGTTATGACCAACCTAGATAGCATATTCAAAAGCAGAGACATTACTTTGCCAACAAAGGTTCGCCTAGTCAAGGCTATGGTCTTTCCTGTGGTCATGTATGGATGTGAGAGCTGGACTGTGAAGAAGGCTGAGCGCCGAAGAACTGATGCTTTTGAACTGTGGTGTTGGAGAAGACTCTTGAGAGTCCCTTGGACTGCAAGAAGATCCAACCAGTCCATTCTGAAGGAGATCAGCCCTGGGATTTCTTTGGAAGGAATGATGCTAAAGCTGAGACTCCAGTATTTTGGCCACCTCATGCGATGAGCTGACTCATTGGAGAAGACTCTGATGCTGGGAGGGATTGGGGGCAGGAGGAGAAGGGGACGACAGAGGATGAGATGGCTGGATGGCATCACTGACTCGATGGATGTGAGTCTGAGTGACCTCCAGGAGTTGGTGATGGACAGTGAGGCCTGGCGTGCTGCGATTCATGGTGTTGCAAAGAGTCGGACACGACTGAGCGACTGATCTGATAGTGTAAGAAGTCAACCCTTATAATATATTAGGTGTGTATAGTGTGTAAGAAAATCATTATCTCCCAAATGCACGTGGCAACATTAATATTTAAATCAAAGCATACGGCCAAAATATCAACCCTGTACATGTTTTTGCACTGTAAGAGTCATTTGGGAGTTAGGCCTTTTAAAGATGAAATTTTCTGATGAGACACTCGGCTAAATTTTGTGGTGAGAAAACTGGCATAGGAACAGTATCACACACTGGTAAAAACCAGGTATCAAAAAACACAAACACTTCAAATGGTTCTAAAACCTTAGAGGCAGCACTGTCCAAGAGAAATATAATTGGGGCCATGTGTGTAATTTTGTATTTTCCAGTAGACACATTAAAAACAACAACAACAGTGGAATTAATTTCCATATTTTAAAATTAACCCAATATATCTAAAATGTCATTTCAACATAATCAATACAAAACATTACTGACATACATTACAGTTTTAGAAGTCTTGAAATCAGTGTGTATCATACATCTGTGTGTACCTTTCACCAGCCATGTCCCAAGTGCTCAGGGCCCAGTCATGCGTGATTATGATTTTAGATACTGAGGCTTTAGGGTCTAAGGAATACATGTAAAATACAAGGAGAGTTTTTTTGTTGCTGTTAAAACACCAAGTTTTCCACATGTCAACCTATGCATGACATGTCAGAGAAACTGATCATTCATGAATCATTACTGGTTAATTATATTTCCCCAAAGAATATATTTAGAGTTATATGAATTTTGAAAATTTTCAAAATTTCTTAAAACCATTTAAAGTTAGGTATGATTTTTATATCATCTTAAAATGCATCATCTTAAATGTACAGTTTGGTAAATTTGAACATATACATGTAAACCGCCAGTCCAATTAAGATACAGAATATTTCTTTCACCCCAGAAAGATTCCTTCCAGTCAATTCCCCAAACACTGTTCCCATTTCTATGAAGATAAGTTAGGATAGCTTCTGCCTGTCGTACAAATGGTATAAATAGAATCATACGGTATTACCTTATTGTTCTTTTTACAGCTGAGTAGTATTCCAATATATAGAGTGGCCTGTAATTTATTTCATAAATTTAAAAATAAAATTTAATTTGGCTTCACTGGCTCTTACGTGGGGCATGTGGGACCTTTAGTTTCAGCACACAGGACCTAGTTCCCAGACCAGGGAATCAAAGTCAGGCCCCTTGTGTTGGGAGCGTGGTGTCTCAGCCACTGGACCACCAGGGAAGTCCCTATTTATGTTAGAAAGAATTTTTGGTTGCACTGAGCGGCATGTGGGATCTTAGTTCCCTGACCGGGGATCACACACTTGCCTCTTGCAGTGGAAGCTTGGAGTCCTAACCACCGGACCTCTAGGGAATTCCTAGCCAGCAGTTTAGTTAAGCCAATCTCCCGCTGATACATCTACTTTTTGTCTATCAAAAGTAAAGCTGCTTTAAAATTCTTAAGTGGACAAATTTTCATTTCTCTCAGACAAAAACTGAGAAATAGAATCACCGTTCATTTCAATAATGTAAGTCAGAGCACTTATTTAACTCAAGACTGGAGTGAGACTGAGTATGCGTGTCTGCACATGTGTTTTCTTAACCATATGAAACCAATGGCTTTGCTTTGGGTGGTTCGGGAAATAAAGGAATATTCTTACAGTGTCATTATATGCATGCCTTCTTGACCCAATGTATCAGTATCTCTAAATTCATCTGAGCCTCATGATTAAACTATTAATTTCTAAGACTTTTTCCTGCTTGGGGGACAAATTTCTGTTTTAATTTTGAGAGTAGTTTTTTCTGAAAGCTACCTTGATTTTAATACAGAATCTCACAATTGCTTCAGGTAGCCTATGCCTTCTGAAAACATACCTGTAACTTGGTTAGAATGATTTTTGGGGAACCATCTTCATTCACGTACAAACAAATAACAAAAAAAGGAAACTAGTCAAGAAGCTCTGTCTGTATCCATACTGTAAGAAGTGGTCATTAGAACAGTCATGATAATTTACTGCATATTAGTTATGCTGGAAAAGAGGAAATGAGGTTTTGCATTGGTGTCTTGGGTATTAGAGCACAGAGGGGTCAAATATAACAGTCCATAAAAACTAAAGTGTGCACTCCTCATACACATTTCCAATCACATAAACGAATTCAGGTCAGAAACAGACAAAATCTCTGACAATTCTAATGTGCTCAGCCTCCTCCTTTCTGCAGAAGACAGCTGGCTCCTGCCACAGAACTGCCCTCTAACACACCCAACTACGCTGGGAGCTTTTATAGCTTTGAATATTACGACACAACTCTTTCACGACTCCTTCCCCCACACCATTTGTCTCCTCATTATGGTTACTACTGCCTTGCCCAGGGGTTCTTCTTTATAAATCTACCCTAAGGCTCCTTCCATCTTGTTCCATTTCCCTTCTCACATCTGCTCCATAAGAAAAAAAGGTTAGCATGTATCAGCAAACCCATCTTACCTCACTTTATGATGATGGAATTCCCTACGGAGACCCTCTGTCCCTTTCCACAAAAATAGGGAAGTAATTTTTTTCTCTCTCTGAAAACCACCAATCCTCCTGCTAGAATGTGTGGAAAGCAAACAGTTGTGAAAGGCACAACACTCTCTGGGAGGATGAATGCCACCCTGCACATACCCTTCTGTCTTACAGTGCCACTTACAGAAGGTAAATTTAAATTACACAACTCTGTAGCTGTTCAACCAGTGTGGAAACAGAAACATCTTAAATTACATGCACACATAAAGCAATCCTAAGATTAGCACTCATTCAAATAAACTTGTAAAAATTAAATCCAACCCAAATATTGCTGCAAATGATCATCATTAAGGATTCCCCTTAACTGTGTACAATGATAGTCACCACAGCATTACTTATAACAGCAAAGACTGACAACACTGTAACTAAATATAAATCAACATTAGTCATATTCATATAATGCATCCATATAATGCAACTGTATGCACCCATTAGTGAAAGTGAAGTCGCTCAGTCGTGTCTGACTCTTTGCAACCCCAAGGACTGTAGCCTACCAGGCTCCTCCACCCATGGGGTTTTCCAGGCAAAAGTACTGGAGTGGGGTGCCATATCCTTCTCCAGAGGATCTTTCCGACCCAGGGATTGAACCCAGGTCTCCCGCATTGTAGCAGACGCTTTACTGTCTGAGCCACCAGGGAAGAATGAAACCGAGCTCTGTACTGATACAAACAATCTCTACAGACACGTCGTAAAGTGAAAAGTAAGGTACAGAGCAGTGTGGAAGGCTATGGCTGTAGTGTAAAAATCCATATATATATATATGCTGGGATGGTAATGAGAAATCTCACTGGAAGGACACAGAGGAAGCTGGTCAGCTGCCGCCTAACAGGAGGGAAAGCAGCCTGAGACTGGCCAAGATTCACTTTACACCGCAGGGCCTCCACTGTACTTGGACTCTTCACCCTACAGAGTAATCTACTAATGAGAGGAGCCCTGAGGTACATGTGAAATGTGGTGGCCCCACAGACAGAGACGTCTGTAGCAAACAGTAGGCGTGCTGGGCGAAACTACATTTCTGGGGCAAATTTAAAGCGTTTTCCCAAATGCAGCCTTGGCTGAAATTTACAATCCACCCCTTTATATCAGCTCACTTTATACCAAACCTAGATTAGCTTTACTTACTTTGCTTTGTTTTTTCACATTTCCACTCAGGACAAAAATCCAACATAGTGAGTTTATTTTAGCTATATGGTTGGAATTTGATTTTTTAATTTCATTTTATTTCACTCCATAGCTATATTCTTTTGTATATTTTATCATTGTTTCACCAGTAATTTGTCATAGTATTTTTTATTTTCTTGCTATCTTCTGACTCATACAAGAAATAAGAATTCAAGAAAATTTAAATAAAACTTTGGAGAAAAGCATTTAATTACCTTTAAGTTAAAACAAAACAAAACGCTGCTTTTAAAACCTTAAACAACCAACTTATTTCTAACTGAATTTGAGAGTTTAGATTTTCCTCTTATAATCAGAAGATTAATTCTTTCTTCCCCAAAATAAGATACAGTGGGAATTACATATATATATAACCCAGGAAAGAGAGGTGGGAATTTGACAGAATAAAGAGCTAAAAAGCTGTTGTGTGGACATCCTTGGTGGTTCAGTGATTACGAATCTGCCTGCCACGGCAGGGAACATGGGTTCGATCCCTGGTCTGGGTGACTAAGCCAGTTCGCCACAGCTACTGAGCCTGTGCTCCACAAGAGAAGCCCAGACGCCTCAACCAGCCCGTAGTCTCTGCTCGCTGCAACCAGGCAAGGCCCAGGGGCAGCGACAAAGACCCAGCGCAGAAAAAAAAAAAAAAACTGTTATTTTGCTGAACAGGGGGCCTGGAGCCCTAAGCTTGCTGACGGCAGTGCCATGCCATCGGCACACTGATCTGATGATACACGACCAGATGTATCTGATGATACATGGCCAATCTTTCCTCCAAAGAGATTTATTAAGATTAATGGAGTAACTTCATGTTTTATAAGTTGGAAGAGACATATTCCAGTAACAAAAATCATCAGTTATCCCACCACTATGAAGGTTCTGACATAGATCCCTCCAGACTTTAATCATGCAGACATACATATACATTATTTTATAAACATGTATCTGTAAACTATTTAGATACAAATCAGCATTTTATAGCTCTGTCCAAAGCTTTATTTGGAAAGGTAAATGAAATTAATCAAAGGTACTATGAAAAATTACATGAAACATGGAGAGAGCCTTACATTATTAAGCTTATATAAAATAAATTCTAGATAAAACAAAAATTTAGATTGGTGGTTGTGACAGTGTAACAAAAAGTGCTAGAAAAATGTGGCTAAATTATTCTTTAAATCTTGGAGGCAAGAAGGCCTTTCTAAACACCGCACAAAATGGGGAAAAAAAGTAAAGAAGATTGATAAATGATACTTAATACATGAAACTTTTATAACTAAATATCAGAAACAGGGTTATAAGACAAATGATAAAGATCAATTTCCTTAATAAAACAGTAAATTCTACCAACAGGAGGTTCACAGTAAAAGTAATATATAGATGATCAATAAACTTTGGCATCAGATTGAGCACCTTGGATTGAAAGAAATGTAAAATTTTAAAGTGAAGTCATTCTCTACTTATTAGGGTGATCAAATTATCACAAGAAGAAAGGACACGCCCCACTTCCACTAATGCTATTTTCTCCTAAGTATTTGCCATCTGCTACTGAGAGCAGTGCCTTTTATTTTCTCTGATTTCTCTGCAGCTAGCACAGATTAGCACTAATACTTGTTGGAGAGAATGTGATTAAATGAAATGCTTTCCAAAAATTTACAATGCTACCCGCAATATATAAATGTCTCAACTGTACTCTTGTCACTTTTTGCAACTTAGTAGGTGAAAACATAAGCAATGATGGCTCTTTCTTTCCATTTTAATTTGCAATCCTATTATTGAAATCATTCTTAAAGAGAAGCTGAACCATTAACCCTATTTCCAAAACATGAAAAGACAATGGTCAACAAGATCCCAAGAAAGATAAATTTATAGATTTAAGAAAGGCAGCTAACACCAAGGGAGGTTAAAACCAAAGAAAACCCCACTTAGATCCATCATAGTGTAACTGCTGAATGAAACACAGACAATCCACGGGGACAGGAAAAGGGCACCTGTAACACAGCGGCTGAGGTCAGACACTCGAGGCCAGAGACGATGCGGTGCCGTCTCGGAAAAGCCGACTGAAAACAGAACAAGACCTAAGACACTTATTCAATGAAAACATCATCCAAGAATGAAGAGGAAATGAAGACAACTTTAGATTTAAAAAGGAAAACAAAATAACATAAAACCTTATGAAAAGCATAAAACCTTAGGAAAAGCTGATGGGAGATCTTCAGATTGAAGGGAAATGATTTTCTATAAAAATTAGAATCATCAGGAAATGGTACTCAGGTAGTTAAACATAAAAGACTGCTCTGTTTCTTTTAACATATACATGACTGTTCAAAGCAAATATAATGGGGTTTATAAATCTACATAGGCAATAATATAACTTACCCAAAGTGATAGAGATAGACATGTAAAATCTGAATAGCACTTAACTACTTAAGAACTTCAAACTTGCCCACAAAGACCCTAGCCCAGATGGTTTTACTGGTGAATTTTATCAATCATCTGAGGAAGGAACAACACCTGTATTAGATAAACTCTTCCAGAAAACAGAGGAAGCACTTCCCAACTCATTCATATGTTCAGCATAACCCTGAAACTAACACCAAACAAGACATCTACAGGAATGAAGAGCATGGACCACCTTTCCTTGTGAGCATGGGAGCAAACTCCTCACAAAAAGATTCAATCCAACAGTTTATTAAAAAGGTAATAAATACATCCTGCCTAGTAGGGTTAAATCACAAGACTGAAAGGTTAGTTTAATATCTGACACTTAATCAATGCAATTCATATTAACAAAATAAAGGACCAATGCAATGCTAATTTTGTTTAGATACTCACTTTAAGTTTTCTAACTCCTGTTTTCTCAATGGAGAAGAAGGGGGAGCTGGAATGCATTTGTCTCCATCGTGGCTTTTACTGCTAAAATAAAGAGAGAGTCCTAATTATGAAGAGCACAAATAATCAAATATATTGATAAAGTTTCATCTCCCTATCCCCACTCCCATGCAATTTTTTTATGAAAAAAGTGTAAAAGAATCAAACTGAAAAATACTTGGTAATGCAGTACCACTAACATGTTAAAGCTGTGCACAGGGACTTTTCTAGTGGTCCAGTGGCTAAGACTTCTTGTTTCCAATGCAGGAGACACAGGTTCAATCCCTGGTTGGGGAACTGTGATCCCTCCCTACGGCTTAAAAAAATCTGTAACAGAAAACAGTATCTCTACTATACAAAGGAAACCATTCCGCTATTTTTACAAATTTCTCATTCTTCTAGTAGTCTTTTACCAACTACAGTAAAGCATAACCCCTTGATGGAGGGAAAAACATTCCAAAATTTTTGTTTCAAATTTTCTATAATAAACATATTTTTAGCATCTTAGAAAAGATGCCGAGATGCAAGACTCGAATTTAAAGGTGCCGTATGTAAAAAAGAGCTCTTCACATATAACGGTGTTTGTTTTATTACGAGATAAAATTCTCCCAATTTCTGTGCACTCAGTGCTCGGTCACTCAGTCGTGTCTGACTCCTTGGAACCCCATGGACTGCAGCCCACCACGCTTCTGTCTCCATGGAATCTTCCAGGCAAGAATACTGGAGTGGGTAGCCATCCCCTACTCCAGAGGATCCTCCCAATCCAGGGATTGAGCCTGTGTTGATTCTTTACCACTGAGTCACCTGGGAAGCCCCCCAATTTCTATAGATTGGCATAGTATTTCATTTAATGTAGAAAATCAGAAATATACAGAAATATCCTAAAGGTCAGTGGTTTATAGTATGTTAAGAGAAAAGGCAGAAAATAATAAGAAAAGAGAAGTTTTAGGGATTTAAGTATTTATTTTAATAAAGGTTTTTTTAAAAAAGCCATCTCTGACAGCAACAGGATTTCTTGCAATGATTCCTCATGGTAGCGAAAAGCTTACTTTCTACTTTTCTCTATCAAGATTCTCTCCTCACTTAGCCTTCACCTTATTTTTCTCTTGTAGAAAAAGAAAAAAATATATATATATATGCACATTTGGCTATACCGCGTGGCTTGTGGGATCTTAGTTCCCCAACCATGGACTGAACCCAAGCTTCTATAGTGAAAGCGTGGAACCCACTAGACCATCAGGGAATTTCCCAGAAATACTTACTCATTCACACTTTCTATCACTCAAAACAGAAAACTTTGGAAATTGTGGCTGCAGATTTTAGGAACTCATCTACTGGACAAAGCTGACTAACGAGGCCCCGCAGACTCGGCGGAGGGAGGTCAAAGTGGTCGGAATACCTGCAAGCATCGCTGCTCTCACCGCTCTCCGCGTTGCCACCCAACTGATTACTGTTTTTAGATCCATTTTCCTGCTTCGGATCTTGCTGGTCTTCAGGTAACAGCAGCAAGGCATTTCGGAGACAAATGGCCGCAAACTCCACACTGGCTACAGGGATGGCTGAAGACTGTCCATCGCTGCAAAGAACAAACCCAAGTCAGCTGACACCACGCCAGCCATAAGTAAGACTTCCCTATTATCAGGAATAAAACCAGTGTAACTAAATAATAAAGGCTTTGCCCTCGGACAGGTAGAAATGGCAATACAAGCAGTTACGAGAAAATGCTAAAGAATCCAAAGCCTAAATATCATACGGGCATACCTTGGGGACATCATGGGTTCAGTTTCAGACCACCACAATAAAGACAGTATCATAATAAAAGAAGTCACACAAAAACTTTTTGGTTTCCTACTGGATATATAAGGAATGCCTACACTGTGCTGTGGTCTATCAAGTTTACAACAACATCATGTCTAAAAAAAATAGCCAATGTACATATCTTAAGAAATATTAATTGTTAAATGCTAACTATCACGACCCTTTAGCGAGTCAAAATCTTCTTGCAAAAGTACCATCAATGATCACTGATCACCAGAACAAATAATGACGAAAAAGTCTGAGAACGTGTCAAGAATTACCAAAACATGACACAGAGATTACATTAGTGAATATTACAATAGTGAATAGCTATTATTGGAAAAATGGCACCAACAGACTTGCTCCACTTAGGGCTGTCCCAAACCTTCAATTTGTAAGAAAAAAAAGCAACATCTGCAAAGTGCAACATAGAAATAGCCGAATGCAGTAAAGGGATGTATGTCTATATATACGATGCAAAGTATAAGCAAAAGATTGCAAGTATATACATTATACACGACGCTGTTTCTACTGGAATGGGACCTCAGGGACAACGTGACGGATACCTGCAATGTCAGCGTTAATCTAACGAAGGAGTTACAGACAATAAGAACTATAGTGAAGGCCAGGACAGATGCAATCAGAACAGGAAAGAAGGGAAAAAGTAGATTTTCACATCTGAGCTTTGTTTTGGTTGATGTTTGCTTTTAAAAATATCTTACTTACAGTTACCTTGTGAAAAAGTAATGTTACCAGTCTTATAACTTTGTTGAGATTTTATATAATTTTCTGTTGGCTTTATATATCAAGCTGAATCAGCTTTATTAGAGAGAAAAAAAGGGAAAAGGTGTAACAATTTTAAAATGGTAGGGAAGTGATGCTTTAACTTGTCTTTGAAAGAAATCTGTATTACTGTTGAAATAAAGAGCAAATTATTGTGTGTCAGATACGTTTTTGAAACTTAGGGAAAACTTTTAAACGGCACTGAACAATTTTACTTTGGACAGAAGAGAAAAGCAGAAATTTTTTTACAAAGCCTACTACTTTAGAAATAGTAGCAACTCCAAATTGGAATCTTTCTAAGAGATAAAGATGGTCATATTTAAAAGTTGTTCAATTGAAAATCTGTTCTACATGAGACAGCTTTATATTACCTTTGTTGATATATATATAATAGTACTTTTTTCTCCTAGTACTAAGGAATTAGCTTTTGGGACTATGAGAAAATAATAACTAAATGAAAATCATCAATGATCAACTATATAACAAGAAAACAAGAGGATGCCCTCTTCTGGACATTCTGGATAATGGCATTGAATAGACCAGGGTTTCTTAGGGCAACAACCTCAACAGCCATGGATCTAATAAACCAAAATCATGTATGAAATAACATTCGCCGCTGACCTGTGTATAGCAGCCTATTTGTTGAAGCAGCAATAAAATCTAGTTACAAAGTGGCTCCTCCTATGAGGTGATTTCCAACCATATTTTTAAATACATAACACTATTATGAAATAGTACTAAACATATACACTTTCTCTTTGCAAAATACTTACTTATAAACAGTATTCTGGATGGACTGTGATGCCAGAACTATTTTACGATGATAGCCTTGACCAACAATAGACTGTACAATTCCTTTTTTACTTGGAAGACCTTTTGTTTCTTGTTCAGAAGTCTATAAAACACAAATCATTTCTAATTAATTTAATGGAATTATAAGATGAGGTATGAAAAATAACCCAGGACCTTTCACAATTACTCTAAGAATCTTCTTAAGATCCATCAGTGTGGAGTTTGGAGTGATAAGTGTTTGGCAATGAAGAGGCGAGGACATGAGGCTGAGAGTCGGTGGCATACACCGCACTTTATTATATGAGCTTTGAGATAAATCTGAGGCCAACAGCAATTCAAGAGTGACTCAAGGAACAACAAGTGTAACTGTACAGCAGAGAGAACTATTCAATATCCCACGAAAAACTACAATGGAGAAGAATATTAAAAAAGAATGTATTTAAAAAGAAGGACTCAAGTGTTTATTCAGAATGATTTACTTGGACCAGTCTGTGCCCTAGGCACCATGCTGAATATGACGGGCACTATGGGCGTTTTCTTTCTTAAAGAAAGTAAGAGCCACAGAATCACAGTGAATCAGAGAAGGGAAGCAGTTCCATTTACTAAAACACACATCTCTTCCTTCTTAACTGCAAGTATTAATTACAGTGTCAAAAATATATATACAAACAAGCCACATATGTCAAAATTTATCGTAGGCACGATTCTTACCTTCCAGGAAATTAAAATCCTACAGCCCTGTAAACATTAAACTGAAAATAGTAAAAGCTACTAGCTCATATAGAGATATTTTAGGATATTTCACTACGATACATAATCTCAATACAGGAGCTTGGTGGTGCTAACTTCCTTTATCGTCCCCCCTTCACGCTAAGTCTCTGATTTACCTGCATTTTATAAAGTCCTGCAGGTTCTCATACACAGGGACAGACTGGAGACAACTCATATGAACTCACAGAGATACACTCTGCCCTGCAAAAGGTCGCCTCTCAACACGCTGCTTCTGTGCTGTTCCTCCTCGGTCCTCAATACAACTTTCTCATGGTTCCACCTCCATATACGTGTGACTTTTAACAAAGCAAGGATTTACATGTATCTTCATTTTAGAAAGAGTTACATGACACATAAAAAATACAATAAAAGTGACCGAGTGACTGGAACTAATTTTTTCAATTGAGGTGGCAGCTAAGGAACACTGGTGGAAAATAAAGACAGGGTAGATGTTCTGAACCACGATCAGAAGGCCTTCTCTTCTGCCCTCTTTTCCTGGCAGGGGACATAAACTTTCAACAGCTTGCCCATGCTGTCTTCCCTGATCCTTAAGGCTGTAGAAGCTGATCAGATGGCTAGATCTGGATGGGACTAAAAATCCACAAAACAGACCACAGATTCAATAGGACACCAACAGCCAGAGAGTGTGCCAGAACGGTCTTAATGTAAAATATTATGTGATTAAAATAGTCATAATTTTAGAGTGGCTTGGCAGTAACCACACTCAAGAAGTAATTTTCAGAACTCAGAAAAATAAAGGGCACATATCCAAAAAAGTAAACGGTATGTGGTGATTTGTTTAAGTAGTCTTCTCTTAAATACTCTAATTGAGTCTGTATTTTTTATTTAGTAAATATTCTCTTATATATAGTATACATTGCTCAGGTAGACACAAACCCTGCATCTGCCCAGAGTCTACAACAACATGCACTGATCATGAGGAACAAAATCGTCTCCTCGGTGTCACCAAGTTACCGCTTATTGTAAAGGAGTGTATTTTCGGAAAGTAAAACTTTGTCCAGCATCCCTTCTGTCCTGAGTAAATTAAAAGAAATGCTGCACAATTTTATTTGGAGCTTATAATTTTTCCTGTTGGGATTTTCCTTTCTCATGTTACTCAAGAGTATTTTGGGGCTGATTTTACCTCAGGTTCTAGACGGAGAAGTGCAAAGATAGGTAATTACTTATGGCAAATTTCCTGTTAGTAGCACAGGATTGTGAGTGTTCTGGTATCTACCAGGTTTTCACAACCAAATCATTTGTGCCGTTTTTTAAAAAATTTACAAATTTACAATTTTCTAGAGGAAAACAGGAGAGAAAAAAAAAATAAAACCTCATGAAATCCACAGAAGACAGACAATCCTAAAAGCACGATTTCTAAAAATAAGTCATTTTAAAAGAAAATAATTAAACCTCACTAGAGCCTCCAACATTAATTCATCTCATTAAAGAGAATAAACAATTTCTAGAGATCCCTTTTATTTAAAAAAAAAAAACATAATAAATTATACCTAGAATTGTTTATCAGTTAATTTAAGAATTACCCATTAAGAAAGCTATCTTTTGATATGAAGGAAAAGTACGATGAAATAACCCACTAAAGCCTTTCAAAGACAACATTCACCCCCAGTGGTGGCAAACTCAAATCAAACTGCTTGTATCAAGTGCGACAACTGCCAGGCAGACACACCTCTTTAATCCTTTTAGTTCCTGTAGCTGCTTTTCAGGAAGTGCTGTTCCCCATGGCAGACATGCCAGGCAAAACCGCTGGATGCCATCCCCCCAGAGCCTGGCCAGGGCGGGGGGTGGCTAGGAGACGGGGTGGTACAGACAGCTGGTGAATCTGATACGACCTGTCTTTCCCCCGCCTCCCACTGACCCCTCCCCAACCTGAGATTCAAAGGGCTTTTGTCACCCGCTGTTTGGCGATAATCTAGGCACGGACGCTAGTGTAAACTGGTCTATCTCTCATAACCACTGTGGATGGTCACGTGTCAGAGAGAAAAAGCCTGGTAATCCACTAACTCCACAACATCTACTGAATCAGAAGGAAACCTGCGGGCACTGAAGGACACAGCGTAACACGGTTCTTGCCACACTCGCAGTGTTATCAGCAGTCCCCGTTTAATCACCGGGCGCATACAGCACTTTCACGCCAGCTGATGGCGTGGCCCCTGCCCTGGCAGCTAGCAGACCACTGCTGCAACAGATACGACCTTCTGAACAGTTTCAGCTTTTCACTGTGACTGCTGACACATGTGGTCATTCTCACCAAGAGCCAGAAAGTGAAAACATGACTTCACGAAACTAAATTTTGTCCAACTGATAAGGAACAGAAGACTATCTTTACAAATTCCCTGAGAGTCAGCAAGGGGAGGAGGGACAGCAAGTGGGGGTGGGGGTTCAAAAAGATAGAGACTCACTCCCTTATTGGCAGCAATGCAGCATTCAGCCAGCCGCAGCCAGAGGCGGGGGTTTGCGTGATAAACCTGAACCGCTTCAATCAGACACTCAAATGCAGCGAGCGGCCTTCCAATGTGAAGCAGCTGAATCCCACAGTTATACAGCAACTCATACCTCTTGTTGGTTAGTAATGTACACATAGGTCTTCCTGAAAATTTTTTGCCTAATGATAAAAAGCAGATGAGAACAAATCATTAGATTTAAAATAGCAGCTCCACTGAAAACATTTCTTCACTAAGTACTCAACCTCTACCTTGTCTGACACCAAGGAGCCCAATCCTCAATCTGAAGGTGTAAACACCTCCCACCACAATGATGATCTCCAACCCCAACCCAAAAATATCCTCCAGAGGGATCTCAGTTGTCTGTGCTCATGGAGCCAGAGACGTGTCTTCTCATTTGCCAGCTCCTCAGGCAACAATGTTCCAGGAAGGCAGAGACAGAGACAGGACCCTCTCTCACTCCAATGAACCTTACACTACCTCTCCACACTCTTAGCACCTCTAAGAAGATGCCTCTCCTCTTCACTTTCAGTTCAGCTAGGCTTCCCTGGTGGCTCAGATGGTAGAGAATCCCCCTGCGATGCGGGAGACCTGGGTTTGATCCCTGGGTTGGGAAGGTCCTCTGGAGGAGCGCATGGCAAGCTACTCCGGTATTCTTGCCTGGAGAATCCCATGGACAGAGGAGCCTGGTGGGCTACTGTCCACCGGGTTGCAAAGAGTTGGACAAGACTGAGTGACTAAGCATGTCACAGTCATTTTATCATCATGTATTTTCTTAACCAGGAGTATTCAGCTAATGTTAGAGTTTTAGAGAACTTTACTATGGAAACAAACATCTCCTATACCTACAATGACCAGTGTTCATTCACTTATTCTAAGTTTCACTGTTGCTGTTCAGTCACTAAGTTGTGCCTGACTCTTTGTGACCCATGGACTGCAGCATGCTAGGCTTCCCTGGCCTTCACTACCTGCTGGAGTTTGTTCAAATTCACATCTATTGAGGCGGTGATGCGATCTCCTCCTCTGCCTCCCTTTTCTTAAATAGGCCGTAAGAAAACGAGAGGAGGGATTCCCTGGCAGTCCAGTGGTTAGGACTAGGCGCTTTCACTGCTGGGGCCCAGGTTTGATCCCTGGTCGAGGAACTAAGATCCCACAAACTGTGTGGTGTGGCCAAAAAAAAGGAGAGAGAGAGACTATGTGTGATTTTTTGGATATATTTTTCATCAATTAAATAGTCTTTAAGCTACATAATTACCTGATTTTAAGGATTTCAGATCAAGGATCCATATACTAAGAATATAAAGGAATAAACTTCATAAATTTGCTTAAAGATTGTCAGGTGCTGCCAACAGTATCACATATGAAACCCCCTGAAGAAAAAAAAAAAGGCTAGAATAGAATTAGTTTAGGGACTTCCCTGGTGGTCTAGTGGCTAAGCCCTCATGCTCCCAAGGTAGGGGGTCTCGGTTTGATCCCTGGTCAGGGAACTAGATCCTGCATGCCTCAACTAAAGACACCTCATGCTGCAAGGAAGAAGATCCTGAGTGCTGCAAATCAGATAGGAACCAGGCAAAGTGAATCAAAAAAACACAAACCACAAACAAAAAAAAAAACTAGTTTGGCAGAGTTAAGAAATCTCAGGAAAATACTTTGCTTTATAACATTACCACATGAGATTACTGATATTTCAAATCCATGAAAAAGTGAATGTAATTTAAACTTTTTGATTATTATTCCTAACACCTTGCTACACAAAGTAGCAATATCTACTAAAACTCCAGAGTCAATTTCTGGGGTGGGATCATGTGTATGTAAGGACGCATGCTGTGCATTTTAACCAGATACTTGCTCTCTGAAGTCATGCTTTCCTCGAGCAGTGGTTTCACACAAAGGGCCCCCGTCCGCGGGCTCACCTGGATCGGTGCTGCCTGCACTGAGCTGGGCACAGACGTTGTCATTCTCCTGTAGAGCCTTTTTAAAGTAGAAAATTCCCAAATTGTGCTTGCTCATGGCAAAATGGATACAACCAAGATTATTCCAGAACATGCACCGCAAGCATTCACCTGAGAAAAACACAAATTTATCCACAAGCAAATTTTACTGCTGATACACATCCTATAAGAATCAGGCTTTTGGGGCCTGAGTTAATTCTGTATTCAATGCCACTCAGACACTAGAGAACAGTTTACAAGGCATTCGAAATTCAGGAAAACATCTGAAAATTCTGTAAACTCCTTTCTCTTAAAATCTCTTATTAAAGGTGATAAATAAATCTAGCATATTGATTTTTTTTAGCATACTGATTTTGTTAGCCTGTTTATCTTTTTCTGACTTCATTTTTAATAACCACAGGCAAACAATACAAAAATGTGGAAGACAAGAAGTATTTATTAGTAAAGTAATAAGTACGAACTGCATCCACACAACAGTTCTGGGAGGAAAGCAGCAAGTTATAGAAGCGGCCGAAGTACATTTAAGAACATGTAAATGGAACGTGTAAAATCCTGCTTTGTTTTGCTCAACCTTGTCTTCACTCTTCCTTCCATTCACACGCCTTTAAATATGATGGCGGCAGAGCATCCACCTTCCTGTGTGAGTCGGGCACTTGTATTTCTTATCCTGTACACTTGCCTCTTCCTAGTTCTTAATCCTCTAAGAGACCTGGTCACAGATGTGTTCCCGTTGGTTACCTGCTAGCGTGTATATTATAGAAACCTTCTGTCCCATGTGTTTCCATTATTCCCCCCACTGCCAGCTTGTCGTTTGTCTTGTGAGTTGGTTAGAGTGTGTGTATGTGTATGCTTATGTTTTTAATCATAAAAAGTTTCATTTTTATGTGGTCAAACTTAGTCATCTTTTCTAAACTGTATGGTTCTGAGATTTTGGATAATGTTTAATCAAGGCTTCTTCACCACAAAAATAAGATAGTCATCCAAGTTTTCTTTTGTTGTCTTTATGATTTTATTTTTGCATTTTAATCCTGCATGTGTCTGGATTTTATTTTGGTGTAATGAAAGCAATCCAAGCTTTAGTTCTCTTTTTCTAAATGGTTTCCCAAACATTCCTAAACAATTTGCTGACAGTCTGTCTTTTCCTCAATGATATAAAACACCAAACTAGACTGATAAAATTAATAATCAGAATATTCATTCAATGCTTAATGCTAAAAACGGAAGGCTGGCTTCATTTTGCTTTAAATTTAACTTACTTTTATTTTAAATTTTAATTTTACCTTAAAATTAAGCAGTGATAATATTTAAGAAAGAAAAAAGCTAGGCTGAAGAAAAAAAGAGTAAGAAGTATGTTTTAAAGGAGGTTGTTTCTCGTGGGTGGCATTATGAACAATTTAAGAAAACTTCTATTCCCAAATCTTCTCTAATAGGCCTACTTTATTAGCTGCTGCTGCGTCACTTCAGTCGTGTCCGACTCTGTGCGACCCCATAGACGGCAGCCAACCAGGCTTCCCGTCCCTGGGATTCTCCAGGCAAGAACGCTGGAGTGGGTTGCCATTTCCTTCTCCATTGCGTGAAAGTGAAAGTGAAGTTGCTCCATTGTGTCCAAATCCAGCGACCCCATGAACTGCAGCCTACCAGGCTCCTCCGTTCATGGGATTTTCCAGGCAAAAGTACTGGAGTGGGGTGCCACTGCCTTCTCCATAAGTGAAGTCTCTCCATCATGTCCGACTCTTTGCGACCCCAAGGACTGTAGCCTACCAGGCTCCTCTGTCCATGGGGTTTTGCAGGCAATAGTACTGGAGTGGATTGACATTTCCTTCTCCAGGGGATCTTCCTAACCCAGGGATGGAACCCAGGTCTCCTGCCTTGTAGACAGACGCTTTACCGTCTGAGCCACGAGGGAAGTATACTTTATTAGCAGCAAACACTAAATTTTATATATGGCAAGCAAATTAAAGATTTTAAAATAAATACAATTAAAAATATAAGCAATAAATGCTGGAGAGGGTGCGGAGAGAAGGGAACCCTCTTGCACTATTGGTGGGAATGCAAACTGGTACAGCCACTATGGAGAACAGTCTGGAGATTCCTCAAAAAACTGGGAATAGAACTGCCTTATGATCCAGCAATCCCACTGCTGGGCATATACACTGAGAAAACCAGAATTGAAAGAGACACGTGTACCCCAATGTTCATAGCAGCACTGTTTGCAATAGCCAGAACGTGGAAGCAACCTAGATGTCCATCCACAGATGAATGGATAAGCAAGCTGTGGTACATATACACAATGGAGTATTACTCAGCCATTAAAAAGAATACATTTGAATCAGTTCTAAGGAGGTGGATGGAACTGGAGCCTATTATACAGAGTGAAGTAAGCCAGAAACAAAAACACAAATACAGTATACTAACGCATATATATGGAATTTAGAAAGATGGTAAAAATAACCCTATTTACGAGACAGCAAAAGAGACACTGATGTATAGACCAGACTTTTGGACTCTGGGACCGGGAGAGGGTGGGATGACTGGGGAGAATAACATTGAAATATGTATAATATTATATCTGAAATGTATTAATTGTTCAAACTAAATACTGTCATGTTACAATTTGTTCATATTAGATGTTTGTAATGTTTCTGATAATCAATAAAAGAGATTCTTAAAAAAAAAAAAACAAACGCTATTTACAATAGTTTCCCAAGACATGAAATACGTGAGTGCAAATCTAACAAAGCATGTGTAGGATTTGTGTGTTGGAAACTATAGATCTCTCATGAACAAAATGAAAGAAGACTGAATAAATGGAGAACCATATTGTGTTCATCGGAAAACCCAATAAAATTTTGTAGTGTCCATTCAAAAAAAAAAAAAAAAATATCAATACATACATAAAGTATACAGCTATATATAAAATCTTTCCTATTAAATTATAAGTGTTGACTAGTCAACTACATGTCTGGCTCCATTTTAAAGACTGGGACAACATCAATTCTGAAATCAGCGTCAAGACAATCCTAGGTAAAATTTCTGCAATGTATATTATCTTTTTAGTCTGAGAGACCATTTCAGTTTGGGTGTTAGAGGGTCTCTGAGGGGAAATTGTGACAATAAAAACATGAAAAATAAAAATTTAGCAGAATTAGACATAGGTACTAAGAATAAACAGAGTACTGAGAGAATTATAATGGAAAACACTGCCTTTTCCTTTCTTTATGACTCCACTGAACTGAAGGGGTGAATAGGGGGAGGTTGAGTGTGTTTGTAGGTGTCTTTTGTGCACTGGTCTAGACAGAACATCAGATGAAACAAGTATTTATTCGTCTTTTGCATTCTGAACTTAGTCCAAAATATTTTCACTAGTTTAACCTCATTTCTTGAATAAACTGATTTTCTTCTTCCTCCTCCATAAAACAGCAATGACATGAACTTAAATGAGAGCTGCAAATTTTACCTTTCATTTTACTATAAATATCAAGCAATTTGTTAAGGCTTTCCAAATAAAGGAAAGAATAGATAGCAGTAAGTAAATTCCTAATTTATAAAAATATTTTCAATATAATAGTCTAAAAAATATTTCATAATATCACTGCTTTTATGGGAGAGAAGGGAAAAAGTAAAATCACTGTCATTTCATCTGGGAAATGAGAGCATTCCCAAAGTCCATATGCCTTGGACACAATTTCTAAGCTGGTATTAAAACCAGAACAACCCAAAGAGTACTGAGGTGAAAGACGAGGAGGAGAAGTGAGGCATCGTTTAAAATGGAAACAAGTAATGAAAGAAAATTCCAGGAATTGTCTGCAGCAGAAATAAAAAATATTTTCATTAAAAAAATCACTTTGAACAGCAGCCTAGGCGTAGAACAACAAGCAACAAGGCGTAGAAGAATCAGGAAGAAAACACCACACTTCACAATTTTCTTACCTGTTTTCATGAATCCTGGATGCTCAGCAATGTTTGAACTATTCAGCAGTTTCACAGCTTTTCGGTAATTGCCTCGTAAGTACTCAAAATTGCTTTTAAGAAACAGGGAAGGTGCAGACTGTAAAGAAAACACAGGTTTCTTACAGTTTGTTCTCAGATGCCTAATGCGAGATCATAATCACACCACTGCACTGGCATGTGGTTAGGAGCATAACCAAACCACGTTAAGTCAAGGTCACGAAATCTACAGTCTCTGACTTTCCTACTGTTTTCACAATCTAAAACAATGGAACCTGGCAGGCAGCACTTTACAACCTGAATTATTAAATGTCTACCTAAAAAAATGCATACAACATATATGAATAAGAAAACAGTCTGCAAAATATCCTTTGCAGACAACACTGTCTTCATGTATTATACTATTAACTGAAAGCCAATTTAACAGAACTAGATCCTTCATCTTAATGATTGTTATAGACTGGGGATCTCCCTTATCTTCTAGGACACAAATACACCTTCATTAGAACCCAAAGTACAAATAATTAAATGCTTTTCCAAGTAGGGGGAAAAGTTGTCATTTTATGGATGGAAAAATTTCCTAACAGAATGTCTGTTTTCAACGGTGATTATTTCAACAACAGAATAATCGTGCTTTGGATCGCAGACCATCTTTCACTTCTCCTCAAACTTGCTCCTGAAGTTTTCCCTTATGTGGGTATGACTAACAGTGATTTATTTTCCTGTTCATTTTTTCTCTTTGATGATGGCATCCTTTATGAAAGGGAATCATGTCTTCTCTTCCCAAAAAGACTTGATAATAGCCTCAAGTCTACCCCTCCGGACTAAAATCCCTTGAAACTGACCCAGTGGCTAATTTGGATCCTGCCTGAGATTTCTAGAGTCAACTTTCCTGAACTTTTCCTACTATAAACTGTATTTCTTTATGATTTCACACTTATAATTTACAGTTTTCCTAAAAGTATCTGTCTCTTTACTGTCTTAAGACTACTTATCAGTGCAGGGTTGGAGTGGAGGGAAAGGAAGCGGTATTTTTAACTCGGAATACTCTAGCACCAATCAAACTGAAGGTACTGTCGAGCCAAAGATCATGTGGAAGGGGCAGGTTTGGGCAACAACCAAATTATTTACCTTTAATAAATGTTTTGGGTATAATCTAAAAAAAATACTACCGTATGTAATAACCGTAAATGTTAATTGTGATAAACCACTCACAGAATTCTGGACAGCTATATACTAAGGGGGAAATGCTTGTTACAGTTCTAAGTGAGAAAAACACTGAATTAAATTATAGACACAGAATGGTCAGTAGCTTAAAACTCAACATAAAGGTTTATATCTGGCAGTATACATATACTACAATAAACGTAAGTTACTTAAAACTGACAAATACCTATGGTGCAAATAAGAAAATTTGGGACATAAAAACTACGCATTAAAAAAAAAGTCAAGAAACTTACATTCCCCGCTGTATTCATGACAGACTTGATTTCCCTTTTGCACGCCTTTAGGGACTTCATTTGGATATACGCTCTTACTTTATACTGTCAAAAGAAAAACACTAGTATGTAGGAACCCTGGTGGATTTACACATGCTAAAGTTTTACTTTCCAGTTAAGAAAATTAAACCCAATCTATTCACACACAGTTATACCAGGTACTTGTGAAAGTGGGTTTTAAAAAACCTTTTTTGATTATTTTGACTGTACTCTTGGAATATACATTTTAAAAAAAAGTTTTCTCTCTTGGAATACACTTTTAAAAACTAAAATATGGTTGAAAGAAATTTATATCTAAGTTCCAAGCAAAAATCTTATCAATCCTTAACTGTATATGGCTAACTAACAATGAATTTTCAAATTCTACAAACTGATTTTTAGCATCCAATAAAAATTGGATGATACATTCCTGGACCATTTCTCTCAATTTTCTATAGAGAATTAAAAGAAATAATATTGCATTATCATCTTAAGCAAAATATGCTTAGATAAATGTGCTTCTAAATTTTAATACTTCAAAACCAATAAACATACATGCCTTTAATTACTTACTGTTTTCAATGATCACATCCTTCATTATTCATAACTACAAGTAAATATATGTCAGGTATAACTCCTCTTAAACTTTACGCTACCTGATGTATCTTTGACTTTGCAGCTTCTATTAGTGCTCCACTTTCAGCTTTATGATTAGATCCTTCTTTGTTGGTATTATTACCAGTCTGTAGGGTGGTAAAACAAAGTTATCCAATATTAAATATTTTTGACCATAACTGAAATCACTGACTTACAAGTGAGCCCATCTGAATCACCTAGAGAACATTTTCAAAATTCTGAATCCCAGGTCCCATTTGGGTGGGTGACAGGAAACTCTTAAGCTCACAGTTGAGTATAATGATGGGCTAGGTTTAAAAAGCATGGATGTTACCTGGGCAAAACCGATTATTTTCCTAAAACACAGAACAGATCATGTCATTCCCTCTTTAAAAACTTTCTCTGTGGGCTTCCCTGGTGGTCCAGTGGTGAAGAATGCCTTGCAATGCAAGGGACACAAGTTTGATCCCTGGTCTGGGAAGATCCCACATGCCCTGGAGCAACTGAGCCGGCCCGCCCCAACCACTGAGCCTGCATGCTCCAACCACTGAGCCTGCCCGCCCCAACCACTGAGCCTGCCCGTCCCAACCACTGAGCCTGCCCGCCCCAACCACTGAGCCCGCCCGCCCCAACCACTGAGCCCATCCCAACCACTGAGCCTGCCCGCCCCAAGCACTGAGCCTGCCCGCCCCAAGCACTGAGCCTGCCCGCCCCAAGCACTGAGCCGGCCGGCCCCAAGCACTGAGCCGGCCGGCCCCAAGCACTGAGCCTGCCGGCCCCAACCACTGAGCCTGCCTGCCCCAACCACTGAGCCTGCATGCCCCAACCACTGAAGCCAACTCATCCCAACCACACAAAGCCTGCACGCAGCAGTGAAGCCCCCACAGGCTAAAAATAACATAGAGCTTTTATTAAAAAAAAAAAAAAACTTTCTTTGGGACTTCTTGGTGGGTTCAGAATTTGCCTTGCAATGCAAGGGATACCAGTTTGATCCAGAGCTTGGGAAGATCCCACATGCTGTGGGGCAACTAAACCTATGCACCACAAATACTAAAGCCTGTGCTCTGCAACAAGAGCAGCCACCACAATGACAAGCCTGCACACAGCAACTTAGAGCCAGTGCAGCCAAAAAAAAAAAAAAGTAATAGCAAACCTATCATTAAACAAAAGAAAGCAAGCCAGCAGACCAGTAGGTATGGAGGCTGAGGGAAGGAGAGAATGGGAATGATGGCTAACAGGCTCAGGGTTTCTTTCTGGAGTGATGGCAATGTTCCGGAATTCAGATAGTGGTAATGGCTGCACAGCTATGTGAGTACACGGAACACCACTGAACCGTGCACTTTCAAATGACAGATTCTGTGTATGTAAATTATATTTCAACAAACCTATTAAAATACTACTTAGTAACCACAAATACTAAACATACTTTACAGTTTAGTTTGATCACCTCAGAACACTCACCTCATTCTTTCCATTTTTGTTATTGTTTCCCTGTGAAATCATTTTTTCTAGAACAGCAAGAAGATGTAGAGCTTTCTCTGCTTGGTAGGTTAATATATACAGGTCTACGAGCAAAAAACACACTGCTTGGGCAAATTTTTCTTCTGGGGAAAAAAAAGAAAAAACAAGAAAAGTCACAATCCAAATAACATGTCAGACCATTCCCCCTACAGAAAGCTCTAAACAGCAAAGCCTGCGTCTTTTACTTGAAGGAGTGCTCACTCCCCAGGGCCAAGTGTGCAAGCCAAGTGCAGCACCAACTATGTCATCTATTAGGCTTCCCAAGGCCTCACGTATCGGGGGTTCTAGTGCCCGAAACTCCTTTGGCAAAGTCTCTACCAAATATCAGCACTTATAATGAGGAGTATTATGTTAGGTGGAAGGAAACCCTAATTCCAGAGCCTGGTTACTTAATAGGTACACAGCCTCTGCACATCACGGAACTATTCAAACTCAGCTGATTGACCTGAAAAGTGGAGAGAATACTTCACATGCCTGACGGCAGGGGGTGGGCTAGGTGAACAAGAAGGACTTGTTCCATCTAACTCTAAAAAGGTCTGTGACTCTAGGAAGACAGACTTCTTTCTAGGCCCTGAGACAGAGAAAATAAACAAGGGGATCAGAGACACAAGAGAAACCAGGTGCAGACTGGAGCACACCAGAAGCTGAACCTACTGAGAGGAAACCCAACGAGAAATGTCCCAAGAAGAGCCAAGAAGGAAGCAGGGGTAACCTGGTACACGACATGACACCATTCTCCTTTCCTTTCAGAAGAGAAGACAAACGGAACGGGTCTAAGAGAAGGCTGCCCGAAGAGACACAGGCACAGGGAACAAATATATGGACACCAAGGGGAAAAATGAGGATGGAATGAACTGCGAGCCTGGGAATGACACCTATACACTACTATGCATAAAACAGAGAACTAATGAGAACCTAGTGCACAGGGAACTCCACTCAGCGCTCTGTGGTGACCCACATGGGAAGGCAGTCCAAACACGGGGGATACACGTACCTGACTCACTCTGCTGTACAGCAGAAACTAACACAACGCTGGAAAGCAGCTCCAATAAAAATTTATTAAATGCCAAAAAAAAAGGAAGGCTGCTATAACCAAGAACTGAACATTTCAGGGGAAGCCCCTGGTGGTCCAGGGGTGAGGACGCTATGCTTCCAGTGATGGGGCCGGGGTGCGATCCAGGGCCCGACAAGCCTTCCCGATCCCATGCTTGCGCTTACAAAGCGGCCACGGTGGAATCCACTTAAGACTAAGCGATGCAGTTGACGCGCCAAGGTCACGCGTCTAAAAGGGCTACCCACCTCAGCTGAGAACCCGCCAGTCCTTACCCAGGCCACAGTGCCGGATCTGTACTGCTCCCCTGGGCCCCCACTTGCTCCTGTCCCGGTGACATCATCTTCTCACTCCCCGGAACCGCCGTCACCGCAGGGCCTCTGTGTACTCTACAACCTCTGGCTCTGACGCTTTCCCGCCAATTGCAGCGCTTGCCTCTCCTCTTTACTCAAGCCACTTTCCAAACACTGTCTTATTCCAGGCCTTCCTCAGCTACCTTATCTAAAAATGACATCCCCAGTCAATCCTCTCACCCCATTTTAGGGGTAATCCTTTCTTCCCAGGATTTAACTACCTCACAATACATATTTGTTGTATTGCTCTCTCTGCCATTAGAAGATAAGCTTAATGAAAGCGAAGACTTGATTGCATTCACTATTAACTTACGATTCCAAAACAGCATCTGCTCAATAAACTTGTATTGTATGAAGAGGCAAGTAATAAAGTAAAAAAAAGTTTCAAAGAAGGAAAATGGATCTGAATACTGAGTTGGTGTTTGTTGTTCAGCTGCTAAGTTGTGTTTGACTCTTTGCGACCCCACGGACTGCAGCATGCCAGGCTCTCCCGTCCTTCACTACTATCTCCTGGAGTTTGCTCAAACTCATGTCCATTTAGTTGGTGACGCCATCCAAGAACCTTATCCTCTGTCATCCCCTTCTGCTATACTGTGCTCAAAGTATAGCACATGGTACAGATGACCACTGTTTCAGAAATTCTAAAAACCAGCTTTAGAGAGAAAACACATCCATGCCATCGCAGAAGCAGAGCTGTGATTCCCAGCGTTACAGGGCCAAGGATCTGGTCCTTAGTCACACAGTCTTTCACTCCTGCCTTGTCTGCCAGGCACCGCATCCCCTGGCCTGAGGGGCAGAAGAGTGCCTGGAAAAGGCCTCCCTGGAGCCACAGTGACAGCTGTCCAGCCAGCTGTCAGCACAGCGACCTGGAATCTTCTCAAAGCAGCATCTGTGCTACAGTGACCATAACAGCAATCAGGGATTTATAAATCAAGAACACACACTAGTGTTTTGAATGTGAAAGAAAGACCTCATGGAGAACAAGACACCTGAAATCTGCCTGCTCGTAGGCTGGAAGCCAACAGCCCCCTCTACACGTTCCTTAGGTCCAGCTCTGCTGTTGCTCTGTTCACACCCTCTTCTTTCTGTGCCCTGACTTTAATTTTTATTGGAGTATAGTTGCTTCCCAACGTTGTGTCAGTTTCTGCTGTTCAGCAAAGTGAATCAGCTATACTTAAACATATACCCCTATTTTTTGGATTTCTGTCCCATTCAGGTCACCACAGAGTGGTGGTCCTTACTTTTCTTAGCATTCTTATTCGAGGCCGGTAACTGTAAGCTAGTTAACAAAAGGCTAATTGTATTCTATATGATCTACTCTATGATTACCTACAAGAATTTCAATTAGGCAATATATGAAATAAAACACTACCCTGTCCTCCTCACTTCCAAAACACTCCTTCCTTAATACAGCAGTCAAGAAAGAAAGGATCAGGTACACGAAGGCAGTGTTTAAAGAGCAAAGAAAAAAAAAATCAGTGAATCTTTCCAATCAGAAACAGCATTTCCAACAGTTATCTTCAAAGACTGGGGTGGGGGTAACATCAGGATGTTAAAGAAAAACCTAGATTCATCTAAAAGTGATATAACTTTTATTTTTTCTAACCATTAAGATAATCTGACACTGCTTTTTCTTTCTTTAAACACTCATAAAAGATTCTGATTTAGGTTATCTAGACACAAGTATCACAGACCTTTGCAAGTGTGAGGAGATAGGCAAATTTCTTGACAGATGACATACCGAAAGGTTCTATGAACTGATAAAGTTTTTCGCCAACGGATATGGCCTCTGTATACTGCCGCAGATGATACAGGATGACTGCTTGATTGTAATACAACATGCTGTTTTCAACATCATCCAACCCATCCATTTCTTCAACAGCTGAGTGTACCTATAAAACAGTCAAAGGAGATTATGTTCTAACAGTAAGAAAATAAAGAGTAAAGGTGCAAGAATCTGAATGCATAAGCAGGAACACAGGCCAACATTTTTAATCTAAAATCTCCCACACTGTCAATAGGACCTACAGGTTTTGTTGTAAAGTTCTGGCTGTGCTGCGTCTTCACCATTGCGCACAGACCTTCTGCAGTTGCAGAGAGCGGGGCTTACTGCTCAGTTGCAGAGGGGGGCTTCTCTTCGTGGAGCACTGGCTCTAGGGGTGCAAGCTCTAGTAGTTGGATCCCTGGTCAATGCTTGGGTGAGGAAGATCCCCTAGAGGGGGAAACGGCAACCTGTTCTTGTATTCTTCCCTGGAAAAATCCTATGGACAGAGGAGCCTGGTGGGCTACAGTCCATGGGGTCTCAAAGAGTGGGACGACACTGAGTAACTGGGCCCGCGCACACACTACAGTATGGTGGGACTCACGAATTTAGCATGGGGGCTCAAAAGCCAAACAGAACTGGGTTCATGTAGCTCTTATTACGTAAAAGCTTTGTGTCTTTGGACAATTTACACAAGTCATCCGTATCTTAGCGTTCAAGTCTATTAAATGAGAAAAAAAATGTAGTAGCTACTTCATTGGGCTACTGGGAAGAAGACAGAGGTTCTGAGTTACATAAGGTCTTACTGTGCGGTCGGCACCGAAGGTCTGCCACCAGCCCTCTTCAGCATCAAAGGTCTAACCTTGAGATGCTATTATGACCAGACCAATGACCAAGGCAAGCCCCAAACTGTAAATAAATTGTATCTTCTATTTAAAAAATTAATCATTTCCTGACCCCAAATGCTAAAACAATGACATTATTATTAATAATCAGATCTATCAGCTATAAGTAAGATTATAATCTCAGCAGCTACATTTTTCATATATTTCTATTCTAATTCTTTCTCAAAACTCCAAAGCTCATTCAGATTTTGTATATTATCTTATTCTGTTCAAGTTTGAAACGCATCAGAACGTAAAATCACATAGCATACCTTCATTTCCTAGAAAATGAATTGTATACAAATAAAACTAATACAAATGTTGCAGATACATTAGAAATTGTGCTATTAATATCAAATAAAAAGTCGCATTAATTTTACTTAACTAATTTAATGTCATAGAGAGCACCACAATATTTTATAATGAAATTCATGTATGGTATTACCTGATTCTTCAGCTGGTTAAGTGTTTGTCTCAAACTATCTGTTGTTGTCTGGTTACTTTTAAAAAACTCAGCTACTGCTGTATTCAATATTATTTTATAATCATCTTTGTTTATATCTTGTAGGCAGGCAAGATGTTGCAGACAGACATCGTAATTTCCAGCCTAAAACAAAAATACACAAACCAAATCACATACCAACTTTAAGAACTTTACATTCATTTCCAAATATATTTCATTCATCTTTATTTAAAAGCTTTTACAAAGATATAATTCCCCTAAATATACTAAAGTCATTAGATGAAATAATAGATCAATTAAAAAACTGTGATATGATTTTAGAAACACAAAAACTTGGCAATGGCTCAGATTATTCCCATTCCTTCCACGATATTTAAACTCTAAAACTGAAGAAATTTAACCCTAAACCTACTCTCTGAAGCTAACTCTTAAATTAGTACAGAACAAAGATCATAAATTCAAGGTGAAAATATTCATGCTTGACAGATTCTAAAAATGGAACAGATTAAGAGAAATCATTTCTTACTGTGAAAGCTTGGAAAGCATTGGTGGACAACTCCTTCTCTTGATCAGTGATCCCAGAGGACGGGCCTGGCCCTTCGTGCTTCTCCGCTCCCTGATCTGCAAATACACAAGTTTGAAAGTTCTTTAGAAGTAACAGCTGTCCAGTGAACGTGTCCCGAATTTTCCTGTTAATTGTCTTCTTCCTCCTGGAGTTGCCAAAGTCAGACCTTTCTCAACTACAATGAATATTTGGTATTTTTTGTATTTATTTTTATTTTTTGGCCATGCGGCATGTGGGATCTTAGTTCCTAGACCAGGAAATAAACCTTGCCCCCTGCACTGGAAGTGCAGATTCTTAACCACTGAACCATCAGGGAAGTTTGCTAACTAATGTTATACGTGAGGAATGAAGCATTCTTTCAAAAACTTAAAAAATGTCTCCCTTTGCTGTGGAAATCTTTATATAAGGATTACAGCTCTGTCCATTAGGACATCCAGGCTGAGAATATCGTGCTCTTCAAAATATCAGATCTGGGACTTCCCTGCCTACCAACGCAGGGGACACATGGGTTCGATCTCTGGTCCAGGAAGAATCCACATGCCACGGGGCAACTAGGTCCATGTACCACAACTACTGAGTCAGTGCTCCAGAGCCCACAAGCTGCACCTAGACAAAGCCTGCATGCAACAACGAACACGCAGCACAACCAGAAAGAAAGAAAAGTAACTCCTGTCTTTAAAAAAAGAACTAGATCTGCCTCCCACCACAGCAATACACCCCAAATCTCACACATTCAAGAACCTATGCCAGGCACTAGAGACACAAAGAATTTGTAAGCACATGTGAGATGCCTTCAGGAAGTTTATCATCTAGTTAGAAAGTAGTAACATTTAACAATGAGAAAATGATACCGATAAGAATTCATAGGTAATTACCAAGCAATGAAGGCTTTCATAGGCTTAGAAATTGAAAAGCCAGGATTAATACATTTAAAAAGCTTCCTTAATAGAAGTTTTCGTACATAGTAATTGTTTCTGCCCTACAATTTACTGTTTTAAAAATTATTTTTTTATTAAAAAAAAATTCCCAAATAAACGCAAAAATCTCAGCTAATCCAAGTTTTAAACTATTCAAGGACAACACCTGTTGAGTTTGAGTGTAACTGGTCAGACCTCCTGGGAAGTAATCACCAATACCTGTCCATGTACAACCTCTTGAACAAACAACCCCACTTCCGGGTATTCACTCTACAAATACACAAAGATGCTCACTGCAGTGCTGTTTATAATAGTGAATGTCTAGAAATAAACATCCTTCAGTTAAGAAAACTGCTAAGTAAACTGTAGTATAGAAATACAATGGCACACTAAACAGTCATTAAAAGTTGAGTCCCGACAATGCGTTGATATGGAGAAACATCCTCAACATCTTGTTAAATAAAAGAAGCAGACTGCAGACTGTTTTATACAACAGAGCTCCATGTTTTATAAAAATACACAGATATTCTGAATATATATAGAATAACATTTGGAAGGATAAACATCCGGTTTTTAGTAGTTACCTTCAGGCAGCGGGACAGAAGAGAGATTTGACTTTCCTTCCTATTGCTCTTAACTGTGAGACCCAGGAGGGCTCTGTCTATGGTGTTTTCCTGGATACAAAACTTTCTGACCCTTCCCCCTCACTCCCCCACCCCCACGTCCTGTCCCATTTCTTGTTTGTAGGAAAAAGCTTCAGACTCCTAGATCGTCCTTAAGTTCAAAGGGCAGATTCAAACAGTAAACAGGGAAGATGGAGCAGTCGAGAAACAGCAGGGCAGGGTCCTGGTTCCTGCTCAAGGAATATATGCATCTCTGAGTTCTTTCACAGGAACTCAGGCCCTACCCAAATGGAGGACGGTAACTTCAGGCTGAGCACAATCTGGTTACCTCACCACCAGCCTGTCAGAGAAAAGCCACAAACCCTGCAGCTCTCAACCCAGGTTGTGCCTACAGAAACTTTTGGCTACAAACTGTTGCGGGAGTTTGGGTTTTTTTTAGCACAAGCTACCCATTCTCCTTTCTTGGCCCTGCAATAAGCCTTTTTCTGCTCCAAACTCTGACATCTTGGTTTGGCCTCACTGTGCCTCAGGCACACAAACTTGCATTTGACAACTGTCTAAATTTTTATAATGATCATTGATCACTTTTTTTTTTTTTTAAGTTTTATTTTTAAATGCCTGCCTAGGGACTTTTGGTGTGCCAGTGGCTAAGGCTTCACACTCCCAATCCGGGAGGCTGGGTTTCTGGCCTGGTGGAGGAACTAGATTACACAAGCTGCAACTAAGAGTTCTCATGCTGCAACTATGGCCCAGTGTAGCCAAATAAACAAAAATTAACATTAAATAAATAAGTGTCTGTCTAAAACTAATGTAAGGTTTAGAAGTAAGATAAGGGGTCTAGCGACCGCAAGATCTATCAGATGGAGACTGTGGCAGGGCTGGGGGGGCGGGTTGCTTCTGGATTTGTGAAAATTCATTAAACCATAGGTACCCTTATGGCATGGACATTTTTTGGTGGGGCTGCACCGCTCAGCATGTGGGGTCTTATTTCCCTGACCATGGATCAAACCTGTGCCCCCTGCAGCAGAAACGTGGAGTCTTAACCACTGGACTACATGGGAAGTTCTGGTATTTTTTGATAATGGCCTATAAAACTGTTTTCCAGGAGCATGTCAAAGAACCCAGTGTCAGAAGAGCTGATTTTAGGAAGCCCTCAGTTCAGTTCAGTTCCTCAGTCATGTCAGACTCTTCGCGACCCCATGGACTGTAGCACACTAGGCTTCCCTGTCCATCACCAACCCCTGGAGCTTGCTCAAACTCATGTCCGTTGAGTCAGTGATGCCATCCAACCGTCTCATCCTCTGTCTTTTCTAATGAGTCAATTCTTCACATCAGGTGGCCAAAGTATTGGAGCTTCAGTCTCAGCATCAGTCTTTCCAATGAATATTCAGATTGATTTCCTTTAGGATTGACTGGTTTGATCTCCTGGCAGTCCAAGGGACTCTCAAGAGTCTTCTCCAACACCACAGTTCAAAAGCATCAATTCTTCAGTGCTCCGATTTCTTTATAGTCTAACTCTCTCACATCCATACATGGCTACTGGAAAAAGCATAGCTTTGACTATATGGACCTATGTCAGTAAAGTAATGTATCTGCTTTGTAATATGCTGTCTAGTTTGGTCATAGCTTTTCTTCTAAGGACCAACAGTCTTAATTTCATGGCTGCAGTCACCATCTGCAGTGATTTTGGAGCCCCCAAAATAAAGTCTGTCACTGTTTCCACTGTTTCCCCATCTATTTCCCATGAAGTGATGGGACCAGATGCCATGATCTTAGTTTTCTGAATGTTGAACTTTAAGCCAAATTTTTCACTCTCCTTTTTCACTTTCATCAAGAGGCTCTTTAGTTCTTCACTTTCTGCTATAAGGGTGGTATCATCTGCATATCTGAGGTTATTGATATTTCTCCTGGCAATTTTGATTCCAGCTTGTGCTTCCTCCAGCCCAGTGTTTTTCATGATGTACTCTGCATATAAGTCAAATAAGCAGGGTGACAATATGCAGCGTCGACGTACTCCTTTTCCTATTTGGAACCAGTCTGTTGCTCCACGACCAGTTCTAACTGTTGCTTCTTGACCTGTATACAGATCTCAGGAGGCAGATCAGGTGATCTGGTATTCCCATCTCTTTAAGAATTTTCCACAGTTTGTTGTGATCCACACAGTCAAAGGCTTTGGCATAGTCAATGAAGCAAAAGTAGATGTTTTTCTGGAATTCTTTTGCTTTTTCGATGATCCAATGCATGTTGGTAATTTGATCTCTGGTTCCTCTGCCATTTCTAAATCCAGCTTGAATATGTGGAAGTTCTCGGTTCACATACTGTTGAAGCCTGTCTTGGAGAATTTTGGGCATTACTTTGCTGATGTGTAAGATGAGGGTGTGGAAGGCCTGGCCAGGCACATAACAGCAGTCAGTAAAGACTCCCAGTTTCCCCATTATCACAGTACAATGAAAACACGTGTCTTGAATTAGTCACATTTCCAGTCTAGTCTCCCCTTGGCCACCCATCTCTTTGCTTAGAGATGTAGCTAAATATTAGTTTCCTGCCCACGTTCCCTATCACAGAAAAACTAAGGACCCCACTGTGGCTTTTTTTTTTAACAAAATACTTATTTTTGCACTTTAAATATACAAATAAACAATGAATTACATTTAGTGTGAACAGCTCCTAAGATCACTGTGAAACCTCTATTCTTAGACTGAATACTCTTTAAGAATCACCACATACTTTAAAACAAAATGCAACTTGTGAACCTATCTAAGACTTAGATCTGCTACCAAAAAAAAAAAAGTATTCTGGTATTTGGGTTTATAAGAAGTGCTACTTCTGATAATTAAAGTTATATAAATTAGTATTTCCTTTCCACTTTCCATACAGACAGATAAGAACTGAGTCCTAACAGAGAGGAAAATCTAATAGTTTGATGAAGAGAGCTCACTGGTTTGAGAAGACTCTGTCAAACAGCTTTTTCATTAAAAAGCTAGTAACAATGAGTTTCCGTTAAGTCAACTGCTTACACAATACACCTGCCTGGCAAAACTTTCAAGTGCACAATTACAGTAAAGACCAATTTCTTTGAAATGTGTAAAAATAAGGACACAGGATCTCAGGATCCCCAAAAAGCAAAGTATGAGTTTAGATTGAGATGGAACCTCAACTCTACATATAGTCAACATATTAACAATGAACAAAGATATTAATACTTAAAAAAATTCTTAAAGGAAACCTGATGTATCTCCCCTCATACAGAAGTACACTAAATTGAAACCAGATCAGATTAGATCAGATCAGTCGCTCAGTCGTGTCCGACTCTTTGCGACCCCATGAACTGCAGCACGCCAGGCCTCCCTGTCCATCACCAGCTCCGGGAGGTCACTCAGACTCGCATCCATCGAGTCAGTGATGCCATCCAGCCATCTCATCCTCTGTCGTCCCCTTCTCCTCCTGCCCTCAATCCCTCCCAGCATCAGAGTCTTCTCCAATGAGAACTCTTCGCATGAGGTGGCCAAAATACTGGAGTTTCAGCTTTAGCATCACTCCTTCCAAAGAAATCCCAGGGCTGATCTCCTTCAGAATGCACTGGTTGGATCTCCTTGCAGTCCAAGGGACTCTCAAGAGTCTTCTCCAACACCACAGTTCAAAAGCATCAATTCTTCGGTGCTCAGCCTTCTTCACAGTCCAGCTCTCACATCCATACATGACCACAGGAAAGACCATAGCCTTGACTAGGCGAACCTTTGTTGGTAAAGTAATGTCTCTGCTTTTGAATATGCTATCTAGGTTGGTCATAACTTTCCTTCCAAGGAGTAAGCGTCTTTTAATTTCATGGCTGCAGTCACCATCTGCAGTGATTTTGGAGCCCAGAAAAATAAAGTCTCACACTGTTTCCACTGTTTCTCCTTCTATTTCCAAATAGGAAAAGGAGTACGTCAAGGCTGTATATTGTCACCCTGTTTATTTAACTTATATGCAGAGTGCATCATGAGAAATGCTGGACTGGAAGAAACACAAGTTGGAATCAAGACTGCTTGGAGAAATATCAATAACCTCAGATATGCAGATGACACCATCCTTATGGCAGAAAGTGAAGAAGAACTAAAAAGCCTCTTGATGAAAGTGAAAGTGGAGAGTGAAAAGGTTGGCTTAAAGCTCAACATTCAGAAATTGAAACCAAATACCCCAAATTCTTAGTTTGCCATCAAGTTATCTTCACAGCTTCTTCTAAAAATACAGCCTCTCTACATTAGATGACAGGGCTTCTAGGTCCAAATGTCATTTATAAATTGTGATTTATAAATACAGGAGAGAGGGAAACACAAGACAATTCACCAAGGCACTGAAGAGTTAAGTTTCTACTTTCCACCAGAACAGACTGGTTCACGTGGCCACCGCTGTCATTATCCTCTAGAAACTGTGGTGGTGATGGTGGTTTAGTCACGTCAGACGTGTCCAACTCCACAACCCCATGGACTGTAGCCCACAAGTCCATCAGGCTCCTCTGTCCATGGGCTTCTCCAGGCAAGAACACTGGTGTGGGTGGCTGTTTCCTCCTCTAAGGAATCTTTCCCACCCAGGGATCAAACCCAGGTCTCCTGTGCACAGGCAGGAGACTGAGCCACCAGACAAGGCCCTAGAAACTGTAAATCTCCTGCTCCCCCGTCCCTGGGATTCTCCAGGCAAGAACACTGGAGTGGGTTGCCATTGCCTTCTCCAATGCATGAAAGTGAAAAGTGAAAGTAAATCTCCTAAAATCCTCTAAATAAGCACAGAAGCACTTTGATAATAAGCTAGACTCTAGGGCTGACAGACTCTGAAACAGACATTTTAGACAACTGAGCTCATAAACAGCCTCTTACATGTTAACCAGCCATTATTCTACCTACTTTCTTTTACTTCAAGATAAAACAAGGGAAAAAAATACTTCAATGACATTATTATTTTTATTTTCCTTATCTTTATGCACTTTTCAAGTTTTCTCCAAGGAACAATCTCTAAAACATTCATTTTGGAGGTAACTGACTTCTTACCAGAAAGAGTCTGCACATAATTCCATAATGTGTCTTTATTTGTCCAAAAATAGTCTCCGTTGCCATCTGAAAGAGTATACGACCGTTCATCCATAAGTTTGACCTTCCTTCTCCTCTGGCCTAATGAACAGGGCTGACCATTGAAGCGTACAGAGCTCTTTGGCACACAAACCTTGACGTTTTTTAAGCCAACAGGCTTCATTTCTAACCAAACAATTAGGTTTAAACTAAGTAGAAAAGAAACACACCACTTTCCCCAAACTGAAAAAAGTCAGTTACTGAAAGCCCAGACAGATTCTAGTACAGAATGTTAACAATTCAAATCTGACTGGAGGAGGATCTTCCATACAAGTTACAGTTTTCCCAAATAGAGCTCCAATGAGGTTCAAGGAAAGAAAATTTTCCCCCAAGACAAAAGAAGTGAAGGCCTAATGAAGTCTGCTGCTATACTTGCAAAACAATGTTGATGCCTTTGTGAAGGAAAATTTTAAACAAGAAGGATGCCATTTCAAAGAAAAATAATTCAGGTTTACTAAAGCCACCATCCAGCCAAGGTTCACAAACCTCATATGTGGCTTTCTATCACTAGACCAAGTATACCTGTCTTAACAAAGTCCTACATATGATGGCTGGTTTCTCCAGAGCTCAGAGGAGTACCGTGGGACCTGCAAGGCTACAGACTTGAACACAGAATAGATAAAGAACAGAATAGCAAGCACCAGGAATATCAGCACACTCTGGGGAAGACAGGCAAAGCAGAACACTACCAGCGCGGAGAAGCATTTTTATTTTCATCAGATCAGATCAGTCGCTCAGTCGTGTCCGACTCTGCAACCCCATGAATCGCAGCACGCCAGGCCTCCCTGTCCATCACCAACTCCCGGAGTTCACCCAGACTCACGTCCATCGAGTCAGTGATGCAATCCAGCCATCTCATCCTCTGTCGTCCCCTTCTCCTCTTGCCCCCAATCCCTCCCAGCATCAGAGTCTTCTCCAATGAGTCAACTCTTCCATGAGGTGGCCAAAGTACTGGACTTTCAGCTTGAGCGTCATTCCTTCCAAAGAAATCCCAGGGCTGATCTCCTTCAGAATAGACTGGTTGGATCTCCTTGCAGTCCAAGGGACTCTCAAGAGTCTTCTCCAACACCACAGTTCAAAAGCATCAATTCTTCAGCACTCAGCCTTCTTCACAGTCCAGCTCTCACATCCATACATGACCACAGGAAAAACCATAGCCTTGACTAGACAAACCTTTGTTGGCAAAGTAATGTCTCTGCTTTTGAATATGCTATCTAGGTTGGTCATAACTTTCCTTCCAAGGAGTAAGCATCTTTTAATTTCATGGCTGCAGTCACCATCTGCAGTGATTTTGGAGCCCAGAAAAATAAAGTCTGACACTGTTTCCACTGTTACCCCATCTATTTCCCATGAAGTGATGGGACCAGATGCCATGATCTTTGTTCTCTGAATGTTGAACTTTAAGTCAACCTTTTCACTCTCCTGTTTCACTTTCATCAAGAGGCTTTTGAGTTCCTCTTCACCTTCTGCCATAAGGGTGGTGTCATCTGCATATCTGAGGTTATTGATATTTCTCCCGGCAATCTTGATTCCAGCTTGTGCTTCTTCCAGTCCAGCATTTCTCACAATGTACTCTGCATATAAGTGAAATAAGCAGGGTGACAATATACAGCCTTGACAAACTCCTTTTCCTATTTGGAACCAGTCTGTTGTTCCATGTCCATTTCTAACTGTTGCTTCCTGACCTGCGTACAAATTTCTCAAGAGGCAGATCAGGTGGTCTGGTATTCCCATCTCTTTCAGAATTTTCCACAGTTTATTGTGATTCACACAGGCAAAGGCTTTGGCATAGTCAATAAAGCAGAAATAGATGTTTTTCTGGAACTCTCTTGCTTTTTCGATGATCCAGTGGATGTTGGCAATTCGATCTCTGGCTCCTCTGCCTTTTCTAAAATCAGCTTGAACATCAGGAAGTTCACGGTTCACATATTGCTGAAGCCTGGCTTGGAGAATTTTGAGCATTACTTTACTAGTGTGTGAGATGAGTGCAATTGTGCAGTAGTTTGAGCATTCTTTGGCATTGCCTTTCTTTGGGGTTGGAATGAAAACTGACCTTTTCCAGTCCTGTGGCCACTGCTGAGTTTTCCATGTTTGCTGGCATATTGAGTGCAGCACTTTTATAGCATCATCTTTCAGGATTTGGAATAGCTCAACTGGAATTCCATCACCTTCACTAGCTTTGTTCGTAGTGATGCTTTCTAAGGCCCACTTGACTTCACATTCCAGGATGTCTGGCTCTACGTCAGTGATCACACCATCGTGATTATCTGGGTCGTGAAGATCTTTTTTGTATAGTTCTCTGTGTATTCTTGCCGTCTCTTCTTAATATCTTCTGCTTCTGTTAGGTTCATACCATTTCTGTCCTTTATCGAGCCCATCTTTGCATGAAATGTTCCTTTGGTCTCTCTGATTTTCTTGAAGAGATCTCTAGTCTTTCGCATTCCGTTGTTTTCCTCTATTTCTTTGCATTGATCACTGAAGAAGGCTTTCTTATCTCTTCTTGCTATTCTTTGGAACTCTGCATTCAGATGTTTATATCTTTCCTTTTCTCCTTTGCTTTTCGCTTCTCTTCTTTTCACAGCTATTTAAAAGGCCTGAGAATAATTTAGGGGCATAGATTTACTATAGTTTTCAGATATTTATAATCATTAATTTATGAGCTCAGAAAGCTGAGATTTTTCCTCAAACTTTTACATTCAACTTAGACATCTTACTCTATTTTGAGTTTTCATTTTAAAAGGATGTGATGAATGTTTGATTTCACTTACACTTTCAAACATAAAATTTTAACCACTTTAAATAATTTAATATAATCCATTTTACGAACAACCTTTGACTTAAAAATACAAAATTTCCTAAGAACTCAAATAGCTTATAAATCTAAAAAATTAAGCTTATGAGAACAGTGAGTCTTTAATTATATGCATGCAATAATATGGAAAGGCTTCAATTTACAATCACAACTCTAAGTCAATTATTTACTCAATTATACATTTTAAATTGGAATTATAAGACTAAATTCTTAAATGTTAAAAACACTTAAAATATCCTATGTAGGTCACTTAAAGATAATTTATGTACAGACTCCATTAACTACACTTTGATTAAAAAATAAAAAAGGTTTAAAAAAAAAAACAGATTCCTTATTGGACCTTGAAAAAAGCAAATGGCAAGACAGTACTGCACAGTTTATTTCTTCTCTAGCATACATAGACACATATCCATGGTTTTCCCTGGTGCCTCACGTGGTAAAGAATCTGCCTGCAATGTGGGCGACTGGGGTTCAACCCCTGGGTGGGGAAGATCTCCTGGAGAAGGGATGACAATCCACTCCAGTATTCTTGCCTGGAGAATTCCATGGACAGAGGAGCATGGAGGGCTACAGTCCATGGGGTCGCAAAGAGTCAGGTGTGTGTGTGTGTGTGTGTGTGTGTGTGTGTGTGTGTGTGATATATATTTGATGTGAGTGTGTGAGTGTGTGTGTGTGTGTGAATGAATATATATTTGATGTGAGTTTGGATAGTCTGGAAGAACACACCAACTTAGTTACCTGGAGAGTGAGATTGGGCAGAAGTGATAGAGGACTTCATATTTTTTACCTTATATACTTAATAACAATGAAAACGTTGGGGGTGTTTTAAATAAAATAAAAGTAGCCTTGGCTTAAAGTTCTCTCATTTTGTTCTTCCTACCATTAAAAAAAAAACCTGTTATCGGAGTATAGCTGCTTTACAGCATTGCGTTAGTTTCTGCTGTACAGCAAAGTGAACCAGTTTCATGTATACACATATCCCCTCGTTTCTGGATTGCCTTCCCATGCAGGTCACCACAGAGCACCGGGTGGAGTTCCCTGTGCTGCACACTAGGTTCTGGTGAGTCCTCTACTTTATACATAGTATCAGTACTGATACATGCCAATCCCAGTCTCCCAGTTCATCCCACATTCCTCCTTTCCCCTTGGTGTCCATATATTGGTTCTCTATGTCTGTGTGTCTATTTCTACTTTGCAAATAAGATCGTCTACACCAATTTTTTTGGATTGCACGTGTATGCGTTAATACGTGATATTTGTCTTTTTCCTTCTGACCGACTTCACTCTATACGATGGTCACCAGTTCCATTCATGTCTTCTTGTCATTTTTACAGTCATCCTGGCTCAAGATTTCAAAGCCATCTTTAAATACTCTTCTCCTGACTTCCTATTACTCATCTGGTCATCTTTCCCTTTTTCACGTAATCAGCAAACACACACCTCACCTCAGCTGATCTTCACAAGCTATAACCAGGTGAGGTAAATAAATCAGGAAGCTATTAGGAATAAATTAAAAGATTATTAGGACCCCCATTTTACAAATGAAGAAACAGGCTCAATTTAGAACCTTTCTCAAGAACCAAGGCTTCATGCTCACCAACTAGTCCCAATCATCCACAAGTTCTGCCAATTTCTCTCCTTCAGAGATCCTCACACCTGCCCCTCTTCTCCATCAACCCCTACCCTAAAGTAATACTAGTCAGCATTTTTAAAAACCAGGGCCTACGTTGAGCCCATTTACTACTACTACTACTACTACTACTACTACTACTAAGTCGCCTCAGTCGTGTCCGACTCTGTGCGACCCCAGAGACGGCAGCCCACCAGGCTTCCCCATCCCTGGGATTCTCCAGGCAAGAACACTGGAGTGGGTTGCCCTTTCCTTCTCCAATGTATGAAAGTAAAAAGAGAAAGTGAAGTTGCTGTGTCATGTCGGACTCTTAGCAACCCCATGGACTGCAGCCTACCAGGCTCCTCCATCCGTGGGATTTTCCAGGCAAGAGTACTGGAGTGGGGTGCCATTGCCTTCTCCGAGCCCATTTAACCCCTTTCCAAAACTGTGAGGTAGATATAATCATTCTCTTTCTCCACACAGGAAAACTGAGGCTTAAAAAAATGGTTTCTTAACATCTGCTCAAGGTCACACAAATAACAAGTAGCACAAGCAGGATGAACCTAGACTGTCTGATTTCACACCCCAGGCTCCTAACTCTTCACCACTTACCTGGCTCACTTAAAACAAGAACTCATGGACTAATGGCTAAGACTTGGAGCTCTCAAGGCCAGGTGCCCGGGTTCTCTTCCTGGTCGGAACTAGATCTCTCACGCTGCTACTAAAAGATCCTGGATGTCCCTGCCAAAATCTCTAAGGTTCCTCTTTAGTTAGAAAGAAATCCCACTTTCTTCCACAGCCTGTACAAGGCTATCGGTGTAGGAGCTGGAGGTAGCGCGCGACTAAACAAACGTGCCCGTCCTCACGGTGCTTAGGCTCCAGGGTCTTCCTGCTGTCCAAGGGGTCTGCACAGTGGACACTCCTCCCACCTGTATCCTTCTTCCCCCATTCGGCCCGCTAGCTCTTTATTGTCAGGATCTTGTTCAAACGTCATCTCTAAGAGAGCCCTTCCTCCTCTCATCAATCCACTCAAAGTAGGATCCCTGCTCTCAGTTATCCTTTATCCTCTTATTTTCTCTTCACATTTTTTTTGGGCGGGTGCCACACCATGCATCATGTGAGATCTTAGTTCCCTGGCCAGGGATGGAACCCACGCTCCCTGTAGAGGAAGCATGGATTCTTAACCACTGAATCCCTAGGAGAGTCCCTCTTCACAATTTATCACAGCTTGAAATCCTAATTATTTCTTACTTTGTTTACATATTTATCTGCCTTTCATGTACATTACAAGCTCCATGAAAACAGAGACTTTGCAGTACCTGGCAGGGCAGGCTAAACTGGTGAGTATTCCTGAATAAATTAATCCACATTAGCTGGTTTCAGTCTCTGGGCTTCCAGTTTTGTTTTATTTAACTCTATCCTTACCTACTTAATACAAAGTCAACCTGATTATCCAGGCAGGAAGTTTCCTACGGTGTGGGCTATAAGCTTAAACCAATCAGAGCAACAATCACTCTAAACCCTATTTTTCTGTGACACATATTACATAGCTCTTCCCAAGTGGGAGTGTCACTGTTACAGGGCCGTCTCTAACAGACTGAAGAGCACATCGTCAAAAGCGGGAACTGTGTCACATCCATTTCTTCAACATCAAAGGCAGGGCTTGGCACTTAATTCTGGCGAACCAAAGAATGATTAAGTAGAAGAATAACGGAGGTAAGACTTGAAACCTAGATAGATTTCAGAGCTAAAAAGGTCATTCCAGGCAAGGGCACTGATATGGACAAGTAGGAATGGTAAAGCTGGGGGAGAGACAATGTCCTAAATTGAGAAGGAATATGCTGGTCACTTTTCCCTTCGTGGATAGCAGCCTTATTGTGGTGAAGGGGCTTTGCAACTCAATGAAGCTATGAGCCATGCCATGCAGGGCCCAAAGATGATGGGTCACAGTAAAGAGTTCTGACAAAACATGGTCCACTGGAGGAGGAAATGGCAACCCACTCCAGTATTCTTGCCAACCCACTCCAGTATTCTTGCCTGGAGAACTCATGGACATGAGTACCAGTATGAAGGCAAAAAGCTATGACACTGGAAGGTGAGCCCCCTGGGTTGGAAAGTGTTTTATATGCTACTTGGGAAGCTGCTGCTGCGAAGTCACTTCAGTCGTGTCCGACTCTGTGCGACCCCATAGACGGCAACCCACCAGGCTCCCCCGTTTCTGGGATTCTCCAGGCAAGAACAATGGAGTGGGGTGCCATTTCCTTCTCCAATGCAGGAAAATGAAAAGGGAAAGTGAAGTCGCTCAGTCGTGTCCAACTCTTCGCAACCCCATGGACTGCAGCCTACCAGGCTCCTCCAACCACGGGATTTTCCAGGCAAGAGTACTGGAGTGGGGTGCCACTGCCTTCTCCAATGCATGACAGTGAAAAGTGAAAGTGAAGTTGCTCAGTCGTGTCTGACCCTCAGCGACCCCATGGACTGCAGCCTTCCAGGCTCCTCCGTCCATGGGATTTTTCAGGCAAGAGTACTGGAGTGGGGTGCCATTGCCTTCTCCAAGCAGAGGCTAATTACCAATAGCTCCAGAAAGAATGAAGTGGCTGGGCCAACATGGGAACAACACTCAGCTATGGATGTGTGTGGTTGTACAGTCTGATGCTGTAGAGAACAATACTGCATAGGAACCTGGAATGTTAGGTCCATTAATCAAGATAAATTGGGCGTGGTCAAGCAGGAGATGACAAGAGTGAACATCAACATCTTAGGAATACGTGAACTAAAATGGATGGGAATGGGTGAATTTAATTCAGATGACCATCTACCACTGTGGGCAAAAATCCCTTGGAAGAAATTGAGTAGCCCTCATGATCAACAGCCCACTCCAGCACTCTTGCCTGGAAAATCCCATGGATGGAGGAGCTTGGTAGGCTGCAGTCCATGGGGTCGCTAGGAGTCGGACACAACTGAGCGACTTCACTTTCACTTTTCACTTTCCTGGATTGGAGAAGGAAATGGCAACCCACTCCAGTACTCTTGCCTGGAGAATCCCAGGGACGGGGGAGCCTGGTGAGCTTCCATCTATGGGGTCGCACAGAGTCGGACACGACTGAAGTGACTTAGCAGCAGTAGCAGCATGATCCACAAGAGTCCAAAATGCATTACTTGGGTGCCATCTCAAAAACAATGAAATAATCTTGGTTCATTTCCAAGGCAAACCATTCAACATCATAGTAATTCAAGTCTATTCCCCAACCATTGATGTTGAAGAAGCTGAAGTTGACCAGTTCTATGAAGACCTATGGGCTTCCCTAGTGGCTCAGATGGTAAAGAATCTGCCTGCAATGCAGGAGACCGGGGACTGATTCCTGGGTCAGGAAGATCCCCTGAAGAAGGGAATGGCTACCCACTCCAGTATTCTTGCCAAGAGAATTCCAAGGATGGAGGGGCTTCTAGAACGAACACCAAAAAAAATGACGTCCTTTTCATCACAGGGGACTAGCCTGCAAAAGTAGCAAGTTCAGACAAACCCAGAAAAACAGGCAAGTTTGGCCACAGAGTAAAAATGAAGGAGGGCAAAGACTAACAGAGTTTTGTCAAGAGAACATGCTGGTCATATCAAACACCCTTTTCCCACAACCCAAGAGAAGACTTTACACGTGACCTCACCAGATGATCAATACCGAAATCAGACTGATTATATTCTTTGCAGCCAAAGATGCAGACTCTGTATACAGTTAGCAAAAACAAGACTTGGGGCTGAATGTAGTTCAGATCATGAGCTCCTTATTGCAAAACTGAGGCTTAAACTGAAGAGAGTAGATAAAACCACTAGACCTTTCACGTATGATCTAAATCAAATCCCTTATACACTGGAGGTAATGAATAGATTCAAGGGATTAGATCTGGAGTGCCTGAAGAATTATGGACAGAGGTTTGTAACACTGTACAGGAGGCAGTAAACAAAACCATCCCAAAGAAAAACAAATGCAATAAGGCAAAGTGGCTGTCTGAGAAGGCTTTCCAAATAGCTGAGGAAGGAAAAGAAATGAAAGGCAAGGGAAAAAGGGAAAGCTATATATACTGAATGCAGAGTTCCAGGGAATAGCAAGGAGAGACAAGAAGGCGTTCTTAAGTGACCAATGCAAAGAAATAGAGGGAAAGAATAGAATGGGAAAGACTAGAGATCTCTTCAAGAAAATTAGAGATACCAAGGGAACATTTCATGCCAAGATGGACACAATAAAGGACAGAAATGGTATGGACCTAACAGAAGCAGAAGAGATTAAGAGGTGGCAAGAACACACAGAAGAACTGTATAAAAAAGGTCATAATGACTAAGATAACCACGATGGTGTGATCACTCACCTAGAGCCAGACATCCTGGAATGTGAAGTCAAGTGGGCCTTAGGAAGGAAGCATCACTACGAACAAAGCTAGTAGAGGTGATGGAATTCCAGCTGAGCTATTTCAAATCCTGAAAGATGATGCTGTTAAAGTACTATAGTCAATATGTCATCAAATTTGGAAAACTGAGTAGTGGCCACAGGACTGGAAAAGATCAGTTTTCATTCCAGTCCCAAAGAAAGGCAACGCCAAAGAATGTTCCAACTACTGTACAACTGCACTCATTTCACATGTTAGCAAAGTAATACTCAAAATCCTTCAAGCTAGGCTTCAACAGTGCCTTAACTGAGAACTGCCAGATGTACAAGTCGGGTTTTAAAGGGGCAGAGGAACCAGAGATGGAATTGTCAATGTTCTTTGGAACATGGAAGAAGCAAGGGAGTTCCAGAAAAACTTCTGCTTCAGTAAAGCCTTTGACTGTGTGGATCACAACAAATTGTGGAAAATTCTTAAAGAGATGGGATTACCAGACCACCTTAACTGTCTCCTGAGAAACTTGAATGCGGCTCAAAAAGCAACACTTAGAACTGGACGTGGAACAACTGACATGCAAAATTAGGAAAGGAGTACAAGAAGGCTATATATTGTCACCGTGGTTATTTGACTTCTATGCAAAGTTCATCGTGTGAAATGCCAGGCTGGATGAAATAACAAGCTGGAATCAAGACTGCTGGAAGTATAAACAACCTCAGATACACTGATGATATCACTCTAATGGCAGAAAGCAAAGCAGAAAGAAAGAGCCTCCTGATGAGGGTCAAAGAGGAGAGTGAAAAAGCTGGTGGCCTGAAATTCGGAAAACTAAGATCATGGCATCTGGTCCCATCACTTCACGGCAAATAGAAGGGGGGAAAAGTAGAAGCAGTGATAGACTGGCATGTATAGTCAAAGCTACGGTTTTTCTAGTAGTCATGGTTTTTCTAGTAAGGATGTGAGTTGGACCATAAAGAAGGCTGAGCACTTAAGAATTCATGCTTTTAAACTGTGGTGCTGGAGAAGACTCTTGAGAGCCCCCTGGACTGCAAAGAATTCAAACCAGTCAATCCTAAACGAAATCAAGCCTGAATATTCATTGGCAAATAAATATATATATATTTATTAGTATATAATAATTGTTGCTGAAACTTCAATGCTTTGGTCACCTGATGTGAAGAGTGAATTCACTGGAAAAGACTCTGATGCTGGGAAAGATTGAAGGCAAGAGGAGAAGGGGTCGGCAGAGGATGAAATGGTTAGCCAGCATTACAGAGTCAATGGACAAGAATTTTAGCAAACTCTGGGAGAGAGTGGAGGCCAGAGGAGCCTGGCAGGCTACTGTCCATGGAATCACAAAGAGTAGGATATGACTTAGCAACTGAACAACAACATGCTGGTCCCCTCGGTTCAGACTCGGACAGGCCAAGCTTACTCGCTGCGCGGAACTTTCTCTCAACCCACCCCTCCCCATTCCATAAGGCTCACTCCATTTCATTGGGCTCAACCATCACCTCACGAAAGGCTTTTCCTGACCAGCCTACCTAAAATTCTCTATGCTATGCTATGCTATGCTAAGTCACTTCAGTCGTGTCCGACTCTGTGTGACCCCATAGACGGCAGCCCACCAGGCCTCCCCGTCCCTGGGATTCTCCAGGCAAGAACACTGGAGTGGGTTGCCATTTCCTTTTCCAATGCATGAAAGTGAAAAGAGAAAGTGAAGTCGCTCAGTCATGTCCAACTCTTAGCAACCCCATGGACTGCAGCCCACCAGGCTCCTCTGTCCGTGGGATTTTCCAGGCAAGAGTACTGGAGTGGAAAATTCTCTAGCACGCTCTAAATGCTTAGCCCCGCTTTCTAGATCTTTTCTCTTGTTTTTCTTCGATTACTGAAGAGATGGTCTAATGATTTTACTTATCTGTACCTGTTATTAGGATTGGCACGGTCCCCTGAAGTAGGAAATGGCAACGCCCTCCACTCTTCTTGCCTGGAAAATTTCATAGAGGAGCCTGACGGGCTACAGTCCATGGGGTTGAACAGTCAGCAACTGAACACACACGCATGTATCAGGATAGGCTCACTTTAATTTCAAATTCAGTTTGTCAATTATTGAGATCAGGATCTAATTAAAAAATCCTGGAGCACATTAAGATTTTCTTTTCCTTCTTAAAAAATATATAAATTTTATTGTAAAAAGTCTGTGTTGACCACTTCTAAAACCTGTAATTTAAGTGCCTTCCGACAAAACGTGGATGGATGCCACAGAGAACATTATTCTCTTACAGGAAACAGGGATCAAGACCGTCCCAGAGGTAGGCAGTTAAGAATTTTATATTACTCAAATGGAGAAGATTCTAGGAATGGAATAGTAATCCATAAAGAAAACCGTCGGGATTAGTTAATCTTGATGAACTAGAGGGAAAAAGGTTCTACATACCAAGGCACTAGAGAGCACAGACCGAAGTGAGACACGATAACGTTATGTCTATTTCAATAAGCGGTTTCGACAAAGTTAATTACACAGGACGTCGCTGAACACAGGCAGGCTGGTGTGGCCGAAGCCACCCAGTAAGTGTCATAGCCTGAGCCACGAGCATCAAGGCACTGCGCCTCCGGGGTGAACTTTCCTTGCTCTGCCTTCCCCAGTGCGAAGTCGAAAAGTCTGTGAAACGGCCATCTAGACTCATGCTTTTTAAACCAGAGAAATTCCGAAGAGCAAAGCAAAGGCGAACAGGAGCGGCTTCGTGTTGCACTTGGTAAGAAACTACTGGACCTGGGGCCCAAAGACTCACATTAGCGGTGGCCGAGGGAGGGTCTAAGGGAGAGAAATGCACGCCCCAAAGAGAGCAGCCCCGAAGTCCCCACCTGGGGCCCCGCGGCAGCAGCGGAGTCTGCCCGCTCCCGCGGGTCCCTCACCTGCAGGCTTGTCTGCAGCCATCTTCCCGCCTCGGCTCGGATTCTTCCCTGCAGGTGGCGTGGCCTCCACTCCAGCTGCCCAGCTGGCTGCTGTCCTGGACGTCGGAGGACGAGCCTGCGCCCACCCCGGCTCTGGGCCCCTGGGTTCCGGCCTGGGGAGTGGGCAGACGGCGGGCTAAGGAAGTGACGACGGCTAGTTCGCGTCGTCTAGCAACAGCACCAGCAGCGTCCCCTGCCCCGGCGGCGCCACTGCCTCCACTTATGCGCGGCTTCCGCCCCGCGGAGTCCCCTGACACATTACTTCCGGGCGCCGAGGCCAGCGTGGGAACTGCGCCTGGCTCCGCCCTACGCCAGCGTCCTCGGTGCTCCGCCCCCACGGCGTGAGCGCGCCAGCCGGCGTGCACTCGCTCGCTCGCGCGTCTGCGCGTGTGCTGGCCGGGCTGGGCTGAAAAGGGTTCCTTGTGCTTACACTGGTAACAGTTCGTAACAATTGATGAGTATTCGGATTCTTGTCCCTTATTTCACAACTACACCTCATATTTATGTGTTAAGTATTGAGTCTTGCAGTTGGCTTGTACACCTGTAATAATTTCTCACAGCTTTGTGAGAAAGCCCAGTTGCGGGTCCGTGTTTGAAAGCAAAATAAAACCTTTTATTTTATAAGTTTTAGATTTACAGAAAAATTGCAGATGATACTTGGAGCTCTTGCGTACTCCTCACCTAGTTTCCCTTGTTGTGAGCATCTTGAATAAGTATTCAAGACGTACCCTACTGAGGTACGTCTGTCACATATGAGAAACCACCTCTGTTGGTAATATTATCAACTAAATTCAGCGTTTAAAAAATTAAAAAAAAAATTTTTTTTTTCAGCTAGCGTCCCTTTTCCGTTCCAGGATCTTGCCCAAGATGCCACATTAGATTTATTCATGTATCCTTAGGCTTTTGTTTGACTGTGCCCCGCGGCTTGTGCCTTATTAGTTTCCCTCACCAGGTATCTAACCTAGGCGGCCATCCGATTCCTAATCACTGGACCGCCAGGGAGTTCCCTCCTTAGGCTCTTCTTGACTGTGATAGCTTCTCAGATTTCCTTGTTCCTGATGACTTTGACAGCTTTGAAGAGTGCTGGTGAGGACTTCTGAAGAATGGACCTGTATTTGGGTCTATACAGGTAATGGCAACCCACTCCCGTACTCTTGCCCGGAAAATCCCATGGTCAGAGGAGCCTGGTCGCGAAGAGTCGGACACGACTGAGCGACTTCACTTTCCCTTTTCACTTTCATGCATTGGAGAAGGAAATGGCAACCCACTCCAGTGTTCTTGCCTGGAGAATCCCAGGGACGGGGGAGCCTGGTGAGCGGCCGGCCGTCTATGGGGTCGCACAGAGTCGGACACGACTGAAGCGACTTAGCAGCAGCAGCAGCAGCAGTGTTTTTTCATGGTAAGACTAGGGTAATAGGTTTTAGGGAGAAAGACTACAGAAGTGACTAGCCATTCATGTTGCTGCAAATGGCGTTATTTCATTCTTTATGGCTGGATAGTATTCCATTGCTTATATAAACCACATCCTCTTTACATGGACATGTATTTTATATTGTGGTTATAACCCAATATTACATGATTTTGTTGCTCAAATTGTTTCAGCTTTGTTAACTGGGAGCTTTTTCAGGTTTGCTCCATGTCCCTTTAACACGGTTGCCCATAAGAAAACCCCTTCTAATTCATATTAATATATACACAGAGAAGTACACAAAGCATAAACACTGATTTTTGAATTTTCATCATCTCAGCATATCCACACAACTAGCACCCAGAGAAAGAACGACAGGTTACCCACCTGCAGAAGCCCCCTCGTGCCTCCTCGCATACCCCCCACAAGGGTGATTCCTAACTGATGGCTAACACCATTGATTATTCACCTGTTTACAAACTTAATAAGAGTGGATCACAGTATATTTTCTTGAGAATCTGGCTTCTTTTGCTCCATCTTACAAGATTTGTCCACGTTGTTGAGCGAAGTTAGTTTCTCACTGTTATATAATGTACCATTACGCAAATGTATCATAATTGAGGTATTCATTTATTGCTGAGTAGTTGGGTATTTTGTCTATGCCTAATAAGGCCAATATGAATATTCTAGTATGTCTGTTGATGAGTATGTTAGAACCCACATAAAAAGACACCTGAAGTGTTTATTGATCTTGCTGCTGTGAGGAGCCTCTCAATAAAAAAGGAATTAGCAGGAAATTAATAGAATTTGGGCACTGGCTGGATGATTTTAAAGAGGGATTAGGGAAGTTGGCAGTTTGGAATTGGATGCATTCAGGAAGCAGACAATCAGAGTTCCAGTGTCTTAGTTTTTATCCAGAAGGCAGGAGGATTAGAGCAAGGCTGGAGTTATCCTTGGCTAAGGGGCAGCACCACTCATGTCAGAAGAAGGAGGTGTTCCATCATTGTTGTGCTTCTGGAGGGCTTGTTTCTGGCTTGTTGCCACAACAGTCATGGCGTAAGCTTCTCTGAACATGCTCATATCCTGTGAGAGCTGTGTATGTCCAGCTGGGGAGGTTCTGCTAGCAGAATGTGGTCCCCGCTGTGGGTTCTTGTCTGTTTCACAGATCAGTAAAATGAGGCCAAGGTGTTAACTCACCTTCCCAAGTAACAAGACTATAAGCAACTGTTACCTTAACCTCTACATTCAGCTTTAAAGTTTCTGGAATTCGCCTGTATTGAAGACATCTCGGATCTTGTCTCTCATCTTTCAATACTGGCAGCTCTCCCTCGTTTATAGAGAGGGAGAAGAGTTAATTCAGAAGTGGGAGATGGAGAATTTCAGTGGTCTCTGCTGTGTCACCAGCCATGACGAGTCAGTTCACGTCCAGCTAGTGATCGTATGACTGTGTACCTACAGTGCCTCAAACCTCTGTGGAAGGTTTGCCACTTGTGGAAGCCTGTCTCCTAGGATGGTGGCCAATAGTTCCTCTCATCCCAACTGACACATGCTGCTCTTCCCCCAGCTTTGAAGATGAGTTGTGACATGCTTGGACCAACTGAATGCAGAAGTGAGCCTGAGCCAATTTTGGTCCTAGCCCTTGAAAGGCATGGTAACGTCCACTTTTCCACTCTTGTACTCACCTGCCATCCTGCGAGGCTGTCCTCCTAAAGACTATTGGAAGGAGATCCAAGGTGCCCCAACTGACAGCCAGCACCAAGGTTCCTGACATAACAATGAAGCCTTCTTGAACCTTCCAACTCAAACCAGCTGCCAGATCAATGCACTCAGGTGAGTGATCCTAGCTCCCATCATATGAAGCAGGAAAACTGCTCAGTCAACCCCCAGAAGCGTGAAAAATAAGAGGTCATTCGTTTTGGGTTTTTTTGGCATCTAATTTTAAAAAATGAGATATAAGCACATACCATTCAATCTACCCTTGTATTGGATTGGCCAAAAAGTTCACTTAGTTTTAAGTAAAAAAGGCACACTTTTATTTTCACCAAGACCCTTATTGAACAATGCATTATTAACTGAACAAACTTTTTGTCCAACCCAATAAAATGTGCAATTTCATGGTTTTTAGTATATTCACAAGGTTGTGCAAATATTACCAATATCTGATTCTGTGTCAAACTGCCAAAGTAGAAGTTGTTTTTTTTTAGTGACTCAGTGGTTTCTTCTCCTTGAGGATATTTCCAATTTACAAGTGAAGAAAAAATATATTAAACATATTTTTATTACTCTCTGAAACATGAATTCTGGAAGATTATTGCAACTATAAATATGGAAAAATCGAGTAATTAAAATTTGATCATGATGATGAGAGAGTTTAGAACGTAGGGAAGTACAGAATATGTTATGATGTTTATTTACCACTCAGGTTTGACCAGTGTCAACGTTCGCCACATTTTCTTTTTAAAATCATCACTGGTATAGATGAGTCCAGTTTATATTCCCTTCCTGATTTTATTTCCCTTACTCCCTTCCCAGAGGTAGCCACTGCTCTAAAGATGGGATGTTTCCCTGAAGTCCATGTTTAAAACATAATATACGCATAAAAAACATTTATTTTCATTCATTAAACTTTATATAAACATCACACTGATAGGGCCATTCTGAAACTATTTTAACCCAACACTGCATTTTTTAAGATTTAAATATATATTCATCAGTTCAGTTCACTCAGTTGTGCCCAACTCTTTGTGACCCCATGGACTGCAGCACAGTAGGCTCCTCTGTCCATGGATTCTCTAGGCAAGAATACTGGCGTGGGTTGCCATGCCCTCTTCCAGAGGATCTTCCAGATCCAGGGATCGAACCTGCAAAAATGTATATTTATACAAAGTATATCATAAACATGTAATATATACTTATATTAAACAACATACAGTTTATCTTAACTACTGTTCAATATTCCACCAAATCCTTATCACTTAGGTATAGTTTGGTGGTATGATCCCTACATAAAAGTCTCATAAATGATAAAGGGCTTTCCTGGTGGTCCTGAGGTTAAGACTGCCTGCTTCCACTGCAGGGGGACTGCAGATGGTGTGGTCGGGCAACTAGGATCATGCATGCCACCCAGCGTGGCCAAAGTTTTTTTTTAAAAAAACTAAAAAACAGGAAAAGTCGCTAATTATCTCACTGATGAGTAATCTGTAGGTAGACTGTTTCAGTGGTAGGTCAGATCAGATCAGATCAGTCGCTCAGTCGTGTCCGACTCTTTGTGACCCCATGAACCGCAGCACGCCAGGCCTCCCTGTCCATCACCAACTCCCGGAGGTCACTCAGACTCACATTCATCGAGTCAGTGATGCCATCCAGCCATCTCATCCTCTGTCGTCCCCTTCTCCTCTTGCCCCCAATCCCTCCCAGCATCAGAGTCTTCTCCAATGAGTCAACTCTTCGCATGAGGTGGCCAAAATACTGGAGTTTCAGCTTTAGCATCATTCCTTCCAAAGAAATCCCAGGGCTGATCTCCTTCAGAATGGACTGGTTGGATCTCCTTGCAGTCCAAGGGACTCTCAAGAGTCTTCTCCAACACCACAGTTCAAAAGCATCAATTCTTCAGCGCTCAGCCTTATTCACAGTCCAACTCTCACAATGTGAAGATGCACTTTGGCATCCCTTAGATTCTGTCTGTCTTCCTCTTGTGATCCCAAAATAGCTGCAGTAACTCTGAGCCTTGCACTCTTGCCTGTCTTGGTACCCAAAGCAGGAAGCGGACAAAGAGGGAAAAGTATTTTCCTTTTCTAGCTTTATTCTCTAACAAGTAGGTACCACGTTTCATCAAACCCAAGATGCTATCAATTTACTATTAAAAATAAAGAATGCCAACAATTAAACTGACTTAATGCTTTCTTATCCCTTAGAATTTTTATTTGATGCTTATAAAATACCTCTTTGAGACAAAAACATAAAATTTAAAAATATTATATGTTACTCTTGAGCATACAAAACAAGAAAATAGAAATGATCTAAATTAGTTATGGCATTTTCAGAACATCTTCCCAGCAGAGTTCCACTTTAAATTGCTTTTCAATGCAGTGCCTTCCCTGTCTGTCTTTTTCCCCAAGACACCACTCTCTGTGTTCCCAGGTACACTGGCAGGACAACAGTCTCCTCACAGAATCACCAGTGATCTCAAGGAGTCCCATTCTGTAGGTTTTAGTTCTGACATTCTCTGGATCTTACCAGAAGATGTCACAAACCAGCAGGCTTTTGGATCAAGTTTGCACACACGTGGGGAATGACTCATATACCACAGCAGTCCTCTGACAGATTGATTGTGAGAAGCCTGCCAATTTCAGAAATGAAAGAATGTGTCTCAGAATCAATGCAGTAGTGAATTGTCCCCAGAAGCCTCTCACCAAACTCTTCCCTTAGTTCTCCTTGGTCAGATAGGTTGCCTGCCCACCACTGGATCAATTACTGGCCAAAGAGAGTCCAGTGCGTGCCTTGGGTTCATTGCGATGCATCCACAAGACACTGATGTGGGGGATCAATAAAACCAGGGTTTTATTAAGTAGGAGGAGGAGGAGGGAATGCCTGCTGACAGGACCAGCTCATCACGTTAGCAGATTTATCTCTTGTGGACAAGACTCTTAAGTCATTTCCAATTTTCATTTTATTGGGAAAACCCAAATGAACTTTTTGGCTAACCCAAAAGGTGCAACCAAAAAAGTACAAACATAGCCATAGAGCCCACCCTTGCCCGTGTGCACGGTTATGAGACTTTCTCTAGGCTGTACACTATAAGATGGGATTTTGCTGAAAGTGTAACAAATTCTGTGTGTTCACCTCCAGCTTCATCTCATCATGGACTTGTTTTGTCTACTCTTTTCCTCTTCTGATGTTTTGCTGCTGGAATATTTTAAAGCAAGACCCAGACATCATACCTATTCCCTTCTAAACACTTCAGTATGTAACCTTGAAAGGAATATCCAAGTACTTTCTTGCCTAACCACAATGCCATTATCCCATCTAACAAAATTTCAAATAATGCCTTAATATTCAATTACCAAGCTGTACTCAAATTTCCTCTATTGTATAAAAATGCTCTTTTTATAATTTTTGTTTAAAATCAGGATCAAACAAGATCCCTTTTATTTGGTTATGTCTCTTGTGTTTCTTATAAGTCTTTTAAGTCTTATGTTTCTCTTAATCTAGAGCAGTTTCCTCCCTTTTTATTTTTTCTTTCATTGACTGGTTGATGAAATTAGAGTCCCATATAAGATCCCTCCTTTGAGATCTGGTGTATTGCTTCCTTTATGCTCAGTATTTCCTGTGTCCTAGAGGTCAGTCTTGTAATTTTGTAATTTTTATTTATTTATCTTTGGCTGTGCTGGGCCTTCCCTGCTGCTCAGGCTTCTCTCTGGTTGTGGTGAGCGGGGGCTGCTCTCTAATTGTGGTGTGCAGGCTTCTCACTGGGCCTCTCCAAGTACCACTAGTGGTAGAGAGCCCAGCTGCCAATGAAGGAGACCTAAAAGGCGCCGTTTCAGTCCTTGGGTCAGGAAGATCCCCTGGAGGAGGGCATGGCAACCCTTTCCAGTATTCTTGCCTGGAGAATCCCGTGGACAGAGGAGCCTGGCGGACTGTCATCCATGGGGTCACGAAGAGTCGTACACGACTGACGTGACACTGCAGCGGCTTCTCTTGTTGTGGAGTATGGGCTCTCGGGCACTTGGGCTTCAGTAGTTGTGGCTCCTGAGCTCTAGAGCACAGGCTCAATGGTGGTGCACCGGCTTAGTTGCTTCGGGGCATGTGGGGTCTTCCCAGTTCAAGGACTGAACCTGCGTCACCTTCCCTGGCAGGTAGATTCTTTACCACTGAGCCATCTTCCCTGGTAGATGGCCCGAGATCAGTTTTAAGGGCTCGATCATATTATGGTTCAATTTTTTTTTTTCCCTTGAAAATCCTTCCTGGGTGGTGCTGTGCACTTTCTGCATCACTGTCTGGAGGTATATGATATTCGCTATCTCATTTAAAAGATTTTTTTATTTACTTTGGGCTGCTCTGGGTCTGTGTTGCTGCACGTGGGCTTTCTATAGTTGCAGTGACTGGGGGTTACTCCCTAGCTGCGGTGCACAGGCTTCTTATTGTGGTGGCTTTTCTTGTGGAGCATGGGCCCTAGGGCGTGGGCTCAGCAGTTATGGTGCATGGGCTTAGTTACCCCACAGCATATGGAATCATCTTGGAACAGGGATCCAATCCATGTCCCCTGCCTTGGCAGGTGGATTCTTAACCGCTACCACCAGGGAAGTCTCTCATTTTTTTTTTTAATGTGTATTTTAGTTTGGTTTAGTTTAGTCTAGCTTTTGGCCATCCTGTGTGGCATGTGGGATCTTAGTTCCCTGACTAGGGATCGAACCTGTGTCCTCTGCATTGGAAGTGCAGAGTCTTAATCACTGGGTAAGCAGCGAAGTCCTGCTATCTCATTTGTGTTTGTGCGTGTGAAACATTAAGATTGATCCTACCCTGCCTGATAGAATCTGAGTGATCCTACCCAGTCTGTGATGACCTAGAGGGGTAGGAGCGGGAGAGAGAGGCTCAAGAGAGAGGGGGGTATATGTATAATTATGGCTGATTTGTGTTATTGTACAGCAGAGACCAACACAACATCGTAAAGCAATTTTTGTCCAATTAAAAAATAAATTTAAAAAAATGAAAAGAAAAAAAAAAAAAAAAGAATTGATCCTAGGGAGTTCCTTAGCAGTTCAGCCATTAGGACTCCAATCTTACTGTCAAGGGCCTGGGTTTGATTCCAGGTCAGGGAAGTAAGTTCTTACAAGCCTTGCAGCATGGCCAAAAAAATTAAGAAAAAGATTGTTCCTTAGGTTTGTATAGTGCCTGTCTGATCTTTATACATTTCCTGTCAGCCTTTTCCCTAATGATTGGGAAGAAGTGCTAGTGACCACTGTCAGAGAAGGCGATGGCACCCCACTCCAGTACTCTTGCCTGGAAAATCCCATGGACAGCGGAGCCTGGTAGACTGCAGTCCATGGGGTCGCTAAGAGTTGGACATGACTGAGCGAATTCACTTTCACTCTTCACTTTCCTGCATTGGAGAAGGAAGTGGCAACCCACTCCAGTGTTCTTGCCTGGAGAATCCCAGGGACGGGGGAGCCTGATGGGCTGCCGTCTATGGGGCCGCACAGAGTCAGACACAACTGAAGTGACTTAGCAGCAGCAGCAGTGACCACTGTGTTAATCAGTTATTTCGCTAATAGTTGAAACAATTTTCAAATTTTGACACTCCTGCATCTCTTAACTAGAATCCATATATTGCACATGCTAGGATCTCCCTCGCCTTTCCCTGGTCCTAGCCCTGGCTAGAATTCTTCCTCACTGACAATCTTTCCCTTGTCCACAGAGATATTCGGTTACACTGAAATTCAGTGTGTATCAGAAAGGCAGGAGGAATACTTAGTTCTTTCCCTATAATTATCAATTTTCCAAGGAGTCACTTGATGTCCTGACAATCTCTATGGCTATTTCTTCTCTAAAAAATTATTCAGAATTCATTTTTTATATGTTCAAGTATGTTTTAATCAACTGCATGCCTTCATATGCCTGAAATAAAAATTATTCCATGTGTGCCCGTGGGAGCACACAGCCCTGATGACTGTCCATTATTATACTTCTACTGTGGCTCAGTGGTGAAGAACCCGCTTGCCAATGCAGGAGACACCAATTCAGTCCCTGGGTCGGGAAGATTCCCTGGAAGAGGAAATGGCAACCCCCTCCAGTACTTTTGCCTGGAGAATCCTATGGACAGAGGAGCCTGGAGTGCTACAGTCCATAGGGTCGAAAAGTGTCAGACAGAACTTAGTAACTAAGCACGCACTGGTAGGAAGCAGGAGTGTCAAGCAGAACTGTGCTCTTAATCCCCAGTCTGGCTGTTGTCACTGTGTATGTGTTTTAAATACACCTTTATGTTCATCGGTTTCTTTGCTTATTCTTGCTTCTTTTTTTTTTTTTTTTTAAGTAGCTATATTGAGATATATTCATGTACCATTCAACTCATCTATTTATTTATTTTACTATTTCTTGAAATATTTATCTTTATTTATCTGACTGCATTGGGTCTTAGTTATAGCATGTGGGATGTTCAATCTTCATTGCAGCCCATGGGATCTTTATCTGAGGCATGTGAACCCTTAGCTACGGCATGTAGGATCTAGTTCCCTGACCAGGAATTGAACCCAGGCCCCCTCCATTGGGAGCACGGAGTCTTAGCCACTGCACCACCAGGGAAGTCCCACAATTCATGTATTTAAAGTGCACGGTTTGGTGATTTTTAATATATTCACAAAGTTGTGTGATCACCCCCGCAATCTAATTCCAGAACATTTTCATCATATTTAAAAGAAGCCCTATACCCTTAACTAGTCATTCTCAGTTCCTCCCAACCCATGTTACCATGATTCTAGAACAAGAAGCCACCCTCAGAGAAGGTAGCCCTCACCTCCCTTGCACTGCCCCATTCCCCAGTCCTCTCTTTTAACCCTTTTCCAACCACTTACCCCTGGTAATCAGTTTCTTAAGTTCCTGAGAATCACACATTCCCCCACCTTTAAAAATATGTAGAACGTGAACATGTCTGAAGTAGAGACTCCTAGCCACTTACCCCAAATGCGTGCATCTTCCAAAGTCATACAGTCAGGGGAGGGTGGGGTGGATGAATTGGGAGGTTGGGATTGACATATACATACTGCTGTGTATAAAATAGATAAATAATAAGGACCTACTGTATAGCACAGAGAACTCTATGCAGTACTCTGTAATGACCTATATGGGAAAAGAATCTAGAAAAGTGTGGGTATGTGTATAACTGATTTGCCTTGCTGTACAGCAGAAACTAACATAGCATTATAAATCAACTATACTCCAGTAAAAAAAGAAATCATTGAATATAACAAAAAAACCCAAAGTCATACAGTATGTAATTTTCACTTGTCAAACACTCCCTTCTCCTACTTTTCCCTGGCAGCCAGGTATAACCACATAACTATGCTATGCTATGCTAAGTCACTTCAGTCCTGTCCGACTCTGTGTGACCCCATAGACAGCAGCCCACCAGGCTTCCCCTGTCCCTGGGATTCTCCAGGCAAGAACACTGGAGTGGGTTGCCATTTCCTTCTCCAATGCATGAAAGTGAAAAGAGAAAGTGAAGTCGCTCAGTTATGTCCGACTCTTAGCGACCCCATGGACGCAGCCTACCAGGCTCCTCCATGCGTGGGATTCTCCAGGCAAGAGTACTGGAGTGGGGTGCCATTGCCTTTTCCACATAACTACTGCTTTAAAAGGTTGTTGCATGTCTTTTTCTCTTTTCTCCCAATTCTCCATCCTACTGTCTGGATTGTAAATGTGATGGCTGGAGCTCTAACAGCTATCTTAGACCCTGAAGCCAAGGTTTTTGGGATAGAGGAGTGTAAAGCTTAAAGAACCTGCATTCCTAATGATATCTTAGACACTCCATACCAGCTCCAGACTGTATTTGTGTGTGTGTCGCATGCAAGATTTATTCATTGTTAATTTGGATATTCTATCACATAATGCTGAAACATAAAGCTGAATCACATAATGCCAATCCTAACTGCTTAGTCAAGGCTATGGTCTTTCCTGTGGTCATGTATGGATGTGAGAGCTGGACTGTGAAGAAGGCTGAGCGCCGAAGAATAGATGCTTTTGAACTGTGGTGTTGGAGAAGACTCTTGAGAGTCCCTTGGACTGCAAGGAGATCCAACCGGTCCATTCTGAAGGAGATCAGACCTGGGATTTCTTTGGAGGGAATGATGCTCAAGCTGAAACTCCAGTATTTTGGCCACCTCATGCGAAGAGTTGACTCATTGGAGAAGACTCTGATGCTGGGAGGGATTGAGGGCAGGAGGAGAAGGGGACGACAGAGGATGAGATGGCTGGATGGCATCACTGACTCGATGAATGTGAGTTTGAGTGACCTCCGAGAGCTGGTGATGGATAGGGAGGCCTGGCGTGCTGCGGTTCATGGGGTCGCAAAGAGTCGGACACGACTGAGCGACTGATCTGATCTGAACTGCTTAAGTTTCTAAATGAAACTAAGGAATAAATCTGATTTGATTTTTGCTTATGTCATCTAAATTTACTATTTCATTATGTACAGTCCTACATAAATCCTGTAATAACAGGAATAAATCTGATTTGATTTTTGCTTATGTCATCTAAATTTACTATTTCATTATGTACAGTCCTACATAAATCCTGTAATAACATGGAGTGAAAACTGTACCTTTATGTTAGAAATGTTGGTATTGTGGTATCATCAGGATTAATATGTTGGTGTTCATGTGTATGATATAATATTTTGTAACAAATGAGGAGCAGAAGGAGCAGAAAAACACTGTTCTAAGAGTGCTTCTTTGGGGGATGTGACCTAGTCCAGGAGTCAGGAGACTTAGAGAGAGCCTGAAGAAGCTAGATCTGAAAGGTAGAAATGAACAAGGACAGGGAAGAGCAGGGGCAAAGGCTTGTGGTGGGAGGGATCCTACTGAGTGTGAGAGGTGGACATAGACTCCTTGTGGCTTGAGCAGAGAGAATGAGGGGCAGGGAGGAGTCAGACAGGCCATATGAAGAGTTCTGTTTCCTGTCCCGCAGGGATCACTGTCCTTATCACCTGATGTTCAGTGTTTGGGCTTCCCGGGTAGCGCTAGTGCAGTAGACATAAGAGACGCGGGTTTGATTCCTGGGTTGGGAAGATCCTCTGGAGGAGGGCATGGCAACTCATCCCAGTATTCTTGCCTGGAGAATTCCATGGACAGAGGAGCCTGGTGAGTTGCAAAGAGTCGAACATGACTAAAGTGACTTAGCACACATGCTCGTCTAGTGTTTTAAAAACTGTTCTTTTTCATGTATTTTTGTCCTTTTGTTGTTTTCTCTACCTTTTCCCTAATGGTTACTTAGTATTCCATGGTGTAAGTGTGTCCTGATTTATCTAGTAAATCCTTCACAATGATCGTTGAGATATTTTCTGATTTTCTGGTATTTCACCCAGTCTCACAACTAACACCTTTACACATGAATCTTGTCTACCATTGCACAGTAGCTGTGCAGACACAATTTGTCAATAGAAGGGGCCGATGGAAGGAAAGCCAAATGTGGATACTCTTTAGGTAAATTAAACAAGACTTCTCTCTTACGATCATTTTTCTTTCCAGAACTGCTGTCTGTCACTCCAGTCAACCTCCTTCAGGAATGCCCAGTTAATTAGGTAGTACCTGTAAATCCCTGTTATGAATTGTTTCATGTTCTTTGTGTTCATGACTGCTCGGCCATTGCCAATTAAGAGGTAACATTAAGCAACTGTTTTATTTTGTAATTGATTAATTTAAAATATTTATTTCTTTGGCTGCACTGGGTCCTAGCTGTGGCACTGGGGATCTTCGATCTTTCTTACACTGTTGGACCTTTAGCTGTGGCATGCAGACTCTTAGTTGCAGTGTATGGGATCTAGTTCCTTGACCAGGGATCGAACCTGGGTCCCCTGCACTGGGAGCTAGGAGTCCTAGCCACCGCACTACCAGGGAAGTCTGTAAACAACTGTTTGAAATGTCCCTGGACCTTCTGTGATGAGGAGGAGGCTGTTCTGCCCCATGCACATAGGAGAGCCTCATTTCCTCCCTGGGGCTGGTTGGCTGCATTGATGAGTGTTAGTAGTTGGCGCCAAGGGAAGGAAAGCCAAGCCCAGTCATCCACTAGGTAAACCCAGTGTGTTTTATACCTGGGGGATTCAGAAGGAACTGAGCAGTCAGAAAACCAGTTATCAGCGGCATTCTGTGCGAGGAAGAGAAGTGCAAGCCTCAGACCCTAAACAGTCTCACCGTAGATGTGTGTGCTGGAGGTGGAGTGAGGTGCGGATGGGAACGTCTGGGTATCCAGGGTCACATTCAGCCTCCGGAAGTCAGCGGCCCCTCCTGGGCCTAGACTTCTGTGTGTTTGTATCAGCCTGGGACGTGCTAGGCCAGGTGACTCTCACCAACACAGCAGCTAAATCCTATGGGATTTCACTGTGGGGCACCCTCAGCATGACTGGTCATCACCCTGCCGAATCTCAGTAAACACAGCCTGGTCTGTGACATTCCTAAACTCAGGACAAGGCTCAGTGCCTCGTAGTCTCGGGGACCATTCACCAGATCCTTAGACCTGATCAGCGGCCTGGGTGCAGACATCCCGGCTCAAAGCCTAGCAGCATCTTTCACCATCCGTTCTTGAGGAACCTATGTCCATGTCTACAGCCACTGCTGCACCTATTCCAAGATCTTATCACACTAAACCTCAGAACTGGCCTTGAACCTGGTCCCCGACTCTCCACACACCTCCCACATCTGTGGCTCTCATTACAGCTGTGTTGGACAGAGTGAGTGTCCAACCTTTGGGACAGGTTCATATACCTACATCCCGGGCTTCCCAGATTATGCTGGTGGTAAAGAACCCGCCTGCCAGTGCAGGAGACGTAAAAGACGCGGGTTCAATCCCTGGGTCAGGAAGATCCCTTGGAAGAGAGCATGGCAGCCCGTTCCAGTATTCTTGCCTGGAGAATCCCACAGGCAGAGGAATCTGGCAGGCTACAGTCCATAGAGTCGCAAAGGGTCGGCCATTACTGAAGCAACTTCGCATGCTTATTAGCTAACTTGAAAACATAAATTTACCGCTGACCGCTAGGTGGCACCCCAGCACAAGTTATACTGTTGTCTGTTTGGGCTCAGCATTTTAAGACCAGTTGCTTTGAGAATGTGTGATCTGACCAAGATCATACCTCCCTTTGGAGTGTCAGGTTTAAACATTGTGGGTCCAGTTCCACTGTGAGTTTCAAGAGCTTGGCTGAACAATAAACACAAGTAACTGTAGTGAGTCTGGTTGTGACCTGTCACTCTGCTCTTTCAGTCTGTATTTGTTGAAAGAATTAGTAGCCACTGTCTTTCTGTAGAAATGTCTCTTCTGTGACTTGTTTCTCTCTGAATCTACAGAGACGCTGGTGCATGCCAACCTCATGTCTCTCCCTCCTGTCTCTCCTCCTCAATCCAGATGGTTCGGTCTCAGAGCTTTGCCAACCTGGAGTATGCCTTCTACCTTTGCCTTTTCATTTATCAGTAAAACAGGGAGAAGAACAATAGGAGCCCAAGTCCTTTTGCTTAGGCGGTTCAGTAAGTCCCCTACATATGAATGGATTCCATTCAAAGAATGCATTCATAAGTCCAACAAAGATAACCTAGGTACCCAGCTAACACAACTGACTATACAGTACTATACTGTAATAGGTTTACAATACTTTTCACACAAAAATACATAAAAAAACAGATACACACACAAAAAAAACATTTTTTACCTTAGAGTACAGTATCTTGAAAAGTACAGTGAGACACTATAATACCTGGCATACAGGGGCTGGCATCAAGTAAACGGGCAAGAAGAGTTACTGTCTGGAGGAGGGAGAGGAGGTGGGAGATGGTAGAGCTGAAGGATCGTCAGGCTGCAGTTTCACTCGTGCCTGACGTTACTGGCAGGGGTTCTGGTTCCTTGCTGGAACCAGATGCAAGTGTGCATCTTTGAAAGTTTGCAGCTTGAAGGTTCCTTCGTAGGGACTTAGTGTACAAGGAGGCCAAGTCAGCGCTGTTGCTATAGGAAGTCATGCACATGCAGGTAAATCAAGGTATTTTCTCCTGTGGGTGACTTTGATTGTTCTGGCTCTTGGCTGCTGTTTAATTCCTGTGGTGACTGTAGCAGTGAACTTCACTCAGTTGCAGCAAATGCTGGAAAATCAGACCCAGCTCTCTCTGTAGCTTGTCCTGTGCTCTTGCAAACAGACAAGACTTGCTTTATTTCATGTCCCTACCATTAGGAAATGGTTTTTTAATTGAAGTATAGTTGATTTACAATGATTTCCCTAGTGGCTCAGATGGTAAGGAGTCTGTCTACAGTGCGGGAGACCCAGGTTTGATCCCTGGGTTGGGAAGATCCCCTGGAGAGGGAAAGGGTAACCCACCTTAGTATTCTTGCCTGGAAAATCCCGTGGACAAAGGAGCCTGACAGGCCCCAGTCTATGGGGTCACAAAGAGTTGGACACAACTGACGGGCTTCACTGATTTACAATATTAGTTTCAGGTGTTGACAACATTGTGATTTAAAATTTTAATAGATTATACTCCATTTAAAGTTGCTGCTGCCAAGTCGCTTCAGTCGTGTCCGACTTTGTGCGACCCCAGAGACGGAAGCTCACCAGGCTCCCCCATCCCTGGGATTCTCCAGGCAAGAACACTGGAGTGGGTTGCCATCTCCTTCTCCAATGCATGAAAGTGAAAAGTGAAAGTGAAGTCGCTCAGTCATGTCCGACTTTTAGCGACCCCATGGACTGGAGCCTACCAGGCTCCTCCATCCATGGGATTTTCCAGGCAAAAGTACTGGGGTGGGGTGCCATTGCCTTCCCCGCCATTTAAAGTTACTATAAACTAATTGGCTATGTTCCCTGTAGTATAGAGTATATTCTTGTGGCTTATTTATTTTATCCATTTTAGCTTGTATCTCTTAATCTCCAGCCTCTATCTCGCCTCTCTTCCCTTCCCACTGGTAGCCACCAGTTTGTCCTCCATATCTGTGGGTCTGTTTCTGTTTTGTTATATTCATTAGTTTGTTTTATTTTTTAGATTCCACACATAAGTGATAACAGACAGTATATGTCTTTGTCTGACTTATTTCACTTAGAATAATGCCCTCTGGATCCATTCATATTGTTGCAGATGACAGAATTTCATTCTTCTTTATGGCTGGGTCATATTCTATTGTATATATATAAATATGCATAATGTGCATATATAACTTCTGCTAAGTCACTTCAGTCGTGTCCGACTCTGTGCGACCCCATAGACGGCCTCCCACCAGGCTCCCCCATCCCTGGGATTCTCCAGGCAAGAACACTGGAGTGGGTTGCCATTTCCTTCTCCATTGCATGAAAGTGAAAGTGAAAATGAAGTCGCTCATGGGCTCTTAGCGACCCCATGGACTGCAGCCTACCAGGCTCCTCCATCCATGGGATTTTCCAGGCAAGAGTACTGGGGTGGGGTGCCATTGCCTTCTCCGCATATATAATTTATATTATAATATAATGTTTAATTCATTGTATTTAATATCAGATCAGATCAGATCAGTCGCTCAGTCGTGTCCGACTCTTCGCGACCCCATGAACCGCAGCACGCCAGGCCTCCCTGTCCATCACCAGCTCCCGGAGGTCACCCAGACTCATACCCATCAAGTCAGTGATGCCATCCAGCCATCTCATCCTCTGTCGTCCCCTTCTCCTCCTGCCCCCAATCCCTCCCAGCATCAGAGTCTTCTCCAATGAGTCAACTCTTTGCATGAGGTGGCCAAAATACTGGAGTTTCAGCTTTAGCATCATTCCTTCTAAAGAAATTCCAGGATTGATCTCCTTCAGAATGGACTGGTTGAATCTTCTTGCAGTCCAAGGGACTCTCAAGAGTCTTCTCCAACACCACAGTTCAAAAGCATCAATTTCTTCGGCGCTCAGCCTTCTTCACAGTCCAGCTCTCACATCCATACATGACCACAGGAAAGACCATAGCCTTGACTAGGCGAACCTTTGTTGGTAAAGTAATGTCTCTGCTTTTGAATATGCCATCCAGGTTGGTCATAACTTTCCTTCCAAGGAGTAAGCGTCTTTTAATTTCATGGCTGCAGTCACCATCTGCAGTGATTTTGGAGCCCAGAAAAACAAAGTCTGACACTGTTTCCACTGTTTCTCCATCTATTTCCCATGTAGTGATGGGACCAGATGCCATGATCTTCGTTTTCTGAATGTTGAGCTTTAAGCCAACTTTTTCACTCTCCACTTTCACTTTCATCAAGAGGCTTTTTAGCCCCTCTTCACTTTCTGCCATAAGAGTGGTGTCATCTGCATATCTGAGGTTATTGATATTTCTCCCGGCAATCTTGATTCCAACTTGTGTTTCTTCCAGTCCAGCATTTCTCATGATGTACTCTGCATATAAGTTAAATAAACATGGTGACAATATACAGCCTTGATGTACTCCTTTTCCTATTTGGAACCAGTCTGTTGTTCCATGACCAGTTCTAACTGTTGCTTCCTGACCTGCATACAGATTTCTCAAGAGGCAGATCAGGTGCTCTGGTATTCCCATCTCTTTCAGAATTTTCCATAGTTTATTGTGATCTACACAGTCAAAGGCTTTGGCATAGTCAATAAAGCAGAAATAGATGTTTTTCTGGAACTCTCTTGCTTTTTCTATGATCCAGCGGATGTTGGCAATTTGATCTCTGGTTCCTCTGCCTTTTCTAAAACCAGCTTGAACATCAGGAAGTTCACGGTTCACATATTGCTGAAGCCTGGCTTGGAGAATTTTGAGCATTACTTTACTAGCGTGTGAGATGAGTGCAATTGTTCGGTAGTTTGAGCATTCTTTGGCATTGCCTTTCTTTGGGATTGGGTTAATATATAATTATATAAATATAATTTATATTGTATATGCATATATATTATACATATACACCAAATCGTCTTTGTCCATTACATTTTGTAATGAACACTTAGCTTGCTTCTGTATCTTGGCTGTAATGTTGCTATGAACATTGGGGTGCATATGTCTTTTCGAATTAGTGCTTTCACTTTTTTCGGATATACACCCAGGAGTGCAATTTTGCTGGATCATAATGGTGGTTCTATTGTTAGCTTTTTGAGGAACTTCCATGCTGTTTTCCACAGTGGGTGCACCAATTTGCATTCCCACCAACAGCGTACAAGAATTTCAGCTCTTCACATCCTCGCCAACTTGTGTTATTTATGGCCTTTTTGATGATAGCCATTCTGACAGGTGTGAGGTGCTATCTCGCTGTGCTTTTGATTCACACTTCATGTCCCGACCATTCTTGATTCAAAGCGTTTTCAGCGTCTAGTGTGTGTCAAGGCTCTATGTGCACTGGACACTGGACACTCTGAAGGACTTTGTCCCCAGAAGTATATTATAGAAGGCAGAGGGTTTTAAAGCATGGAAAAGAGAGGGGAAGATTGACGGGTGAGTTTCAGAGAGATAGCAGTCAAGCTAAGTACTGTGAGCGTTCCCTGCTGGTTTGTATTCTGTTTGAGAGAAAATGAAAAGTGAGAAACCAGCAAGGTGTGGAAAGATACTGAGGGCTGACCCATTTCTGGTTTGGAGGATTAAAAACAATGTTTGTTTCCTGATCATAAAACTGAGGCTTATCTTCAGATGGTAATTCATATCCACAGCGCAGAAATGACGTAAGGCTTCGGCTTTATCCAGAGGTTAGCAATGAAAATGACGGCGGCTGAGCTTAGCCATGTGAAGTCACCAGGTAAACTAGACTGTCACCCTGACCCAGGGCAAGAAGGAAGCTTGGTAATTGATGATATTAGGACATGAAAAGGGTCAGGTCAGTGGGAGGGATCAGAGTTCATGCAGAAATAAAGGAACCCAGTGGCAGAAGGAGGCTATGAGAAGGTCAAAAGCACAGGCCCAGCAGCACCCGGAACATGGTTCCCCTTGTTTGTGGCAAATATAACAACTGCTGTTTTCATCTAGGCCTCCATTTCTTTTTCTTAGAAAACAATTTTTTTATTGAGACATAATTGTTTTCAATTTGATTTAATAAAAAAGATCATTGACTGTGCCTTGAGACTTGTGGGAGTTTAGTTCCTTGGCCAGGACTGAACCTCGGGCCACAGCAGTGAACGTGTGGAATCCTAACCACTGGCCTGCCAGGCAGTTCCCCCAGGCATCGCTGATGTACAGTATTAAGTAAGTTTCAGGTGTTCAACATAGCGATTCACAATTTTTAAAGGTTATGCTCCATTTATAGTTATTATAAAAATACTGGTTATATTCTTGCGCCATATAATAAATTGTTAAAGCTTTATTTATTTTATACATAGCAGTTTGTGCCTCTTAATCCCCTCTCTGTATATTATCCCGCCCCCTTCCCTCTCCTCACTGGTAACCAGTGGTTTGTTCTCTCTCTTTTTTGTATTTGGCTATACCAAATCTTTGTTGCTGCATGTGGAATCTACTTCCCTGACCAGGGATCGAACCCAGGCCCCCTGCATTGGGACAATGGAGTCTTACCCACTGGACCACCGGGGAAGTTCCCCATTCATCATTTTTGAATCTTCTAAGGTTTAAAATGACTTGTTTCTACTCAGACTAGAGGCTGTTTAAATATATTGTTTTATCCTAAATTAATACTAATCCCTCTATAAAAAGGCTTTTTTTTTTTTTTTTTTAAGGCTTGATACTCGAGTATATTATCTCCTAATCACAAGAAAGGCATCCAAGCAGAGAAAAAGTTTGACACAAAGGATTAAAAAACAGCAGGGTGCTTTGCTTTTTCTGTTCTCTTTTGTTTTCAAATGCAAGCTCTGTGTCTAGACATGGAAACAAACAGAATTGTTCGGTGTAATTATGTGTATTGTTTAGGGGGCTGAATCAGGCTGGTGGGGGCGGATTGACTAATGAAGAGGTTAATGCTAGTTTTTCCTCCCCACTCAGCACCGACTGGAACAAGTGCAACTTTGGAAATGGAAAATAATGCTTTGGATGTCTTCGTAAGCCCATCATTTGATCTCCTTTTATGGTAGCCCTGGTGATGGTGGGTTCAGATATTGGCGAAGCCAGTAGCCCCAGAGACATTCACGGCCATGTATATACATATATTCTTTTCCATGTGGTTTATCCCAGGACATAAATATAGTTCCCTGTGCTATCCAGGAGGACCTTGCTGTTTATCCATCCTGTATATAACTGTTTGCATCTGCCCACCTCAAACTCTCAGTCCATTCTTCCCCCATCCGCTCTCCCTTGGCACCCATAAGTCTGTTCTCTGTGTCTGTGAGTCTGTTTGTGTTTTATAGATAGGCTCATTTGTGCCATGTTTTAGTTCCACATATAAGTGATATCATATAGCATTTGTCTTTATCCGACTTCACTTGGTATGATCATTTTTAGTTGCCTCCATGTTGCGGCAGATGGCATCGTTTCATTCTTTTTTATGGCTGAGTAGTATTCCCTTCAGAGAAGGCAACGGCACCCCACCCCAGTACTTTTGCCTGGAAAATCCCACGGACGCAGGAGCCTGGTAGGCTGCAGTCCATGGGGTCGCAAAGAATCAGACACGACTGAGCGACTTCACTTTCACTTTTCACTTTCATGCATTGGAGAAGGAAATGGCGACCCACTTCAGTGTTCTTGCCTGGAGAATCCCAGGGATGGGGGAGCCTGGTGGGCTGCCGTCTCTGGGGTCGCACAGAGTCAGACACGACTGAAGCGACTTAGCAGCAGCAGCAGCAGCATTCCCTTGTATGTGTGTACCACGTCTTCTTTATCTATTCATCTGTTGATAGAAATTTAGGTTGCTTCCATCTCTTGACTACTGTGAACAGTGTTGCTATGAACAGAGGGTTGTGTGCATCTTTTCAGGTGATAGTTTTGTCTGGGTATATGCCCAGGAGTGGGATTGCTGGCTCATATAGTCATTCTAGCGTTCTGGGGACCCTCCGTACTGTGTTCCGTAGTAGCTGCACCAACTCACATTCCTGTTAACAGTGTAGGTGGGCTCCCTTTTCCCCACATCCTCTCTAGCATTTATTATTTGTAGACTTTTTAATGATGGCCATTCTGACTGATGTGAGAATTTTAGCTTTGATTAGCATGTCTCTAATAATTAGTGATGTGGATTATCTTTTCATGTGCCTGTTGACTATCTGTATGTTTTCTTTTGAGAAATGTCTGTGTAAATCTTCTGCCCATGTATTTGATTGGGTTGTTTGTGTTTTTTGCTGTTGAGTTGTGTGAGCTGTTTGTATATTTTGGATATTCAGCCCTTGTTGGTTGCCTCATTTGCAGATATTTTCTCCCACTCTGTAGGCTTTCTTTTCACTTTTTTAGTAGTTTCCTTTGCTCTGCAAAAGCATGTATGTTTGATTAGGTCCCATTTGTTTATTTTTGCTTTTATTTCTATTGCCTTGGGAGACTCACCCAAGAAAACATTGGAATGATTTATGTCAAGGAATGCTTTGAGTTTCATTATGTCATTCTTTTTTTCATCAGTTTTCCCATTTTTTAAAAAAGAATAATATTAATAATAGCATTTATTACATGTGGTCCTGGGGGGATTTTGAAAAAGGCAACAGGTTCTAGCTTTGTTAAATTCTCAGGAGTTGGCTGTGTACTAGTTTTCTCTCCCATCCAAGGAGGCTGGCTCGACTTAACTGCATGTTTTCGCAACATGGAAGTAGATTAGTACCAGAGATAGCTGGTGTTGGCAGATACAGACTAGATCTGGCCTAAAGGAGATCAGTCCTGGATGTTCTTTGGAAGGACTGATGCTGAAGCTGAAACTCCAATACTTTGGCCACCTCATGCAAAGAGTTGACTCATTGGAAAAGACCCTGATGCTGGGAGGGATTGGGGACAGGAGGAGAAAGGGACGACAGAGGATGAAATGGCTGGATGGCATCACCGACTCGATGGACGTGAGTCTGGGTGAACTCTGGGAGTTGGTGAAGGACAAGGAGGCCTGGCGTGCTGCGATTCATGGGGTCGCAAAGAGTCGGACACGAATGATCGACTGAACTGAACTGAATTTGGACCAAGAAGCAGAAATCCCAAGTGATCTTGATACAGTGGCAGTATTTTTTTTATAGCCCTTACCTGGTGCTAGGAACTGTTTAAATACTTACAGCACCACCAACTCATGACTCCACCAAAAAACCTATGAATTAGGTTGTGTTTTGATCTTTGTCTTAGAGACTTGATGTCTCAGGCACAGAGAGGTCACAGCTAGTGAAGGGTGGAGCTGATTCAAACTCAGGCAAGTTCATGCTTTTCATTTATACACCCAGAAACACAAGGAAAGTAGATCCTGAAGAGCAGGATCATCACAGCCCAGGCCCTCGCTCCAGGGGGCTAGCATTCTGGGAATTCAATTAACGCCTAGGGAAGCTTGTCCAAGAGGGAGCCTCTGTGCAGATATATATCATTCCTTTGTGTGGGTTCTCCATGCAGGTGGATAGAGCTCCTTCGTCCTTTTTTTTTTTTTTTTTAATAAAATAAAAGGTTTAGAGAATTCACTGGCGTACCAGTGGTTAGGACTCACGCTTTCACGGGCAGGGACCCAGGTTCAGTCCCTGGTTGGGGAACTAACATCCTACAAGCCATGTAATAAAAACACAAATATAAATAAGTAAGTAAGAGTTTTAAGAATCCATAGCTCCGAGTTCATTTTCAGGGGTGAAAACAAGGGGACCTCAGTGCACTCTGTCTGGCAACTGCAGATGGTGGCTGCCCCTCCTGCGGTCCTGGTTTCCCTCTTTCCACTCATCTTTCCAGCAGTTGCCACAGCAAGCGCAGCCTGATAGCACTTCTCCGGCCCTGTGGGTCTCTCTTGCTTTCTGCCCTGGGTCGGCTGGGGGGCCTCTGCTGTGTGTGCGTGTGTGTTCTAGTATATTTATTTATTTGGCTGCGCCGAGTCTTGGTTGTAGCACCTAGGATCTTTGATCTTTGTTGCAGCAGGCAGGATCCTCAGTTGTGGCTGTAGGATCTTTAGTCATGGCATGAAGGATCTAGTTCCCTGACCACGGCTCGAACCTGGGCCCCCTGCATTGGGAGCATGGAGTCTTAGCCAGTGGACCACCAGGGAAGTCCTTGACTGTGTTTTGTGTTTTCACTCCCACAAGCTTGAATAAAACTGCGGATACGTGCTGTAGCCCAAGGTGTGTGTATGGCTTCCCTGGTGACTCAGATGGTAAAGAATCTGCCTGAAATGCAAGAGTCCTGGGTTCCATCCCTGGATCAGGAAGATCCCCTGGAGGAGGAAATGGCAACCCACTCCAGTATTCTTGCCTGGAGAATCCCACAGATAAAGCAGCCTGGTAGGTTACAGTCCATAGGGTCCCAAAAGCTGGACACGACTAAGCGACTAACACTTTCACTTTCAAGGTGTGTATATTCTTATGTCACTAAAAAGTGCCTGCCTCTTCTCCAGAACGTCTGTACCCCTCCTGCCAGCGGGGCCTGCAGGACCCTATGTCCCCAGTCCCAGCCAACATGTAGCATTACCCATCTTTCTAATTTTTGCCAGTCTAAAAAAATGTAAAGTGAATTCTCAGGGCTGTTTCCCATTTCTCTAGTTCCTAGTGAGCTTGATCATCCAGCACAGGCTTGTCAGCCTTTTTGCTGTATCTTCTATAAATTGCTCATTTTCCTGTGGGATTCCTTCTCTTCTTCTTGCTGATTTACAGGAGTCTCTTGTACATCCTAGATATTAGTCACCCATTGGTTTAGACATTACAGTTGTCTTCTATTCTTGTTTTTTTGTCTGTAGTTTTTCTTCATTGAACATAAGTAGGGCATCAGTTTTATCAGTTTTTTCCTATGGCATGTGCTTTTGAGTTTCATCGAAGTCCTTCTTAAGATAGTTTCTCACGTTTTCTCATTTTAAATATTTATGTTTATCTTCACATGTAGGTCTTTAGTCTGTTGGAGTTCATCTTTGTATGTGGTGTTAGGTAAAGATCCAGTTATTTATTTATTTTTGCAAAACATGAGCCTTTTTATCCCCAGAACCTTTCACTAAATAGCCACTTTAGTTTGTCCTGTGTCGTCTTGAGATTAGACAAATCAGAAGAAGGCAGAACTGCGTGGGGGAGTGGGGAGAGATGCCGTTGTTTGAGCTCCAGATATTCCCACAGCCAGAAATCCTCCCACCCCCACCGCACCTTGTTTTTGCTTTAGTTTTTGTCATCTGCAGCTGAAGTGACTGTTGCAACAGTGATGCCCTAATCTAGCTTCTGTCTAGAAGTGCACACCCTCTTGACTAAGGCTGCTTGCTTTCTAATCCGGGCTCCACCAGTAAGTGGGGGTGTGATTTCATGTAAGTTACACAATCTCTCTAGGCTTCAGTGTCTCCACTGAAAAATCAGGGTAGTAATAGTACTTAATTCATAGGATTATGGGGAGGATTAAATAAAATACTTTAAAATAGAACAGCGTCTGAAATGTGATAAATAAATGTTCTTCACTTGCGTAATCCTGTGTTCCCCATGAAGTGTAAGTCGTGTATGATTTTGATCTGATTATTTATTCTAATTATACCTAAGAGGCCAGTTAAGTCATTTAGAAAAATTAATTTTGAGGGCATACAAATAAATTATCTTCTAACCAATCTGTTTAAAAAGGTTTTTCAGGACTTCCCTGGTGGTCCTGTGGTTAAGGCTCCGTGCTTTCACTGCAGGGGGAGTGGGTTTGATCCCTGGTCGGGGAACTAGGATCCTGCGTGCATCACTGTGTAGCCAAAAAAAAAAAAAAAAAAAAAGTCCTTTTCTCAGGAACTTTAACAGTCACTATCACTAGATGGCGCCCGAGTGGACTGAGCATGGAACAAGGAGCCTTAAAGAGCTTCTGACTCAGAGTCAGCTCACCACATGCCAGATGGAGTCATAGGTGAGGTTGATTTGGCCCGCAGGGAATTGCCAAAATGTTTTAAAATGTATTTGCTAATATTAAAAAGTCAGAAAAAAAAAGTCAGGAGATTTCATATAAAAACCTGATTTCCAGTCTCTGGAGAAATCGGAAAAGCTGGCCCCTCGGGGCCTGCAGTGGTGCCTCCCTGAGGCTGGGCAGGCTCCTGGGTCCAGCACAGCCCCATTGGTTCCCGTCATTTGTCCCTCCTTGGCTTCTCTAGGTATATAACTTCCTAATTCCTAGTTAGACCAGCCCTTCCCTTTGCAGATTGGAGGCCGAGGTCCTAACAGAGAGGTGAAGGGCTGGAACTGGAATCAGAGCAGAACTCTCTCTCTTTCCTTTTTTCCTTCCGGCTGCACCATGTGACTTTCAGGATCTTAGTTCCGCAAGCAGGGATTGAACCCTGGGCCCCCTGCAGTGGAAGCACAGAGTCCTAACCACTGGACTACCAGGGAAGTTCTCTCATGTTTCTTTGACACTTGGTTGTTTTCACGGACTGACTGAAGCTAAAAAGTGGGGAAGACATAGTGAAGAACTGAAGTTGGGGAATTCAAGGGTACCAGTTGATGAAAAAGTGCAGGTCAGTAGGATTCTTTTTCCTTTTTGTGTGGAAAATAACTCCATTGGTTTTGGGGGAAGTAAAATACTCAGATACGCAGATGACACCACCCTTATGGCAGAAAGTGAAGAAAAACTAAAGAGCCTCTTGATGAAAGTGAAAGAGAAGAGTGAAAAAGTTGGCCTAGAGCTCAACATTCAGAAAACTAAGATCATGGCAACTGGTCCCATCACTTCATGGCAAATAGATGGGGAAACAGCAGAAACCATGGCTGACTTTATTTTGGGGGGCTCCAAAATCATTGCAGACGGTAACTGCAGCCATGAAATTAAAAGATGCTTGCTCTTTGGAAGAGAGACATGGAAGAGAGAAAGCTATGACCAACCTAGACAGCATATTAGAAAGCAGAGACATTACTTTGCCAACAAAGGTTCGTCTAGTCAAGGCTATGGTTTTTCCAGTGGTCATGTATGGATGTGAGAGTTGGACTATAAAGAAAGCTGAGTGCTGAAGAATTGATGCTTTTGAACTGTAGTGTTGGAGAAGACTCTTGCAAGTCCCTTGGACTGCAAGGAGATCCAACCAGTCCACCCTAAAGGAGATCGGTCCTAGGTGTTCAATGGAAGGACTGATGTTGAAGCTGAAACTCCAATATTTTGGCCACCTGATGAGAAGAGCTGACTCATTTGAAAAGACTGTGATGCTGGGAAAGATTGAGGGCAGGAGGAGAAGGGGATGACAGAGGATGAGATGGTTGGATGGCATCACCGACTCCATGGACATTGGTTTGGGTGAATTCTGGGAGTTGGTGATGGACAGGGAGGCCTGGCGCGCTGCAGTTCATGGGGTCACAAAGAGTCAGACACAACTGAGTGACTGAACTGAATATACATTCAATGCAAAAGATTCAACCAATACAGAAAGATATAAACAAGAAGGTCAGGATTCTTTCAGATTCCACTTTCTATTTCTAACTCTCATTCATTTTGGTGTCTGTGCTTCCAGCCCTTCTCTGTGTATTTATAGATACACTTAATATAGACATTGTCTGGGCCAGGGAATATCTGGGAGTGTGGAACCTTACAGTTTGCACATCATCTTCATCAGATTCCCTCTAATTCTTTCATACCTTTCACTGGGAGTTTTTTTCAATTATATTAAAGTAGTATAAAAATGTAAGGTCAAAACTTTTTGCTCAGCCCAACTCTCTTCCATGATAAGCCATAGCGAGGATGGGGAGGGAAGAAAGAATCATGAACAAAATTACTATGTACCACCGGGACCAACTGGGATGGGAGGTAAGTGAAATTTAGACTGAGCCCCATTGTCAATAAGCCTTAGCAGTGCAGTTTGAACCCACGCCGCTTGAGAACCTCAAGGGCTTCATCTAGTGTGTCCCTTAATCAAAGACCTTTTGTCCTCAAAGATTCTTTTTTTCTTTTTATAATTAACTAGTTTCTGGTTGCACTGAGTCTTTATTGCTGCATGTGAGCCTTCTCTAGTTACGCGAGTCAGGGCCGCTCTAGTTGTGTGCATGGCTTCTCATTGCCGTGGCTTCTCTGATTGCTGGGCTCTAGGGCGTGCGGGCTTCAGAAGTTGTGGCACACGCCTTAGTTGCCCTGGGCGTGTGGGATCTTCCTGGACCAGGCATCGAACTGGCAAGTGAATCCTAATGCACTGTACCACCAGGGAAGTCCCTCAAAGATTCTTAATGAAGGCTCCTCTCTGATGGTGCTCACTCTGCCTTTATATTTTTATGCTTTATGCTTTTGTATGGTATATGCCTTTTATGTTATTTAAAGTTATGAAGACCTCACACGGGTCTTTAAGAAGGGAAAGGTTAAACTGTCCTCTCGGTGTTTGAGTCTTGAAATAACTATTTTTTTCCTTTCCTTTTCCTGCCAAAGTTATACCAATCAGCAAAAATAAATTTCCCTGTGAGTAAGTGCAAGGAGTATTGTTACTAGGCAACAAATAAGAGAGCATTATTTTTATGCTTTTGGGAAGGTGTAGCATCTTGCTCCACTGTTTCCATGGAGAATCCCAATTGTCACGCTTAATCAAATGCTGGAGAATTGAAATTTATGCAGAGAGACTAGCTTACTAATATCTTCCTTTGCTAAGGGACAACAAGGAGAAATATTTCAAGGAAACCTCTTTCTTCAAATCAGGCATTATCTCTTGGTATCACTTGACTCAAGTTAACACTTCATTTGTGTCAATTGCTTTTCTAAAGCTATTGGAATAATATTTCATTAAAGTCACAAATTGCACATATGCTATTTTTGGTATAAATCACCATGGATGTTTAGAGCACATAAGAATGGCATCAGAATACTGTAAGGAAATATATAAAGAATGGTTGTTAAGAAAGTTGTCTCTTTTGTTAGCATGGTAATGTGTCAGTTTCTAAAGTTCTCCCCATAAATTAATAAGAGAAAACGCCCAACACAATTTAGAAAAAGTAAAGGAAATGGAAGGAGGGTGGAGTTCAGAGAATAGTCCTACCAGATATTGAAACATATAGGATAAAAAAGAAAGGTATGGTTCCAGTGAGAGGATAGATAGGTAAAAAGAACAGAATAGATAGATATGATAAAGAAGACATAAAAAGTAATTGGGTAAAAGAAAATGTACAAATGACCGATAAGCACATTGAAAGATAGTTAACATTATTGGCCATCAGGAAAATCAAAACCACAATGAGATACCACTTTGTATCCATTAGCAGGTCTATAATAATAAAAATAATAATAAATGTCAGCTAGGATGTGGAGAAATAACACTGTGGGCATGTAAAATGGTGTACCGTCTTTAGAAAACAGTCTGGCCGTTCTTCAGAAGGTTAAATATAGAGTTACCATTTGACCTAGCAATTCCTCTCCTGGGTATATACTCAAAAAAACTTGAAACACATGTCCACACAAAACTTATACACAAATGTTCACAGCAGGACCAAAAAGTGGAAACAACCCACATATCTTATCAACTGATGAATGGATAAATGAATTGTGGTATATCTTTACAATGGAATATTATTTGGCTATAAAAAGGAATGAAGTTTTGAGGGACATCCCTGTGGTCCAGTGGCTAAGACTCTGTGCTCCCAATGCAGGGGGCCTAGGTTCCATCCCTGGTCAGGGAGCTAGATCCCACATGCCACAACTGAGATCCAGTGCAGTCAAAAATGAATAATAATAAATAAAATCAGATCAGATGAGATCAGTCGCTCAGTCGTGTCCGACTCTTTGTGACCCCATGAACTGCAGCACGCCAGGCCTCCCTCTCCATCACCAGCTCCCGGAGGTCACTCAGACTCACATTCATCGAGTCAGTGATGCCATCCAGCCATCTCATCCTCTGTCGTCCCCTTCTCCTCCTGCCCTCAATCCCTCCCAGCATCAGAGTCTTCTCCAATGAGTCAACTCTTTGCATGAGGTGGCCAAAATACTGGAGTCTCAGCTTTAGCATCAGTCCTTCCAAAGAAATCCCAGGGCTGATCTCCTTCAGAATGGACCAGTTGGATCTTCTTGCAGTCCAAGGGACTCTCAAGAGTCTTCTCCAACACCACAGTTCAAAAGCATCAATTCTTCGGCGCTCAGCCTTCTTCACAGTCCAGCTCTCACATCCATACATGACCACAGGAAAGACCATAGCCTTGACTAGGCGAACCTTTGTTGGCAAAGTGATGTCTCTGCTTTTGAATATGCTATCTAGGTTGGTCATAACTTTCCTTCCAAGGAGTAAGCATCTTTTAATTTCATGGCTGCAGTCACCATCTGCAGTGATTTTGGAGCCCAGAAAAATAAAGTCTGACACTGTTTCCACTGTTTCTCCATCTATTTCCCATGTAGTGATGGGACCAGATGCCATGATCTTCGTTTTCTGAATGTTGAGCTTTAAGCCAACCTTTTCACTCTCCCCTTTCACTTTCATCAAGAGGCTTTTGAGTTCCTCTTCACTTTCTGCCATAAGGGTGGTATCATCTGCATATCTGAGGTTATTGATATTTCTCCCGGCAATCTTGATTCCAGCTTGTGTTTCCTCCAGTCCAGCATTTCTCATGATGTACTCTGTATATAAGTTAAATAAACATGGTGACAATATACAGCCTTGACGTACTCCTTTTCCTATTTGGAACCAGTCTGTTGTTCCATGACCAGTTCTAACTGTTGCTTCCTGACCTGCATACAGATTTCTCAAGAGGCAGATCAGGTGCTCTGGTATTCCCATCTCTTTCAGAATTTTCCACAGTTTATTGTGATCTACACAGTCAAAGGCTTTGGTATAGTCAATAAAGCAGAAATAGATGTTTTTCTGGAACTCTCTTGCTTTTTCGATGATCCAGCGGATGTTGGCAATTTGATCTCTGGTTCCTCTGCCTTTTCTAAATCCAGCTTGAACATCAGGAAGTTCACGGTTCACATATTGCTGAAGCCTGGCTTGGAGAATTTTGAGCATTACTTTACCAGCGTGTGAGATGAGTGCAATTGTGCGGTAGTTTGAGCACTCTTTGGTATTGCCTTTCTTTGGGATTGGAATGAAAACTGACCTTTTCCAGTCCTGTGGCCACTGCTGAGTTTTCCAAATTTGCTGGCATATTGACTGCAGCACTTTCACAGCATCATCTTTCAGGATTTGGAATAGCTCCACTGGAATTCCATCACCTCCACTAGCTTTGTTCCTAGAGATGCTTTCTAAGGCCCACTTGACTTCACATTCCAGGATGTGTGGCTCTAGGTCAGTGATCACACCATCATGATTATCTGGGTCGTGAAGCTCTTTTTTGTACAGTTTTTCTGTGTATTCTTGCCACCTCTTCTTAATATCTTCTGCTTCCGTTAGGTCCATACAATTTCTGTCCTTTATCGAGCCCATTTTTGCATGAAATGTTCCTTTGGTATCTCTGATTTTCTTGAATAGATCCCTAGTCTTTCCCATTCTGTTGTTTTCCTCTATTTCTTTGCATTGATCGCTGAAGAAGGCTTTCTTATCTCTTCTTGCTATTCTTTGGAACTCTGCATTCAGATGTTTATATCTTTCCTTTTCTCCTTTGCTTTTCGCTTCTCTTCTTTCCGCAGCTATTTGCAAGGCCTCCCGAGACAGCCATTTTGCTTTTTTGCATTTCTTTTCCATGGGGATGGTCTTGATCCCTGTCTCCTGTACAATGTCACGAACCTCATTCCATAGTTCATCAGGCAGTCTATCTATCAGATCTAGGCCCTTAAATCTATTTCTCACTTCCACTGTATAATCATAAGGGATTTGATTTAGGTCATACCTGAATGGTCTAGTGGTTTTCCCTACTTTCTTCAATTTCAGTCTGAATTTGGCAATAAGGAGTTCATAGTCCGAGCCACAGTCAGCTCCTGGTCTTGTTTTTGCTGATTGTATAGAGCTTCTCCATCTTTGGCTGCAAAGAATATAATCGATCTGATTTTGGTGTTGACCATCTGGTGATGTCCATGTATAGAGTCTTCTCTTGTGTTGTTGGAAGAGAGTATTTGCTATGACCAGTGCATTTTCTTGGCAAAACTCTGTTAGTCTTTGCCCTGCTTCATTCCGTATTCCAAGGCCAAATTTGCCTGTTACTCCAGGTGTTTCTTGACTTCCTACTTTTGCATTCCAGTCTCCTATAATGAAAAGGACATCTTTTTTGGGTGTTAGTTCTAAAAGGTCTTGCAGGTCTTCATAGGACCGTTCAACTTCAGCTTCTTCAGCGTTACTGGTTGGGGCATAGATTTGGATTACTGTGACACTGAATGGTTTGCCTTGGAAACGAACAGAGATCATTCTGTCGTTTTTGAGATTGCATCCAAGTACTGCATTTCGGACTCTTTTGTTGACCATGATGGCCACTCCGTTTCTTCTGAGGGATTCCTGCCCGCAGTAGTAGATATAATGGTCCTCTGAGTTAAATTCACCCATTCCAGTCCATTTTAGTTTGCTAATTCCTAGAATGTCAACATTCACTCTTGCCATCTCTTGTTTGACCACTTCCAATTTGCCTTGATTCATGGACCTGACATTCCAGGTTCCTATGCAATATTGTTCTTTACAGCATCGGACTTTGCTTCTATCACCAGACACATCTACAGCTGGGTATTCTTTCTGCTTTGGTTCCTAGTCTTAAAAAGGAGTGAGATATTTATACAAGCTACAATATGGATGACCCTTGAAAACATTATGCTAAGTGAAATAAGTCAGTTATCTAAAAACCCAACATATTCTTTATTATGAAATAATAATGAAGTATCCAAAATAAGCAAGTCTATAGAGATAGTGGTTGCCTAAGACGGCAGGGGTTGGCGGAAGATGAGGGAGACTGCTAAAGTATACACAGTTTCTTTTTGGGGTGATGAAAATATTCTAAAATTGTGCTAATAGTTGTACAACTCTGTGAATATACTAAAAACTACTGAATAGTACACTTTAAGTGGGTAGGTTTTATGGTAGGTGAATTACATCTCAGTAAAGCTCTTACAAAATAATGGCTGAGGAAGGCAAGGATAGTGCTTTGGAAGATGGCATAATAACTTGAGAAGAAAATTTATTTAGACCTTTAATCAATATTAAACTTTGAAATAAGCCAGAGTTAAATATAAAAAGCTGAAACAGAAGGGTAGAAGAGGAAAACTGGATATCCACCTGCAGAAGAATGAAGTTTGATCCTTTTCTTATACCATATGCAAAAATTAACTCAAAATGGATCACTGACCTAAATGTAAGAGCTAAAACTGCAAGACTCATAGAAGAAAGCATAGTGGAAAGACTATATAACAGTGGATTTGGTAATGATTTCTTGGTTATGACACCAAAAGAAAAAAGTAGATAAATTGTACTTTATAAAAAATTAAAACTTTCATGTATTGAAGGACAGTTGTCAACAGAGTGAAAAGGCAAGTCACAGAATGGGAAAAATATTTGCAAATTATATCTGATAAGGGATTAATATCAAGAATATAGAAAGAGTGTCTGCAACTCAGCAACATAGAAACAACCTGATTAAAAAGGGAGCAGTCCTCCAATTAAAAATATAATTTTAAAATGGTAATAAAAAACAAACAAAAAAAGAAAAAAATACAATTTCAAAAATTGGTGAAGGAGGATGTTTCTCTTTGTTATCTGACCCAAGATACCTGACCACATCATCAAGAATAACGCTTCACTTTATATTGGCATAAAAAAAAAAGTGGGCAAAGAGGACTTCCCTGGTGGTCCAGTGATAAGAATCTGCCCTGCAGTGCAGGGGACGTGAGTTCAATCCCTGCTTGGGAAACTGGGATCCCACAGGCCTCGAAGCAGCTAAGCCCCAGAGCTGTAACTACTGAACCCATGCACCACATCCAGAGAGTTGCAAAAAAGGATCTGGCATGACACAACTAAGAGCCAGTACAGCCAAATAAATGGATAAAATTTTTTTCAAGTGGGTAAAGAAGTCAAATTGGAGAAGGCGATGGCACCCCACTCCAGTACTCTTGCCTGGAGAATCCCAGGGACAGGGGAACCTGGTGGACTGCCGTCTATGGGGTCGCACAGAGTCGGACACAACCGAAGTGACTTAGCAGCAGCAGCAAAGAAGTCAAATAGACATTTCTCTAAAGAAAATACACAAGTGGCCAATAAGCACAAGAAAAGATGCTCAATATCACTTATCAGTGGGGAAATAAATGCAAATTGAAACAATGACATACCACTTTATGCACCTTGGAATGACTAGTATTTAAAAAAAAAAAAGGCAAACTGAAAATAGCAAGTGTTGGTGAGGATATGAAGAAGTTGGAACCCTTGTGCATTGCTGGTGGGAATGTAAAATGTTACAGCTGCTATGTAAAACAGTAGGTGGTTCCTCAAACAGCTAATCATAAAAAAAAGATAAAAAAATAAGTTAATCACAGACCATATGATCAATTTCTATGGCATAGAGCCCAAATAATCGAAAACTGGGATTTGAACAAGTATTTGTACACCCAAGTTCATAACAGCATTATTCATAATAGCCAAAAGGTGGAACCGGTCCAATGTCCATCAGCAGATGCATGGATAAACAAAATGTAGTGTGTACTTAACACAGCTGCTCCTGCTGCTGCTGCTGAGTCGCTTCAGTCGTGTCCCACTCTGAGTGGCTTAACACGGAGTACATAAGAACTTCAGTCCCAAGATTGCTTCACTTGTTGTGGTGGGGGGAGACAAGGCTGTTAGAGCTAGTTCTGGGGGTACAGTGTGAGAGAGATGGAGTGGATGGAGCCTGTGGAAAGACAGTCTAGAAAAGTAAGTAGCATCGACACGCATCCAAGCAGTCTCAACCGCCCTCACCTCCTCCGCCGCCTTGTTTTTAGAGGGAGACAACCCGTGAAGATCTAGGGAATTCCCATGTTATTTCAGTGTTCTTAAGAATCTTTACCAGAGTGTTTTTTCCTGTCTTTTCTGACTACTGCATAATTACAACCAGGTAAGCCAGTTCTCCACCCAGTTAGGGAGGAGGCAGATTAGAGTCATCTTGGAAAAGAAACAAGCATATAATTCAAGTCAAATGACAGCCATACTTACCTCTGGGCAAAATGCAAGAGAATATGGTTTAGATGAGATTAGAAAAAAGATCAGAATAAACACTTCTTTCATCTTTTAGGAGAATTTTTGAGTCTATCTCTGGAGCTTTCTACCTGATCAGCTATTTGGTCAGCTATATATGTACACATTAAGACAACAAAATCATGTTAAAAAGTTCAAAATCACCCCTCCTTGTCCTTCAGTTCTGTTCTTTGGGAGCAACTACATTTAATACTTAATTTGTTTATTCTTTTATTGGTTGTATATTTCTAAATAATTATATTAATATTTTGTTTATTGAATTTTGACATTATTTATGACTTTCTGAATCAGTCAGTTTTAAGTCAAGAAATAAAATCCTCATCATACTATTTAGTAGAGAAAAGGTAATAAACAGGTTAAAACAGTAGTTCTCAACTGAGAGGATTTTGCTCTTCAGGGAACATCTGACAATGTTCTGACAATATTTGGAGATTTTTTTTTTCCCCCCAAAACTGGATGAAGACTACTGGTATCGTGTGTGTGTGTGTGTGTGTGTGTATGCATGCATGCATATACATACGTGCATATATATGTGTGTGTGTGAAGGTGCTAGTTGTTCAACTGTGTCTGACTCTTTGCAACCCTATGGACAGTAGCCTGCTAGGCTCTTCTGTCCATGGGATTCTCCAGGCAAGAAGACCAAAATAAGTAACCATTCCCTTCTCTAGGGGATCTTCCCGATTCAGGGATAGAGCCTGGGTCTCCCACAATGCAGGCAGATTTTTTACCGTCTGAGCCACCAGGAAAGCCCATATATATGTACATGAATGGCCAGATATATGTATATATATATATTATACGTATATATGTATTTGTATGTATGTGGGGAAGGCAATGGCAGCCCACCCCAGTACTTTTGCCTGGAAAATCCCAGGGACGTAGGATCCTGGTGGGCTCCAGTCCATGAGGTCGCTAAGAGTCGGACACGACTGAGCGACTTCACTTTCACTTTTTTCACTTTCATGCATTGGAGAAGGAAATGGCAACCCACTCCAGTATTCTTGCCTGGAGAATCCCAGGGACGGAGGAGCCTGGTGAGCTTCCGTCTGTGGGGTCGCACAGAGTCGGACACGACTGAAGCGATGCAGCAGCATGTATGTATAAGAAGGCTTAGAGCCAAAGAATTGATACTTTCCAACTGTGGTGTTGGAGAAGACTCTTGAGAGTCCCTTGGGCAGCAGAGAGATCAAACCAGTCAACCCTAAAAGAAATCAACCCTGCATATTCACTGGGAGGATTGATGCTCAAGCTGAAGCTCCAATATTTTGGCCACCTGATGCGAAGAGCCAATTCATTGGAAAACACCCTGATGCTGAGAAAGATGGAAGGTAGGAGAAGGGGGTGACAGAGGATGGTTGGATGGCATCGGGAGATAGTGAAGGATAGGCAATCCTGGCATGCTGCCATTCATGGGGTCACAAAGAGTCAGACACAACTATGTGACTGAACAGCAAATGTATATGATATAGAACCTATAAAATATATATTATGTGATATGTAATACAAGCTATATATTATATATTAATATATATAATGGAAAGGGAAAGAGAGAGAGGTGTCTCCAAGATTTCTTTAACAAATTATTTATTTTGGCTGCGCTGAGTCTTCCGTTGCTTTGCGTGGCCTTTCTCTAGTTGTGGCGAGTGGGGGCTACTCCTGGCTGTGGTGCACGGGCTGCTCACTGCGGTGGCTTCTCTTGTGGCAGAGTGCAGGCTGTAGGTGCACAGGCTTCAGTAGTTGTGGCTCTCGGGCTCAGTAGCTGCAGCTTGTGGGCTCTGGAGCGCTGGCTCAGCAACTGTGGTGCACGGGCCTAGTTGCTCCATGCCCTGCAGGATCTTCCCAGACCAGGGACTCAGCTCGTGTTCCCTGCATTGGCAGACGGATTCTCTTCCTCCAGGGACAGGTTTTATTTACATTTATATTTAGGTCACTGAGAGTGCAGAAATGTTTGCTCATTAGTATTGTTAATCATAATGAGAAATGTTGTTTATTTGTATTATAAATGTTAATGATAGTTATGTTTCTTTTCTTGTACAGTTTTATTTTTCTTGTAATTAACAATAGTGTGGTTTTTTGTTTGCTTAGTTTTCTATGCATATATCATTAATCATTGTCAAATTCTCTGTTAGGTCCGTAAGACTTGTTGTACATATTTTTTCTGATCCATTTCTTCAGTGCATTAGAAAGTCAGTTTCTTTTTTTCTTTTTTTCCAGTGATCTTGTTCCTTTAACTCTCCTTTAGTGTTATATCTTTGACTGTATCCATAAGCTTCATTATCTTTTTTTTTTTAATGGTTTATTTTTTCTGAAGGAGCCTTTATTTTTCTGTTATTAGCCTCCAGAAGTAAAGAGGTGATGAAACACTTAACACTTTGCCTCCTCCAGTAAAACCTAAATAGGGTTATTGGGTGGATCAGCAGGGGAAGAGTTAGAAGTGATTTTCTGAAAAAACTCTGCTGCTAAGTCGCTTCAGTCGTGTCCAACTCTGTGTGACCCCATAGACGTCAGCCCACCAGGCTTCCCTGTCTCTGGGATTCTCCAGGCAAGAACACTGGAGTGGGTTGCCATTTCCTTCTCCAGTGTGTGAAAGTGAAAAGTGAAAGTGAAGTCGCTCAGTTGTGTCCAACTCTTCGCGACCCCATGGACTGCAGCCCACCAGGCTCCTCCATCCATGGGATATTCTAGGCAAGATTACTGGAGTGGCTTGCCATTGCCTTCTCCTGAAAAAACTTATACCAGGCTAAAAACATTTTTGAAACTTGAAAAACCAAAAGGAAGTTAAGTATTCTTATAGATGAGTCGGGAGACCAAGATGAGGTTAAAGTGGCAATTAATGGCCTAAGAGGATAAGATGAAAAGGTACTCAATTTGAAGACAGACATTTTATTTCTCTTAATATTGCTCTATATTTTTCCACCTTGTTTTATCTCATAATAACTACTAGTTACATTGACAAAGAGTTATGTTTTTTTATAGGAAAGTGAGGCTTGAGGTATATTTCTGTTTCATTCCAATAATTCATGTACTGGATCTTGTAGCTGCTGCTGCTGCTAAGTTGCTTCAGTCATGTCCAACTCTATGTGACCCCATAGATGGCAGCCCACCAGGCCCCGCGGTCCCTGGGATCCTCCAGACAAGAACACTGGAGTAGGTTGCCATTTCCTTCTCCAATGTGTGAAAGTGAAAAGTGAATGTGAAGTTGCTCAGTTGTGTCCAACTCTTCGCGACCCCATGGACTGCAGCCCACCAGGCTCCTCCATCCATGGGATTTTCCAGGCAAGAGTACTGGAGTGGGTTGCCATAGCTGCACCATTTACCTGGTGAAGAATGATACTTTTTTATTTTATTGGAGGATAATTGATTTACAGTGTTTGTTTACAATGGGTTAGTTTCAAGTATAGAGCAAAGTGATTCAGTTATACATGTGCATATGTTCATTCTTTTTCAGATTCTTTTCCCATGTAGGTTATCACTGAATGTTGTGTAAAGTTCCCTGTGCTGTATTAGTCGGTCCTTGTTGATTCTCGGGTCGGACACGACTGAAGCGACTTAGCAGCAGCAGCAGTGTTTGTATGTTAATCCAAACTCCTCATTTATCATCCCCTCCACCCACTCTAGTACTCTTGCCTGGAAAGTCCATGGACAGAGGGGCCTGGTGGGCTGCAGTCCATGGGGACACGACTGAGCGACTTCACTCTCACTTTTCACCTTCATGCATTGGAGAAGGAAATGGCAACCCACTCCAGTGTTCTTGCCTGGAGAATCCCGGGGATGGCGGAGCCTGGTGGGTTGCCATCCATAGGGTCGCACAAAGTCGGACACGACTGAAGTGACTTAGCAGCAGCAGCAGCAGCCACACACATTTCCCCTTTGGTAACAGTAAGCTTGTTTTTGAAATCTGTGTGTCTTTTTCTGTTTGTAGATAAGTTCATTTATATCATTAAAAAAAAATCACATTCCATATATGAGTGATATCATATGACGTTTGTCCTTCTCTGTCTGGCTTCCCTTCGTGTGATCACCTCTAGGTCCGTCTGTGTTGCTGCAAATAGCATCATTTTGTTCTTTTTATGGCTGAGTAACATTTCGTCGTATGTATGTACCACATCTTGCTTATGCATTCATCTGTCAGCGGATGTTAGGTTGCTTCCATGTCTTAGCTATCATAAACAGTGCTGCAGTGAACGTTGGGGTGTGTGCATCTTTTTGAATTATGGTTTTCTCCAGATATACCCCCAGGAGAGGGATCATATGGTAACTCTATTTTTCGTTTTTTAGGGACCCTCTACACTCTCCTTCATAATGCCTGTTACCAATGTACATTCTCACCATTAGTGTAGGAGGGTTCCCTTTTCTCCAAACCCCCTCTGGCGTATTGTTTAAAATAATTATCTATTTATTTAATTGATTTTTGGCTGTGCTGGATCTTAGTTGCTGTGAGGGCTTTTCTCTAGTTGTGGAGATCAGAGAGAGAGGTGGTTACTCTTTGTTGTATTGCGAGGGCTTCCCGTTGGGGTGGCTTCTCTTATTGCTGAGCACGGGCTCTAGGGCAAGAGGGCTTCAGCAGTTGCAGCATCTGGGCTCAGTAGTTGCGGTTTCAGGCTCTCGAGCATGGACATCAGTATGTGTGGTGCACGGGCCCTGCGGCTTTGCGGCATGTGGGAGCCTCCTGTACCGGGGATCAAATCTGTGTCCTGCATTGTCCCGTGGACTCTTCAGCACTGAGCTATCAGGGAAGCCCTCCAGCGTTTATTGTTTGTAGATTTTTTTGGATGATGGCCATTCTGAGTAGTTTTCATTTCCTTCTCCCTGATAATTAGCAATGTTGAGCATCTTTTCATGTGCTTTTTGGCCATCTGTATGTCTTCTTTGGAGAAATGTCTATTTAGATCTTCTGCCTATTTTTTGATTGGATTGTCATTATCTTTTTCCTGTAAAGAAATTTTTACCTCCTCTGACTCTGCTGGTGTCTTTCTGTTAATTACATTATTATCCCCACTGAGACAATCCCACAGTAATCAGTCCCTTTCATCTGGATAAATGGCAGCCCCAGGATTCTTGCACCAGGTTTACAGATGGGAAACCCTGGGTGTAGTGAATCAAACCCAACTACCTTGCCTTTATTTCTATGATTGTTAGTAGACACTTGTGTCCTTTGCTGTGGGAGCATCCCTTTGCCCAGCTATTCCCAGTGATGCTGCTAATGGCTCACGCTGATGCCCTTCTCTGGAGAATTATCCTTGGCCAGGGGGATCCACCTTATTGGGAAATGCCTGGGCGGTGCTCTTAATAATTCGCCTCAGGGCGTCGTGCAGCCAGTGACTGACTGAGATGAGAGTAAAAAAACTGAGCCCCCTTGCCTCAAAGGGCACAACTCTGTGGTGTCATCGCATTCCAGACTGTGGTCAGGCTGAAATTAGGCCTCACTTGAAACTTCATCTTTGTTTAGCCTCTTTCCCTGCTCTATCCTGCTTCTCCTACTTTCTTACGAGTTTCTTCTGAAAGCACAGCTTCAGGATGTCTCTTGAAGAATAAGAATATAAGAATCCCTGCCTCCATTTCTGCTTCTGGGAACAAAACTCAGACAATGATAAATGTTTTATTTGGCTTCTTAGCATTCATTCTCCTTTCTAAATAGCAGCAGAGTTTCTTTTTGGGAAATGACCTTCCCATCACCCTATTGTGGCCAGTCTTTTTTTTTTTTTTTTTTTAACTTAAAAAAAAATTTTGTTTATGTGGCTGCACCAGATGTTAGTTGTAGCAGGTGGGATCTTTCTTGGGGGTATGTGAACTCCTGGCTGCGGCATGTGGGATCTAGTTCCCTGATCGAGGATTGAACCTGGACCCCCTGGAGCTTGGAGCTTTAGCCACTGGACCACCAGGGAAGCCCCTGGGGACCATCTATATGTGATTAAATCTATATGCCCCTACCTCATGGAAGCTGAAGGGGTTTGCAGAAGGTCCTCCTAGAATCCTAGAGATTCTTCCTCTCCCTGGTTTGGGACAGCAAGCTTGGTCTTTTGATCTAAACTCTGCCAATGTGGCATTCTCTCCAGGGATTATGAATGTTGAGTGAGCACTACCATGATATGTGAAGTTTACTGTTCTCATCATGGGCTTCTGCTTGCCTTTTTCTCCTTCTCAACCTTTCTGTGGTTCTTGCCTCTCAACTTCTAGCACCTTGGTTCCTACCCATTCCCAAGTTATTTGGTTGGGCTTTTGTGAGTTATCCCAATCCTTCCAGGAGTTTCCCTTTTGCGTAGCATCTCTCACTCAGGTTATCTTGCTTATAAGCAAAAGAATCATTAGGGATGCAGATACCTTATTCTTTATCTCACTGAAGAGAGGAAAAGATCTGGGACCACATCATTAATTCAGAAGAGGGGAGAAGTAAGGCTTCTGAGTTTGGTGAATAAGAGCTTACCCAGACAGCTCTTCTTGCTCCAACAAAGAGGTAGGAGTTTGCAAAGCATCTCTCAACTGGCTGAATTATACTTTGGTCTTAGATGAGATTCTGAATTAATACCTTCTGTTAGAAAGCTGATGTCTGGCTTTTAGTCTCAAAACATACATGTCTGTCTGAAACCTCTCAATTGACATTTTTCTGCTTCTTACGTGTTAATGCATTTTTCTTTTCTTATGTGTTCATGTACCAGTCCTGAAAATAGAGCGATTCAACTGTGTAAAGATAGCTGTACTTCTTAAAAATACCTTCTGGAAGAAAAAAGATTTTCTTATGAGTGATATTTTTCCTCCAAAATTGTTCAGTCTGGAGGTTGTAGAGAGGGAAATGAGCTCAACAGAAAAACCAAAATAGATACACAAGATTCCAGAGGAATCTAAAGACAATCCTTTGTTCCGAGTTGCCAGGCAACTATTTCTCCAAGGATGCTGTCACTTTGATTTTATAGAATAATCAGGTGCCTGAATTTCTGCCTCAAGAAATTTTGGGATAATAATGAGTTCATCTTTTATGATTGAAAAAAGTATAAGATAGAAGACTCTCTCCTGCTTGGCACACCTATTTCACTCCTTTTTCTTTCAGTTTCTATGTTGCATGTCTTCAAAGCAAATAGGTTTTCATCTATTTGGGATTTTAAAATTTATTGAAGTGTAGTTGATTGACAATGTTGTGTTAATTTCTGCTGCATAGCAAATTGACTCAGTTATACACATATATATTCTGTTTCATGTTCATTTCTCTGAACTGTGATGGTTTATCATGAAATACTGAATATAGTTATCTGTGTTACACAGTAGGACATTGTTGGTTATCCATTCTGAATATAGTAGTTTGCATCTGCTAATCAGTTTGGAATGTTTTTGTTGGGTGCTGGTGAGAGTGGAGATGGATGGAAAACCACTCAAGATGATGATTTTTGCTGCTTCAGATTCTCATCTTATGGCTATCAAGACATTTTATCCATAAAGAACAAAAGAAAACAATGCACATAAACATTGCCTAAAACAATAGACCTGGGTAACTCAGCCTTATGCTTAGAAGCTAGGTCACGGCACATAGGTCAGCAAACTGGTATTAGATAAAGAGCTGGACAGAGAAGAAGGCCTGTAGGTGAACCTTTTCATCAATATTTGGGAAAAAAATCTTGGCAGAAACACAGTTGTTTGTTCAGGTACCTGTGTATAAAATCTCAGAAGAGAGTTTTTGAAAAAAATCACATGGCTAATTTTATAGAGAACCAAGTGTGTGTGGCCAGGCATGGAAAAGGTGTAGCCCTTAGGCTGCAGGAGGGTTCCACGCCACGTGTCAGGAACCTCAGCAGAGCCCATATTCAAGAAGCGGGTAGCCAGCAAGTTCTGCTGCATGCAAGGAGTGACATCCTGACCATCTCCTTCAGGTATTACTCACTCCCAATTCCAAACTCTAGGAGAGGGCACCCCCCAGCTCAGAGGTTCCAGCCCTCAGTCTGGGTTGGAGCTGATCAGCAAGGACCTTCCTTTTACGATGCTGCCACAACTTTCCACTAAGACCCCAGATGTGGGGGCAGCAAATAGAAAAGTGAGGTTAGAGTCTAGAAGCCGAGGAAAAAAGCCAAGAATCCACTGCATATATTATTTATCTTTGAATCTCAAAATCTAGGGATAGTCTAGAGACAAAGAAGACGTTTCTTAATGTTATTAGGGGAGAAATTATTTACAAAAGATTGGGGGTAAAATCATCTACTCCAACCATTTTATTTATTTATTTTTCTTTTTTTGGCCAGACCACGTGGCCTGCAAGATCCTAGTTCCCCAACTAGGGTTCAAACTCATGTCATCAGCAGTGAGAGTGAGAAGTTCCAACCACTGGACTGCCAGGGAGTTCCCCCTTTTTATTTATTTATTATTATTATTTAAAAAAATTTATTTGGCTGCACCGGTCTTAGTTGTGCACATGGGATCTTCAAACTTTGCTGCAGTGTGTGGGATCTAGTTCCTTAACCAGGCATTGAACTCGGGCCCCCTGCGTTGAGAGTGCAGCGTCTTAGCCACTGGACCAGCAGGGAAGTTGAAATACTTTGGAACCACTTAGTTGGCAACCTGCCTGGATCCCACTGGTGCAGATGATGTCAAGACTCCATCCTGCACCGGACCCTCTAGGTGGTTTTACTTCCAGCACCTGTAGCTGCTCAGTCATAGGCACAGAGAATCAGACATGCTGGGGAGGAGAGTCCTGTCTGCTGTGACTGTGAAACAGTGACTGTGAGGTGCTGAGATATCAGAGGCCGGCTCCTTTGCCTCTGGGGGATGGGGGGAGAATTATGCGGTGTGGCTTACACCCCAGAGCTCCTTCTGGGATCAGGGTAGAGCTACCCTCTCAAGCTTTCCCTCAGGGCATCTGTGATGGTTAATTTTAAGGGTCAACTTGATGGAGATACGAGGGGCCCAGATATTGTTGTTGTTTGTTCAGTCACTCAGTCGAGTCTGACTCTTCGCAGCCCCATGGACTGCAGCACACCAAGCTTCCCTGTTTTTACCATCTCCTGGAGCTTGCGCAAACTCATGTCCATTGAGCTCGTGATGTCATCCAGTCATCTTGTCTTCTGTCGTCCCCTTCTGCCTTCAATCTTTCCCAGCATCAGGGTCTTTTCTAATGATTCGGCTCTTCACATCAGGTGGCCAAAGTACGGGAACTTAAGCTACAGCATCAGTCCTTCCAATGAATATTCAGGACTGATTTCCTTTGGGCTTGACTGGTTGGGTCTCCTTGCAGTCCAAGGGACTCTCAACAGTCTTCTCCAACACCACAACTCAAAAGCATCAATTCTTTGATGCTCAGCTTTCTTTATGGTCCAACTCTCACATATATTTGGTTGAACATTATTCTGGGTGTGTCTGTGAGGATATATCCAGGTGAGATTAAGATTTGAATAGGTAGACAGAGCAAAGCAGATGGCCCTCCCCAGTGTGGGTGGGCCTCATTCAGTCTGTTGAGGAACTGAGTAGAACAGAGGAAGACAGACAAAGAGATAGGAAGGGAAAGTTCCATTTCTGTCGGGTTGCTCCAGCTGGGCCATCAGTCTTCTGTCCAAGAACTGGGCCTTATGCCTTGTTTCCAGATGTTTGGACTTCGACTAGAACTTATGCCACCCATTCCCCTGCTTCTCAGGTACTCTTGACTGCAACTGGCTTTTCTGGATCTCTAGCTTGCAGGCAGCAGGTGGTGGGAATTCCAGTTTTCATTATCATGAAAGCATGATTTGAGGGCTTCCCTGTTGGCCCAGTGGTTGGGAATCTGCTGTGCACTGCAAGGAACACTGGTTCAGTCTCTGTTTTGGCAAGATCCCCTATGCTGCAGAGCAACTAAGCCCTTGTGCCAAAACCACTGGCCTCTAGACCCCGTGAGCTGCAAATGCTGAGCTCAGATGCTTAGAGCCCATGTTCTGCAAACAGAGAAGTCACTGCAGCGAGAAGCCCGTGAACTGCCACTAGAGGGTAGTCCCTGCTCGCCTCAACTAGAGAAGAGCCTGAGCAAAGCAACAAAGAGTCAACACAGCCAAAAACAAAAATAAATAAATAAAATTTTAAGAAAAGAAGAAAGCATGGTTTGTTCCTTCCTTGATACTCCAGAGCCCCGACATATACGAAACTCTGCAGATGCTCAGGTCCAGTAGTTAGCCTGTGGTTTCGCATCTATGGATTCACCCAACCCCTGATTGTGTGATGTGTTGGTGTTTAGTGGCAAGGTCATCTCTGACTCTTTTTCGACCCCATGGACTGTAGCCTGCCAGGCTCCTTGGCCCATGGAATTTTCCAAGCAAGAATACTGGAGTGGGTTGCCATGCTCTCTTCTCCAGAGAATATTCCTGGGTAAGGGATCAAATGCCCATCTCCTGAACAACTGAATCCAGGGAGGTCCTCATCCACTTTGTTAATGGCCTTCCCTGGGATCATATTTCTAATAAATCACTTCAGTTCAGTTCAGTTGCTCAGTCATGTCCAACTCTTTGCAACCTCATGGACTATAGCACACCAGGCCTCCCTGTCCATCACCAACTCCCACAGTTTACTCAAACTCACGTCCATTGAGTTGGTGATGCCATTCAACCACCTCATCCTCTGTCGTCCCCTTCTCCACCTGCCTGCAATCTTTCCCCGCATTAGGGTCTTTTCAAATGAGTCAGCTCTTTGCATCACATGGCCAAAGTATTGGAGTTTCAGCTTCAGCATCAGTCCTTCCAATGAATATTCAAGACTGATTTCCTTTAGGTTGGACTGGTTGGATCTCCTGGCTGTCCAAGAGACTCTCAAGATTCTTCTCCAACACCACAGTTCAAAAGCATCAATTCTTTGGTGCTCAGCTTTCTTTATAGTCCAACTTTCACATCCATACATGACTACTGGAAAAACCATAGCTTTGACTATACAGACCTTTGTTGGCAAAGTAATGTCTCTGCTTTTTAATATGCTTCTAGGTTAGTCATAGCTTTTCTTCCAAGGAGCAGGCGTCTTTTAATTTCATGGCAGCACAATCTGCATGTCACCATCTGCAGTGATTTTGGAGCCCAAGAAAATAAAGTCTCTCACTGTTTCCACTGTTTCCCCATCTATTTGCCATGAAGTGATGGGACTGGATGCCATAATCTTACTTTTCTGAATGTTGAGCTTTAAGCCAACTTTTTCACTCTCCTCTTTCACTTTCATCAAGAGGCTCTTTAGTTCTTCACTTTCTGCCATAAGGGTGGTGTCATCTGCATATCTGAGTTATTGATATCTCTCCCGGCAATCTTGATTCTAGCTTGTGCTTCCTCCAGCCCAGCATTTCTCATGATGTACTGTGCATATAAGTTAAATAAGCAGGGTGACAATATACAGCCTTGACGAACTCCTTTTCCTATTTGGAGCCAGTCTGTCGTTTCATGTACTATTCTAGCTGTTGCTTCCTGACCTGCATAGAGGTTTCTCAAGAGGCAGGTCAGGTGGTCTGGTATTCCCATCTCTTGAAGAATTTTCCACAGGTTCTTGTGATCCACGCAGTCAAAGATTTTGGCATAGTCAATATATAAACGTTAAAAAATAGATGTTTCCCTGGAAGTCTCTTGTTTTTTCGATGATCCAGCAGATGTTGCCAATCTGATCTCTGGTTCCTCTGCCTTTTCTAAAACCAGCTTGAACATCTGGAAGTTCATGGTTCACGTACTGCTGAAGCCTGGCTTGAAGAATTTTGAGCATTGCTTTACTAGCATGTGAGATGAGTGCAACTGTGCGGTAGTTTGAGCATTCTTTGGCATTGACTTTGGGATGGGAATGAAAACTGACATTTTCCAGTCCTGTGGCCACTGCTGAGTTTTCCAAATATGCTGACATATTGAGTGTAGCACTTTCACAGCATCATCTTTTAGGATTTGAAATAGCTCAACTGGAACTCCATCACCTCCACTAGCTTTGTTTGTAGAGATGCTTCCCAAGGCCCACTTGACTTCCCATTCCAGGATGTCTGGCTCTAGGTGAGTGATCATATCATCGTGATTATCTGGGTTGTGAAGATCTTTTTTGTACAGTTCTTCTGTGTATTCTTGCCACCTCTTCTTAATATCTTCTGCCTCTGTTAGGTCCATACCATTTCTGTCCTTTATTGAGCCCATCTTTGCATGAAATGTTCCATTGGTATCTCTAATTTTCTTGAGGAGATCTCTAGTTTTTCCCATTCTATTGTTTTCCTCTATTTCTTTGCACTGATCACTGAGGAAGGCTTTCTTATCTCTCCTTGCTGTTCTTTGGAACTCTACATTCAAATGGGTATATTTTTCCTTTTTCCCTTTGCCTTTCACTTCTCTTCTTTTCAGCTATTTGTAAGGCCTCCTCAGACTACCTTTTTGCCTTCCTTTTTCTTGGGAATGGTCTTGATCCCTGCCTTCTATACAGTGTCACAAACCTCCATCCATAGTTCTTCAGGCACTCTATCAGATCTAATCCTTTGAATCTATTTGTCACTTCCAGTGTATAATCATAAGGGATTTGATTTAGGTCATACCTGAATGGTCTAGTGGTTTTCCCTACTTTCTTCAATTTAAGTCTGAATCTGGCATGAAGGAGTTCATGTTCTGAGCCACAGTCAGCTCCTGGTCTTATTTTTGCTGACTGTATAGAGCTTTTCCATCTTTGGCTGCAAAGAATATAATCAATCTGATTTCGGTATTGACCATCTGGTGATGTCCATGTGTAGAGTCTTCTCTTGTGTTGTTGGAAGAGGGTGTTTGCTATGACCAGTGCATTCTCTTGGCAAAACTCTATTAGCCTTTGCCCTGCTTCATTCTGTACTCTAAGGTCAAATTTGCCTGTTACTCTAGATATTTCTTGACTTCCTACTTTTGCATTCCAGTCCCCTAAATGAAAAGGACATCTTTTTTGGGTGTTAGTTCTGAAAGGTCTTCTAGGTCTTCATAGAACTGTTCAACTTCAGCTTCTTCAGGGTTACTGGTTGGGGCATAGACTTGGATTACTGTGACATTGAATGGTTTGCCTTGAAAACGAACAGAGCTCATTCTGTCGTTTTTGAGATTGCATCCAAGTACTGCATTTTGGACTCTTTCGTTGACTATGATCAGATCAGATCAGATCAGTCGCTCAGTCATGTCCGACTCTTTGAGACCCCATGAACTGCAGCACACCAGGCCTCCCTGTCCATCACCAACTCCCGGAGGTCACCCAGACTCACATCCATCGAGTCAGTGATGCCATCCAGCCATCTCATCCTCCGTCGTCCCCTTCTCCTCCTGCCCCCAATCCCTCCCAGCATCAGAGTCTTCTCCAATGAGTCAACTCCTCGCATGAGGTGGCCAAAATACTGGAGTCTCAGCTTTAGCATCATTCCTTCCAAAGAAATCCCAGGGCTGATCTCCTTCAGAATGGACTGGTTGGATCTCCTTGCAGTCCAAGGGACTCTCAAGAGTCTTCTCCAACACCACAGTTCAAAAGCATCAATTCTTCGGTGCTCAGCCTTCTTCACAGTCCAGCTCTCACATCCATACATAACCACAGGAAAGACCATAGCCTTGACTAGGCGAACCTTTGTTGGCAAAGTAATGTCTCTGCTTTTGAATATGCTATCTAGGTTGGTCATAACTTTCCTTCCAAGGAGTAAGCGTCTTTTAATTTCATGGCTGCAGTCACCATCTGCAGTGATTTTGGAGCCCAGAAAAACAAAGTCTGACACTGTTTCCACTGTTTCTCTATTTCCCATGTAGTGATGGGACCAGATGCCATGATCTTCATTTTCTGAATGTTGAGCTTTAAGCCAACCTTTTCACTCTCCACTTTCACTATCAAGAGGCTTTTTAGCCCCTCTTCACTTTCTGCCATAAGGGTGGTGTCATCTGCATATCTGAGGTTATTGATATTTCTCCCAGCAATCTTGATTCCAACTTGTGTTTCTTCCAGTCCAGCGTTTCTCATGATGTACTCTGCATATAAGTTAAATAAACATGGTGACAATATACAGCCTTGATGTACTCCTTTTCCTATTTGGAACCAGTCTGTTGTTCCATGACCAGTTCTAACTGTTGCTTCCTGACCTGCATACAGATTTCTCAAGAGGCGGATCAGGTGGTCTGGTATTCCCATCTCTTTCAGAATTTTCCACAGTTTATTGTGATCTACACAGTTGACTATGATGGCTACTCCATTTCTTCTAAGGGATTCTTGCCCGCAGTAGTAGATATAATGGTCATCTGAGTTAAATTTGCCCATTCCAATCCATTTTAGTTTGCTGATTCCTAAAGTGTCAACATTCACTCTTGCCTATCTCCTATTTGATCACGTCTACTTTGCCTTGATTCATGGACCTAACATTACAGGTTCCCATGCAATATTGCTCTTTACAGCATTGGACTTTACTTCACTTCCACATAAATCTATACCTTGGAATCTATTCCAGGGCACCTGAACTTCTAGGAAAATTCCCCAAAGGCCCACCTCTCCAGGGCCACCCTGGCCCCTCACACAGGATATCTCATATTGTCTCATCACCTCATAACTATACAGGGTTAATGCCTGATCCAGCAGGGACCCTCCTGGACCCTGTTTCTAGGCTATAGCATTGCTCTGGCTAGTCAGTGCCTGGGTCATTGTTGTTGTTGAGGCCCTCAGTCACGTCTGACTCTTTGCAACCCCATGGATGGCAGCATGCCAGGCTTTTCTGTCCATCACCATCTCCCGGAGCTTGCTCAAACTCATGTCCATTGAGTTGATGATGCCATCCAACCATATCATCCTCTGTTATTTCTGTCTCCTTCTGCCTTTAATCTTTCCCAGCATCAGGGTCTTTTCCAATGAGTCGGCTCTTTGCATCAGGTGGCCAAAGTATTGGAGCTTCAGCATCAGTCCTTCCAGTGACTATTCAGGACTGATTTCCTGGACTGGTTTGATCTCCTTGCAGTCCAAAGGACTCTCAAGAGTCTTCTCCAACACCACAGTTTCAAAAGGTGCTCAGCCTTCTTTATGGTCCAACTCTCACATCCATACATGACTACTGGAAAAATCATAGCTTTGACTATACAGACCTTTGTCAGCAAAATGATGTCTCTACTATGTCTCTACTTTTTAATACATTGTCTAGGTTTGTCATAGCTTTTCTCCCAAGGATCAAGCATCTTTTAATTTCATGGCTACAGTCACCATCTGCAGTGATTTTGGAGCCCAAGAAAATAAAGTCTCTCACTGTTTCCATTGTTTCCTCATCTATTTTTCATGAAGTAATGGGACCGGATTACTTAGCCATCATCTTAGTTTTCTGAATGTTGAGTTTCAAGCCAACTCTTTCACTCTCCTCTTTCACTTTCATCAAGAGGCTCTTCAGTTCTTCTTCGCTTTCTGCTGTAAGGGAGGTGTCATCTGCATGCTATGCTATGCTAAGTCACTTCAGTCGTGTCCGACTCTGTGTGACCCCATAGACGGCAGCCCACCAGGCTTCCCCGTCCCTGGGATTCTCTAGGCAAGAACACTGGAGTGGGTTGCCATTTCCTTCTCCAATGCATGAAAGTGAAAAGTGAAAGGGAAGTCGCTCAGTCGTGTCGGACTCTTAGCGACCCCATGGACTGCAGCCTACCAGGCTCCTCCGTCCGTGGGATTTTCCAGGCAAGCGTACTGGAGTCGGGTGCCATTGCCTTCTCCGGTCATCTGCATATCAGTTGTTAAATATTTTGAATATAACCCTGAACCTATTTAAATATTAGGGCTACAAAATATACAAGCTAAATAGAGTGTCTACTCTATTCACAAAATCTTTCAGTTTCTGGGAAGACTCAAGTGTGTTGGGGTAGGTTCAAACCACATGAACCTGCCATTCTGGCCATGGTTGATTGGAGCAGGGATAGACACCTCACCCAACCTGAGCCAATCAGTTTCTCTGTTCAGAAACTTGAAGTGAAAGACACAGTGGTTGGGACTTGTTGGGGCTGAGTCACCATAATGACATCATTGCCCAAAGGGGAAGGTCCATGATTTCCTGCTTCTGCCCCCTATCCAGGGCTTGGATGTGTAGGTCTTCCAGTAGTAGCTTTCCAATAAATTCCCATTTTTGCTTACATTTGCTGCTGCTGCTGCTGCGTCACTTCAGTTGTGTCCGACTCTGTGCCACCCCATAGACAGCAGCCCACCAGGCTTCCCCCGTCCCTGGGATTCTCCAGGCAAGAACACTGGAGTGGGTTGCCATTTCTTTCTCCAATTCATGAAAGTGAAAAGTGAAAGTGAAGTCACTCAGTCATGTCCAACTCTTAGCAACCCCATGGACTGCAGCCTACCAGGCTCCTCCATCCATAGGATTTTCCAGGCAAGAGTACTGGAGTGGGGTGCCATTGCCTTCTCTGTTACATTTGCTAGAGTCGCTATTTCTTGTAACCAGAAGAGTCTTAGTCAGCACGTAGAATGAATGACTGCTACTTGTTTGTCTTGTTCACAGCCTCCAGCACCTTTAGAGCCCAGCATGGATTAGACACTTAAGAAATGTTTGCTGCCTCGACAAACAGGTCTCTGTAGGAAGGAGAAGAGCACCTTGAATCTTTCTGTCTATCCATCCATCCATCCATCTATCCATCCAACAGTCTGTCTGTCTGTCTACCTCTCTGTATGATTTGGGTAAATATATGGGCTTCCCTGGTGGCTCAGATGGTAAAGAATCTGCCTGCAATGTGGGATACCTGGGTTTGATCCTTGGAATGGGAAGATCCCCTGGAGGAGGGTGTGGCAGCCCACTCCAGTATTCTTGCCTGGAGAATCCCATGGACAAGAGGATCCTTGCAGGTACAGTTCATGGTGTTGAAAAGAGTTGGACACAACTGAGCAACTAAGCATAGCACAGCATAGGCTTGAAAATGGGAGATTTTATCAACTTTCTTGAGTATGTATGGTCTCTGGAGGAAAAATGAATTTACATGCCTCTTGCTTCTGCTTATATTTTTTTCTTCATCAGAATGTCCTCCCAACTAATAGTCTATATCATGGACTATTTTTATTTATTAAACATTTAATATACTGATTAGTATCAAATAGCTTTAAGGTAAAAATCTTAACTCGACTTGAACTTAGGAGGTTTCTGAAATACATATTGTGCTGGTGAATACATATTCTCAGCTAATGAAGTGAAGTATTTGGGCATCATCTTTACTTTTCTATTTTTTGGCTGCACTGTTTAGTATGTGGGATCTTAGTTCCGTGACCAGGGGTGGAACTTGCATCCCCTGTATTGGAAGGATGGAGTCTTAACCACTGAACAACCGGGGAAGTCCTGGTATCTTTTATATCCCCAAGTCACTATCGAGCCTTACTGCATTTTCTTTCTTTTTAAACAACTCTGCATCTCCCACCATCTAGTTTAGATCTAAGTTAGAACGTGTAGCAACTGCAGTTTAGGAATTTTGCTTAAATGAGGAGAAAATGTGCTCGTGATATAGTTTTTTCTTTATTTAACATGGGTGAAACAAATTACCTCTTTAAGTAGGAGAAATAAACTTGGGGATATAAAGTAATGAAGGAACCATACAGCTGTATGCTCTTCCCAGGCCCGTTGAGAGAGAAAGCATGAAATTTCACCTCCAGAAATCAAGTTGTCGTTTCATCATAGAAAGTCAGGTCAGCTGAAGGCTGTTCTCTGGCGTTAAACAACTGGTTTTGCTTGTAGTGGCTTCCATTGAATCATCAGTGTATGTCAGACAACATGTGGGTGTCGACTGCAACAGTCAAAACAGGCAGAAACCTCGGGAGAGAAGTCTGGTAGTTCTCTCTCCTGTTTGTCAGCAGAGCAGTCTCTGGTTACCACAAAGCGATTTGAAGGTTCCAGCAAACAATAAGTCCTTTGATGGATTTGCGGGTCTTGCTGCTTACTGAGGACGTCTAGGAAAGCCAGAAGCTTGGGAATGGAATGCATATTCTCCCAAAAAAATGCTTTTGTGGGTGCAGGAGAAGAAAATGGACGTGCACCCATAAGAACTGTGAAATATTTTCATTTCCTGCCACTGAAGAAGGATCTATGGCAAAAGTGTCATGGGAATGTTATAATGGAAAACAATCTTAAGACAGACGCCTTCCCATTGGAGGGTGTGACAGCTCATGAGAAAGAGGCTTTCAATTCGTGACTCCAGAGCATTGCCTCATTTTGCCCGAAGGAGGCTCAAGGTACCCATCAAAGCAGAGCAGCCGGTGGAGCACTGGGAGCACGCCCACAAACGCTGCTGCTTACTAACATGGGACGTGTGAAAACAAAGCTACGTCCTCACTAAGAACAGGGAGAAACCGAAGACATCAGGCTCTTGCTTAGGTCTCTTGATTCTGCCCTTACAGTCGTGAGGCTCAGCCCCATTCACCGAGGACCTAGCTGTGCCAGACACTGCTGGGCCATCCTACATGCTGTGTCTCAATCTCCCAGACAGTTCAGCAGGGCTGGTATGAACCCCACCCGCTTCTTCATTTTATTTATTTTTATTGACGGGTAGGGCTCAGTGGTAAAGACTCTGCCTACCAATGAAGGAGACACATGAGATTCAAGTCCAGTCCCTGGGTAGGGAAGGAGGAAGGAATGGTTACTCATTCCAGTATTCTTGCCTAGAAGAGCTCATGGAAAGAGGAGCCTGGTGGGCTACAGTCCAAGGGGTTGCTTAGAGTCAGACACGACTTAGCAACTGAGCACAACACAGTTGATTTACAGTGTTGTGCTGATCGCTGCTGTGCAGCAAAGTGACGTGTACGTCTCTGGACACATGTTGTTCAGTTACTCAGTCCTGACCAGACTCTGTGACCTCATGGACTGCAGCATGCCAGGCTTCCCTGTCCTTCACTATTTGCTGGAGTTTGCTTAAACTCATGTCCATTGAGCTGGTGATGCCATCCAACCATTTTATCCTCTGTTGTCCCCTTCTCCTCCTACCTTCAGTCTTTCCCAGCATCAGGGTCTTATCCAATGAGTCAGTTCTTTGCATCAGGTGGCCAAAGTATTGGAGCGTCAGTCTCAACATCAGTCCTTCCAATGAATATTCAGGATTGATGTCCTTTAGGATTGACTGGTTTGATATCCTTGCAGTCCAAGGGACTCTCAAGAGTCTTCACTAACACCACAGTTCAAAAAGCATCAATTCTTTGGTGCTCAGCCTTCTTTATGGTCCAACTCTCACATCCATCCATGACTACTGGAAAAAACATAGCTTTGACTAGATGGACCTTTGTTGGCAAAGTAATGTTTCTACTTTTTAATATGCTGTCTAGGTTGGTCATAGCTTTCTTCCAAGGAGTAAGCGTCTTTGAATTTCAAGGCTGAAGTCACCATCTGCAGTGATTTTGGAGCCCAAGAAAATAAAGTCTGTCACTGTTTCCACTGTTTCCCCATCTATTTGCCATGAAGTAATGAGACTGGATGCCATAATCTTAGTTTTCTGAATGTTGAATTTTAAGCCAGCCCTTTCAGTCTCCTCTTTCACTTTCATCAAAAGGCTCTTTAGTCCTTCTTCACTTTCTGCCATAAGGGTGGTGTCATCTGCATATTTAAGGTTATTGATAATTCTCCCAGCTATCTTGATTTCAGCTTGTGCTTCATCCAGCCCTGCATTTCACATGATATACTCTGCATATAAGTTAAGTAAGCAAGGTGACAACATAAACAGCCTTGTCATACGCCTTTCCTAGTTTAAAACCAGTCTGTTGTTCCATGTTCGGCTGTATCTGTTGCTTCTTGACTTGCATACAGGTTTCGCAGGAGCCAGGTAAGGTGGTCTGGTATTCCCATTTCTTTAAGAGTTTTCCACAGTTTGTTATGATCCACACAGTTAAAGGTTTTAGCATAGTCACATTTGAACATTCTTTTTAAAAAATTGCTTTTAATTTTAGCTGCCCTGGGTCTTCATTAACGTGTGGGGTGGGGGCCTCTCTAGGTGCCCTGCATGGGTTTAGTTGTCCCTGAACCATGAGAGATCTTAGTTCCTTGACCAGGGATCAAACCTACGTATCCTGCTTTGCAAGGTGGATTCTTAACCACTGCACAACCAGGGAAGTCCCATAGACTTTCTTTTTTTTAACATATTTTTTTCCATTATGGTTTACCACAGGATTTTGAATAGAGTTCCCTGTGCTGTACAGTAGGACCTTATTGTTTATCCAACCCCACCTCCTTCTTTACAAATGAGGAACTGAGTCTCAGAGAGGTTAAGTGATTTGCTGAAGACTACCCAGCAGGTAGAGAGCTCTATCTGTCCTCAAAGCCCAGAATTTTTGTTGCAAGGAAATGCCTGGAAATAAAAGGAGGGTGGCTTACTTGCCTCTCAGAGTTGTAGGAAGATGTCTGTAGCTTGTCCCTCCTAACTGTCTACTTAGTAGCATTTCCTGGTTAAGTGTGGTCCCCAGATCAGCAGGATCACCATCTTCTGGAAGCATCTTAGACAAGCAGGAACTAAGGCTCCTCTCCAGACTTGCCCTCTAAAGTTGGGGGAGAACTGATCACCTTTCTCACTGTACATTGATCACATGCCTTTGATAAAGTGCTAATTATCCTGTGACTTATCTCAGAGCACCTCTGATAAACAGTTTCTGTCCCCGTCACCAAATCTTTGACTTTCAAAGTGTGTTCTTTCAGGACTTCCTTGGCAGTCCAGTGGTTAAGACTTGCACTTCCACTGCAGAGGGCGGGCAGGTTCGATCCCTGGCTGGGGAACTAAGATCCCATATGACAAGTGGTGTAGCCAAAAAAGAGAAAAAAGGCAAAAAAACAAAGTGTATTCTTTCTACTGAAAAAGCTGTCACTTCTACTGACCTCTTCCCAGAACAGAATTCTCCCATCAAATGAGCAGAGGCAAGAAGCAAGGGAAACATTTCAAAAGGTTCTGCTGATGAGGCTGTGGGCACCTGGGTATTACCAGGTAAGGCTAAATATTAACACCTAAGAAGATTAGTGGAGATTGCAGGAGAGGGACTCTCATTGGGTTAAAGGGCATTTGCTCTGAAATCTCTCCTTGGGGAGGAGCCTCACAGTGGAAGTGATAAGGTGGGAGGCTAGGAGAAAGGACATAGTTTTAGGGGTGAGGCTTAAAGAGATTTCTCTTCTAGAGGGGAAGGTGGATGACCATGGGAAGGGCTTCGTGAGGCTTTAGATTTTTGGATAGAACAAGGGATTACTAGGCAGAGGAAATTAGTCAACAAGAGCACTAAGAAGAGAAAAGCTAAATTTAAAATACATCCAAGAGGTTGACAAAGAGAAGAAAGTAATTCAGGACAAAAGAGAGAAGAAATTCTTCACCAGTGGAACCATACTGGAATCACTGTATTTTTTAATTTTTTGAGATTCTAACTTCTGGCTGCTTGGAAGTCTAATGTCCTCCCCAAAATTTCTAGGTCACCAAGAGCTTATGTTCTCACAGTGCTGTCAAGTTTATGGTTTGTACATCTTTCTTTCTTGTTTTGTTTTTTTTTTTTTTACCTCATCATGTGGCATGCAGGATCTTAGTTCCCTGACCAGGGATCAAACCTGTGCCTCCTGCGTTAGGAACACAGAGTCTTAAGCACTGGGCCACGAGGAAAGTCCGCTACACATCTTTTTAATGCTTCACTTCTTCCTATGAAACCCCATGCAGTGATTATGTCCAGCATAATACACGTTTTTCTCATTCATGCCTAGAGTAATTCTGCCCAGAATGAATTATCCTGGTTATTTTATAGATAAGGAAGGCAATGGTGGTTAAAAGAAGCATAGAAATTAGGCCAAGGATATAGAGCTAGCAAGCTGAGGAGCCAGAATTTGCATGTATATCCAGCTGACTCATTGGTGGCCACCAATAACCCATGCCTACTGGTGTTTGTGCCTGGTGTGTCCCCTTCCCCTCGCATCTGGGCTGGGCCCTGATTGGCTGTAGCCAATAGGGCGCAGTCAGAGTTCTAGGCAGAAGTTCCTGGGAGCCGTGCAGCCACACAAGTTGAGTGACCACCCTGCAGGAGAGACCACGTGAGGGAAAAACCTCTGAGACCACATAGAAGAAAAGCCAGTCACTCAGCCAGAGTAAGCTAAAGCCCTAGACATGCGATCCCAGCATAACCATTCCTGTTTGCCCCTCAGCCTCGTGAGCAATCTGAGCTGAGACATCAGACGTGGTGGACATTATGTCCCAACTGATGTCACATGGAGCAGAGGTGATGAGCTTGAGTCTGCTCAAATCCCTGACTCCCGGAACTCTTGAAAAATGATAAAAGTGAGTGTTTTAAGTCTGTGAATTTTAAGTCATATAGCTTGTTGTGTAACAGTAAATGACCAAAACACACTCTGCTTTTCTGTGGCTGAGACATGAGCAAGTGTTTTGAGCAAACTGTTTGCGAGGGTTTATTGCAGACATTAATCAAGTAGGATGGGCAGCTCATGCTCAAGAGACCCCAAATTCCCCAAAGGCTTCCAGGCAAGATTTTGGTTATTGTTTTCTCTTTTTTTTAATAATTGTATTTATTTAGTCATTTATTTTTTGGCTGTGCTGTGTCTTCGTACCTTGTTTCCGTCTGGTTTCGGACCAGGGACCTTTCGCATGTGAGGTGACCGTGATAACCACTACACTACGGAAACTCCATGTCTGCGTTGCTGCATGTGGGCTTTCTCTAGTCATGGTGCCTGGGTTTCATCGTGGAGCATGGGCTCTGGAGCACGTGGCCTCAGTAGTTGTAGCACACGGACTTAGTTGCTCTGCAGCATGTGGAATTTTCCTGGACCAGTGATTGAACCCGTGTCTCCTGCATCACGAGGCAGACCCCTAACCACTGAATAGCCAGGGAGGACCCCAGGCAAGGGTTTTTAAAGACAGTGTTAAGGGTGGGAGGATGTGTGAGCAACTCATGGACCTTCTTCCGATTGGTTGGTGGTGAGGTAACAGGGTGATGTTTCAGGAATCTCAATCTTCTGGTTCCAGCTACTCTGGGGTCTATGTGCTTGTGGTCAGCATGCAGTCACCATCCTCCACCTCTGTGGGGGTCTTAGCTTTTGCAGAAGAACTGTGAGATATGCACCAGATTGCTGTGTCCATCCCTTCTGGAGGAACTACGAGTCCTGTGACTCTTGTCCTAGTCATTAACTGCCTGAGCATGCTCTTTGGAACTCAGGGAAGGCCCAGGAGACTAAAGTCTTTTTTTTTTTTCCCAAACAAGAAGCGGGGGCCATGGAGGGACATTTTTGCATGGGAAGGCCCTACAGGATCCTGCCTGGTTTCAGTCCTCCCCTTTGTTTGCTACTCTTTAATCCTGAGGGCAACAGGGACAGGACAAGAAAGGGAATGAAGTTTTAGATGGATTAATTATAAACTCAGCAGGGGAATTTGATTTTACGAGGATTCAGTTTTACAGGCAGCATTCAGGGGCTGCTGAGAGAATAGAGAATAATGAAGAGAGGGTTCCTGACCTTTTAGAGCATATATTTTGGTAAAGGGAGATGGTTGATCACAAGCAAAGCAAGAAATACAATAATATCTGAAAATAATAAGTTCTATGAAAAAACCACATAGAGTATGGATAGTATGGGTGAGTGCATTTTCCAAAAATTGGCTGTAATAATACGTTCCTTTCCAGGGAACCTCCCTGGTAGTCCAGTGGTTAAGACCCTGTGCTTCCTGCAGGACACGCAGGTTCAATCCCTGATCCGGGCACTAAGATCCCACATGCTGCAAGACCAAAAACAAAACAAAACTCCCATTCCACATGCTCATCTATCAAGACCTAGATTCTTGTCACCCATCTGTCAAGACGTAGAATGTATTTTCCTTACCCTTACTCCAGTACTCTTGCCTGGAAAATCCCGTGGGCGGAGGGAGCCTGGTAGGCTGCAGTCTATGGGGTCGCAAAGAGTTGGATACGACTGAGTGACTTCCTTTTCACTTTTCACTTTCATGCACTGGAGAAGGAAATGGCAACCCACTCCAGTGTTCTTGCCTGGAGAATTCCAGGGATGGGGAGCCTGGTGGGCTGCCGTCTATGGGGTCGCACAGAATCGGACACGACTGAAGCGACTTAGCAGTAGCAGCAGAAGCAGTTACATTGAGTGGATGGGTGATTTGCTTGTAACCAGAAGAACACAGCAGAAACAATGCTGTGTGATTCCAAGGCCAGATCCTAAAAGGTGATAAAGCTGCCATGGAAAAGCAGTCCAATTGCCCTGAGGCGGCCATGCTGGAAAGAAGCTCAAACTGTTGCAGGAAGGGGGACCCTGTCCAGGGCCCAAGAGTGAGCCCTTGTCAAACACTTAGAAATGAACTGTCCAAGGAGACGTAGGTGCTAACAAAGCAAAAGACTTTATTGGGAAGGGGTGCCCAGACAGGAAGCAGCAGAGTAAGGGATCCCAGGAGAACTGCTCTGCCGTGTGGCTCAGGTTTTAGGTGATGGGATTAGTTTCCAGGTTGTCTCAGGCCAGTCACTCTGACTCAGGGGCCTTCCTGGTGTCACATCCTGAGCCAAGATAGATTCCAGACAGAAGGATTCTGGGAGATTGGTGGGACATGTGGACTGGAGTCTCCTCTCTCCTTTTGACCCTTCTTCAATTCTTCCAGTTGGTGGTAGCTTGTTAGTTCCACATTCCTTACCAGGACCTCCTGTTTAAGATAACTCATGCGAGTGGTTACTATGGTGCCTGGCCAGGGCTGGCAGTTTCAGTCAGTGGCTCCCCTAACAAAACCAGCACACAAAGAGAAACCTCACAGAAGGACCCTGAAACTCTAAGAGAAAGAAGTGCTCAGCCAGCCCTCAAGTGTTCCAGCCACTAGCCTGTCCCCTCCTGCCACCATCTGACAGCTAACTGTGGCAAAGAGCCACTCTTGTAAACATATAAAAGTAAAGTGGTCCAGACAGAGAAGACAGCAAGTGAAAAAGACCCGAGTTAAGAATGAGACTCTCACACACACACAGAGAAGTGAGGTTCACACCATGGACAAAGACAAGAATTTTCACAGCAACCTTATTCACAATAGCCCCAAACTGGAAACAGACCAAAAGTCCATCAACAGAAAAATGTACAGACATATAATCCTGCAATGGAATAATGGTAATGCAGTTTCTACTACACTTATATTCCCAGTTCTTCAGAATCACGCTGTGATTTTTCATTGCTTCACACATCTTGTACATTTATTTTCTAGTGTTTCTAATTGGTTCTCTTTTGCCATTGAAAGATCAAACATTTGCTCTTTCTGCTACATGACATATCATTTAGCTTCTTCTTCCTTTTCCTGTTGTTTGAAATGTATTCCACTTTTCTTAAAATTATTCTTGTGAGAGCTCACTGAGTCTTTGCTCTGAGGTGAACTCGTTGCATTCAGGCTGCTTAAACAGCTGATAAGCTGGAGTTTCTTTCCATAGCAATCCTTGGCGAGTTCCCTTGTGTCCCATATACCACATCTTCCTTTGGCAGAAAGGATACTTGAGAGAGAAAATTTCTAAACCTTTCGTATTTGGTAATAAGTTGGATGCTTCAACTATTCCTTTATTGGTGACCTGCTGTTTCTTACCCTCCCAGGAGGATTTAGAATCTTCTTTTACTCCATGATCCTCAAAAGTTTCCCTTTGGTATCTAGACTTCTTTTTTTTTTTCCAACTTACTATGTCAGCAACTCAGAAGGCTTTTTCAAAGTAGGGGCATATATCTTTGCAGGAAATTTTGTTCCATAGTTCTTTAATAAATTCCTTTCTTTGGTTTCCACCTTCTCTATTTACTGACTTCCTATTGTATGTTGAACTTCCTGGTTTTCTATCTTCATTATATCTTCTATTTTTTCATTTCTTTGATTTGTTTCTTCCATTTCCTGGGATGTTTCCTTTTCTTTCAGACTCTCTGTTGAATTTTTTATATCTCCCATTATACTTCCAAAGATTTTTCTTGTGCTATTGACTGTATGGTGACTGCAGCCATGAAATTAAAAGATGCTTACTCCTTGGAAGGAAAGTTATGACCAACCTAGATAGCATATTCAAAAGCAGAGACATCACTTTGCCAACAAAGGTTCGCCTAGTCAAGGCTATGGTCTTTCCTGTGGTCATGTATGGATGTGAGAGCTGGACTGTGAAGAAGGCTGAGTGCCGAAGAATTGATGCTTTTGAACTGTGGTGTTGGAGAAGACTCTTGAGAGTCCCTTGGACTGCTAGGAGATCCAACCAGTCCATTCTGAAGGAGATCAGCCCTGGGATTTCTTTGGAAGGAATGATGTTAAAGCTGAAACTCCAGTATTTTGGCCACCTCATGCGAAGAGTTGACTCATTGGAGAAGACTCTGATGCTGGGAGGGATTGAGGGCAGGAGGAGAAGGGGAAGACAGAGGATGAGATGGCTGGATGGCATCACTGACTCAATGAATGTGAGTCTGAGTGACCTCCGAGAGCTGGTGATGGATAGGTAGGCCTGGCGTGCTGCAGTTCATGGGGTCGCAAAGAGTTGGACACGACTGAGCGACTGATCTGATCTGATCTGATTGACTGTTATTTTTCCCCACGGTACTGTGTTCTTCTTTTATAAATATAATAGCTTCTCAAATCTCTTGGAAGTCCCTTAAGTTTTTTGTTTTTTAAATTTTTTTCAATTTGTTTTTAATTGAAATATCATTGCTTTGCAATATTGTGTTGGTTTCTGCTCTACATCAGCATGAAGCAGCCATAGGTGTACATGCGTCCCTTCCTCTTGAACCTCCCTCCCACCTCCTACCCCACCCACCCCTCCAGGTTATCACCAAGCACTGATTTGAGCTCCTGTGTTTGTTTTTTTAGATTACACTTTCTTCTACTTTCTGATTTATCTCCATTTCCTCTGGGATTAATTCTTCCTTTGACTTGGTCATTTTATTTTTCATTTGTTAACTGTACATACCCAAGAGCCTGGATTGGTTTTTCGGGGTAGTGGGTACTGGTGCCCTCTGCTGATGTAAATGTCATGCTCTTACTTTTGGACTCATCCTCAGCTGGGAAGTGAGGTGGGAAGGGCTTGTTTATTGATAGATTTTGCTCTAGAGTGAGCAAGAAGGGAGTAGGCCTTGAAATGATAAGATCTCAAATTCCAGAATGGGGATGGCTTCATTCAGGCAGTTTCTTCAGTTTCTTTAGCGTCTACAGTAGCTTGTTGACAGGCTGGTTCTCAATGAATCAAATCTCCTGGTGTCAATGCCGCTTTAACATTGGCTTTGCAGCTCCTCCATCTAAAGATGAAGTCTGTTTCCTGCCTGTTAGACCTGGTCTGGCCTCGTGAGTTGCTTTGGCTAATTGATGCCACAAAAGTGATATTTTGCACATTCTGGGACCTTCGTCTCAAGAAGCCTTGCAGCCTTCGCCTGCCCTTTCTTGGCACCACAGCTGGACTCCTGCGTGAGGACAGGCCATGTGGAGAGGGGTCACAGTGACAGCCAGTCCAAGGCCCCAGGCCGTCTTACACCTCCGCAGACCCAGGGAGCTGCCAACTGACGGCAGCCAATCCACAAGACCGTGAGAGATAAGAAATGACTGTTGTTTTATGCCACTCTGGTTTGTTGTACAGCCATGATAGCTAACGGAGAGCTTTAAACCACTTTTTGTCTGGATTGCCTATGTTCCCCATGCAGGAGGCAGATGCAAAGTGACCATCTAACTGGTTTGGTGATTCTAAAACATTCATCAAACCTCTGTTTTCTGTCCTTCCATTGCAACCCTCTACATTAAACATCTCTAAGTCTTGGATTTTTGGAGGTTTTTTATTGGCCACACTATACGGCATGTGAGATCTTAGATCCCTGGACAGGGATGGAACCTGCAGTCCCTGCGTTAAGAAGCACAGTCTTAACCACCACTAGACCACCGGGGAAGTCCAGATCTTTCTTGGTAAGTCAGAGAATACTGGTTATCTGACGCAACAGCTGTTCTTCCCTCTCTACTTAGTAATACAACTATGATTTTAGCAGCTGAGATTTATAATTGTAAGGTTCCTTTGCAGCTCCAGGCTGCCACATGAGGACGTTCTAGACAGTGAGATGTAAATGGAAGAGTTCTGTGTCATTTCCAGACACACTGCTTAAAGGGAATTGACCTATCAGGAAAGGTTCCTGTCTGCTCGCCTGCTCTTCCTTCTTTCTGCTGCCTAGAATGTGGATGTAGTGGCTGGAGCTCTGGTTACCACCTTGGGCCGTGAGAGGATGGAAGCTACGCACACAGGATAATAGGGTAGAAAGATCAGGCTGATGGGGACTTCCCTGCCAGTCCAGTGGTTAAGACTTCACGTTTCCAGTGCAGGGAGCACGGGTCTAGTCAGGGAACTAAGTTCCTGCATGCTGCACAGCACAGCCAAAAGGAGGAAAAGGAAGGAAGGAAGACAGACCAGACTGAATCTGATGGCATCGTGGAACTCCCCTTTCAGCTATGCAGTGGCTACCTCCAGATTTCTCATGGTTGAGAGAGGAATAAGCTTCTCTCTTGTTTAAGGTGCTACTAATTACCACTCTCCACCTGTTTTATCTGAACCTAATCCTCCTGTTATAATTTGACGAGGACCCTGGGATCCTCGTCCATTACCTATATTTATCTTGGGTTGCCTTACTCTCTCTAATTCATATCTAGAGGTTCCATTGGGCTTTAAAACATCTTCCATGTCCTATCTTATCATGTTCCATCTTTCCTCTAGCTTTTTGAAAATGCAGAGGACATTTATAATCATGATCTTAATGTCCTTGTCTGCCAGTTTTAACATCTGTATCAGTTTGTGTCTACTCCACTGATTGAAGTTTCTCATATCAGGGTTTCCTACAGTTGTCTTAGATTGGATTCCCCTAGCAGGAGATTCAGACTCAAGGGTTTGAGTTGGAGGTAATGACAGGAGATCTGGTAGGGGATTAGGAAAGTAAGCCAGAAGGAAAGTGAACCAATGGAGGATGGGTTAACGAGCAGGTTACTGCTGTGGGTGTCTGGGACCCACTCCCACTGGGACCCATGTGAGATGGTACAGAACAAAGATATCCTACCTGCAAGGCAACAGAGATTAAAAAAAAAAATTAGGGTTTTGTCTCTTCAATTTTTTTTTAAGCAGGAATCATGTTTATTTAGGTTCCACTTTTCTTACTAAATTTACAACATAATAATAAGAATTTATATTACTTGGGATCTTAGGAAAAAAATATGTTTGCACACTGTTGGTGAAATGTTTTTATTAGTTGTCTATTGCTGTGTGGAAAGTTTCTTCAAAATTTGGTAGCTTAAAACAACGTGCATTTATTATCTCGATTTTTCTTGGTTAGAGATTCAAGAGTGGTTCAGATGGGTAGTTATGGCTTGAAGTTTCTCATGAGGTGGCAGTGAAGACAGTGTGTAGGGCTCCTGGTGGATTCACTGCCAAGAGGGGTCGCTTGCATGGCTGTTTAGCAGAAGGTTCTTAGTTCCTTGCTGGCTGTTGACAGGAAACCTCATTTTCACAAAACAAAGACCTCTCCATTGATTTCCTTCAGCATCCTTATAACATGGCAGCTGACTTCCCCCAGAAAGTGTGATGTTAGAGAAGGAGAAAACCCTAGTGCCTCTTATTGTATAGTTCCAGAAATCAAACATCATCACTTTCTTCATTCAGTTTTATAAAAACTATTTATTTGGTTGCACCAGATCTTAGTTGCAGCATGTGGGATCTTTAATTGTATTATGTAGGATCTAGTTCCCTGGCCAGGGATTGAACTTGGGCCTCCTGCATTAGGAACACAAGGTCTCAGCCACTGGACCACCAGGGAAGTCCTGGAAACAGGGATTTTTAAGCACCAACTCCCATTGGTTATTGATTGAGGATTGCTCTGGGGGACGGCTTCTTGCACTTGGATCCTGCCTGTCCAGGTGGGTCTGAGTCAGACTCCTGTAGCTAGATAAAGTCCTCCAGGTACGCTTCTCAGGTGCTTATAGTAGGAAGTGGTTAATATACTTGGGGACTGTGTGTGTGGAAAGAATGTGAGCAGGACTCTGACAGTGTCTGCCATACACACCAGACCTGGAGTTCAAGTCTTCATTCAGCAAACACGGAAAGAATGAGCTGCAGTCATGAAAGTACTTGCCTTTCCCAGTGTGGTTTCACTGACTCAGTCTGACCCAATGCCTTGTGTTCCTTCTGATTTATTCTGGCCCCTAGGCACTCCACCAAACCTGTGGTTCTTCCAAATGAAGGCAGAGATATTTTATCCTATTATGTGTCATCAGCTGATGGGGAAGGAGGTACCCTTTCAGGCTCTTGAACAACAGAAGAACATAGCCTTCCTGCTAGCTGGGCAGTCAGCCACCTGGCCATTCCATCTTCCGTGTCATGATGTAATTTAATTTCTATAAACAACCCAAGTCCGGAGCCTGATGGCCTGGCCAAGTCTGGTCCATCTGGGCTGCTCTCAGAGAGGCTTGTTGAGGGCTCACACATATGCCAGAAGTGGCAGAAGTGCCAGAAGTGGTTAAGTCACTTGCAATTCTTGGCCATTATCAAGTGGTCAAGAATTCCAAGTGACTTAACCCCTTGGGGACTCAGTTTCTATCTGAAAAATAAGAAATAGGGTGTGAGAGTGGGCCATCTCTAGGGTACCTGCAAGCTCGAGGACCCTGCCTGGCTTGCAACGCCATGGCCAGGGGAATTGTCTCTGTATGTCACAGATCTTCTCCAGGGACGGCTGTGTGGAGGCTGCCCCTTCGCTCAGTCCCCAGACTTTTGGCCTCATTCCCTTTGACTCTGTAGTCACATACCTGAGAGGACATCCTGACAAAATACCCAGAGGTGAGGCAGTCTGCACAAAGATGAAAGTGTTAGTTGCTCAGTCATGTCTGACTCTTTGCAACCCCATGGACTGTAGCCCGCCAGGCTCCTCTGTCCATGGGCTTCTCCAGGCAAGAATATTGGAGTGGGTTGCCATTCCCTTCTTCAGGGGATCTTCCAGACACAGGGATCAAACCCAGGTCTTCCACATTGTGGACAGATTCTTCACCTTCTGAGCCATCAGGGGAGCCCCAGTACAAAGGTTTTCACCCAAAATTCATAGACAAATAGTCAAATGGTTTATGGCCCATCCAGGTGATGGAATAGGATTCAGATGGCAGAGAGATGATGAGGAATTGTCAGTGACATTCAGATTCACACAGCCCATGATATGTTATATGAAAAACAGGATACAAAGTCATGTATGTAAAAAGATGGCTCTAATATATGATTATATTATAAAATATCTGATTTTCTTTATATGCTGATAAATTTATCTATTTTGTTTATATATTTGTACAGGGTCAGAACATGAATTACAGTTGATGTTTTCCCCTTCTTTACCTTATTCTGCATTTCCTTTTTTAATATTTATGTATTTGGCTGCACTGGGTCTTAGTTGCAGCATGTGGGATCTAGTTCCCATACTTGGATCAAACCAAAGCATTGGGCATTTGGAGTCTAAGCTGCTGAACCACCAGGGAAGTCCCTATCTTGTATTTTCTAAGTTTTTTCCAATTACCAGAAGTGTGTGTTATTTTTATGAACAAGCGAAAATAGACGGATTTCAAACAGTGCCTTTGTGGGCCTTCTGATTTGTCTGTGAGAGCTCTGGTGTAGGCATAGACATCTGCAGGACCTCTTTGATGCACTGGGCTTCATTGTCATGGCCATCTCAGGTACTGAGCATCCTTCCCTGAATTATCTAGATAGCGATGATGGAGTCCAAGCCCCCGTTCCTTCCTGTCTCTTGCAAATGCTGTTGTCTGGGTTTTCAGCTGAGTGTCGACCAGCCGTTGCCTTCTGCCCAGACTTGTGCTGACTCTACAGGGAGAGGGTGACCTCATTTACTTTGGGTGGAGCTGGAGAAGGGGGCTGGGAACTGCATGTAGTGAAGGTTTCAGTTCCAATGTGCTTTTGCTGCATAGCCAGTACCTACAGCTGGATTCTCTGCTTCTTTACTCAAAAGCAAATAGGCCTTGCAAGGCAAAAATGGTCATTCAGAAGTTCCCACTGTGTTTTTGTTTTTTTGTTTTTTTTTTTTTTAATTTGGCCAAGAGGTTTGCAGGGTCTTAGTGCCCCAACCAGGGATTTAACCCAGGCCCTCAGCAGTGAAATCACCAAGTCCCAAACACTGGACCTCCAGGGACATCCCCATACACACATACTGTGTGTGTGTATATATACATATATATATATATGCATGCATATATACCAATTATTTATTTATTGGGCTGTGCCAGGTCTTGGTTGCTGCACATGAGATCTAGTTGTGGTGTGCAAACCTTTAGTTATGGCGTGTGAACTCTTAGTAGCATGTGGGATTTAGTTCCCTGGCCAGGGATAGAACTGGGGTCCCTGCATTGGGAATGTGGAACCTTAGCCACTGGGCCACCGAGAAGTACCCCCGTACTGTATGCTTTGAATGTGGGTCACATGGTTCATTTACGACTCAGACTCTGATCCTTGTCGTAGGGGCTGTCAGGGTCCCATCCACACATCCTTTGCCGTCCTAGAGGGCTTCCTCATCTCTCTGGCTGAGGTGGTCTCTGGTCCTGGGAAATGGGGCTATTAGTCCACCCTAGGGCAGGCCAGGGGCATCAGATGGTTAGTGCCCCAGGCTAAGCCCTAAGTCCCTGAGGGATGGGAGTGAGTGTCTACACAGCCCACGTCTCTGCCCTCAGTGGGATGTCTTTGAGACATGTTCCAGCAGACCTTCAGAGTCCTAAGAGGATGAAGCCCCAGGAGCCGCAATAGAGACTTGCTGATGAGCATCTGCTCCACTGTCTCCTCATCCTCTTTTCTCCACTCTTGCCTTCTGGTCCTCAATAAACCTCATGCACCAAAACCCTTGCCTCGCTATGACAACCTCACTCCATGCATACCTGACAATGCTCTGAGTCATTTGGAACAAAATAATTACCTTTACCCTCCCACACCAAGGTGGAATTGGGGATATCAAGTTCATTTACTGCATAGGCCATAAAGCAGGAAAGTACCCTAAGTTCCAGTGATTTGAAACTCTCTCAGCTGGGTGTGAACAATGAATTGTTTCCTGTTGCTACAAAGAAAGAACCCATTCTGGATACCAGATGAAAGAGAAAAAGAGAACCTACTTCATTTCCCTAAAGCATTGGAGACATTTCCTTCCAGGCCAGCAAGAGCTCTGAAGATGATTGTGCCCTAAAAATAGCATTCTCACTCCTGAATGGGTTATAAAAACTGAAAGGGCGGGCGGTATTTTCATCTACCTCCAGAGCAACTGCTCAAAACGTCAGAGGGGATTATGCAATGACTTGGTGCAGTCTTTCGCCTGGCAAAGCAAATCACCACTCTGTGATGGGCTTTCATGGTGATGCGAGAGGACACATGGGGATCCATGCAAGGAGGGAGAGAAAGGGGTGAAGAGTCGGGAAAATGAAGAGAGGATTGGAAAGGGGATCACCCTGAGGGCCTGCTGGCCTTCCTGCTTACCTTGGAGAGCACTCCACACTCACTCTCTGCACCATGCCCAGGAAAGCCCCGATCCTCTCTGCCTTGTCTACCCTGGCTATGACCTTCCCCACACCAGCCCTGGACTTGACCACTGCTGTAGGCTTCACTACTGATTTAAACTCTGCCCCTCACTGGTCCTTGGAGAAGACACAGGCTTTCCAATGGCATCAAACACTCCCAGCTTCCTGGAAGAAGTCACTGAGGCCACACACGATTACAACTCAGTTTACATGGAGAGCTGCTTCAGTGAGGATTATACCGATGTCACTGCTGTTTATCATGACTGGAGCACCAGCCCAGCCCAACACCTCCATGGAAAGTGACTGTAAGTCCCGAATAAAAACTTATTTTTCTCATATATCCAGAAGTTCAGAGGTAGGTTATTCAAGCCTATCACAGTGCCCTAGGAACCCAGATCTGAAGGGGATTTCAGTCTGTCTGTGGACAGGGTAGAAACTATGGGAAAAGTTGCCATAGTAGGTTCAGTTGAAGCAAACTGTGCATTCTGCTTTAGCCAGTTTCTACTCACTCCAAATCCAGGCACCAAAACACCCCTAGCCCTTGGGTCCCCATGTAATACTCTGACAGAGTCAGCTGTTTTCCTCCAGTTGTTGGAGAAAGTGCCAATAATGTTAGGAACGAAGCTTTAGGCCCTTCCCAGGTGGCTTAGACAGTAAATAATCCGCCTGCAATGTGGGAGGCCTGGGTTCAATCACTGGGTTGGGACGATCCCCTGGAGAAGGAAACAGCCACCCACGCCAAGTATTCTTGCCTGGAGAATTCATGGACAGAGGAGCCTGGCAGGCTACAGTCCATGGGGTCGCAAAGAGTCGGACATGACTGAGTAACTTTCACTTTCACTCAAAGTGTGGTCCACAGACCATCATCTGGGAGCTTTGGAAATATAAAATTTCCATCCTGACCTCTGAGATTCATGTAATCTGCATGTTCACACGATCCTTGGTGATTGAATACACATTGAAGTTTGGAAGCTCAGCCTTAACTATTATCTTAAATCATGAATCATAAGTCTAGCTCTCTTTGTTCATTCATCCAGCTGCCTAATGATAATAATTTGGCTGCTGCAGCAAAATGCCTGCCCCAACATCCTTTTCCTTGCCTTCCTTGTTTTTTATTTATTTATTTGGCTGTGTTGGGTCTTAGTTGTGGCATGTGAACTGTTAGTTGCAACATACAACATGTATGTTCTAGTTCCCTGACCAGGGATTGAACCTGGGCCCCCTGCATTGGGAGCACAGAGTCTTATCCACTGGACCATCTTGGAAGTGCCTTCCTTGCCTTCGTGATAACAGACTGTAATTTTATTTGGGGAAACAAACTGTAATTTTATTTGTGGTCTGCCTGAAAGACCACATTTTCCGAGTATCCTTGTAGCTAGACGAGGCTGTGAGATTCTTACCAATGATATGTAGGTGGAAATGTCTATGGGACTAAAGGGAGGGCTCTGAAAACCAGGTGGTGTATCTTTCTTTCCTCTTTCCTCCTAACTGGTGCCTGTGACATGGACGTCATGATTGGCCTTTAGAAGTCATCTTGGGACATGGGGTGACCTTGAGAATGGAGGTCATAGGCTGAGAACGGTAGAACAGAAAGATGAAAGCTTATGTCCTAGGGTTGATGTGAGCAGTCATGTCTGACTCTTTGCAACTCTCTGGACTGTAGCCCGCCAGGCTCCTCTGTCCGTGGAATTCTCTGGGTAAGAATACTGGAGTCAGATGCCATTTCCTACTCCAGAGGATCTTCCCAACCCAGGGATCAAACCTGAGTCCTTGTGTCTGCTGCGTTCGCAGGTGGATTCTTTACTACTAGTGTGTCCTAGAACATACAGTGTAATTACTGTATCAGCTTGGATATACTGACAAAGTATCATATACTTTACCATATGTTGTGTATGTCCAGACTTCTTTTATGAAAAACTTCTGTCTTATTTATTTACTTATTTTTAATATTTTTATTTATTTGGCTGCTCTGGGTCTTAGCTCTGGCACGCAGGCCCTTTGATCTTCCTTGCAGCATGGGGAATCTTTAGTTGAGGCGTGCAGGAGCTAGTTCCTTGCCCAGGAATTGAACTCAGGCCCCCTTGCATTGGAACTGCAGTCTTAGCCACTGGACCACCAGGGAAGTCCCTCTTAAAAGTATTTTCCAGATTACACTGATGAATGATAATAGTTATTTGTTCTATGCTTTCTAGCTAGGGAATCCCCTATACATACTTAGTTTTATTTAATCTTCAATAGCCCTATGAGCCCATTCAACTCATTGATTACAGAGGAGAGAACTAAGATTCAGAGAGGTTAAGCAATGTGCCCAATGTCACACAGCCAGGAAGTAGTATTTGTTTATTTATTGGCTGTGCTTTGCAGCTCTCAGGGTCTTAGTTCCCTGACCAGGGATTGAACCCATGCCTTCTGCAGTGAAAGCATGGAGTCCTAATCACTGAACTGCCAGGGAAGTCTCTGGCAGCAACTTTAATATCCCGTACATGCACAAACCTGTGGATGTTGAAACTTTATTTTCCATCACTTTTGGTTATTTTGGTGGATATTTTTTCTGCAAGGTAACAAAAAAAATTATGGTAGCTGTATCTCACTAAAAATAAAAATTAGAATTACTCTAAAACCATTAAAAATTTGTTTTTGGCAAGTAGTATGTTGTGGACCTTTTTACTGAGGCCAGTATACGTATATTAAAGTGCATAATGTGGGACTTCTCTGGTAGTCCAGTGGTGAAGAATCCACCTGCCATTGCAGGGGACACGGGCTCGATCCCTGGTCCAGGAACCAAGATCCCACATGCGTGGGGCAACTAAGTCCATGCTCCACAACTCCTGAGCCCATGCTCCGCAACCGGAGAAGCCATTGCAATGAGAAGCCCACAGACCACAATTAGAGAGTAGTCCCCATTCACCGCAGCTAGAGAAAGCCCACACAGCAATGAAGACCCACACAGCCAAAAATACATAAATAAATAAGTGGTCAAACGATTTTTTTTAAGGTATATAATGTATACCCCCTGAATCAGAAACTCTGGGGTGGGGCTCAGCACTCTGCGTCTGAACAGGCTTTCCAGCCTGTTCCTCTGCTCACTCAAGGTTGGAAATCACTGGACTATGCAAAGCCTACGAATCACATGTTACAATCAGTAAGGTTCTTGTTAATTGTGAAATTCTATTTAGTGCCAGAGAGAGAAGAGTTTTAGTTCCTTAAAACTAAAGGAACTAAGGTTATTTAGGAAGCCTGGCTATCCATCTATACTATTCGATCGATAAGAGTAGCATGGTGTGGAAAAAGAATATGGACTTAGTTCAGCCACTTATTAACTATGTAGCTTGGGCAAGACACAATCTCTTTGAGCCCTAGGGTTTGTTTGTTTGTTTTTTTTTAATGTTTATTCATTTATTCGACCACTTTGGGTCTTAGTTGCAGCATGTAGGATCTTTAGCTGTGGCATGTGGGATCTAGTTCCCCCACCGGGGATTGAATCCAGGCCCCCTGTGCTGGGAACATGGAGTCTTAGCCACTGGATCACCAGGGAAGTCCGAAGCCCTAGTTGTTTACAACTGCAAAATAATTATTGATCCCTGGATTGGATCCTAGACGGCATTTGTATTTTGTTTGATATGCTCAGGGATTTTTCTTGTTTGTTCATTTATTTTTGAATTATTTGCTATGGTAGGGGCAATGCTGCTGCTGCTACTGCTGCTAACTCGCTTCAGTCGTGTCCGACTCTGTGCGATCCCATAGACGGCTGTCCCTGGGATTCTCCAGGCAAGAATACTGGAGTGGGTTGCCATTTCCTTCTCCAATGCATGAAAGTGAAAAGTGAAAGTGAAGTCGCTCAGTCGTGTCCGAGTCTTAGCGACCCCATGGACTGGAGCTTACCATGCTCCTCCGTCCATGGGATTTTCCAGGCAAGAGTACTGGGGTGGGGTGCCATTGCCTTCCCTGAGGGGCAATGAGTGGTCATCAAATATCCAAGTGCTCCCCTTAATTTCCCTGTCTTCTTTGGAGTCAAGCAACTCCATATGGTCAATGGACTGTGAACTGAAATGATGTGCGTCATCGCCTGACCAAGGCTCTTAGGAGCTGGTGTGCACTTTGCATCTCTTTCTTCCCGGCAGTGGTAGTCTTGGAAACCATCTATGGAGGTGGCAGGATCACAAGATAAAGGGATCCCAGCTCCCTGAGTCACCAGATAAGAGAATCCTCTTGACCTGCACCTGAGTTTGTGCCAAGCCAATGACATTTGAGGGTTTGTTTGTTACTACAACATAACTTAATCTATCCTGACTAATATGGTTAGTGACACTTAAAAATTGGGAATTTTTATATGAAAAATCTGAATCTGGGGGGGCTTGTATTCCTAAATGGCAGTAATTGTTCAGAGCTGAAGGATGGTGCGTGGGTGGGCACGCACTTTCTGTTTCACCCTAGACCTCACCATTCCTCAAGGAAACCCTGACGACACAGCCGAATGTCAGCTGCCACTTGACATCACTCTTGTGTAGTCATTGTCTTATACCTCAGAGGGAAGTGAACCATCTCTGAGTGTATATCCCTAACAGAAAAGGGAAAATTAAATGTATGAGAGATGTATATTTAAGGAAAATTATAAAAGAGTCGTTCTCTTTGTGGAAGAGAAGTCTACGTGTTGAATTTGTAAACCATGTATATAGTCAGGGCTCCCAAGGTGGCGCTAGTGGTAAAGAACCTGCCTGCCAATGCAGGAGACATAAGAGGGGTTTGATCCCTGGGTGGATAGGATCCCCTGGAGGAGGAAATGGTAGCCCACTCCAGTATTCTTGCCTGGAGAATCCAGAGAAGCCTGGTGGGCGACAGTCCATAGGGTCGCAAAGAGTTGGACACGACTGAAACAACTGAGCACATGTGTATAGTCAGGAAATCCCTGGAGATCCAGTGTTTAGGATGGCACTTCTCTGCTGGGGCCCCTGGTTTGATCCCTAGTAGGGGAACTAAGATCCTGCAAGCTAGGTAGCATGGCCAAAAAAGAGGGAAAGTTAAAAAGAGAATAAAGTATGTCTATGTCAAAAGAAGACAATGTAACCTGTTACTCCAAAGTGACCCATAGGAAGATGGGTGTAGAGCAAGATGCCTGCTGCAGAAGTTATTAAGTAAAGAATGGTGCTTACATTTCAACAGGAGTTCCTTTCGATTGTGAATAAAGTAAATGATACTGCCGTGCAATGCAGTTACATCTGATGTGAGCAAACTACAGTATCCCACTCACTTCACTGGATGCCTGCCTAATCCCTAGAGGTGCTTGATCTGTGAGGATTGAAAGAAACAGTTTATGAGTGTCGCTAACATGGAATGACAGAGAAGGCACTGGCAACCCACTCCAGTACTCTTGCCTGGAAACTTCCATGGATGGAGGAGCCTGGTAGGCTGCAGTCCATGGGGTCACTAAGAGTCGGACACGACTGAGCGATTTCCCTTTCACTTTCCACTTTCATGCATTGGAGAAGGAAATGGCAACCCACTCCAGTGTTATTGCCTGGAGAATCCCAGGGAGGGAGGAGCCTGATGGGCTGCCGCCTATGGTGTCACACAGAGTTGGACATGACTGAAGTGACCTAGCAGCAGCAGCAGCAACATAGAATGAAGAATATCTAGTTTGGTATCTGGCATGTAATTGATTCCAAAACTGCAAGTTTTGTTTATTTATCCTGATCCCAGAAAAGAACACTGGCATCTATTGGGTTGGCCAAAAAGTTCTTTTGGGTTTTTCTATAAGACAGTACGGAAAAACCTGAATGCACTTTTTGGCCAACCCAATATTTCCAGCTTTACTCAGAAGCCCAACGGTTCAATGTGGACATATAATCAAGAAAACCAACAAAATGGGTCATATGTAACAAGATGAGGAGACCAAGGGTGAAAGCAAAGCCAGAAGGGAGTGATGTCTTTATCAGGAGAGAAGAAAAATATTTAAATTCTTCAGTCTAAGAAAATAAAGGCTGGGACTTGCCCAGTGGTCCAGTGGTTAAGACTCCACACTTCCATTGCAAGGGGCATAGGTTTGATCCCTTGTTGGGAAGCTAAGACCCCGCACACTGCAGAAAGAAATGAAAGGCTGAGAGGAGACACAATTAAAACCATAAAATCTTAGAAGGTGTGAAAAGTGAGAATTTGTTCAGGATATATTTCTACTGCCTCTGACCTACCTCCATGGATGGGAAAACACAACCTCCCCATCCCATGGATGCTGGGCTTGGCCATGTGGTTTGTCTTGGTCAATGGAGTGGGGGCAGAGCTATATACCATCAACTGTGTGTGTGTGTGTGTGCGCGTGTGTGTGTGAGAGCTCAGCTCCGAGGCCTCTGGAAGCTTCTGACCTCCACCAGGAGAAGAACACGAACCGCAGCCTGTACCACAGCATGAGCCCTGTGGAGCAGACCCACAGTCTGGAACCAGTTCCAGCTGACCTGCAGACCCGTAAATGTGTACTTGGTGTCATTTATGCTGAGTTACAGGCTGCCTTTTCATGCAGCATTATTGCGACAAAAGCTGATCACTCTGGAGGGTACAGATGGCGAAAAACGTTTATAATTCCCCAAATGCCAGGACCAGGCATCTAGAGATTGTTCTATGGGAAACTTCAAAGGAGAAACCATTTCCACCTGGTCCCACATCTCTTTTATTTTGGCCACACTGTGTGGCATGCAGGATCATATTCCTCAACCCACAGTGTTCCACGCCCCCCTGCCAACCCGCCCCCCGCCTTGGGAGCCTGGACTCTTAACCACTGGACCACCAGGGAAGTCCTGAGTCCCTCTTCTTTAAAGCCTGCTTTCGCTTTCAATGTCCCTGCTCTCCGCTGCTCCCGATTGTTTTCAGTCATACTATGTGGGTAGATTTTCCCATCTTTTTATTTCCTCAAAATGAGCTGGTCTTTGGGCCATTTCTCAAAAAAGCAGAGTTTGGCTTCCTCTTTAATGATGCTAGTATCAAAGCTAGTAAAAAATAGTGTTTTCTTTTTTGGATGATTTTTATTGATTTATTTGTATATTTTGGCTGTTCCGAGCCTTCATTGCTGTGCGTGGGCTTTCTCTTGTTTCAGCGCGTGGGGTTTTCATTGCAGTGACTTCTCTTGTGGAGCACAGGCTTTAGGCTCATGGGCCTCAGTAGTTGTGGCCAGCGGGCTTAGTTGGTCTGTGGCATGTGGGATCTTCCTGGATCAGGGATAGAACCCATATCCCCTGCATTGCCAGGCAGATTCCTATCTGCTGTACCACCAGGAAAGTCCTAAATAGTGCTTTCTATGAGGTAGACAATGTTCTTCTAAGTGCTTGGCAAAGTTGAACTCAATTTTCACAGCCATCCTATGTGGTAAGCACTATTTATTCATTTCCATTTTATAGATGAAGAAACTGAGGCAATGGAATCTAAGTGATGGCCCCAAACAGCACAGGATTAATCTTAAAACAGTGAGGATTCAACCCTGGTAGTTTGACCCAACATTCCAAGCTTTTCCTATTGCCTTTTCCTTTTCATTGGTGGGTTAAATGAGTCAACAAATCTACGTTAACATTAGTCATGCAGAATTGGTTTATTGCCTCCTCAGATACCAGAAGGCCATAACTCATTATGTGTGTAGATGGCCTTGAAGAAATGAAGCTAAGGATGGAATTTTGCCCTGTGTCAAGTCACTAAGGAGATAACATAAAGGCGATATTTTTTTCTCATGCCCCATAGATCACACTTTAGTTTTAAGGAGGCCAAAGAATTAGCAAACTCAGACTTTAAAAGAAGAAATTTTGGCAAAAAAGTTAAGTGAATCCTATTTTTGGACCGTGTGTCTCCCACCTGTTCCTGCACCCCCAAGTGGTGGAGTGGGGGCCCTCCTGCCCCTGCCTCCCTGGGGCCAGGGCTCTGCCTCCTCCTGCTTGTTTGGATACTGGCAGATTCGGTTCCGGTGACCCTGCATCGTGTCCAGATACAAAATTCCACCTTCTCAGTGGTTCCTGCAAAAATATCAGTGAGATGAAGGATGTGATTGTTTTCTTTTTTTTTTTTTTTAATTGAAGACGTGTTAAGACACAGAGGAGGGGATCACATCACTAAGAATGCAACCTCCACTATCTCATGAGGTCCCTGAGCGGTGCTGCAGGTCACCCCCTTTTCAAATCCACGACACCCTCTGTACATGAAGCCTTGGATGGGCAGTCCCCAGCTCTGGCTGCTTCTTGCAAGAGGAACAGGCCCACCAAGCCATCCGTTTCTCTAGCTTTCAGTCACCCTCTCCCCTAAAATCCTGATAAATCCAATTTCTCTGTCTTATTACAGGTGTTCAGTCGCTCAGTCGTGTCCGACTCTGTGACTTCATGAGCTCTAGTCCATCAGGCTCCCCAGTCCATGGAATTCTCCAGGCAAGAATACTGGAGTGGGTTGCCACTTTCTTCTCCAGGGGATCTTCCCAACCCAGGGATTGAACTTGCCTCTCCTGCATTGGCAGGCAGAGTCTTTACCACGGAGCCACCAGGGAAGCCCATCCTGTTCCAGTAAGAAGTGCTAAAGAAAGTGGTGGGCTACAATGCCATCCTCTCACAAGAAAATCTCAAAATGAATAAAATAGTCAGCAAAATTGGTGGATATGGGATTAATATGCAAACAGCGATAGCATGCTGATTTATCTGCAACCAACAAGGACATAACCTTTATTATTATTCCATTAATAAATAATAACAAATGAATCAATGCCATCGAGAATATTTACCACAACTATAGGGTATAGTGTGCTGAGTTGCTTCAGTCATGTCCAACTCTTTGCGACCCTGTGGACTGTAGCCCGCCAGGCTCCTCTGTTCCTGGGATACTCCGGGCAAGAATACTGGAGTGGGTTGCCACGTCCTCCTCCAAGGGATAGGGTACTTCATGATAAGTCTAATAAAAGATACCTAGCAGATCAATTTAGCTCTTCTTTTGAGGGAGAATGGATTAAATAAACTGGATTATTCGTACAGTACAATTCTATAGTATAGCAATTAAAACGAATGATCCAAGACCCTCCTATATATCTACATGACTCAATCTTGAAAGAATAATGTTGAGTGAAAAAAGCAATTTGTAAAATGTATATAGTATATAGGCTTCATGTAAAAATTTAAAACATACAGTTGAATATATAAATATGTATCTGCATGAGAATGAAATTCACCTATTTTTAAGATGAGACTATCTCTAAAGAAAGAATTTGAAAAGGATGAGAGTAGAGTGGACTTTCTTTAAAAAATTCTAAGGTTATATACCTTAAATTTATAGTCTTGTATGTTAAATATATTCAATAAAAAATTCTAAGCAAGAAGGATATCTATGATGATATGTTAATTTTATATAATATGCATATTATTAATGCATATTAATATATATTGATTTTTATATTTATATGTTTGAAATATTTTATAATTATAAATTGAAATAGAAATTTTATATGGGTTCAAAAAGAACCCATGGGTTTTCAGACAATGATGAAAAGCCTTTTAACTTCTTTAATGACATGTTTTTGCTCTAATCATATATATTTCTTAATCTCCAAGACAAAAAGTATGTTATAAAATAAGAGATCAAACTCCCTGATTGAAATTTTATCATCACGGAAAGATCAGATCAGATGTGCAATGATTCGCCCTTATTTTGAGAGCTTCTGAGAGAATCCTGGGAGAAGGCAATGGCACCCCATTCCAGTACTTTGGAAAATCCCATGGATGGGGGGCTGCAGTCCATGGGGTCGCTAGGAGTCGGACACGACTGAGTGACTTCACTTTTACTTTTCACTTTCATGCATTGGAGAAGGAAGTGGCAACCCACTCCAGTGTTCTTGCTGGAGCATCCCAGGGACAGGGGAGCCTGGTGGGCTGCCATTTATGGGGTTGCACAGAGTCGGACACGACTGAAGCGACTTAGCAGCAGCAGCAGCAGCAGAGAGATTCCTGAAACAGGGCAAGTCGACTTATCACTCCTGCACCTCAGTTTTCAGATCTAGTGGCTGAACTAGGCTGTTAGCCCTGGCTAGCCTTTCCAGGTCTAACATTTATAAGCTCCTAGAACCCTAAGCTCTGTGTGAGCTTAGAACTCAGATCAGTGTGCGCAGTGGGGTGTGTTCCTGGCAGAGCTTAAAAGCAGTCTCTTTCTGTCAGATGGAGAGAATGAAGCACGGACTGCTCAGAGTACGGAGGACAGTGTGCAGAGGAAATCCACACCTGGACTTGGCAGAGCAATTCACACTGGCCGTGAGCAGAGGGATGCCGAGGGTGTCAGTCCTGCGGGTAAGACGATGACTGCCCTGTCCTCTTTGACAAGGGCAGCATCTAGGGAACAAGCATATTTCCTTTGTTCTTAAGTGTGGGGCTGTTTTGGATTCTACTTTAACATGCATTCAAATCTCATTAACTGTAGTAAAAATTGGATGGTGATTTACACATGCTCTAAATTCAATGGGCTTTCCAGATGGCTCTGTGGTAAAGTATCTGCCTGCCAAATCAGGAGACGCAGATTCGATCCCTGGGTCGGGAAGATCCCCTGGAGAAGAAAATGGGTACCTACTTCAGTATGCTTGCCTAGAGAATCCCATGGACAGAAGAGCCTGGTGGGCTACAGTCCATATGGTCACAGAGAGTCAGACATGACTGAGTGACTGAGGATGCACATGTGCATAAATTCAATAGTTGCAATTTTGTTTGAAATGTTTCTTATAATGGTATCATGGTCTTGTCTTTAAAGGAAAAAACCCTTAGTTTTTAAAACTATGTATTGAAATATTTATGGGTGAAATAACATTATGTCTTGGATTTGATTTAACGTGTGTTCTTGCCTGGAGAATCCCAGGGACGGCGAGGCCTGGTGGGCTGCCGTCTCTGGGGTTGCACAGAGTAGGACACAACTGAAGCGACTTAGCAGCAGCAGCAGAAGCAAAGATGGAAGAAGAGGGCGAGAGTCAAATTAAAGTAAGACTGGCCATGTGTTGGTACCTAGTGAAGCTGACCACCACTTGCCTGGGGCATTTTCCTGATCTGTTACCACACATCTGGTCTGAATTGATCTGCTTGCCATGCAATAACAAACTTTTTTTTTTAACTTTACAATATTGTATTGGTTTTGCCATACATCAAAATGAATCTGCCACAGGTATGCATGTGTTCCCCATCCTGAACCCCCCTCCCACCTCCCTCCCCCTACCATCCCTCTGGGTCGTCCCAGTGCACCAGCCCCAAGCACCCAGTATCGTGCATTGAACCTGGACTGGTGACTCATTTCATATATGATATTATACATGTTTCAATGCCATTATCCCAAATCATCCCACCTTCTCCTTCTCCCACAGAGTCCAAAAGACTGTTGTATACATCAGTGTCTCTTTTGCTGTCTCGTATACAGGGTTATTGTTACCATCTTTCTAAATTCCATATATATGTGTTAGTATACTGTATTGGTGTTTTTCTTTCTGGCTTACTTCACTCTGTATAATAGACTCCAGTTACATCCACCTCATTAGAACTGACTCAAATGCATTCTTTTTAATGGCTGAGTAATACTCCATTGTGTATATGTACCACTGCTTTCTTATCCATTCATCTGCTGATGGACATCTAGGTTGCTTCCATGTCCTGGCTATTATAAACAGTGCTGCGATGAACACTGGGGTACACATGTCTCTTTCAATTCTGGTTTCCTAGGTGTGTATGCCCAGCAGTGGGATTGCTGGATCATAAGGCAGTTCTTTTCCCAGTTTTTTAAGGATCTCCAACTGTTCTCTATAGTGGCTGTACTAGTTTGCATTCCCACCAACAGTGTAAGAGAGTTCCCTTTTCTCCACACCCTCTCCAGCATGTATTGCTTGTAGACTTTTGGATCGCAGCCATTCTGACTGGCGTGAAATGGTACCTCATAGTGGTTTTGATTTGCATTTCTCTGATAATGAGTGATGTTGAGCATGTTTTCATGTGTTTGTTAGCCATCTGTATGTCTTCTTTGGAGAAATGTCTATTTAGTTCTTTGGCCCATTTTTTGATTGGGTTATTTATTTTTTCTGGAATTGAGCTGTAGGAGTTGCTTGTATATTTTTGAGATTAGTTGTTTGTCAGTTGCTTCATTTGCTATTATTTTCTCCCATTCTGAAGGCTGTCTTTTCACCTTGCTTATAGTTTATTTTGTTGTGCAGAAGCTTTTTAAGTTTAATTAGGTCCTATTTGTCTATTTTTGCTTGTATTTCCAATATTCTGGGAGGTGGGTCATAGAGGATCCTGCTGTGATGTATGTCAGAGAGTGTTTTGCCTACGTTCTCCTCTAGGAGTTTTATAGTTTTTGGTCTTATGTTTAGATCTTTAATCCATTTTGAGTTTATTTTTGTATATGGTGTTAGAAAGTGCTCTAGTTTCATTCTTTTGCAAGTGGTTGACCAGTTTTCCCAGCACCACTTGTTAAAGAAATTGTCTTTAATCCATTGTATATTCCTGCTTCCTTTGTCAAAGATAAGGTGCCCATATGTGCGTGGATTTATCTCTGGGCTTTCTATTTTGTTCCATTGATCTATATTTCTGTCTTTGTGCCAGTACCATACTGTCTTGATGACTGTGGCTTTGTAGTAGAGCCTGAAGTCAGGCAGGTTGATTCCTCCAGTTCCATTTTTCTTGCTCAAGATTGCTTTGGCTATTCGAGGTTTTTTTTGTATTTCCATACAAACTGTGAAATTATTTGTTCTAGCTCTGTGAAGAATACCGTTGGTAGCTTGATAGGGATTGCATTGAATCTATAAATTACTTTGGGTAGTATACTCATTTTCACTGTATTGATTTTTCCAATCCATGAACATGGTATATTTCCCCATCTATTAGTGTCCTCTTTGATTTCTTTCACCAGTGTTTTATAGTTTTCTATATCAAATTGTCAGCATCCACTGGATCATGGAAAAAGCAAGAGAGTTCCAGAAAAGCATCTATTTCTGTTTTATTGACTATGTCAAAGCCTTTGACTGTGTGGATCACAATAAACTGTGGAAAATTCTGAAAGAGATGGGAATACCAGACCACCTGATCTGCCTCTTGAGAAATTTGTATGCAGGTCAGGAAGCAACAATTAGAACTGGACATGGAACAACAGACTGGTTCCAAATAAGAAAAGGAGTTTGTCAAGGCTGTATATTGTCACCCTGTTTATTTAACTTATATGCAGAGTACATCATGAGAAACGCTGGACTGGAAGAAACACAAGTTGGAATCAAGATTGCCAGGAGAAATATCAATAACCTCAGATATGCAGATGACAGCACCCTTATGGCAGAAAGTGAAGAGGAACTAAAAAGCCTCTTGATGAAAGTGAAAGTGGAGAGTGATAAAGTTGGCTTCAAGCTCAACATTCAGAAAACGAAGATCATGGCATCTGGTCCCATCACTTCATGGGAAATAGATGGGGAAACAGTGGAAACAGTGTCAGACTTTATTTTTCTGGGCTCCAAAATCACTGCAGATGGTGACTGCAGCCATGAAATTAAAAGACGCTTACTTCTTGGAAGAAAAATTATGACCAACCTAGATAACATATTCAAAAGCAGAGACATTACTTTGCCAACAAAAGTCTGTCTAGTCAAGTCTATGGTTTTTCCTGTGGTCATGTATGGATGTGAGAGCTGGACTGTGAAGAAGGCTGAGTGCCAAAAAATTGATGCTTTTGAACTGTGGTGTTGGAGAAGACTCTTGAGAGTCCCTTGGACTGCAAGGAGATCCAAGTAGTCCATTCTAAAGATCAGCCCTGGATTTCTTTGGAAGGAATGATGCTAAAGCTGAAACTCCAGTGCTTTGGCCACCTCATGCAAAGAGTTGACTCATTGGAAAAGACTCTGATGCTGGGAGGTATTGGGAACAGGAGGAGAAGGGGACGCCAGAGGATGAGATGGCTGGATGGCATCACTGACTCGATGGATGTGAGTCTGAGTGACCTCTGGGAGTTGGTGATGGACAGGGAGGCCTGGCGTGCTGCGATTCATGGGGTCGCAAAGAGTCGGACACGACTGAGCGACTGATCTGATCTGATATATAGGTCTTTAGTTTCTTTAGGTAGATATATTCCTAAGTATTTTATTCTTTTCGTTGCAATGGTGAATGGAATTGTTTCCTTAATTTTTCTTTCTATTTTCTCATTATTAGTGTATAGTAATGCAAGGGATTTCTGTGTGTTGATTTTATATCCTGCAACTTTACTATATTCATTGATTAGTTCTAGTAATTTTCTGGTGGAGTTTTTAGGGTTTTCTATATAGAGGATCATGTCATCTGCAAAACAGTGAGCGTTTTACTTCTTCTTTTCCAATTTGGATTCTTTTTATTTCTTTTTCTGTTCTGATTGCTGTGGCCCAAACTTCCAAAACTATGTTCAATAGTAATGGTGAAAGTGGGCACCCTTGTCTTGTTCGTGACTTTAAAGGAAATGCTTTAAATTTTTCACCATTGAGGATAATGTTTGCTGTGGGTTTGTCATATATAGCTTTTATTATGTTGAGGTATGTTCCTTCTATTCCTGCTTTCTGGAGAGTTTTTATCATAAATGGATGTTGAATTTTGTCAAAGGCTTTCTCTGCATCTTTTGAGATAATCATATGGTTTTTATTTTTCAATTTGTTAATGTGGTGTATTACATTGATTGATTTGCAGATATTGAAGAATCCTTGCGTTCCTGGGATAAAGCCCACTTGGTCATGGTGTATGATCTTTTTAATGTGTTGTTGGATTCTGACTGCTAAAATTTTGTTAAGGATTTTTGCATCTATGTTCATCAGTGATATTGGCCTGTAGTTTTCTTTTTTTGTGGCATCTTTGTCAGGTTTTGGTATTAGGGTGATGGTGGCCTCATAGAATGAGTTTGGAAGTTTACCTTCCTCTGCAATTTTCTGGAAGAGTTTGAGTAGGATAGGTGTCAGCTCTTCTCTAAATTTTTGGTAGAATTCAGCTGTGAAGCCGTCTGGACCTGGGCTTTTGTTTGCTGGAAGATTTCTGATTACAGTTTCAATTTCCATGCTTGTGATGGGTCTGTTAAGATTTTCTATTTCTTCCTGGTCCAGTTTTGGAAAGTTGTACTTTTCTAAGAATTTGTCCATTTCTTCCACGTTGTCCATTTTATTAGAATGACAAACTTTTAAATCAGCCTTAAGTTTGATTTTATAATGATCCAATTCTAAGATGTTTTCAGAGAAGACTGGAATTTTCAGCCTCGCCAGGAAGGAAGGCTACCATAGCCTTTCACATTGGATGGGCCAGTAGAGCGTGTCTTATGGGAAAAATTTACTCAGATTTGTTAAGTAGCTGTAAGATGGCAGGTATTGCTTGAGTTTCACTATTTTAAAAACATGTTTATTTGCTTATTTGGCTGCAATGTGTCTTTGTTGCAACACGCAGGATTTCCAGTCTTTGTTGCAGCATGCTGGATACATATATATTTTTTCAGTGGTAGCATGCAGGGTCTTTAGTTGTGGCACATGGGATCTTTTTTATTTTTTTTATTTTTTTATTTTTTTACAGTCCAGGTCTTTATTTTTACATCCATCAGGCCATGAAGTCATACGGAATGGGCTCCAACAGTTCGGGTTCCTTTCCATTGGTCCTCACAAAATGTGCTTCTCTGGGTGGAGCAGGCTGGCGCTTCAGCTGAACCCAAGCCCCTTTCTCTTTGGCTTCCTTCTTTTTCTGATCATTTTCCTTCACACGTTTCAGGAAGCTATCTCGGCTCTTAAAGTGCTTAATATGCTCCATACGCATATTAATTGTCTTGGCAAGAATCTTGCCCTTAACTTGTTTGTTTACAATGATGCGAACAGCATGCTGGGTAACATTGTAGACTCTCCCAGTTTTGCCATGGTGACATTTGTGGGCCATTCCTTTGTGAACACTACCCATTCCCTTGATATCTACAGTATAACCCTTCCTGTAGATTCGCATGTATGTGGCCCAAGGAACAACCCATGTTTTCTGAAAGGCCTGGAGAACATGTAGCGGGTACCCCGCCTCTATCCCTTTGTGTCGGTCATCTTGGCGAGTCACTGGAAGATGGCGGTTCTGGCCGAAAAGAAAGCTGGGATCTTTTTTAGTTGCAGCATGCAAACTCTTAGTTGTGGCATTTGTGGGATCTAGCTCCCTGACCAGGGATCAGACCTGGGCCCCCTGCGTTGGGAGTTCAGAGTCTTAGCCACTGGACCACCAGGGAAGTCCCTGAATTCACTGTTTTTTATTTTCAAAAAGTTGATTTAACTAGAAATACATGTTATTATCTCCATGGTAGAAATGAGAAAGCTTGACCTTGCCCAGGTCATATTGCTGACATGTTTGGAGTCAAGATTCTAGTCTGCAGATGAAATAAATCCAAAGTCTGTGTTCTTCTTTGCCACGTATCCTTGCTGTGTGGTCCAGTGGTAGAGATATCCATCTGGAAGCTTGTTAGGGATTTAGATGCTCAGACCTCATCCCGTCCTACTAAATCAGAATCTGCTTTTTAACAAGGTTCCCAAGGAATTCATGTGCACATTTAAACCATTTCAACATTGAGAAACCCTGCTGTACAAAACACCTGATAAATTTATTTCAAATAATAGTAAATATTTCTAATGTTTATTGAATCCTCACTATATGTCAGATTTCGTTTGCTTACTACTCATAACTCTATTAGAGGCTTTAGATCTGAAACAATTCCAAGGTTGCACAATTAGTAAGTGGTGGAGTCTAGATTTGAAGTGAAATTGGTCTGACTCTGGAGCCTGGACTGTAACCCATGACCCAACCGATGTCACTCTGAACACCTAATGCAAACACTTTATTTCATCTAAATGATGCAGATCTGCTATCTAGTTCACTCTATTTTTCATTAACATTGTTTAATCGAATACTTAGGTTGGATCATGTGGACAGTAATCTAAAATGTCAGATTCATTATAATATTGCTGCTATTTAAAGCAAAATTTTAAACCATGAGATCATATGGTCAATATACTTCTTAGACTAAAGCCAGTATATTAAAATATATATATGTGTATACCAGGCTAAAAATTCTAGTAGGTTATCTGGCTATTCCATTTACCAATGAACTGAAATATAAGTTAAGTTTGATTCGTTGAAGCAATCCTGAGATTTACAGAGGAAGAATTGGATAGGACACTCTACTTCCTGATGTCACCTTTATAGTACTCAGGAACGTTAATTTTCTGTTTCCTTTATTTCTTTCGGTTGTGCAGCATGCAGGATCTTAGTTTCCTGACTGTGGATTAGAGCCGCATCCCCAGGAATGAAAGTGCCGAGTCCTAACCTCTTTACCTCCAGGGAAGTCCCTCTGTTTTCTAATAGTAAAAATTTGAAGATCATTAGAATCTCCTTACGGAGAAGGAAATGGCAACCCACTCCAGTGTTCTTGCCTGGAGAATCCCAGGGACGGGGGAGCCTGGTGGGCTGCCGTCTCTGGGGTCGCACAGAGTCGGACATGACTGAAGTGACTTAGCAGCAGCAGCAGCAGCAGCAGAATCTCCTTAAGGGTGTCCCAGGTGGTGCTAGTGGTAAAGAACCTGCCTGCCAATGCAGGAGATGTGAGTTTGATCCCTGAGTTGGGAAGATCCCCTGGAGGAGGCCATGGCAACCCACTCCAGTATTCTTGCCTGGAGAATCCCATGGACAGAGGAGCCTGATGGGCTTACAGTCTATAGGGTCGCAAAGAGCAGGACATAACTGAATCGATTTAGCATGCACTGAATCGATTAAGAATCTCAAAAACCTCCAAATAAACAACCCTTTAATTTTACATGGTGTAAAATAACTGATTCATTTTGCTTATTAGAAACTTCCCACTGGGCACCTCTTTCATCCTCTTTCCCATGTGAGGAAAAAAGAAATGAACATAATGTTTTTGTTGGTGCAGAATATAATAGGTTATACTCCTAGGATTACTTTTAGTCAAAGCAATAAGAAACCATAATTAGCTCTAGACTAAAGTAGACTAAATTGTTATGAATATGAAATCACCTGCAGCCCCAAAAGACAGTACATTTCTAAAAGCGCCGTGGAATAAAAGGGGGGAATGCCATGGAATTTCCTATTTTTTGCCTCAGGTAGAGCCCCCAGAGTAGAAAAATGTAAGGACCTTGATGATCTAATGTTGACAGATCTCAATCTATAAAGTCAGTTATTAAATATATTCTCCTTTAGGGAATTAGGGTGGCAAGAGTGTAATTTTGGAAATCTAAGAAGTAAGCCGCAGTGAAATCACTATTCCTTTACAAAGGTAATGGACTTGAACTTGAGAGCATCTGATTACAAGGAAATGAGATCCTCCAAAAACATATGTAATAAGTATCCAGCTAGCAATACATTAATCAGTGGACCTCTCTCTTTCTTCTTTTTGGTGGTAAAAAACAGATTAAAGCAACAATGACAACTAAGCATTCTAAAAATCCTATTTATTCAGTATTAAAAACGTATAGTAGATAATTAAAATGCTTAGATAAACATTCCTCTAGCCTAAAAGATAAGCCCCTTTGTTTTCCCTGTGTGTCACTGAGCATCTACTCCATGTGAATATGGATTGATTTACAGGTTTTTACCCTTTCATTCATCACCCATTTTTCCAGGCATGAACATGGGTATTATTCTGAGAAGCTCAGCCTGAAATGAAAAGACAGTTCTAATAATTGCTTTATTTTGGAATTTTAAAAAATATTCAGAGCATAGTATTTTTCAATGATATATTTCAAAGCAAATGAAGCGTTTTTTCTGTGTAAACTGTGGTCCTCAGGTATGCTTACACACACACATATGCATACACAAGCAGTTTTTTTTTTTTTTTTTTAAAGAAAGAAGGGCATGGATTTCAATTTTGACCCAGAAATAGAAGAGATTATTTTTCAGCTGTTTTCCATTCAAGGGGGAAAAACGCCTAAGAAAGTCTGTTCCTGCTTTCTCCTCTCAGGCTGTTTCCCCCTCTCTTTCTTTGTCTAAGACATGAAGTTCTTTCAGGGCTCACCTGTAAAAGTCCTAGGTGAGTGGTAGGAGAGAGGGTAGGTGTGTAATTTAGAGGGATTGGTGACTGAAATGTGAATTGAATACCCATCACTGCATTCATTCTATGGAGGTACTTAGAATGAGATAAACACAACTCAAAGGAAAGCAAAAAAAGCAAGATTAGGCATATTTTCCCTCTAATCGGGTCCATGGGTCTCCTGCTGGGAAAGTTTGTAAGCAGAGACTCTGCCAATTCTAGAATTATTGCTTTTTCTCAAACATCGGGATGTTAAAAAAAAAAAGTCATATATTATGTAGGGGACTCTTGAACTTCTTTTATTGTTTGAATTGTTCATAGAGTCAGCCTCTAAGGGGTCACTCCTGGCCTTGCTTATTTCCTTTTGCTAGCATTTGGCGCAGTGGGTGAAGCAAGTCTTATTTGAAAATCTGCCAGAGACAGCCGGTGGGAGCTGGTGCAAGAGGAAGCAGCTCGAGGGGTGGCTGCTTTGTCCCAGTTCTCAAACACAGAGGGAGCCATCCCTGGCAGAAAGAGGAAGTGGCCTGCACCAGCCCCACCCCCCACCTCAGCCCTCCATCCCTCAGCCCTCCAGAAGGTTCTCCCCCCTAACCAGTTTTCTGCAGAGCTCTTGTGCCTGCAAATGATCACTTTTCTTGAGAAAAATAATCCCTAACTATATAGCCTTGTGGAGAAGGCAATGGCACCCCACTTCAGTACTCTTGCCTGGAAAATCCTATGGATGGAGGAGCCTGGTGGGCTGCAGTCCATGGGGTCGCGAAGAGTCAGACACTTCTGAGCTACTTCACTTTCACTTTTCACTTTCATGCATTGGAGAAGGAAATGGCAACCCACTCCAGTGTTCTTGCCTGGAGAATCCCAGGGATAGGGGAGCCTGGTGGGCTGCTGTCTCTGGGGTCGCACAGAGTCGGACACGACTGAGGTGACTTAGCAGCAGCAGCAGCATATGGCTTTGAGGAAGCTGATGAGTAAGCAGGGGATGATGGTTGACAGAGAGGAGACATAGCTCCTCAGTGATGGAAAGCCGGAGAGAGGAGCTGTCTCCCCTCTAACTAGGGCTCCATTTCCCACTTCCAGGCTCAGTGGCTCAGCTGAATTAGAAGCCAAACTAAAGAGGATATCTGGGGTACCCCCCGGGGTATCGCAGCAGGATCTAAGACTTCCTCATACAACAGCAGGATACTATTATTGAGAAACCTAGAGAGGCCCAGAGCCTCTTAAGAAAAGGTAAATCAGTATTCAGACAGCATCTTAAAGTAGCAAGAGGATGTGGAATACATTTTAGAAGGATTTTGGCTCAGTGGTAAAGAATCGGCCTGCCAATGCAGAAGACTCAAGAGCTGCAGGTTCCATCCCTGGGTCAGGAAGATCCCCTGGAGTAGCAAGTGGTGACCCACTCCAGTATTCTTGCTTGGAAAATCCCAAAGACAGAGGAGCTTGGTGGGCTACAGTCCATGAGATCACAAAAAGTCAGACAACTGAACACTCACGTGCACACACACATACATATCAAAAAGTGGCTAACATATTGTAAAAGAGAGCTCCTGCTTTCAAGTATTAAAGAATTTTTTAAATTCCTTTTTCCTCTTGAAATGCACAAACACCATCATCGTCATCATTATCCACTATCCCAGGCCATCATTATCCTGAAATTTTAGAAACCTGGTGACAAAGAGTAAATCTGTTCCTTTATTCATACCTACAACAAATCTTGTGCTGTGTTCTAGGCACAAAGTGCTACATTAGTGAAGCCCCCACAGAGATTAAGTTGTAATAACTAAGTAAATTCTATACAGTCCACCCTTTGTATCTGTGGGTTCTACATCCACAGATTGAACCAACCTCAGATTAAAAGTATTTGGAAAGGGAATTCCGCAGTGGTCCAGTGGTTAGGACGCCACACTTCTACTATAGGACTACCAAGGGCACGGTTCAGTTCAGTCGCTCAGCCCTGTCCAACTCTTTGCAACCCCATGGACTGCAGCAGACCAGGATTCCCTGTCTATCAAAACTCCCAGAGCTTGCTCAAACTCATGTCCATTGAGTCAGTGATGCCATCCAACCATCTCATCCTCTGTCATCCCCTTCTCCTCCCGCCTTCAATCTTTCCCAGCATCAGGGTCTTTTCAAATTCAGCACTTAGCATCAAATGGCCAAAGTACTGGAGGTTCAGCTTCAACATCAGTCTTTCCAATGAACACCCAGGACTGATCTCCTTCAGGATGGACTGGTTGGATCTCCTTGCAGTCCAAGGGATTCTCAAGAGTCTTCTCCAACACCACAGTTGAAAGGATCAATTCTTTGGCGCTCAGCTTTCTTTATAGTCCAACTCTTACATCCATATATCACTACTGGAAAAACTATAGCTTTGACTAGATGACCTTTGCTGCTGCTGCTGCTGCTAAGTCACCTCAGTCGTGTCTGACTCTGTGTGACCCCATAGATGGCAGCCCACCAGGCTCCCCCATTCCTGGGATTCTCCAGGCAAGAACGCTGGAGTGGGTTGCCATTTCCTTCTCCAATGCATGAAAGTGAAAAGTGAAAGTGAAGTCGCTCAATCGTATCCGACTCTTAGCGACCCCATGGACTGCAGCCTACCAGGCTCATCTGTCCATGGATTTTCCAGGCAAGAATACTGGAGTGGGGTGCCATTGCCTTCTCCAAGATGACCTTTATTGGCAAAGTAATATCTCTGCTTTTTAATATGGTGTCTAGGTTGGTTACAACTTTTCTTTCAAGGATCAAGCATCTTTTAATTTCATGGCTGTAGTCACCATCTGCAGCGATTCTGGAGCCCAAGAAAATAGTCTCACTGTTTCCACTGTTTCCCCATCTATTTGTCATGAAGTGATGGGACCAGATGCCATGATCTTAGTTTTTTGAATGTTTAATTTTAAACCAGCTTTTTCACTTTCCTCTTTCACATTCATCAAGAGGCTTTTTAGTTCTTCTTTGGTTTCTGCCATAAGGGTGTTATCATCTGCATATCTGAGGTTATTGATAATTCTCCTGGCAATCTTGATTCCAGCTTGTGCTTCATCCAGCCCAGCATTTTGCATGATGTACTCTACATATAAGTTAAATAAGCAGGGTGACAGTATACAACCTTGGTGTACTCCTTTCCCAATTTGGAACCAATCTGTTGTTCCATGTCCTGTTCTAACTGTTGCTTCCTGAAAGCTGCATACAGCTTTATCAGGAGGCATGTAAGGTGGTCTGGTATTCCCATCTCTTTAAGAATTTTCCAGAGTTTGTTGTGCTCCATACAGTCAAGGCTTTGTAGTCAATAAAGCAGAAGTAGATTTATTTTCTGGAACTCTCTTGCTTTTTCGATGATCCAGTGGATGTTGGCAATTTGATCTCTGGTTCCTCTGTCTTTTCTAAATCCAGCTTGAACATCTGGAAGTTCACGGTTCATGTACTGTTGAAGCCTGGCTTAGAGAATTTTGAGCATTACTTTGCTAGCGTGTGAGATGAGTACTATTGTGTGGTACTTTGAGTATTCTTTGGCATTGTCTTTCTTTGGGATTGGAAGGAAAACTGACCTTTTCCAGTCCTGTGGCCACTGCTGAGTTTTCCAAATTTGTTGGCATATTGAGTGCAGCACTTTCACAGCATCATCTTTTAGGATTTGAAATAGCTCAGCTGGAATTCCATCACCCATACTAGCTTTGTTTGTAGTGATGCTTCCTAAGGCCCACTTGACTTTACATTCCAGGATGTCTGGCTCTAGGTGAGGGATCACACCATTGTGGTTATCTGGGTCATTAAGATCTTTTTTGTATGGTTTTTCTGTGTATTCTTGCCACCTCTTCTTAATATCTTCTGTTTCTGTTAAGTCCATACCATTTCTGTCCTTTATTGTGCCCATCTTTGTATGAAGTGTTTCCTTGGTATCTCTAATTTTATTGAAGAGATCTCTACTCTTTCCCATTCTATTGTTTCCCTCTATTTCTTTGCACTGGTCATGGAGGAAGGCTTTCTTCTTTCTCCTTGCTATTCTTTGGAATTCTGCATTCAGATGGGTATATCTTTCTTCTTTGCCTGTTCGATGCCTAGTCTGGGAACTAGGACCCCCTATGCCAATTGGTGTGGCCAAGAAAAAAAATATTTGGGAAAAAAGCTCCAGAAAGTTCCAGAAAGCAAAACCTGAATTTGCCTTGTTCAGGCAACTATTTAAATAGCATTTACAACTATTTATATAACAGTTACATTGTATTTACAACTATTTACATAGTATTTACATTATATTAAGGGCTTCCCTGGTGGCTCAGATGTAAAGTGTCTACAATGTGGGAGACCTGGGTTCGATCCCTGGGCTGGGAAGATCCCTTGGAGAAGGAAGTGGCAACCCACTCCAGTATGCTTAACCTGGAAAATCCTGTGGACCGAGGAGCCTGGTAGGCTACAGTCCATGGGTAACAAAGAGTTGGACATGACTGAGTGACTAACACTTACTTATGAGGTATTATAAGAAATTGAGAGATGATTAAGGGCTTTCTTGGTGGCTCAGCTAGATGTTCAAGTTGGTTTTAGAAAAAGCAAAGAAACCAGAGATCAAATTGCCAACATCTGCTGGATCATCAAAAAAGCAAAAGGGTTTCAGAAAAACATCTATTTCTGCTTTATATAAAGGCTATGCCAAAGCCTTTGACTGCGTGGATCACAATAAACTGTGGAAAGTTCTAAAAGAGATGGGAATACCAGACCACTTCACCTGCCTCTTGAGAAACTTGTATGCAGGTCAGGAAGCCACAGTTAGAACTGGACATGGAACAACGACTGGTTCCAAACAGGAAAAGGAGTACACCAAAGCTGTATATTGTCACCCTGCTTATTTAACTTATATGCAGAGTACATCATGAGAAACACTGGGCTGGAGGAAGCACAAGCTGGAATCAAGATTACCAGGAGAATTATCAATAACCTCAGATATGCAGATGACACCACCCTTATGGCAGAAAGTGAAGAAGAACTAAAAAGCCTCTTGATGAAAGTGAAAGAGGAGAGTGAAAAAGTTGGCTTTAAGCTCAACATTCAGGAAACCAAGATCATGGCATCCAGTCCCATCACTTCATGGCAAATAGATGGGGAAACAGTGGAAACAGTGCCTGACTATTTTTGGGGGCTTCAAAATCACTGCAGATGGTGACTGTAGCTATGAAATCAAAAGACGCTTACTCCTTGGAAGGAAAGTTATGACCAACGTAGATAGCATATTAAAAAGCAGAGACATTACTTTGCCGACAAAGGTCTATCTAGTCAAGTCTATGGTTTTTCCAGTGGTCATGTATGGATGTGAGAGTTGGACTATAAAGAAAGCTGAGTGCCAAAGAATTGATGCTTTTGAACTGTGGTGTTGGAAAAGACTCCTTGGATTGCAAGGAGATCCAACCAGTCCATCCTAAAGGATATCAGTCCTGAGTGTTCACTGGAAGGACTGATGTTGAAGCTGAAACTCCAATACTTTGGCCACCTGATGCAAAGAGCTGATTCATTTGAAAAGACCCTGATGCTGGGAAAGATTGAAGGTGGGAGGAGAAGGGGACGACAGAGGATGAGATGGTTGGATGGCATCACCGACTCAGTGGAGATGAGTTTGAGTAATCTCCAGGAGTTGATGATGGACAGGGAGGCCTGGCATGCTGCAGTCCATGGGGTCACGAAGAGTTGGACGCAACTGAGTAACTGAGCTGAACTGGTGGCTCAGCAATAAAGAATCTGCCTGCCAATGCAGGAGACACAGATTTCATCCCTGAGTCAGGAAGATCTCCTGGATAATAAAATGGCAACCCATTCCAGGATTCTTGCCTAGGGAATCTCATGGACAGAGGAGTCTGGTGGGCTACAGCCCATGGGGTTGCAAAAGGGTCAGACACGACTTAGTCACTAAACAACAAAGAGATGATTGAAGTATATGGAGGGTATGTGAAGGTTTAATGCAAAACTATCCCACTTCATATACTTGAGCATCTATGGATTTTGGTATCTGTTTGGGGGTCCTGGAACCAATCCCCTGCAGATATAGAGGATGACGGTAGTAGGTTATGAAGTAATAATCTGTACATCTTATACTGTGTCCGAAGGTAGTGTTATGGAAAACAAAAAGACAGGCAAGATAAGAATAACCTGGATTTGCAGAGGTTAAGATTTAAATTTCAGCATTGAATGGGATAGTCAGGGTAGACTTCATCTAGAAGCTAAGAACTGAACAAAGACATTGAAGGTGGAGAGGGAGGTAGCCAGGTAGCTATTTGGGGAAAGATATTGGTTTGGCAGCTCCTTATCTCCTTCATGGGTTTCCCTGGTGGTTCAGATGGTAAAGAATCTGCCTGCAGTGTGGGAGACCAGAGTTCGAGCCCTGGGTTGCGAAAGATATCATGGATGAGGAAATGGCAACCCATTTCAGTATTTTTGCCTGGAAAATCCTATGGGCAGAGGAGCCTGGTGGGCTGCAGTCCATGGGGTCACAAAGAGTTGGGAATGATTGAGTGACTTTCAAATGATTTTCACTTTCAATATCTCCTTCATGGCAGAGGGAACAGCTAAATCAAAGAGATACACAATATGTTTAAAGAATAGCAGTGGTACCAGTGTGTCTGAGTGGGGAAACTGAGGGATCAACTAGAGCAGAAAAGTCCAGAGAGGCAATGGAGGCCAGATTCTGTAGACTTTGTGAGTCATTGAAGGAGTTTGGAGTTTACTCTGATTGAAATGAGAAACCACTATAGGATTTTGAATAAAAGAGTAAAATGATATATATATATATTTTTAAAGCCAGCTTGTGAGGTCTTAGTTTCCTGACCAGGGATTGAACCCAGGCCACAGCAGTGAAAGCCCTGAGTCCTAACCACTGGACCACCAGGGTACTCCTGGCTCATATTTTTTAAAGATCCCTCCAGCTGCTGTATTGAAGAGCCTTTTATAGCAATTCAGGCAAGAGAAGATAGCTCACAGTAGCATCAGAGGGTGAGTGTTAAGAAGTTGGATTGTGGGTATATTTTGAAGGTAAAGACTTTTGGATTCCTGATGTATTCACTTGTGCTGTGTGAAGTGAAAGGAGGAGTCAAGAATAACTTAGGCAATAAGGAACTGCTACCTAGGGGGTTAGGTCAGGGGTCCCCAACCCCCAGTACTTGTCTGTAGCCTGTTAGGAACCAGGCCACACAGTAGGAGGTGGGTGGCAGGCAAGCAAGTGAAGCTTCATTTGTATATACAACTGCTCCTCATCACTCAAATCCCCCTTCTTTATCCATGGAAAAATTGTCTTCTATGAAACTGGTCCCTGGTGCCAAAAAGGTTGGGGATCACTAGGTTAGGTGATGGGTGAAACAGAATTTGGGGGGAGAGGTCAGATACTCAGTTTAAAGCATGCTGAGTTTGAGACTGCTGTTCAATATCCAAGTGAAAATGTGGAAGAAACAGTTGGGATGTATTAATCTGGAGTTCTAGATGGAGCTCTGGGCTGGAGAGAAAAATCTGAGAGATTTATCATACAGGTGGAATTTATTGAGACTATATGAGATCACCAAAGGATTGGGTATAGATAGAGAAGAGGAACAAACACTGAGCCCTGAGCCATCAAGTGGCCAAGAAAATGAGGAAATGGTGGAGGAGACTGAGGAGGAGCAGCTAGTGACACAGGAAAAAAACTGCAAGAGAACATGGTGACCAGGAAGCCACGTAAAGAAGAATAGCAAGCAAGATGATTAGCTATAGAATATGTTGCTGAAAGGCTAAAAAGACAAGGAAGTAGAATTTACCATTGGATTTAGTAATAAGGAGATCATTGACTACAAGCATAAGAGCAGTTTCTGTGGAGTCATGGGGTAAAAATATGATTGCAGTGAGTTCTAAGGCCTAAGGGGAAGAGGAATTGAAGATACCATGTAAAGACAAATATTTTAAAGAGTTTTGCTGTAAAAAGGAGGAAAGAAATGCAGCTGTAGCTGGTGAAAGAGTAGGGAGGGCCAAGAGAAAATGATCCAGTTGAAATCAATCAATGATTATCTAGAGAAAGCGGGGGAGAATTGTTGGAGCAATGCCCTTGAGTGGTGGGGAGGAGATGGAATCTAGTGCAGAAGTGGGGCTGTTGGTTTAGTGTAAGAGGATGAATTATTTGTCTATGATACTTGGCAGGATAATTAGTATGACAGTGCAGAAATGGAAAGGGGTATGTGTGTTAGTGGAAATCTGTGCAAGTTCTAAAGGCCTCCAAATAGGAAAAAAAAAAAAAAAAAAAGACCACATAACAAAGGAGTAGGAATCAGAATGGCTTTGGATTTCTCAATGACAGCACTAAAATCTAGCAGAGAAGGGGTAAAGGCCTTAAAAAAACATAAGGGAAGATAATTTGCATCCTAAGAATTCTATACCCAGCCAACCTGTCACTGAGTATAGACCATCTGCATTTCCAAACAGACAAGGTGAGCTGGGTATCTTCTGTTTGCTCTTCCCAATCCCTTTTTGTGCTCAGATAGGTAAACGTGCATGGATTCCTTTGCTTGAGTTCTCTTGCCTTTTGGCTTCTGATGGCTTTGGCAAATGGGACACTGGTGGGATACCTCAGGGCAGAAGGAGAGAGGTCAGTGCTGTGTTCATTTACTCAAAGCCACAAATCTTGCTCACCAACACTTTTCTTACAGGTACAGCTCTCTGGATTCTAGTGAACGTTCCTTCCTTTTTCCCTTCAGCCCTAAATCTTCCTGCTCTTGCTAACCCCATCTCTTAAGATCATTAATACCTTTATCAATTATTCCCTCATTAAGCTTTCACCTGGACCTTAATTGAATACAGGTCTCCCAAAACGTAGCCATATCCTTTTTTTTTTTTTCTCTCATAAAACCAACGGAGGAAGTTCTCTACTAAAATACGAAAGAAGACACAGGAATGAGGCAAACAGAATCCGCACAACAATGGTGAAAGGAGCTTGCAGGATGACATCTGTGTCTTAGGTAAACAGAACAACCAATTCTAATTGCAGCAGCCGGGATAGCAGTGACAGTGCAGGAATTTCACACCCGCTACGAGGTTTGTGGATCTGAAGTGGGGAGAGAGAGAGAGAGACAGAGCATTGTTCCCCTGACACACCCCAAGACGCCCTGCTGCAGCCCAGGACTGCGGGAGGGGTGGGGGTGGGGGCAAACAACCCGCAGAGCTTAGGACCGGCGCTGCGGCAGGGCGGCCGGCCGGGTAATCTGCGCACGCGCATCCCCGCCGCGCCGGCCAGCCTGCAGCGCACGCGCAGTTCGCCCTCTCTTACTCCGTCAGTCCCTGCAGAGCTTGGGTCCCACCCCCGCAGGCCCCGCCCCGCTCCCGTGCGCCGAACGCCCCATATCCGGGTTCCCGCCGCCGCCGCCGCGCTCATTCAGCTTTGCCGGGAGCGGTGTGATTCCCGACCAAGATGGCGGCCGTGGGGCGAGTCGGCTCGTTCGGTTCCTGTCCGCCAGGATTAACCGCGACTTACACAGGCGGCCCCTTGGCCAACGAGCTAGCGTCGGGCAACGGCGGCGCCGCGGCAGGCGACGACGAGGACGGACAGAACCTTTGGTAAGGATCGCAGCCCTCCCTGGTCCCCGCCGGCAACGCCGGTCCGGGGATGGTCCAGGGTCGCGTGCCCGCCGGGGCTCGGTGCCCGGCCCAGGCCGCCGCGTTCTCGGCCGCCCCGGTCCGGGCGTGGAGGCCGGGGCACCCCCTCCGGCGTGGGGCCCCGGCCTGAGCGTGCGCCTTGTTCCCCGCCAGGTCCTGCATCCTCAGTGAGGTCTCCACCCGCTCGCGCTCCAAACTCCCGGCGGGGAAGAACGTGCTGCTGCTGGGTAAGTGCCCCCAGCTGCTCCGCCCTGCGCGGCGTCCTCCCGGGCCTGGGTCCGGGTCCGCCCGCCGCGCTCTGACTGGCTTTGTGCGGACAGCCTGGCCGGGCCCCGCCCCGCCTTCCGACCTGTCGCTGACAGCTGGGGAGAAGAGAGACTGGGACCCCCGCCCCGGGACCTGCAAGGACCCGCCCTCCCCAGAACCCGTCTCCTGCCCTGGGTGTGTGTGGGGGTGGCCCTGACAGCCTCCTCTGGGACGGACAATGCGATAGCCCATCGGAGAGAGCTCGTGGCTTGGGCTTTACGTCGAAAATAAGGACGGTTTTTCTTTCATAACAAAAATTGGTAGCAGGAGACTCTTCGCCAGAGTTGTGTTGCAAATAGCATGCCGTCAATATTTAATAGTAAGCTCTTTGTGTAATTGACAGAAGCTAGAAAGGAGACTTGGTAGTTGTGGTAAATGTTCTTATTTGAGTCAGCTTTTATAGGTACAATGGGCTCGTTTTGCAGCTGCCTTTTTCACTGACACCTATAGGGCAGTAAACAGCTTTCTCGTTCAGCCCCTTTGGCCAGATGGGTGTAATAAGGAGAAATGGTCTAATGTGTCGAGTGTCCTGATTGTTCTGTATCCCCTCTGCTCTCTGGGAGTTAGGTGTTTGTTTCTTTACTTAGTCTGCGGGTGGACGTGGAGAACAATTCACAGGTTCACGTTTTTGCAGGCTTAGCTCCAAAGTCATTTAGAGGAGAGATTTCTTTCATACTCTTTCGGTGTGAAAATTTGAAGTTTGGCTCATAAGATGACGGTTAAATTTTAAAACTTTGGTATTGATGCCTCAAGACGTTTTATGTGCATTTAAAAACAGGAAAGGAAACAATTCAAATCTGTCAGGGTCTGCTTTTAATGGGAATGTTTAAATAAAAACATATCGTTTTTCATGAACTGCTGCCAGTCTGCAGTGTGATTCTTGACGTTAATTGAAGTTAATGAAGCTCTTTGAAAAATTAGTGTTACCTTTGTTTTTAATGTGATTGAAAGTATCTATTGCGGATTCACCCGGGTTCCCTCATGACCCTATCACATACTAGTCCTATGATCCGAAGCAGGTTCTTTGACTTCTATGACCCTCAGTTTCTTCTCTCTTAAAATTGACCTTATAGAAATAATACCTACTTCTTCTTATGGGGACCACTGAGTGAGATAATGTTTGTGAACTGATAACAGCACAGTGACGTGTTGTGAATCTCTTTTAAGTGGATTAGAAAATATTTTTATTTAAAAAATTGAGTTAGTACCTACATAAGTGGTAATATAGGCCAGAGACAGAATCCAAAAGCAAAAAAAGAAAAAAATCCAGAAAATATTTTCGATCTACTAGCTTAAACAAATTTCTATTAAGTGCTTAAACTAAAATGTACCTAACACAGCTTGACCTCATTGAGGTGGGTTGTATTTTTATTTATTTTTTTGGTTGTATTTTTAAATACTCTCAAGACTACTTTGCAGATGCTGCCGCTGTTAAGATAAGATCCTGATTTTTGTTTTTATTTTAGAAGTTCTTCCCAACTAATCCTTAGTGCATTAGATGTTACTTACATGGTTCTGTTTCTAGTGAAACAAAAGTGACAGCTTTGTTCATTTCGTGATGTGTCCAGTTTGCACTGAGGTTGCACCATGCTTTTTAAACCCTTTTTTAAACTTGTCTTTGGGTCAAAGACTGAGTATACTTAGAGGCCCTAGACTTCCATCCCTCCAAACTTAGAATAGATTGTTCTATATCTTCTCTGCTGTAAAATAAATTCCTTTTGTATGAGTTTTTCCAGCTCCACCTGATACCAAGTTATGCACGTTTATAATTAAAAAAATTTTTTGGGGGGTACTATTTCTACTGGGATTTCATCAGAGTCCTTTTCAGCTTTGGGAAAAAGCTGACAACAGATTTTTATACTGATTACATAACCAGGTTTAATTTTCTGGAATACCTCTTAAAGATTTCTTAAGCATATTTCACCATTGTGTACTATGGCTGCCTTCAGTTTATGCTGGTGGAAGAGAAGAACGTATAAATGGGGATTGTGGTTTTCTTTGTTGTGAGTTTGGAGGTGCTAGGCAAAGGATGCTTGGCTCACATATGTCTTTCATAATATGAATTATGGTGATCTCTGGAGTCCCATATTTAAAAAAACCAAATCTGAGACTAAAAAGATTTTACATTTCCAACTGCTATGTAAAACAGGAACAGCGATCAAACATTATATATCCTGAACACACATGGCAGTTTAGCTTTACCTTACTTTGCAGCCTACCCTCCCACTGCCTGGGGTGGAAGGACTCAAAACTGGCAATATTTGCCTGTGTGTGAGCCATCCTCAACACATTTTCTTTTCTTTCTTATTTTAAAACTTTTTATTGGAGTATGCTATGCTATGCTATGCTATGCTAAGCTAAGTCACTTCAGTCGTGTCTGACTCTGTGTGACCCCATAGACGGCAGCCCACCAGGCTCCACCGTCCCTGGGATTCTCCAGGCAAGAACACTGGAGTCGGTTGCCATTTCCTTCTCCAATGCATGAAAGTGAAAAGAGAAAGTGAAGTCGCTCAGTCATGTCCGACTCTTAGCGACCCCATGGACTGCAGCCTACCAGGCTTCTCTGTCTGTGGGATTTTCCAGGCAAGAGTACTGGAGTGGGGTGCCATTGCCTTCTCCGTTATTGGAGTATAGTTGCTTTATATTGTTGTTAGTTTCTGTTGTACAGCAAAGTGAACCAGCAGTACATCTAACCCTCTCTCTTTTAGATTTCCTTCCCATTTAGGTCACCACACCCACTAAGTAGAGTTCCCTGGCCTATATAGTAGGTTCTCATTAGTCATATAATCTGTATATAGTAGTATGAGTATGTCAGTCCCAGTCTCCCAGCTCATTGCTGCCTCCCCTCCCCACTTTGATATCCATTGGTTTGTTCTCTACATCTGTGTCTGTTTTGCTTTGCAGATAAATTCATCTGTATCATTTCTAGATTCCACATATAAGCAGTATTACATGTTTTTTTCTCTTTCTGTCTTTACTTTGTGTGAGTCTTTAGGTTTATCCATGTCTCTGCAGATGACGCTATTTCACTCCTTTTAATGGCTGAGTAGTAGTTCATCAGGGGCTTCCCGGATGGTTCAGATGGTAAAGAGTCTGCCTGCAGTGTGGGAGACCTGGGTTCGATCCCTGGGTTGGGAAAATCTCCTGGAGAAGGAAATGGCAGCTGACTCCAGTATTCTTGCTTGGAAAATCCCATGGACGGAGGAGCCTGGCAGGCTATAGTCCAGTTCAGTTCAGTTCAGTTGCTCAGTCATGTCCGACTCTTTGTGACCCCGTGAACTGCAGCACGCCAGGCCTCCCTGTCCATCACCAACTCGCGGAGTCCACCCAACCCATGTCCAATGAGTCGATGATGCCATCCAACCATCTCATCCTCTGTCGTCCCCTTCTCCTGCCCTCAATCTTTCCCAGCATCAGGGTCTTTTCTAATGAGTCAGCTCTTTGCATCACATGGCCAAAGTACTGAAGTTCAGCCTCAACATCAGTCCTTCCAATGAACACCCAGGACTGATATCCTTTAGGACGGACTGGTTGGATCTCCTTGCAGTCCAAGGGACTCTCAAGAGTCTTCTCCAACACCACACTTCAAAAGCATCAATTCTTCGGCACTGGGCTTTCTTTATAGTCCAACTCTCACATCCATGCATGACCACTGGAAAAACCATAGCCTTGACTAGGTGAACCTTTGTTGACAAAGTAATGTCTCTGCTTTTGAATATGCTATCTAGGTTGGTCATAACTTTCCTTCCAAGGAGTAAGCATCTTTTAATTTCGTAGCTACAGTCACTATCTGCAGTGATTTTGGAGCCCCCCAAAATAAAGTCAGCCACTGTTTCCCCATCTATCTGCCATGAAGTGATGGGACCGGATGCCATGATCTTTGTTTTCTGAATGTTGAGCTTTAAGCCAACTTTTTCACTCTCCTCTTTCACTTTCATCTAGAGGCTTTTTCGTTCTTCTTCACTTTCTGCTGTAAGGGTGGTGTCAACTGCATATCTGAGGTTATTGGTGTTTCTCCCGGCAATCTTAATTCCAGCTTGTGCTTCCTCCAGCCCAGTGTTTCTCATGATGTACTCTGCATATATGTTAAATAAGCAGGGTGACAGTATACAGCCTTGGTGTACTCCTTTTCCTATTTGGAACCAGTTTGTTGTTCCATGTCCAGTTCTAACTATGGCTTCCTGACCTGCATACAGGTTCCTCAAGAGGCAGGTCAGGTGGTCTGGTATTCCCATCTCTTTCAGAATTTTCCACAGTTTATTGTGATCCACACAGTCAAAGGCTTTGGCATAGTCAATAAAGCAGAAATAGATGTTTTTCTGGAACTCTCTTGCTTTTTCCATGATCCATCGGGATGCTGGCAATTTGATCTCTGGCAATCTGATCCTCTGCCTTTTCTAAAACCAGCTTGAACATCTGGAAGTTCACAGTTCATGTATTGCTGAAGCCTGGCTTGGAGAATTTTGAGCATTACTTTACTGGCTTGTGAGATGAGTGCAATTGTGCGGTAGTTTGAGCATTCTTTGGCATTGCCTTTCTTTGGGATTGGAATGAAAACTGACCTTTTCCAGTCCTGTGGCCACTGCTGAGTTTTCCAAATTTGCTGGCATATTGAGTGCAGCACTTTCACAGTGTCATCTTTCAGGATTTGAAATAGCTCAGCTGGTATTCCATCACCTCCACTAGCTTTGTTCGTAGTGACGCTTCCTTAGGCCCATTTGACTTCACATTCCAGGATGTTTGGCTCCAGGTGAGTGATCACAGCATCGTGATTATCTGGGTCATGAAGATGTTTTTTGTACAGTTCTTCTGTGTATTCTTGCCACCTCTTCTTAATATCTTCCGCTTCTGTTAGGTCCATACCATTTCTGTCCTTTATTGAGCCCATCTTTGCATGAAATGTTCCCTTGGTATCTCTGATTTACTTGAAGAGATCACTAGGCTATCCCATTCTCTTGTTTTCCTCTATTTCTTTGCGCTGATAACTGAGGAACGCTTTCTTATCTCTCCTTAGTATTCTTTGGAACTCTGCATTCAAATGAGTATATCTTTCCTTTTCTCCTTTGCGTTTTGCTTCCCATCTTTTCACAGCTATTTGTATGGTCTATGGGGTGACAAAGAGTCGGACAGGACTGAGTGACTTCACTTGACTAGTATTTCATTGTATGTGTCTAGCACATCTTCTTTAACCATTGCTCTGTTGAAGGACATTTAGGTTGCTTCCATGTCCTGGCTGTTGTAAATAGTGCTGCAGTGAACACTGGGATGCATGTGTCATTTTGAATTATGTTTTTTTCTGATACAGGCCCAGGAGTAGGATTGCTGGATCATATCTCAAAGCATTTACATACAAATCTTAGTTTGCCTCCTCTGCCCCAATTTCTCCCAGCTTCCCCAAATTTGGGGGGTAGATGTTAATGCAAATTTGTAGATAAGATACCGAATTTTAGAGAGCTGTTCAGTGTGTTTTCCAAGGCCACACAGCTGTAAAGACCCTGCCCTCTGATTTTGGTGAGGATTTTGGACTTTTCATAGGAATTCCTTCAAGGGAGAAAGTGCCACCTACTCTTCCTACTGCATAACTTTTAAAAAAGGCTATCTGAGTGAAAATACTTATAATTATTTTAAAGTAAAATCCAAATATTTGTTGGATTCTGGGATGTAGCTTCTGTTGTCCTGGCGTTTGTGCTGAAGAGGTCATTGACTTGTGTCTGAGCCCTGGTGAAACCTGGAACACTGGCATTAGCGTCCAGTCATTCTTGCCTGAGAGGTTTTGAGAGTGAACTTGTTTGTTCTTGACATTAAAAGGCAGAACTTCCTGTGCATGTGTTTTTAGTAAGACGTAACTTACAAATGGTCCTTTTAAGAACTTTTTTCCTCTTTACCCTTAGTATTTAGTCTAACTGTACTACAGTGATTGTAGTTACATGAATTTTAATAGCCACTGTTAAGGGCATTTTCTCCATACCTTGGGTCACTTAACCATGTTTTGATAAGACTACCTAAGGAAAATAACAACAGCAACAAATTTATAGGCACTTACATGTACCAGGCACATTAGGATTGTTTACATACCAAGATTATCCCCATAAAGATCAGGAAAGAAAGAGCTGTTAGGTAAATTGCCCTGAGGTTACATAGCCAGAAAGGGGCAGTGTCAGGATTCTGAATTGTGCAGCCTGGCTCCAGAGCCAGTATTCTTAATCTACACACCGGGCAGTCTCTCTTCAAAAAAAGAGAGCTTTCTTTGTAGGAAAAGTAAAAGATGTTTAGCAGTTACTAAGGAATTTTCTTTGGTTCTCCTGACATAATCTGCCTCATTTGCAAAAAACTCACTGATAAAGATTAATTGAATTAATTGTCTGAAGATACATATGTAGCCTTGGATGCTAGCACGGTGCCTGGCTGATAGATGAGACATTAGTATCGCTTCCTGTTTTGAGGCCATCGTGAATTAATGAAAGCTGGTTGGTTGGCCCATGTAAGCCTCACCTTTCTCATCTGTAAATTAAGAGACTTGGACTTAGTGATCTCTGAAGTCGTACCTCCTCTGACATTCTATAATTATTTCTAATTGTAAAGCTTGTGAGTTGTATATTTTTGAAGAAATGTTTTGAAAACATGCTATAACTGGGTTTAAACTAATAAAGTATTTCTTTGTACATGTGGACGGTTTGATTGTGCTCAGGGAAGAAATCTGGAGTCTGCATTTTTCACCCCTGAAGGCATTACTAGTTCAGGAGAGTGTGCAGCCAGAAAAGTCTCACAGAATACTGAGCATCGTCAGGAATAAAATTCGTTTCTTTTCTGTTTGAATTATTGCAAGTAGGAGACCTCAAGATACACATTGGACTAGAGATCTTTTCAGGGAAGTAACTTGTTTAGGAAGTGGGTGGTTTTCTGTTTAAGGGCTGACTCTGAAAAGAATGAAATTGTTCAGTCAGAAACTGTTTGAGAGAAACTGGGATTAAAGATCCCCAAAGTTGTATGACTTGTGAGAAACAGATTTTTATCAGGTGGCACTGTTTTCATGCATGATTGCTTATAGGAATGTGATATAAGGAATAGTGCTATCACAGCTATGCTGTCGGACTGGTAGTTTTCAAAGGATTAACAAAAGTATTGCCTATTATATGTTACTGTTGCTATAAAATATACCAAATATAAAGTGTTTTGAGAATCCAGTGGCATATTGGTATTTTACGATGGTCAGCAACCCATCAAGGCCACATAGTAAATAGTTCAGGCTCTGTGAGCCTATGGTCTCCATTGTAACTATTCAGCTCTGCCCTTGTAGCCCCCAGACAGCCGTAGAGAATACATTAGTGAATGGGGGTGGCAGTATTTAGTAAAATTTTATTTACAGAAAGAGGCAGCAGACCAGATATGGCCTTTGGGCAGAAGTTGGTAGCCCCTCTTTTTAGAATGTTAGGGGCATCAGTTTCATCAGTAATGCCAGGAGCCAGTTAATAGAGCTTTCTGGTTAACCAAATAATGTTTGGCCCCTAATGGGTGCTCAGTAAATAACTGTTGGATGAATGTTGACCATCTTTTGCTTAAAGGTTCATTGTTATACCAGCTAGAGGTATAGTCTGAACACAGGTTTAAGAATTGTCAAGAGAAGCTCATCTATTTCCTTCTTGAGCTACTGTTAAAAACAGAAAACAGAGCTGGAAGAAGTACAGATGTCAGGCGATAAGACATGAAGGAAGATTGGCAAAAACCCTTTGAAAATGCAGAACAGGAGCCTTGAGTTAGGAAAAAGGAGAGTCCCAAGTTGAGCATGGGACCGTGGTACTATTAAGTGAATGACCAAGGAACTTACTGGTGGTCCAGAGGTTAAGACTCTGTGCTCCAATGCAGGGGGCATGGGTTCAGTCCCTAGTTGGGGAACTATATCCATCATGCTTTGTGGTGAGGCCAAAAAGAAAAAAAAGTGACCATGGACTAGCCTTTTGGGGTCCTTATTTTGTTTGTAAACTAAGGGCAGTGGCCTTTAGAAAAACCTCACAGGTAACCTCCTTATTCATTAGTTCATCAAGCATTTATCAGAACCTGCTGTGCACAAAATGCTCTGCTGGGTCATCTGGAGAAAAAAAGGCTCCCTAGAACTTGGTCCCTGCCCTCCAGGAGCTTATAACTTCCAGTGGGGAAAGACTCACGGCGTATGGTAAAAAGTCATGTGTCAGTCTGAAGTAATTGCTAAACAGATTACATAAGCTTTTTATGGAAAAGGTGGTGTCTGAGTAAACTTTTATGAGTAGGGTGGGGAGGGGAGCACTGCAGGATGGAGGGGATGTGTGGCTGTAGCTGAAGTCCTGGTGAGAGGGTCCCGAGCTGCTCAGCTGTGGGGGACCCTTACCCAGAGGCCCTGGTGTTAGAGTCAGCCCTCCCGCTGTTTGTGGGCTTGTGGGCAGCGTGCAGCCTCCTGGCCTTTCAGGGAAGAGTTTCATATTTCCTGGGATTCAAAGAACTAAAATGATGTGTAGCATGAAAGTGAAGTGCTCAGTCGTGTCCGACTCTTTGTGACCCCCAAGGATGATAACCTACCAGGCTGTGCGGTCCGTGGGATTTTCCAGGCAAGAATACTGGAGTGGGCTGCCATTTCCATCTCCAGAGGATCTTCCCAACCCAGGGATCAAACCCGGGTCTCCTGCATTGCAGACAGACGCTTTACCGTCTGAGCCACTAGGGATCTGCTTATTTTAAATGATAAAAGTAATACATGTTTCTTGCCAGATTGAAAAAATACTTATGAGTTAGAAAAATGAACATAACAAGTGACCTCACCACTTAGAGGTAATCAGTCTTCATTTTCTCTATGTGTATATTTGTTTTTTAAACAAAATAGGCTCATACCTCATATTTTGAAATCAGATTTTTTTCTCTTTATGTATCAGAAGGTTTTTTTTGGTATGGTAATGGATATGGATTTCCTGTTAGTGACTGAATAATACATATGGTTCTGTCATAAAATTATACTTGATGGGTAAACAGATTATTCTTGTTACACTCCATTTTCCGCTTACCAGGTATTATCTTTGGGATTAATTCCCACAGGTTGAGTTGCTAGGTCTAAAGTATGTATCTTTAAAGTTTTCTTAAATATTACTAAACAGTCTCAGAAAGTTGTACTGTTCTACATGTCCCACCATCAGTGTGTGAAAGTACTTGTTTGTCTAACACCATTGGTGACACCAGGGACTGTTCATGTCAATCTTTGCCTATCTGGTAGGTAGGTTAAAAACTGGCATATTAATTTAAAGGCAGTTTAATTGTAGAATACATACTATGCTTGTTCATTATGAACTGTTGCATTAGGATGACTTTGACCCTCTGGAGCCTAGAAACTATTAATAACCATTGGGATCAGTATTTATTGGCCTTGGTGAATGTTTATTGAATTAAACTCAGTGTTGTTCCGTTCAGGTCTAGTGAGAGAAATGATAAAGGGTAAGCTTTGCTTTTGCTATCCCGTAGATGGCTGAATGACATTCAGAGGTAGGGCTAGGACCAACTGGTGGGGTGTGTGTTATGTCTGTTACTCGAGTCTTCTGCTGGGTGCTTTACTCTGTAGCATGTTCCCTTTCTTGTAGAAGAGGGCTTTGAACCCCAGGTTGCACAGCTGAGCTGGGATTCAGGGTTGGCTTTCCACCACATGCACTCCTTGACACACTGGAGGGAGGTAGTCTTGAAGCAGTGACCGCAGATCCTATGGCTGGTTAGTAGCTTCTCCCTGCCTTTGCCGGCTGAGGCAAGGGAGAGATGCTCTTTGTGGTAGGAAGAACAGACCAAACCCCCCACCCTGCTTGGGTCATCCAGATAACTTACGGAAAGCCACGCGGAAGGTCCAGGCCCAGAAGCAGTTCTGGTGGTGACTGCACATGGCTCTTGTCACCAGAGCTTTCAGATGAAATAGGATGCTTTATTTTTAATACTCATGTATTTTTGGCTGTGCTGAGTCTCTGTTCCTGTGCACGGGCTTTCTCTAGTTGGGCTGCACGGGCTTCTCATCGTGGCATCTTCTCTTGTGGAGCGCCAGCTCTAGGCTTAGTAACTGTGGTGGTGGGCTTAGTTGCCCCGCAGCGTGTGGAGTCTTCCCAGTAAGTAAGTAAAGTTGCTCAGTCGTGTCCGACTCTTTGCGACCCCATGGACTGTAGCCTGCCGGGCTCCTCTGTCCATGGGATTCTCCAGGCAAGAATACCGGAGTGGGTTGCCATTTCCTTCTCCAGGGGATCTTCCCGACCCAGGGATCAAACCCGGGTCTGCCGCATTGCAGGCAGACGCTTTAACCTCTGAGCCACCAGGGAAGCCCCTTTCTCTAGTGTATAGTGACTATTAAATTACCTGCATGATCACAGTCAAAATTTTATTTCCATACTGAACTATCACTGCATGACTACTCTGCCATGCAAAATATACTACAAATTTAATTAAAATTGGTATAATCATAAACGTATTATTTTGTCATAGTAGTTTTTAGAGGAACACATCAAAACTGGCTTAGATTGTAACAACATTTTTTTACATACAAAACTTAAAAAAGGATGTCTTTCTCTTAATGTTTAAGAAATGAATGGTCAAAGATTTAAAAATTTTTCCTTAAATAGTTTCTTCAAAAGGCATAACCTCCAAATGCCAATGCATAGTTAAAGATTTTGGTTTTCTCAATGTTACTGAAATCTTGATAGACACCTTTTCTTAAGAATAATAAAGTATGATACAGATACATAATAAGCCTTAAAAAAAAATACCTGAGAGGTCTTGTCTGGGGATTGCCTGCTTCTACATATGGAGTCTTCCCAGACCAGGGATTAAACCCATGCTCCCTTCGTTGGCAGACGGATTTTTAACCACTGGACCACCAGGGAAGCCCAGTAATTCATTTTACATCATGCAAAGCCAAATCAGAGGTATTCATTTTACAATGTTGGTATCTTTCTCGGATAAAGAAGGAATATGGCAGGCTAGAATTCTCTGTCATAATTAGTGTCAGGATGCTGTGGACCGTAATGTTTCCGACAGAGGTCTGTGGAAGTGTGAGCCAAAGCTCTGTGCAGAAAGCAGGCGTCAGAGACACACACCTGTGCCCAGCAGGGAGTGTGCTGTGCTTCAGCCTTCCAGGGCAGCAGGAGAGGAGGCTGGGAGGAGAGGGAGACAGCGCAGCGCTTACGTTTCCCTTCTGTCATCCCTGTCTGTCTTGAGCTGAGGGGAGAAGGCTAGAACCTGCTCCCTAACAATGACAGAGATAATAGCGTGGAGGAGCATTGCTGGATTTAAATCCTGACCCTTCCTCAGCAAGTTGCTTAATCTTTCAGATTATACTGTTTACCTTTGAGGATTGTTGTAAGGATTATATGAGATACTGTTTGTAAAACGCTCCCAACATTGGCATCCATGGGAAGTGTTCAGGTTGTTACTAACCTGGTACAGTGTGTACTTAGCGTTTCAACCACTCAGTTTCACAGTTCATGCTTTTGTTTTCTTTTTAAAACACCAATGTCTAGGAAAAACCCCAGTGCATCATATCACTGATCAAGAAGGTATGGGTTGTAATAGTCCTAGAGCTTTAAATCCGTCACTTTGAAGACTGGAGATTGTTTGGTTTTATACCCCACCCTACCTCCATTTAGGGGCTTCTCTGGTAGCTCAGACAGTAAAGCGTCTGCCTGCAATGTGGAAGATCTGGGTTTGATTCCTGGGTTGGGAAGATCCCCTGGAGAAGGAAATGGCAACCCACTCCAGTGCTCTTGCCTGGAAAATTCCGTGGATGGAGGAGCCTGGTAGGCTACAGTCCATGGGATGGCAAAGAGTCGGACACGACTGAGCAACTTCACTACCTCCATTTAGAAGACAAGGGAGCAAATGGAAATTATCTGACTTGTCCTGGTTCACACAACTAATGGTGACAAGGTTATAGTTACTAGAAGTCCCATCTTCTAGATCTTTATGTTTTTAATTCATTCATCAAATTATTATAAAGTTTATGGTCATTACATCCTGGTGTTAAACTAGAGATCTGTTGAGATAAAACAACATCATGAGCACATGTTTGTGTTGATGCTGTTTTGGTTACTTTATGTGGAGTTTTTTTTCCTAATTTGATGTTCATATTTGAGCTTTGAAGTGAGAACTGATGACTGTTGGTGGTTTATGGTAAACTGAAGTTCTTTTAAGTGCTTGGATCCTGTACTTGGCTCATAGAGAGTGATTTACTTGAATGGGTTCAGATGAATAATTAGAAATACAGGCTTATTTGCTGTGGAGAATTTCACTGTAATTGGGTTAACAAATTCCTCCTTTTGGTCCATCCACCAGGACAGGATTTGGCCTATAGACTCTTGTTCTCTGTCTAGCAAGCTAAGAAAGGGCTTTGTTTTTTTTACATTTTTGAAGAGTTGGGGAGGTGGAACCCAACGATAAATATGTGGCAGAGACCTTATGTGACCTGCAAAAGCTAAAGTATTGCTATCTAGTCCCTTCCAGAAAAAGTTGCCCAGTGCCTGGATGAGGATATGAAAATAACTTTATTATGATATAGTTTGATCTAAAGAAATATTCAGTCGCTCAGTCGTGTCCGGCTCTTTGTGACCCCATGAATTGCAGCACACCAAGCCTCCCTGTCCATCACCAACTCCCAGAATTCACTCAAACTCACGTCCATCGAGTCAGTGATGCCGTTCAGCTATCTCGCCCTCTGTCGTCCCCTTCTCCTCCTGCCTTCAGTTTGGCCCAGCATCACGGTCTTTTCCAGTGAGTCAGTTCTTCACATCAGGTGGCCAAAGTATGTTAGAGGTTTTTTATATTTGGGGTATAGTTGATTAACAGGGTTCTGTTTCAGATGTACAGCAAAGTGAATCAGTTATGCATATACATGTGTGTATTTTAAAAATTCTTTTACCGTTTAGGTTATTACGGAATATTGAACAGAGATCCCTGTGCTATACACTAGGTCCCTGTTGGTTATCTATTTTATTTACTTGTTTCTATTTTAAAATTTTTATTGGAGTATAATTGCTTTATAACATGTTAATTTTTCAGTTTCAGTTAAATCGTTCAGTCATGTCCAGCTCTTTGCAACCCCATGGACTGCAGCACGCCAGGCTTCCCTATCCATCACCAACTCCTGGAGCTTACTCAAACTCATGTCCATTTGGTCGGTGATGCCAACCAACCATCTGATCCTCTGTCGTCCTCTTCTCCTACCTTGAATCTTTCCCAGCATCAGGATCTTTTTCATTGAGTCAGTTCTTTACATCAGGTGGCCAAAGTATTGGAGTTTCAGTTTCGGCATTAGTCCTTCCAGTGAATATTCAGGACTGATTTCCTTCAGGATGGACTGGCTGGATCTCCTTACTGTCTAAGGGGCTCTCAAGAGTCTTCTCCAACAACACAGTTCACAAGGTTCAATTCTTAAGCATTCAGCTTTCTTTATAGTCCAACTCTCACATCCATCCATGACCACTGGAAAAACCATAGCCTTGACTAGATGGACCTTTGTCAGCAAAGTAGTTCATGTCTCTGCTTTTTAACATGCTGTCTAGGTTGATCATAGCTTTTCTCCCAAGGAGCAAGTGTTTTTAATTTCATGGTTACAGTCACCGTCTGCAGTGATTTTGGAGCCCAAGAAAATAAAGTCTGTCACTGTTTCCCCGTCTATTTGCCATGAAGTGTTGGGACCGGATGCCATGGTCTTAGTTTTCTGAATGTTGAGCTTTAAGCCGACTTTTTCACTCTCCTCTTACACTTTCATCAGAAGGCTCTTTAGTTCTTCTTTGCTTTCTGCCATAAGGGTGGTGTCATCTGCATATCTGAGGTTACTGATATTTCTCCTAGCAATCTTGATTCCAGCTTGTGCTTCATCCAGTCCAGCGTCTCTCATCGTATACTCTGCATATAAGTTAAATCAGCAGGGTGACTGTATACAGCCTTGGTGTACTCCTTTCCTGATTTGGAACCAGTTGTTCCATGTCCAGTTCTAACTGTTGCTTCTTGACCTGCACACAGGTTTCTCAGGAGGCAGGTCAGGTGTGAATCTGCTGTACAGCAAAGTGAACCAGCTGTACATGCACAGCTGTCCATATATGCTGTTGGCTTTCCTTCTTTAGTCACCACGTAGCAGTGAGTAGAGTCCCCTAGGCGGTGCAGTGGGTTTCTCATTAGCTCCCTGGTCGGTACACAGCAGTGTGTGTGTGTGTCAGTCCCGGTTTCCCATTCATCCCACCCTTGCTTCCCCCTTGTGTCCCTGTGTCTGTTCTCTGTGTCTGTCTGTATTTCTGTTTTGCAAACAGGTTCATCTGTACTGTTCTTATGGATTCCACATATGTGTTAATGTGATATTTATTTTTCTGACTTCACTCTGTATGAGCGTCTCTAGGTCCATCCATGTCTCTGCAAATGGCACAGTTTCATTTCTTTCTATCAGATCAGATCAGATCAGTCGCTCAGTCATGTCCGACTCTTCACGACCCCATGAATCGCAGCACGCCAGGCCTCCCTGTCCATCACCAACTCCTGGAGGTCACTCAGGCTCACATCCATCCAGTCAGTGATGCCATCCAGCCATCTCATCCTCTGTCGTCCCCTTCTCCTCCTGCCCCCAATCCCTCCCAGCATCAGAGTCTTCTCCAATGAGTCAACTCTTCGCATGAGGTGGCCAAAATACTGGAGTTTCAGCTTTAGCATCATTCCTTCCAAAGAAATCCCAGGGTTGATCTCCTTCAGAATGGACCGGTTGGATCTCCTAGCAGTCCAAGGGACTCTCAAGAGTCTTCTCCAACACCACACTTCAAAAGCATCAATTCTTTGGCGCTCAGCCTTTTTCACAGTCCAGCTCTCACATCCATACATGACCACTGGAAACACCATAGCCTTGACTAGGTGAACCTTTGTTGACAAAGTAATGTCTCTGCTTTTGAATATGCTATCTAGGTTGGTCATAACTTTCCTTCCAAGGAGTAAGCGTCTTTTAATTTCATGGCTGCAGTCACCATCTGCAGTGATTTTGGAGCCCAGAAAAATAAAGTCTGACACTGTTTCCACTGTTTCCCCATCTATTTCCTATGTAGTGATGGGACCAGATGCCATGATCTTCGTTTTCTGAATGTTGAGCTTTAAGCCAACCTTTCGACTCTCCACTTTCAGTTTCATCAAGAGGCTTTTGAGTTCCTCTTCACTTTCTGCCATAAGGGTGGTGTCATCCGCATATCTGAGGTTATTGATATTTCTCCCAGCAAATTCCCTTGTATGTATGTACCACATCTTCTTTATCCATTTCTCTGTTGATGAATACTTAGGTTGCTTCCATATCCTGGCTATTGTAAATTGAGCTGTAGTGAGCATTGGAGAGCATGTTTCTTTCTGAGTTATGGTCTTCTCCAGGTATATGCTCAGGAATGAGATTATTGGATCATGGAGTACTTAATGTTTTTAGTGTTTTAAGGACTGTCATTGTTCTTCCTACCGGCTGTGTCAGTATGCATTCCTACCAGCAATGTAAGAGAGTTCCTTTACTCCACACTCTCTAGCATTTATTTAGTTTTTAATTTTTAAAAGTAGTAATTTATTTATTTTGACTCTTCTGGGTCTTCATTGCTGCACAGCGGCTTTCTCTAGTCGTGGCGAGCGGGGAGCTCCTCTGTAGCTGCGTTGTACTGGCTCCGCGTTGTAGTGGCTCCTCTTGCTGCGGAGCATGGGCTTTATGGTGTGTGCGCTTCAGTAGTTGTGGCACGCGGATTCTGGGGCGTGGGCTCTGTAATGGTGGTGCACAGGCTCAGTTGCCCTGTAGCACGTGGGATCTTAGTTCCCTGCTGCTGCTGCTAAGTCACTTCAGTCGTGTCTGACTCTGTGCGACCCCAGAGATGGCAGCCCACCAGGCTCCCCGTCCCTGGATTCTCCAGGCAAGAACACTGGAGTGGGTTGCCATTTCCTTCTCCAATGCATGACAGTAAAAAGTGAAAGTGAAGTTGCTCAGTTGTGTCCGACTCTTAGTGACCCCATGGACTGCAGCCCACCAGGCTCCTCCATCCATGGGATTTTCCAGGCAAGAGTACTGAAGTGGGGTGCCATTGCCTTCTCCAAGTTCCCTGACCATGGATCAAATCTATCTCCTGCCTTGGCAGGCCGCTTCTTAACCACTGGACCGCCAGGGACACTCCTCCATCATTTACTGTTTATAGATTGTTTTGATGATGGCCGTTTTGACTGGTATGAGGTGTTACCTCATTGTAGTCTTGATTTGAATGTCTCTAATAATTAGTGATGTTGAGGATCTTTTCATGTGTTTGGCCATCTGTATGTCTTTTTTGGAGAAATGTCTGTTTAGGTATTCGCCCATTTTTTGGTTGAGTTTTTTTTTTTTTTTTGGTCTGGACTGGCTGTTTGTGTCTTTTGTGTGTGTACACACACATATATGTGTATATATATAAATATGTATATATGTATATATATTAACATATTTATTTATTTGGCTGCACTGGATCTTAATGGGATCTTTGATCTTCACTGGGGCATTTGGGATCTTTAGTTATGACATGTGGAATTTAGTTCCCTGACCAGGAATCGAACCTGGGTCCCTTGCATTGGTGAGGTGGAGTTTTAGTCACTGGGCCACCAGGGAAGTTCTGAGCTGTTTGTATATTTGGAGATTTTTTTTTTGCCAGTTGCTTGGTTTGTAAATATTTTCTGCCATTCTGAGAGTTGTCTTTTCATTTTGTTTATGGTTTCCTTTGCTTTGCAAATGCTTTTAAGGTTAATTAGGTCCCACTTGTTTGTTTTTGGTTTTATTTTTGTTACTCTAGGAGGTGGGTTGAAAAAGATCTTGTTGGAGTTTGTCAAAGAGTGTCTGCCCATATTTTCTTTTTAGAGTTTTATAGTGTCTGACCGTACATTTAGGTCCTTAATCCGTTTTGAGTTTATTTTTGTGTATGGTGTTAGGGAGTGTTCTAATTTCATTCTTTTACATGTAGCTGTCCAGTATTCCTAGCACCACTTACTGCAGAGACTGTCTTTTCTCCATTGTGTATTCTTGCCTCCTTTGTCATAGATTAGATGGCTGCAGGTGCATGGGTTCATTTCTGGGTCCATCAGTCTGTATTTCTGGTTTTGTGTCAGACCATTCTGTTTTGATTACTGAAGCTTTGTAATTTAGTCTGAAGTCAGGGAGCCTGGTTCCTCCATCTTTGTTTTTCTTTCTCAGGATTGCTTTGGCTATTTGAGGTCTTTTGTATTTTTATACACATTTAAAATATTTTTGTTCTAATTCTGTGAAAAATACCATTGGTAATATCATAGGGATTGCATCGAGTTTGTAGGTTGCTTTGAGCTTTCCTGGTGGCTCAGTGGTAAAGAATCTGCCTGCAGTGTGGGAGACCTGAGTTCGATCCCTGGTTGGGAAGATCCCCTGGAGAAGGGGATGGCTACTCAGTTCAATATTCTTGTCTGGAGAATTCCATGGACAGAGGAGCCTGGTGGGCTATAGTACATGGGGTTGCAAAGAGTCAGACTCCACTGAGCGACGAACACTTTAACTTTTCGGGTAGTACAGACATGTTCACCATGTTGATTCTTTAAATCCAAGAACATGATGCATCTCTCCGCCTGTTTGTGTTGTCTTTGATTTCTTTCATCACCACCTTACGGTTTTCTGAGGACAGCTCTTCTGCCTCCCTAGGTAGGTCTATTCCTAGTTATTTTGTTCTTTTTTGTTGCAGTGGTAAATGGGATAGTTTCCTTAATTTCTCTTGCTGATCTTTCATTGTTAGTGTATAGGAATGCAAGAGATTTCTGTGCATTAATTTTGTATCCTGCAACTTTGCTAAATTCCTTGACTAGCACCAGTAGTTCTCTGGCAGTATCTTTAGGATTTTCTGTGTATAGTCTAATCTGCGAACAGTGACAGTTTTACTACTACTTTCCCAGTTCGGATTCCTTTGATTTGTTGTCTGATTGCCGTGGCTGGGACTTCCTAAATTATGTTGCATAGAATTGGAGAGAGTGGACATTGTTGTCTTATTCCTGATCCTAAAGGAAGTGCTTTCAGCTTTTCACCATTGCGTATCATGTTAGCTATAGGTTTGTTGTAGATGGCTTTTATTGTGCTGAGGTATAATCCCTCTATACCTACTTTCTGGAGGTTTTTTTTTTTTAATCATAAGTGAGTGTTGAATTTTGTCAGAAGCTTTTTTGCATCTTTTGAGGTGATCATATGGTTTTTATTCAGTTCAATGATGTGGTATGGTGTATCACACTGATTTGCAGATACTGAAAGATCCTTGCATCCCTGGGTTGTATCCCACTTGACTATGGTGTATGGTGTTTTTTTAATGTATTGTTTGACTTAGTTTGTCAATATTTTGTTGAGGAATTTTGCGTCTGTGTTATCAGTGATACTGGCCAGTAATTTTTTTTCCTTTGTGTTATCTTTGTCGGGTTTTGGTATAAGGGTGATGGTGGCCTCCTAGAATGAATTTGGGAGTGTTCCTTCCTTTGCACTTTTTTGAAAGAGTTTTAGGAGAGGTGTTATCTATTCTTTAAATGCTTGATAGAGTTTGCCTGTGAAACCATCTGATCCTGGACTTTGATTTGTTGCGCCTTTTTAAATCTCAAGTGTCACTTTTCAGTACTTGTGATTTGTTTGTTCATATTTTCAGTTTCTTCCTGGTTCAGTCTTGGGAAATTGTACCTTTCGAAGAATTTGTCCACTTCTTCTAGGTTGTCCGTTTTAATGGCATGTAGTTGCTTGTACCTGTTGCTTTTATGATCCTTTGTATTGTATTATAGTTTCTTTTTAAAATATTTTTACTCACTTTCTGTGCCGGGCCTCGGCTGTGTCACTTGAGATCCCTCACTGCAGCACATGAGCGCTCTAGTTGTGGCGCACAGGCGCGGTAGCTATGACAGGCAGGCTTGCTTTCTCTGTGGCGTGTGGGATCTCAGTTATCCAGCCATGGATTGGACCCATGTGCCCTGCATTGCAAGGTGGACTCTTAACCGCTTGACCCCAGGGAGGTCCCAGACCTTGCACTTCTGTGGTATCTCTTGTATCTTCTCCTTTCTGATTTTATGGATTTGGGCCCTCTTCCTTTTTTTCTTGCTGAGTCTGGATAAAGTTTATCAATTTTGCTTGTCTTTCAGGGAACCAGCATTTAGTCTCGGTGGTCTTGATCTGTGTTTCATTTATTTCTGCTCTGATCTTTATGATTTCCTTCTTTCCACTGTTTGGGTTTTGTTCTTCTTTCTCTGGTTGCTTTAGGTATAAGGGTTAGGTTGTTTGAGATTTTTATTATTTCTTAAAAAATTTTTTTTAATTTAATATGTATATTTTATTGACATAGAGTTGACTTACAGTGTTTCGGGTGCACAGCAGGTGACTCAACTATACATATATGCATATATTTTTGAAATTGTTTTCCATTATAGGTTATTACAAGATACTGACTATAGTTCTCTGTGCTATACAGTAAACCTCTGTTGCATATCTGCTTTTTAATTAGAACTCTAATTTTTTTTAGAACTGTTTTTTTAATTAGAACTCTAGCATTCTAGTCATACTAAGTCAAACGAGTGAGATCACAATCTCGTAAATTTTTTAGACAGAAATTCATAAGTTTTCTCAAATGTATAGTACATATTATTTATATATGTATGTATGTAAAAGCTTTTGAGATTTTTTTTTATTTCTTGAGGTAAGACTGTGTTGCTACAAACTTCCCTCTTAGAACTGGTTTTGCTGCATCTCTTAGGTTTTTGGATATTCGTGCTTTCGTTTTCATTTTATTCTGGGTATTTTTTTATTTCCTTTTTGAGTCCTTCAGTGATCCATTGGTTGTTTAGTAGCATATTATTTAGCCTCTCCATGTTTGTGTTTTTGGTAGTCTTTTTTTCTTGTAGTTGATTTCTAATCTCATAGCATTATGACCAGAAAAGACGCTTGATATGATTTCAGTTTTCTTAAATTTACTGAGGCTTGCTTTGTGGCTCAGCATGTGATCAATTCTGGAGAATACTCCTTGTGCACTTGAAAGAATGGGTATTCTGCTGGTTTTGGATGGAATGCTCTGTAAATATTAAGTGCATCTGATCTGATATGTCATTTAAGGTCTGTGTTTCCTTGTGGATTTTCTGTCTGGATGATCTGTCCACTGATGAGAGTGGGATGTTAGATCCCCTGCTATTACTGTGTTACTGTCAATTTCTCCTTTAATAGCTGTTAGTATTTGCCTTATATTGATGTGATCCTGTGTTGGATGCGTATATATTTACAATTGTTGTATCTTCTTCTTGGATTGATCCCTTGATCATTATGTAGTGTCCTTCTTTGTCTTTTATAGCAGTCTTTATTTTAAAGCCTGTTTGTCTGATATGAGTATTGCTTCTCTGGTTTTCTGTTGATTTCTATTTGCATGGAATACCTTTTCCATCTCCTCACTTTCAGTTTGTATGTGTCCCTAAATCTGAAGTGGGCCTCTTGTAGCAGCATATATACACGTCTTATTTTGTTTTTGTATTCATTTAGCCAGTGTGTCTGTTCATTGGTTTTAATCTATTTCCAGTTAAGGTAATTATTGATATGTCTGTTTCTATTACCATTTTCTTAATTCTTTTGAATTTTTTGTAGGTTTATTTTCTTTCCTTCCTCTTTTGTTCTCTTGTGATTTGATGACTAACTCTGGCATTGTGTTTGGATTTGTTTTTCTTTTGTGTGAGTGTATCTATGGTAGATTTTTGGTTTGTGGTTACCTTGAAGTTGCTTTTTAAAGTATATTTATTTATTTTTGGCTGTGCTGGGTCTTTGTTGCTGCTCGGGCTTTTTTCTAGTAGCTGTGAGTGGGAGCTACTCTAGTTGTGGCGTGCAGGCTTCTCATTATGGTGGGTCTCGTGTTGCAGAGCACAGGCTCTAGGGTGCATGGGCTCCAGTAGTTCAGAGCTGAGGGCTCAGTAGGTGCAGCTCCTGGCTCTAGAGCACAGGCTCAGTAGTTGTGCCACATGGGCTTAGTTGCTTCAGGCGTGTGGGGTCTTTCCAGATCAGGGATCGAACCGTGTCTCCTGCATTGGCAGGCAGGTCTTTACCACTGAGCCACCAAGAAAGCCGTACCTTGAGGTTTTGATAGAGCAGTCTGTATATAAACAAGATTGTTTAAAGTTGCTGGTCTTTTTAATTATAACTGCATTTCCAATGTCCTGCATGTGTACTCTCCTCTTGTCACAATTGCTAGTTTTATAAGTTTTAATTTTTTGACTGTGCCGTGCAGCATGTGGTATCTTAGGTCCTTGACCAGGGATGGATCCCGTGCCCCCTGCATTGGAAGTGCAGCGTCTAAACCACTGGACTGCCAGGGACGTCCCACAATTGCTAGTTTTGATATCACATTTGTATGTGGGTTAACTTCCTACTTTCACTGTATGTTAGACTTTACCACTTGTTACTTTGCACTTGTAATTTTCTTGTTTCTGCTGCTGCTGCTGCTAAGTCGCTTCAGTCGTGTCCGACTCTGTGCGACCCCATAGACGGAAGCTTCTTGTTTCTAGTTGTGGCCTTTTCTGTCTAGAGAAGTTCCTTTAGCATTAGTCACAAAGCTGGTCTAGTGGTGCTGAATTCTCTTAGCTTTTGCTTGTCTGTAGAGATTTTGATTTTTCCTTCAAATCTAAGTGAGAACCTTGCTGGGTAGAGTGTTCTTGGCTGTAGATTGTTCCCTTTCATTGCATTAAATATAACTTGCCACTCCTTGCTGGCCTGCAGAGTTTTTGCTGAGAAATCAGGTGATAAACTTATGGGAGTTTCCTTCTTTGTTAATTATTGCTTTTTTCTTGTTGCTTTTACTATTTCTTCTTTGTCTTTAATTTTTGTCAGTTGGATTACTATGTGTCTCGCCATATTCCTCCTTGGGTTTATCCTGCCTGGGACTGTCTATGCTTCCTTAACTCGGGTGACAATTTCCTTTCTCATGTTAGGAAAATTTTCAGTTATTGTCTCTTCAGATATTTTCTCAGGTCCTTTTTCTCTCTCCTCCTTCTGGGACCCTTATAATGCGAATGTTGGTGCATCTAAAGTTGTCCCAGAGGTCTCTTAGACTCTGTTCTTTTTTCTTTTTCTTTACTCTGTTCTGCAGAGAAGGCGATGGCACCCCACTCCAGTACTGTTACCTGGAAAATCCCATGGACGGAGGAGCCTGGTAGGCTGCAGTCCATGGGATTGCTGAGTCAGACACGACTAAGCGACTTCACTTTCACGTTTTACTGTCATGCATTGGAGAAGGAAATGGCGACCCACTCCAGTGTTCTTGCCTGGAGAACCCCCAGGGCGGGGAAGCCTGGTGTGCAATCTATGGGGTTGCACAGAGTTGGACATGACTGAAGCGACTTAGCAGCAATAGCAGCAGTGTATTTTTTATCTAGTTATTGTTTGTCTCTGTTTGTTCTTTAGTTTTTCTAGGTCTTTGTTAAATATTTCTTGTATCACGATCTGTGCCTTCATTCTCTTTTGAAAGAAAATCAGTTTATGTTTGGCTGTGCGGGTCTTCGTTGGTCTGCAGGCGCGTTCTCTGTGCAGCGCGTGGGGGCTGCTCTTACTGCCATGTGTGGGCTTCTCCCTGCAGTGGCCTCTCTCGCGGAGCGCAGGCTCCCGGTGCGTGGGCTTCAGTGGTTGCAGCGTGGGCTTGGTGGCTGCTGGGGAGCTCAGTAGCTGTGGTGCACAGGCTTAGCCGCTCTGTGGCATATGGAATCTTCCCAGACCAGGGATCGAACTTGTGTCCCGTGTATTGGCAGATGGATTCCTCTCCACTGCACCACCAGGGGTGTCCTGTTTCCATTCTTTTTCTGAGACTTAGGATCATCTTTACTACCATTACTCTGAATTATTTCTCAGATAGATTGCCTGTCTCTGTTTCCCTTCGTTGTTCTTCTGGGATTTTATGTTCTGCTGTCTCATTTTATCTGACTTTCTGTGATTGCAGTTTCTGTCTGCATGCTGCAGAGAGGTAGTTCTTGCTTCTGCTGTCTGCCCTGTGGTGGTTGAGACTAAGAGACTTATGTGAGTTTCCCGGTGGGAGGGACTTGTTCCTACCCACTGGTGGGTGGAGCTGGATCTTGTCCTTTGGTGGGCAGGGCTGTGTCAGGGGATATGTTTAGTGGGCAGCCTTCAAGAAGACTTTAAGTTGTGTTTTTGCTAATAGGTTGGACTATGTTCCCACGCTGTTGGTCTCTAGCATTGGAGCTTACAAGCTGTTGGGAGAGGCCAGGTCCTGATTAAAAAATGGTGGCTGCTAGGAGGGGTCCTGCCACTAACTACTCCCCAGAACTGCCTCCACCAGTGTCTGTCCCTGCCGTGAGCCACAGCCGCCCCTCGCCTCTGCAGGAGACCTTCCGGTGCCAGCAGATGTGTCTGGCCCAGGCTTTTTGAGGCCAGTGCTTTTCACCCTGTGTCCTGGTGCGCCTCGACTTTGTGTGTGCCTGCCAACAGTAGAGTTTCTGTTGCCTTCAGTCCTGTGAAGTTGGAGCCGTCAGCATCTGCTGGTCTTCAAAGCCAGATCCCCTGGGGGCTCCTCCTCCCATTTTCAGATCCCCAGGCTGGTGAGCCCGACATGGGGCTCAGAACTTCCACTCCTCCTGTGGGAGAACCTCAGGTTTTAATTGTTTTCTATGTTGTGGGTTGCCCACCTGGCGGGTATATGACCTGATGTTATTATCATGGTGTCCCTTCCTACTGTGTCATTGTGGCTGCCGCTGTGTGTGTGGATGTAGAATTATCGTTTTAGGTAGGTTCCAGGGCTTTGTCAATGGTTTTTCAGCTGTTGTGATTTTGGTGTTCTCGTAAGAAAAGATGAACTCATGTCCTCCTCCTCTGCCATCTTTTCTCGGAAGCTCCAGTTATGTTTTGTTTTTTGGGATTTTTTTTTTTTTTGCCAAGCCCTGTGGCTTGTGGGATTTTAGTTCTCTGACCAGGGATTGAGCCTGGCAGTGAAAGCGTGGAGTCCTAACCACTGGCCTGCCAGGGAGTTTCCTGGTTTGTTTTCAGAACTCCTTTAAAATATGGCCCCTAAGAAAATCTAGTATGTAAATGCAAGTTTAGATAAACTATTTAGAGAATAATTTTAACATCATCACTAAGGAGTGCTTTATAGAAGGACTTTCATCTTCGTCTGTTTCAACAGGAACTCTGTTCTTGTACAAGCATGTGTTTACAGATCATAACCTGTTTGGCTGGCACACTTAATGCTGGTGTGTCTGTTTCGCTGCCAGATGAAGGCCAAGGAGGTGAAGATAAGGCTTTCTTGAAGTTGGTAGATGACAGGTGGGTGCCTTCTTTCAGCGTTGTTTGAAGCCACACAGGCCCCGTTGTCCTCCTTGCGACTTTAAAGATGCTAATTGTATAAAATGAAATGTGTATGTAGTTTTTCATTTATTTTACTCTTTTAGGCTATGTTTTGTTTTCCAAAAATAACTTGGAGGTTAGTGACTTGTTTATTGAATAGTTTGGCCATTAACGATGACTTTAAAATGTCTTACCAAGGCATCCTGAATTTTAACACTTTGATCCTTCTAATTGCATAATAGAGTAAAGAGAGAAAGTTCATGATGGACTTAGTATCTTCAAACTTATTTCAGCTTGGCTGTAACCAAGCAGTTGAATACTGATGACTCTGTACAGTGACTGGAAAGTTTTCCTAAGTTTAGAGAAGGAGGTATTTTTTATGATCTGTTACTGATGAGAGTTTTATAGGTAATAGTAAGTCATCATAGTAGATTGTGGTAAAGCCTCAAGATAAGCGATGATAGATGAGGTATAGTTATGAAAATAGAGACTCCACGTGGTTGTGAGATGAGAACCGTGTTGCAAGCTCCGCAGCCTGCGGGCTGCTGTTACTGCAGCCTGTGCGCCTAGAGCGGTGCTCCTCAGAAGCACCACCGCAGTGAGCAGCCGGTCTCCCGCCACTGCAGGGCAGCTCCTGCTCTGCACAGCTGCAGAGAGCCCGTGTGTAGCGGGGAGATGCAGCTCAACCGTAAAAGGATGATGGTGGTAAAGGATCTTCTGTGACCAGGACCCATGCTGTGGAGTGAATGTGTCCCCCAGATTCTTGCTGAGATTCTTTTTTTTTTTTTTTCAATTATAAATTACCAATATTTATTTTAATCACATAAGTGAAAGTGAAGTCGCTCAGTCGTATCTGACTCTTTGCAACCCCATGGACTGTAGCCTATCAGGCTCCTCCATCCATGGGATTTTCCAGGCAAGAGTACTGGAGTAGATTGCCATTTCCTTCTCCGTCTTGTTGAGATTCTAACCCCAGTGTGATGGCATTAGGAAATGGGGGTCTTTGGCAGATGATTAGCTTATGAAGGTGGAGCCCTCGTGAATGGGATTGGCATGCTTACGAAAGAAATGCTAGAGAGCTGTCTCACCCTTCCTACTATGAGGGGACATAGCAAGAAGACGGTTCCTGACTCAGGAAGCCAGGCTTTCTAGACAGACATGCCAACATCTTGACCCTGGACTTCCCAGCCTCCAGAACTGTTAAAAAGACAAGTATTTTGTTGAAAAGTCACCCAGCCTATGGTTTTTTTGTTATAGCAGCCTGAAGAGACGGAGACATGGTTCCTGGTGTTTTTTATGTGTTTATGTTTGGCTGTGCCGGATCTTCATTGCTCTGTGTAGGCTGTATCTGGGTGCAGAGAGTGGGCTCCACTCCTGGTTGTGTGCAGGCTTCTCATTGCAGTGGCCTCTCTGGTTGTGGAGCGCAGTCTCTAGGCATGTTGGGTTCAGTAGTTGCGACACACAGGCTCAACAGTGCCAACCTGCAGGCTCGAGAGCGTGGGCTCAGGGCTCCTGCAGCATCTGGAGTCTTTCTGGACCAGGGATCGAACTTGTGTCACCTACAGTGGCAAGCGAATTCTTATCTACTGTGCCACCAGGGAAGTCCTGGTTTCGATGAGCCAGCAAGGACAGTGCCTGGTAAGAATGGGATAATTTCTTTCCTGTAAGCATCTTAAACGCAAGGAGTTCGTACCCTGCTGCTGTGAGGAGAACTTGCTCTGAGGATGTTGAAAGAAGGGGACAGATGTGACACACTGAAGGAAACACACAGATAAGCCAGCGCACTGCAGTGAAATGAGCGAGTGTTGCTGGAAGTACAAAGGCTGCTTAAACCTGACTTCTGGAGGCGGGGCTCTAGAGGACCCTGAGCTGAGACCAGAGAGGTAAGGTAGGGCTCTCCAGGTGTGGTGAGGGAGTGTTCCAGAAAGAAGTGACAGTGCGTGTGGAGCTTTAGAGTTGTGAGAGCGGGACCTCTTTGCTGCCCTGGAAGAAGTTGTGAGTGGCTGGAGCCTCGCGTGCGAGTGGTAGGACATGATGAGAGAGAGGCGGGAAAGGACAGGGGGCTTTGTAAGGGACAGTGACCTCTACTGTTGGCTCTGTACTGTGAGGATGACAGGAGACCTTTAAGGGTTTTCTGCTGCTGGTAAGTCGCTTCAGTCGTGTCCGACTCTGTGTGACCCCATAGACAGCAGCCCACCAGGCTCCCCCGTCCCTGGGACTCTCCAGGCAAGAACACTGGAGTCGGTTGCCATTTCCTTCTCCAATGCATGAAAGTGAAAAGTGAAAGTGAAGACGCTCAGTTGTGTCCGACTCCTAGCAACCCCATGGACTGCAGCCCACCAGGCTCCTCTATCCATGGGATTTTCCAGGCAAGAGTACTGGAGTGGGGTGCCATTGCCTTCTCCTTATTTCCCTCTAAATACTATTAACTAGATTCCCTTTCAGAGTCTTAAGAGAGTGAGTGGCATGATTGTTTTGGGAAGATTACTCAGCTGTAGGATGTGGAATGGATTAAGAGTGTGGTGCTGGACTGTGAAGAAGGCTGAGCGCCGAAGAATTGATGCTTTTGAACTGTGGTGTTGGAGAAGACTCTTGAGAGTCCCTTGGACTGCAAGGAGATCCAACCAGTCCATTCTGAAGGAGATCAGCCCTGGGATTTCTTTGGAAGGAATGATGCTAAAGCTGAAACTCCAGTATTTTGGCCACCTCATGCGAAGAGTTGACTCATTGGAGAAGACTCTGATGCTGGGAGGGATTGGGGGCAGGAGGAGAAGGGGATGACAGAGGATGAGATGGCTGGATGGCATCACTGACTTGATGGACGTGAGTTTGAGTGACCTCCGGGAGTTGGTGACGGACAGGGAGGCCTGGCGTGCCGTGATTCATGGGGTTGCAAAGAGTCAGACACGACTGAGCGACTGATCTGATGACTTGGTGAATGTTCACTTTTGAGTGGTAGGTTTATATAGTGAGAGAACAGAGCTGGGAGGTGGCTGTGGGTTAAGACAGAGACAAAGCAGTCTGACATGGGATGTGATTGGAAAATGGGCATAACCCTAGAACAGGACTGTATGTTTGCTAATGGCTCAGTTGAGCTTTCTGGAAATACTAGGGACAAATGAGGCTTTGTTTACGACGCGTGCCTTTATTACTCTTCTTTAGGAAGTCTGTTTCACTTGTCCGCATTTGTCATCAAGACCAATCATATCAGAGTTGATTTAGGTGTTTTTTTTTTTTAAACATAAGGGACAGCAGCAGAAAATCGTCATTATAATTGAGGCTTAAGATTTATTTTAAAATGTATAAAATATCAATATTTACTTTTTCAGCCAACTATTTAACTTCTAAATGTCATTAATGTTGATGAGGGGAGAAATTTTGTTCCTGAAAGGATTTTATTTCAGCAAGCAAAGTGCATCTTCAAACATCTTGAGACTCTTCTCTCTTAGATGTAGAGTATTCTTGTTTTTAAAGGTTATTTTTGTTGCCTGGGCCTTCATTGTGGTGAGAGGGCTTTCTCCCGTGACGGCGGGCGGGAGCTGTTCTCTGGTGGAGGTGCTCGTGGTGGTGGTGTTTCTTGTTGTGGAGCCTGGGCTCTGGGTGCTTGGGCTTTAGCATTTGTGGCGCGTGGGCTCAGTTCTCGTGACCCCCGCGTTGGCAGGGGTTCCTAACCACCGTCCCGCCAGGGAAGTCCCAGGAGCCGCACGTGTGAGAAGGTTGACGTGCCTTCTCTGGGGGCTGGGACGGCTGTCACTGTGCCCCCAGTGTTTGTGGGTGTGCCCTGGCCTGTCCACTCATCTGTAACTAGAGAGGGTGTCAGTAGAGTTCCTTGTAGCCTGTGTGTGTATTTAATGTTCCTTATTCTCATGGTGAACATTTGTAATTTGTTACCAGAAATGAGAAATTGCAGAATCCAGGGTGGGGCCGTGGGGGGGATATCTCTACCATATTTAATCATATTACATTTATTTGACAGTATACTCTTTGAAGAGGGGCTAAAAAGCCTCTTGATGAAAGTGAAAGTGGAGAGTGAAAAGGTTGGCTTAAAGCTCAACATTCAGAAAACGAAGATCATGGCATCTGGTCCCATCACTGCATGGGAAATAGATGGGGAAACAGTGGAAACAGTGTCAGACTTTGTTTTTCTGGGCTCCAAAATCACTGCAGATGGTGACTGCAGCCATGAAATTAAAAGACGCTTACTCCTTGGAAGGAAAGTTATGAGCAACCTAGATAGCATATTCAAAAGCAGAGACATTACTTTACCAACAAAGGTTCGCCTAGTCAAGGCTATGGTCTTTCCTGTGGTCATGTATGGATGTGAGAGCTGGACTGTGAAGAAGGCTGAGCGCCGAAGAATTGATGCTTTTGAACTGTGGTGTTGGAGAAGACTCTTGAGAGTCCCTTGGACTGCAAGGAGATCCAACCAGTCCATTCTGAAGGAGATCAATCCTGGAATTTCTTTAGAAGGAATGATGCTAAAGCTGAGACTCCAGTATTTTGGCCACCTCATGCGAAGAGTTGACTCATTGGAGAAGACTCTGATGCTGGGAGGGATTGAGGGCAGGAGGAGAAGGGGACGACAGAGGATGAGATGGCTGGATGGCATCACTGACTCGATGGATGCGAGTCTGAGTGACCTCCGGGAGCTGGTGATGGACAGGGAGGCCTGGTGTGCTGCGGTTCATGGGGTCGCAAAGAGTCGGACACGACTGAGCGACTGATCTGATCTGATCTGATACTCTTTTTCAAATTTAATGTTGTAAAATTTTTCTTAAAATGGATCCCTAAGGTTTAAAATTCCAGGAGAGAAGAAATTACCAGTATAGTAAAACAAAACGTCATTCCTGGTCCTTAGA